>JARQOC010000004.1:188713158-189313158 GCA_033576535.1 Allobates femoralis
GCTCTTCCTATTTATTGAAAGAAAATAAAAACTCATTCTATTCATATATTCATTCTTTTGAGCTTTTTTTTTCGCCTCAGGTTTTGATGCCTAGTGGGAGCAAAGGAAGTAGATGTCACTTCTTTTAAAATATCTCCTGATTGAAAAAGCTTCTGGCAAAAAAACTTAGCAATAATGCTTGAAAAACCCTTAAAAAATGCTTTTACAGAAACATAAAACTACTCCAAAAACTCCCCAAAGGAGCCGAGCACCTTGAAGCGCTTTCCATTTACCGCCTCAACAAACTAGCTTCGGTCACCGCTGTAAGAGACAGATGCCACTCAAACCCCCCCAACCCACTCCGTACTGGATACATTTTTCATGGAGCGTGAAGGCGCTAATACTACTTATTGATATGTTTATAGTGGCTGCTATGTGCTGCTGATCAATGGGAGATCTGTGTTCTGAAAGCCGAACAGATTAAAAACACTGCTGTGAAGTGCACAGGTCCGACAGTAGTGCATACAGAGCTCAATAGACGGCTCATGAATCAGCAACTGAATAGATCTGTGCATGGCTGACGATGGTGTAAAGGCCCACAGACTTACTATTGAGCCAGAATTGTTCTTCATGCATACGGCTCATTCAGGAGTCTTCTACTTCAGAGTGGCATATTGGCCGATCGGTGATGGTCACAGTATCAGACCGACACCCATTAGCAGCTCATAATAGCCACTATAACATTATAAATCATTTTAATTTTGATTGCAAGATGTCATCTATCCACTGGTGGTATAATTATCTGGACAGTGTAGGTCCCATGTCCCAGTAGTGCAGGTTTTCTAAAGTACTGTAATAAGGTAGTATATATTTTGCATACATATACATTGGATATATGTGCAGCTGTGCATGTCTCATCGTACTAGCTCAAAGGGAACCTGTCCCTACTTTATGCCCCAAACCTATTACTATCTGTCTCTGCAGCTTCCTAGTACATCCCTAAGCATCACTGTCTGACCTAATACTGTGCTGTAATATCTGAGAAAAATGATTTAGTTATTCAGTATTTCTAAGCTCCTTCTAGACAATCTGACTATTCTCCCTGGGACCATGTCACCCCCCCATCTCATTTTGTGGTTATCATTACTGTATAGTGCGGTCCACATCTGAATTGTGTAGGCTGAATGCAGTCGTGTCATTTCCGGTCCTGTGTAATGGTAGTAAGTATTGGGTGCAGTCGCCAGCTTCATCTTGCGCACTTCGCTTTCTCTGGAGCCAGACAAGTACACCCATTACTTACCATCAATGTACAGGACTGGGGAAATGACGTGACCGTCGCACCATGCCGGCATTCAACCTATACAATTCAGACGTGGACTGTGCTGTACACCAACGATAACCACGGAGCGAGATGGGGAGAGGGGGAACATGGTCGAAGGCAGAACAGATCGTCTAGACAGAGCTTAGAAATAGTAAGTTACTAAATAATTTTTTTCAGATATTACAGCACCGTATTGGCTCAGACAGGGATGATGAGGGAATAGTACTAGGAAGTTGCAGGGACAAATAGAGATAGGTTTGGGGGCATAAAGTAGGTGACAGGTTCCCTATAACGTGCTATGTGTTAATGGCTTCTGTTATTGCAGGGTTTATAGGGGGCTGTTCTCCGACTTGCAGAATGGAGTGGAGCAGATAAAGTGATGTGTATACATGAATGGTGCTTAGCAACTGGAAATATTTGCTAAGTTACCAACTTTTTGAGGAAAGTGCTGTCCATGGTCTACTCCCTTCACTCAGAGGCAAGCTGCTTGCCAAGAGTTAACCACAATTTGACTCCCAAATAAATTCTTTTGCCTGTTTCGTAATGATTACATGAACAGATCATCTTGATAAAAACCCGTGGACACACCTACACATTCTATCCTACATAGCATTTACACAGCAGTTTGCAGCTGGTTTCTAGTATGGCGAGTTCTGCAAACCGGTTAGGTAAATGATTTTCTGTGTGACACTGGTATGTGTGTGTTTTGAGTCGCCATGTGCATATTTCAGTATTGCATTGACTTCAGGCTAGAAGGTGAATGAGGAATTTGCCTCTGTTTGAGAAGGTGTAAGGCTCTGAGCGCAACATTTTTACTTCATTTTTCAAAGTCAGTCATACAGAGAAACGGAATTAATCAGAACTGGTGTTCAGAAAATAGTATCTTATGTCAATCAATCATATTCTACCTCTCATTCAGAGAAACTTTTAAAAATTATAGAGGAACCCTAATTGATTGACATGGATAAAAACTTTGCTATTCCCTTCACCAATTTTGATGCAGGTTTTGCACCTTAGCCGGCTACATTGAAGAGAATACGTAACGGTAATCGCTACCTGAAGAAGTAGATGTGAAACGTGTGAAAGGGCTGAGTGCACAGTGACTTTTCCAGTCTTGTCCATGCTAAATGGAGTTTGGACATGTATTAGTCTGTAGAACCTGGTGTCACAAAATTGTTTATGTAAATGCTTCATAGTCTATAAGAAATAACTCTGTGTAATCCTTTACTTGTAAGGCATTGTTCACACTTAGAATAGTTAGTGTTACAGCAGTATTTTTATGCTGAAATCAGAAGTGGACCTACAAAGACAGAAGGACCAAGACATCAAAGAGTTTATGCCAGAATACTGGCATAAAACAATTTAAATAGTGGCAAAATTGTTCTACTGTTGATCAGCTCCACCAAAATGGAAAGAGCTGGGATGACCACTCTTCTAATTCATAGTGCACCTTATTATTACTCCAGTCTCTGGCTGGAGTCAAATTTGTAGTAAGGCACATGGAGGCACAAACCAATTTTAAGTTGAACCTAATTATTAAAAATCGCAGCCCGCAGCCGCCCCTGAAAATGGTGCATTCATTGTAGCGCTATTTCCAGGCGCTTAACCTGGCTCTTTCAGGAGCTATGGTGGGGGGTGGCACGCTGGGTATAATGGGGTTAATACCAGCTTTGTATTGTCAGCTGGTACTAAGCCCAAAATTCATGGTGTCAGTCCAAATTAGTCCCACCCACCATGAATTTCTAGTAAACATTAAAACAAAAAAAACAACATAGAGACAATTTTTTTCTTAGAAATAAAACAAAAAGCACATTTAGGGACTCCATCTTTAATTACAAAAATAACCCTCTGTCTGACGTAGTCCACAGGCAGAGCATGTTCAGCTCTGCTTCATCATTCTGAACTGACAAGCGTCTGTCCAGAGCAGCAAGCAGGCTCAGATTAACAGTGACAGAGATCAATCGAGTTCACAGCTGAGCCATGAACTCAGGTGACCCCCCTGACATCAGCGCGAGCACTGCTGAGAACTAAAGCGGTTCTTGGCAGTGCAGTGAATATCCCCGGAAGTGAATGAGCGGCTCTGGAAGTAGATGAGCCTGGGACCGCAGAATGTGCGCCACTGGACACGGTAAGTATTATGATGAAGTACATTAATAATGTGCTTTGATTTACAACCCACAGTCCCAAACTGCAACACAGATTTCTCAGGGAAACCTGTGTTCGGGATCTGTGCATGAACACTAGGTATTCGGTACAGACCCCAAATTTTACAGTTCAGGATCACCCATCACTACTGTCCACACACGTTTGTTTTTGCTCTTTGCAGAAAGTCTAAACACCACAGGTTTTGCTACGTTTTTGAAAAAATGGACATGTCTATTCTTTTCTGCGTTTTTGGCATGGTTGTATGGGCAAAACGCAGAAAAACGCAGGAACTAAAAAGGTGCAAAAATGCAGGAATCCCGCAGCAGAAAATGCAGTTTTCTTCCTGCCAAGAAATCTGGAGTCAGAAGAGACCTTGAGAGACCCTAAGGTTTTGCTGCGTTTTTGCTACAGCAAAACCTTACGTGTGTGAACATACCCTAAAGGGGGAGAGAGAGAAGCCTTCGGACTTGATACCTGGCAGTGGCTACTAAACATTTGATGGAGCTATGTTGTTTTAGTCTGTGGTGTGTACAATTGGACACTGTTGGAGTTGGTAACCACTGGTCAGTGGGGCTGTTGGGTGTCAGACCACCATTGATCTGATATTGATGACCTATTAATTTTATAGTTGTTCAAATCCCAAAAACTAGTAATCTGATCTGGATATATGTGAATCCCAACATTTTAATTAATTTACTTTTCTTTTACAGGTGGTAACAAGGCAAAATAATGGATCCCCTGTTTGATTCTAAATATCGTCCACGAGATTCTGGTGTTCGAAGACAAAATAATGAAGACAAGAGAAGAAAAGTAAGAAGTTCTAAAAATGTAACAGAGGGTTCCTATGGAGTAAGCATCAGAGTCCAAGGAATTGATGGTCATCCATTTATTGTTCTAAATAATAAAGAAGGACATGCTTCACATAATGTGTCTACGCCTGAAACAGAGAGTCTTCCTCAAGGCAGAACAGTACTGAATTCTGAGACCAAGCAAAACTCTGTAAAGAGCATTGATGAGGATTTTCCAGAAAATCCATATAAACCAGTTATTAATACCTCAAATAAAGTCAACTTTGTACGTTCTGGAAATGGCACTTCGGAACTCAAGGATGGATCTCTGAAAACAAATCTGTTCAATTTTCAAAGACATCCCGAGCTTTTAAAACCATATGATCCAAATGGACAGTCATTGAACATAGACAATTGTAAGAATTCTGCAAGCACGGTAACATTATCTCCAACAGAAAAGGAAAACAAGAAAAATGATATGCCTTTTTCATCTCTACATAAAGATTCAGCTGTAAAAAGTTTATCCTCAAACATGGTCGATGGCAAAGAAATGTCGGCCAACCAAGAAAACCACAAGAAATCTCCAGTACATAATACTAGTATTTTAAGTAGTGCCAGTGATAATTGTACTTCCGAGTCTTTTACTTCAAGTAACGGATCCCCGTACAGTACAAATTCTACAACTATTACTGAATCTAGAAAGACCAGACCTGATGTTCTTCAGTTTAGAAGACAAGATTCCGCTGGCCCGGTTCTTGAGGGATCTCGATCACGTAGGTCGTCTTGTTCTTCATCAACTGCATACTCTTCTAATTCTTTGCAAAAATATTGGATAGAGGAGCAAGAAGATGCCATCTATGCTGATAATGTTAACCGTCATGAAAACAGGAGATATATACCTTTTATACCTGGAACTGGTCGTGATATTGACACTGGGTGTATTCCTGGAGTTGACGAGTTAATTGAAAAATTTGATGCAAATATTCCTGTTCAGAGAAGAGGCAGATCAGCCAAGCGGAATAGGATTAGTCCAGAGGACAGGAAAAGGGCAAGAAGTGTTGATAGTGCATTACCCTTTGGCCTTCATGGTAATACAACGTACCTAAACGAGTTCAGCAAAAATTTGGGAAAGTCAAATGAACATTTGTTGAGGCCATCACAGGTTTGTCAACAGAAATCACATACACAAAATTATAAACTACCCTTCAAAAGACAAAACACCACAGGAAGCCTTGCTAGAATAACCACACCGTCTGAAAGTGTCCATAGGCAAAATTACAATTCTCTACCATATCGAAAGGACACACAGAATAACAGAGTAACTTCCTTGGATCAAACTGATTCGGCCTCGTTACCACGACAAAGTAGAAGTAATGGAGATTTTACAATGACATCCACAGTAAAGTTACCGAGCAGAATTGCTGTCCTGTCCCATGAAGAAAGAAACAGAAAGGTGAACGCACACAATCCAGGTCAAAGTGCACAGGTTAGTGCTAATATTTACATTTAATGGATAATGTATGTAGGGTATTTGGAGCTTTGCTTTAAGAATGTATGCAAAGGGAAAGCCCAGTATTATATGTTACAAATAGTTTCTAGGTAGTACAGTCAAGATCATCAAGCTTAAGGGGAACCTGTCAGGTCAGATAATGCTATTAACCTGCAGAAGATATAGGGTTAATTTTCAGGTTAACCATGTTATTTAGGTGCCTAGTTGCCATATTGAGAGTGTGCCTCCTGGGAGAAAATTAACATTACTCCTACCGGGAGCCACCGGCTTTCAGTTTTATGCTGGGTTGCTTGTGCAGGCAGTCATTTGTCCCTACACTGTGAGTGGCGGCTGTAAGCCCACCTCGGCACTTTGACTGCCAACCAGCTCTGCACTGATGCACACTGTTGAGTAGGCTCGTTAGTTTAAGGTCCACTACTCACAGTCTAGCAAGCAATGACTGTAGTGGCTCTCGGCACACCTGTATGACTGAACGCTGTCAGCTCCCAGGAGAAGTAAGGTTCATTTTCTGCCGGATTCCACACTTTCAGTGCAGTACTTATCTGTAGGTTAATAGCTTTATCTGACCTCACAGGATTCCTTTACCTTTAAAAAGTATCTCCTCTAAAATACATTAATTTCTTTGTTGCTAAGTGCATGCTTGGAAAAACCTTAACAGCACTTACAAGCCAGCTCTAAAATTTGGCTGCTAGGAACAACATACATTGGTTCGTTGAACATGACAAAAACGTTTGCTACTAGGGATGTGGGAATCTAAGATTTACTGCTATTATTTTCATTTCCACTATTGATTGTGTCCTCTTTTGTCAGTGCAGACCAACAGCTTCTTCAGGCATCTTGGAAAGACCCTTACTTTTCCTGTAGTTGCAAAGGCACTTAAGACCCCATTACACGGGGCAACATCGCTGGCAACTGAGGGGCGTGGCCAAGTTGTGGCGACATCGCGGGAGAGTTGCCCTGTATAACAGGGTGATTTCAACGGCGATAGTTGCTTCAGCAACATCACCTGGTTTCCCAACAATGTTGTGAAACCAGGCGATGTTGCTCAGGTGATCTGCCTGCATCGCTGGTCTGACGCGGCAACAGCGATGTTGACGCCAACTTCCCCCATAGACTCCCATGTTAAGGATCACTGCCAGGGTTGAGTTTATCCCTGGCAGCGATAGTTGCTAGCAACATTGCTGATGAGTTGCCGGTGATGTCTCCTCGTCTGACAACTCATCAGCGATGTTGGATAGCGGCCAAAAACGTGCGCACTCCCGGGTGTTGCCAGAGATGTTGCCCGTGTAATGCCTTTCCTACCTATGGTTGCGTGGGGATTCATGCTCCTCCTCAATCATGCTTCTGCAGGGTACCAGTCTGAGCACAAAGCTACATGTATACAGCTGCTTACACCTGCTGTTGTATGTAGTGCCCTGCAGTGGTCTACATTAAGGCCTTATTCACACATTAGTAGTTTTGCATCAGTGTTTGCATGCCAAAACCAGGAGGGGAACTTACAGAAAAAAAACGATCATTGAAAGAATGACACCCGTTATGTGTTTTGGAGACACTCCTGTTTTTTTGCATACAGATACTGATGCGTGAATGAGGGCTAATGGAGGCTGATTTGAGCGGATCTCATAGTGTTCTAGGACTGTCAATATGCACTTTTTGCGACTTCTGTGGAGTGGTCTTACACTGCTTTTGTAGGGAGAATATGGAGCTTGATGCCACTGATGAAAGTTTACAGCTACATTTCTTTTAAAACTGGTTGGTGGCATCTAGCTGCCGAGTGTGCAGGGTGGAAACCCAATAACTAGGCTAATTTTGTAGTCTAGCTTGTTATTTTACCTTTTAATTTAATCTTGCCTCATTAATTCCTTCTCAATCAAATTACCGTATATACTTGTGTATAAGCCGACCCGTGTATAAGCCGACCCCCCTACTTTTGCCCCAAAAATCTGGAAAAACCTATTGACTCGTGTATAAGCCGAGGGTGGACCCCAGCACAGGTATACAGCAGCCCCAGAGGTATATACAGCAGCCCCAGTGGTAGTATACAGCAGCCCCAGTGATAGTATCCAGCAGCCCCAGAGGTATATACAGCCCCAGTGGTAGTATACAGTAGCCCCAGAGGTATATACAGCCCCAGTGGTAGTATACAGCAGCCCCAGAGGTATATACAGCCCCAGTGGTAGTATACAGCAGCCCCAGAGGTATATTCAGCCCCAGTGTAGTATACAGCAGCCCCAGAGGTATATACAGCCCCAGTGGTAGTATACAGCAGCCCCACAGGTATATACAGCCCCAGTGGTAGTATACAGCAGCCCCACAGGTATATAGAGCCCCAGTGGTAGTATACAGCAGCCCCACAGGTAAATACAGCCCCAGTGGTAGTATACAGCAGCCCCACAGGTAAATATAGCCCCAGTGGTAGTATACAGCAGCCCCACAGGTAAATATAGCCCCAGTGGTAGTATACAGCAGCCCCACAGGTATATACAGCCCCAGTGGTAGTGTACAGCAGCCCCACAGGTAAATATAGCCCCAGTGGTAGTATACAGCAGCCCCAGTGGTAGTATACAGCAGCCCCAGTGGTAGTATACAGCAGCCCCAGTGGTAGTATACAGCAGCCCCAGAGGTATATACAGCCCCAGTGGTAGTATCCAGCAGCCCCAGGGGCTGTATACAGCAGCAGCCCCAGGGGCTGTATACAGCAGCAGCCCCAGGGGCTCTATACAGCAGCAGCCCCAGGGCTGTATACAGCAGCAGCGCCAGGGGCTGTATACAGCAGCAGCGCCAGGGGCTGTATACAGCAGCAGCCCCAGGGGCTGTATACAGCAGCAGCCCCAGGGGCTGTATACAGCAGCAGCCCCAGGGCTGTATACAGCAGCAGCCCCAGGGGCTGTATACAGCAGCAGCCCCGGAGGTATACAGGCCCCCCATCAAGCTCCACGGACCCCCCCCCTTGCGCGGCAGCCTGTAAGGGAAAATCATACTTATCAGTGTCCCGCGCTGTCCCGCCGCTTGCCGACACACGATCCCGGGCTTCAATCCGCGACTTCTGGCTTCCGGCGGTCGCGGGCAATGACGTCATTCCCGCGACCACAGGAAGTGCGGAGGACGTGGAATGAAGCCCGGAATCGTGATGTCGGCAAGCGGCGGTACAGCGCGGTACACTGATAAGTATGATTTTCCCTTACAGGCTGCCGCGCAAGGGGGGGGGGTCCGTGGAGCTTGATGGGGGGGGCCTGTATACCTCCGGGGGCTGCTGCTGCACATAGATTACCGTATATACTCGCATATAAGCCGAGGGGGGACTTTTCAGCCCAAAATTTGGGCTGAAAAACTCGGCTGTTTTTTTTTTACTTTTTTACTTTACTTTACTTTTCTAGCCACTTGTATTTTTATATAAAAAAAAATCAATATCCTAGCCTAAAGTACATAAGGATAGTGTTTCTGGTTGGTGGGAGAGAACAGACCGCTAGGATGGCTTCTTTCCAGCAGTTGAAGCATGGCCACCTAACAGGCAATAACATGAGCTTCATAGTGCCCTTTCACAATGAACTTTGATAAATTCGGCTGTTATGGAAGTCTTCAGCTACTGCTGTGACCCCAATCATTTTAATAAAAGCCTTGTCAATCTCATTAATCACTTAGTTGTATGTAGTCTGCCCAGTGACAACTTTTAGAGGGCACCGTGCCAGCTGGGCAGAATAGACGTATTTCCAGCTACTTTCTCTAGAAGTGGGACAGATATTTAGGATATTCTGTTGTCATTTGATGCTACAATGTTACTCTACTTAGTAATGTTAATTATAGAGCATTCATGGAAATGGGAAAAGTTCATTTTCATACAAATGTGATTGAACAGCCCCATATTAGGTTTAAGGTTGTTAATCTATGTCACATTTTAAACCATTAAGTTAGTATTCTTTTTTTTTTTTCTACTCTGGTAGTACATCAGTAAAATTTCTATTCAGTGACTGCAGACAACAGAGATCTTAAAAAATTGTGTCAGTATGACGTCCTAACTCTGGAAAGCTTCAACAGATCCCAGTGATTTCAAGATTGTTTTTTCGTGACTTATCATGTTAGTAGTAAATTTAGGACAATGTTTTTTGCATTTATTCGGGAAAAAAATCAAATTTGGCAAAAATTTAGCAGTTTTCAAACTTTGAATTTTTATACCCTTAAATCACGCGCTTTTTGCTGCGTGTTTCAGCTGCGCAAAAAAGTGCAACAAAATACGCAGGGGCTTTCACACACTGCGCTTTCTTTACCCCAGAAAGCGCAGTGATGTCACAGAGGGGAAGAAGAACCCTGTGTCCTCCTCCCCTCAATGACAGCTCTGACCGCCCATTAGATTTTGCAGTGTATTAGTATACACTGCGAAATATAAAATTACACAAAGGCAAATGTCTGAAAAATAAAAAAGAATGAAATGTTTACCTCTCTGACGCCTTTTCTTGGTGTCCGGTGCCAAGGCCAGGAGATCTGTGTCCTGCAAGATCCTGCGGTGACGTCAGAGGGGCGTTCCCGGCGCTGATTGGCTGCTCGCGGTCATGTGATATGTGTCACATGATCGCGAGCACCCAATCAGCGCCTGGAACGCCCCTCTGACATCACGGCAGTCCTGGCAGAAGACACCTCGCCTGGCCTCATTACCGGACACCGGGAAAAGGCGTCGGACAGGTGAAGTATTCATTCTTTTTTATTTTTCATACATTTGCCTTTGTTTAATTTAGATTTTGCAGTGTATATTAATACACCGCGAAATCTAATGGGGCGGTCACAGCTGTCACAGAGAGGGAGGAGGAAGCAGGATTCTTCCTCCCCTGTGTCATCACAGGGAGAAAACGCAGGAGCAGCTGCGTAAACAATTGACATCTCAATTCTTTACGCAGCTGCGTTTTCTCCCAGAAAAAGCACTGCGTATTTTTACGCACTGTCTGCACGGCAAAGTGTATTTTGAAAAGCGCGTGTAAAAAACCACGGCAAAATACGCAATGTGTGAACGCAGCCTTATGTCACATAAAATAGTTAATAAATAACATTTCCCGCATGTCTACTTTACATCAGTACAATTTTTGAAACCTAATTTTTTCTTAGGTAGTTAGAAGGGTTCAAAGTTCATCAGCATTTTTACATCAAAATGTACAAAACCATTTTTTCAGGATCACATCGCATTTGAAGTGACTTTGAGGGGCCTATGTGACACAAAATATCCAAAAATTACACCATTCTAAAATCTGCACCCCTCAAACTGCTCAAAATCTCATTCAACATGTTTATTAACCCCTCAGCTGCTTCACAGCAATGAATGCAAAGTGGAATGAAAAAATAAATACATTTACATTTTTACCTAAAAATGTTGCTTTAGCCTCAATTTATGCACTTTTACAAGGGATAGCATGACAAATTGGATGCCAGAACGTGTTACCCAGTTTCTTCAGAGCTTGCTGATACCCCACGTGGTCAGAAGCGTCTGTTTGGACAAACTGGAGGGCTCGGAAGGAAAGCAGCATCTATTGAAATTTGGAACACAAATTTGGCTGAAATAGATCGCAGGCAACATGTTGCATTTGCAGAGCCCCTAAGGTAACTAAAAATGGATGAAACCTCCCACAAGTAACCTCATTTTGCAAACTAGACTCCTCACAGATTTTATCCAGTAGTATAGTGAGCATTTTGAGCCCACAGGTACATCATAGAATTTGATAGCAATAGGTCATCATATTGAAATTTTTTAACAAAGACGACGTGTGGTCCCCCTATTTTTGATATCCAGCTAGGGTAAAGCAGGCAGATTTACCCTGACTGGCCGCTTTACCTTGGCTGGTAATCCAAAACAAAGGTCACCTCTCACTGTTTGTTTTTTAATTATTTATAAATAATTTAAATAAAAAAAATAAAAAACGTGGTTTCCTCACCCCTCCCCCCCCCCAAATTGGATCACCAGCCACAGTGAAGCTGACAGCTTGGGTCCGGTATTGTCAGGGTCACTGTTTTTGGTCCTTTTCCACCTTAAGAATAGCAGGCCACCGCTGCACCTGAAGTGGTGCCTCCATTAGAAGCGCCACTCCTGGAGCTTCACCTCGGCTCTTCCCATTGCCCTGGGCAAACGGGTTAATAGTATCTCCTTTTTCTTCAATACATTGAAAAAAAAAAAACACAAGGAAAAAAATTCCAAAGAAAAAAAACCCTGCAGTAGTCCAGTGAGAGGTCCCTCGACAAGTCTCTCTTCTAGCATAGGAGGGCATCCCAAGGCAATCAGAAGCAGGCGCCTTTTTTTGGCAGGATTTTAGCAGTACTGGGAGACTAGAGGGGACCAGGGGAAGACATTTCTCTCCCATCTGGCATATGTGATAATGTCAAATGGGGGAGAGATAGTTTTTTACCGGCGCTTTAATCTACTTTCACGTAAATCACACCTGATTCGAAATCTCAAGGGTCTCAGCTGAAACCCTGGTAGCTGAAATTCTGGAGATTTTCTAACACCAGGGGGTCCCAACAGGCTTTATCCATTCTGATATTTAAACAGATGAAAGGAACAAAGACCCTTAACTACCGCCGTTTAAGTCGATACAGCAGTTGTTAAGGGGTTAAGAAACTACTGGTGTATTTAAAAAATGTATAACTCTTAATAAACTGTAAGCGTTATACATTTTATTGGTTATTATACCCTGTAATTCTGATATATATATTCTAATATATATATAATATAATAGGACTATTCAAGACGTCAACAAGCTTTCAAGGACTTTAACAGTTAAATATTTTTGTTCACGGAGAAAAATATATGTAATGTTTTCAGTATTCTTGATAATAAAATAGGTATTGAAACATTATGGACATGAAGATTGACTTTTTCGGAACAGGTGTCAGCATATATGCTATAACATAATTAGAATCACCAGATATTGGCGGCTCCCCGTCTTTTTGTTCCAGAAATTACGAGTTTTATCCCATAAATTGTAGACCTCCATGACATGAGAAATTTCAGTAGTTAGTTGAGGAGCAGCTTCTATTTTTTCATAATAAAAATAAAAAAATGTTTTGGCAAACTAAATTTGAATAAATTATAGATGCTTCCTCTGCATGAATTACAATCTATGGATGACGTTGTATTCTGCCAGGTGGATAAAGGGTGGTATGGTTGTGTTATTGGACAAAGACATAGAATAGTAACATTTTGTTGCTTGTATATCATAATACATTATATGCTCATCTTTAATTTGATCACGCTTCATTTTCAAACAGGATCTTTGCAAATTGGTTTAGGAACGTCTTTCCTTAGATGTCCTAAGTGACCGTATTTTTCAGACTGTAAGACACACCCAGATTTTAGAAGTGGAAAATAGGGAAAAAAATATTTGAAGCAAAAAATGTAGTAAAATATTTAATAACATGAATAACATACTATTATATGTGGTGTTATTATTTATAATAGTATGTTATTATGTTGGAAGCTACGGACAGAAGATGGGGTCACAGGGGCTTATATTTAAAGCATCACTCCAGTACTGAAAGAACACTATAGAGCTGCTTTAAGATCCCATGGGAGAACTATAACACCCAGCATGTCCTGCAGATCTTATGGCATGCTGGAAGTCGTAGTTCACCACAGGAGTGGCTGAGTACTGTTTATGTGTTGTAATGAACGTTTTCCAAATAAGCAACTTTGTAGCATATAATTTGACAAATTTGCTTCTATCTCTGCCACAATTGAGGTCATTAACAAAATCTGTCTTCAATGAGGACTTTCCCATTACTGAGATAGGAGATGGCAGATGTTACTGATGAAATTCTATGTAGATAGAACAGTGAGGAGGGGGAGGAGTTTTGCCTTTGGCTCCTCCCTCCTCCAATCAACATAGAATCTCATTAGTAGCAACTGCCATCTCCTATCTTAGAAATGGGAAAGTCTTCACTCATTACAGATTTTATTTCAGAATTGAGAATTACTGATCAATTCTGACAGAGAAAGAAGGAAATTTGTCTGATGAACTATATTACCGTACAAGTTGCTTATTTTCGTGTGAGCTATTCATTTAAATAAAAATTAAAATGACGGTTACGCTTTAAACCCTTCACCCCCGGGCGATTTCTGTTTTTTGTTTTCCCTCCCCTTCTTCCAAGAGCAATAACTTTTTTATTTTTCGTCAATATAGACCTATGAGGGCTTGTTTTTTGCGAGACGAGTTGTACTTTTAGAATGACATAATTTATTTTACCTTATAGTGTGCTGTAAACAGGAGAAATATTCCAAGTGCAGTGAATTTGAAAAAAACGTTTAATTACATAATTTTTGAAAAATTGTTACCGTATATAATCGCGTATAAGCCGAGTTTTTCAGCCCAAAATTTGGGCTGAAAAGTCCCCCCTCGGCTTATACGCGAGTATATAAAAAAAAATAAAAAAATACCGCAGCAGCCCCGGAGGTATACAGGCCCCCCATCAAGTTCCAGGGCCCCCCCCCACCTTGCGCGGCCTGTAAAGGAAAATCATACTTACCAGTGTCCAGTCGCGCCGTCCGCAGCTGCCGACATGACGATCCCGGGCTCCATTCAGCGTCTTCTGCATTTCCTGTAGTCGCGGGCAATGACGTCATTCCCGCGCGCACAGGAAGTCGGAAGCCGGAAGACGCTGAATGGAGCCCGGGATCGTCATGTCGGCAGCTGCGGACGGCGCGACTGGACACTGGTAAGTATGATTTTCCTTTACAGGCTGCGCGCAAGGTGGGGGGGGCCCTGGAACTTGATGGGGGGCCTGTATACCTCCGGGGCTGCGGCTGTATACAGCCCCGGGGCTGCGGCTGTATACAGCCCTGGGGCTGCGGCTGTATACAGCCCTGGGGCTGCTGCTGTATACAGCCCTGGGGCTGCTGCTGCTGTATATACCTCTGGGGCTGCATATGGGGCTGCATATACCTCTGGGGCTGCATATACCTCTGGGGCTGCATATACCTCTGGGGCTGCATATACCTCTGGGGCTGCTGTATACTACCACTGGGGCTGCTGATGTATATACCACTGGGGCTGCTGCTGCTGTATATACCTCTGGGGCTGCATATGGGGCTGCATATGGGGCTGCATATACCTCTGGGGCTGTATATACCTCTGGGGCTGTATATACCTCTGGGGCTGTATATACCTCTGGGGCTGCATATACCTCTGGGGCTGCTGTATACTACCACTGGGGCTGCTGATGTATATACCACTGGGGCTGCTGCTGCTGTATATACCTCTGGGGCTGCATATGGGGCTGCATATGGGGCTGCATATACCTCTGGGGCTGTATATACCTCTGGGGCTGTATATACCTCTGGGGCTGCATATACCTCTGGGGCTGCTGTATACTACCACTGGGGCTGCTGATGTATATACCACTGGGGCTGCTGCTGCTGTATATACCTCTGGGGCTGCATATGGGGCTGCATATACCTCTGGGGCTGTATATACCTCTGGGGCTGCATATACCTCTGGGGCTGCTGTATATTACCACTGGGGCGTCTGATGTATATACCACTGGGGCTGCTGCTGCTGTATATACCTCTGGGGCTGCATATGGGGCTGCATATACTTCTGGGGCTGTATATACCTCTGGGGCTGCATATACCTCTGGGGCTGCTGTATACTACCACTGGGGCTGCTGATGTATATACCACTGGGGCTGCTGCTGCTGTATATACCTCTGGGGCTGCATATGGGGCTGCATATGGGGCTGTATATGGGGCTGCATATGGGGCTGTATATGGGGCTGCATATACCTCTGGGGCTGCATATACCTCTGGGGCTGCATATACCTCTGGGGCTGCATATACCTCTGGGGCTGCATATACCTATGGGGCTGCATATACCTCTGGGGCTGCATATACCTCTGGGGCTGCATATACCTCTGGGGCTGCTGTATACTACCACTGGGGCTGCTGATGTATATACCACTGGGGCTGCTGCTGTTGTATATACCTCTGGGCTGCATATGGGGCTGCATATGGGGCTGCATATACCTCTGGGGCTGCATGTACCTCTGGGGCTGCATATACCTATGGGGCTGCATGTACCTCTGGGGCTGCATATACCTCTGGGGCTGCATATGGGGCTGCATATACCTCTGGGGCTGCATATACCTCTGGGGCTGCATATGGGGCTGCATATACCTCTGGGGCTGCATATACCTCTGGGGCTGCATATGGGGCTGCATATACCTCTGGAGCTGCATATACCTCTGGGGCTGTATATACCTCTGGGGCTGCTGTATACTACCACTGGGGCTGCTGCTGTATACTACCACTGGGGAGGCTGCTGTATACCTCACTGCTGGGGGTTGTATACCTGTGCTGGAGTCCACCCTCGGCTTATACGCGAGTCAATAAGTTTTCCCAGTTTTGGGGGGCAAAAGTAGGGGGGTCGGCTTATACACGGGTCGGCTTATACACGAGTATATACGGTATTCACAATGTTCACTATATGGTAACACTGATGAATTAGTGTGATGCCTCAGGTCGGTATGACTTTGTAGATACCAAACATGTATACTTTTTACTTTTATGTAAATGGTGAAAAAACAATTCAGAAGTCTTTAAAGAAAATAATTGAGCTTCTGGCGCCATTTTCTGTGACCTGTCTCATTTTTTTTGGATCTTTTTTTTGTGGCTTGAGCTGACTTTTCTAATACCATTTTTTGGCTATTTTGACCACCCCTTTATTGCATTTAATTGCACTATTGCGGCGACCAAAATATGTAATTTTAGTGTTTTTCCAATACGCAGTTTACTGATCTAATTACTGTAATTAATTGTATATTTTGATCAGGCATTTCTGAATTGGGGGATACCAAATGTGTATTTTTTTTCTAATAGTGGTGTTTTTAATAGGGAAAAAGGGGGGTGATTCATCACAGCATTCTGAGTCATCAGCTGACTCCGCGCTGTCATGACATGTTATCGTATCACACGACTGCCGATGTCGCCGGATAGCACGATCCCCGCTGCTGTGCTTTTGATCGCGCAGTCAATGATTGACAGTTCAATTCAAAGGGTTAACATTGCCGATCGGATCGCTGATCTGATTGGTGTCGTTAGCTACACATGTCAGCTGTTCAGGTCAACTGATGTGTGAGGGAAGATGTGAGCTCAGTTAGTGAGCTCGCATCAAAGGTAAGGAACACGGCCAAGACGCATAGATATGACCCCGTGGTGAACTATATAAACATTTGCTTTTTATAATTGCCTGGAAGCGTTGTTTTTACTGTAATTTTGCTTATTGAGTTTGGAAAAGAATAAATGAAACACTGATTATATTACAGTATTGGGTATATAAGGTATCCTTTTGACACCTCTATTAATTTGGCTGTTGCTAGTTATTTAAGCAGCAAAATGTTGATAAATGCATACAAAGAGTGTGCTAGTAGTTTTTGGGTACGTCCAGAATGCTGTGGTGTGTGTCTATCCACCTGCGGCTAGCCAATAGCCACAAGATTGAGATTGTGTTGTCAAGCAATTGGACATAGTGATGGTTGGAGTTGCATTGCCTGGTTTCGCCCTTAATTAAGGTGCATTTGTAACTAGAAAGACACAACAGCTGTCACTCGCATAGAGATCCTTCTGTTCTCCCCTAAGCATGCTCAGATTGGGAACAAGTCACTGTCGGACCCTTGTGAAAGTCAACATGCACAATGCTTTTTACCCTTTATCTGCTGTTAGGGAAATTGTAAGTCTGGGCCCCTAAACTCATTAGATCATAGGCAATTTTGGCCAGCCAAAGGTTAGGAGGAGACTACACTGTACAGTATTAAATGTCTTTAAATAATGTGTTCTGAAGCCTTTTTCCAATATTTTTGTGCTTCTCCTCCTATTTCAAAGGGAAACATCTGTATTCCGAGGATTCAGCTACATTGTAATACAAAAGACAATGTGCCAGCCATTTTTAGCTTGAAGAACATAGGTGTGGAACTAGCTCAGAGGTTGTGAATGGAAAACACTGGCACGTAGTCAATGCTATTTTGTAACACACATTACAATATTATCTGATATAATGGGTTCCTTTACGTGAGTAGATTTTCCAGTTGTTACTAAGGAAGAGATATTGAGCCAGATGGAACAATTTGATTGAAGGTTGCATGTTTACTAGCAATGACTACACGGGTTGCTATTTTCTGTTCTTTTCCGTTCTTCCATATATACTGTTTACAGTCAGTCTAGCTATACAGTGGTTTTTTATCCTATTTTATTTGGGTTTTAGATACATGTATGCATTGAATACAGTTGATTTGATGTTTCGTTTCTTTGCTTTCAGGCAACCCCAGACCTTTTAAAGGGGCAGCAGCAACTTTCACAGCAGACTAATGAGGAAACCGCAAAACAAATACTATTCAACTACTTAAAAGAAGGGTTAGTACATGAAAAATTGATCTATAAAATAATTCATGTCTGATTTTACTTTTCAAAGATTAGCTGAGTGGATACTACTCATTGTTGCAGATTGTGTTGCTATGTGGTCCACATTCACCTGTCCTTACAATTTCAATTTCCACTGTATCCAGAAATCCTCTTGTTGCAGATAGCATTGTATAGAATGGTGGATTAAGCTGCCACCAGCTCCTTGATCCACCAGTTTTGCCCTGTAGCTGTGAGTCTGAGACTCCATACACTGCAGTTGCAATAACACTACGTCACTCCTGCAGTGTGTAGCCTCAGTACTCGCACTGCACAGACCCGATTAATCTGCCAGGGGAATGTGGTTAGATGAGTAGTGTTTACTTTATTTTTTTTAACCTTTGTCAGGCTGCATAATTTTACAACGTTAACAGGCTGCAGAGATACAATTGTACCTTCACATATTATTATTGAAATATGGCCAATATATTCTGGACCAAAACTGCAGAGATGTCAAGAAATTTCAGCCCTCTACGGCTTTTCGAAATAAAGGTATTGCAATTTTAAAAACGGAATAGTTACAATTGTACCTACTCAGCCGGACGAAGGTTAAATGTCAATAGCTGTGGGAGTCATCATATAGCCTATAACACACACTGAGACCCAATCCGCTGCACCATCTCACCTCTCTCCCTCCTACTGTCTACCTCCCCACCCCCTCTAGACTGTGAGCCCTCGCGGACAGGATCCTCTGCCCTATTGTACCCATATGACTGATTTGTCGTTGTTTTTACCACCTGATTTTGTCTACTCTCTCACTTGTAAAGCGCCATGTAACCTAATGGCGCTATATAAATACCTAATAATAATACTGAATGAGGGGCTGTAGGGAAGGGGGGGGAGAGCATCATACTGACTGATGGACTGTGGGGAAGGGGGGGAAAGCATACTGAATGAGGGACTGTGGGGAAGGGGGGGGAAAGCATACTGAATGAGGCCTGTGGGAAAGGGGGGGGGGAAGGACAGAATACTAAATGAGGGACTGTGGGGAAGGGTGGGAGAGCATACTGAGTGAGGGACTGTGGGGAAGAGGGGAGAGCATATTGAATGAGGGACTGTGGGGAAGGGGGGAGAGCATATTGAATGAGGGACTGTGGGGAAGGGGGGAGAGCATATTGAATGAGGGACTGTGGGGAAGGGGGGAGAGCATACTGAATGAGGGACTGTGGGGAAGGGGGAGAGCATACTGAATGAGGACTGTGTTGAAGGGGGGGAAGCATACTGAATGAGGACTGTGGGAAAGGGGGGGAAGGACAGAATACTAAATGGGGGACTGTGGGGAAGGGGGGAGAGCTTACTGAATGAGGGACTCTGGGGAAGGGGAGTAATCATACTGAAAGAGGGACTGTGGGGAAGGGGGGGGGGGAAGCATACTGAATGAGAACTGTGGGAAAGGGGGGGGGGAAGGACAGAATACTAAATGAGGGACTGTGGGGAAGGGGGGAGAGCATACTGAATGAGGGACTGTGGGGAAGGGGGAGAGCATATTGAATGAGGGACTGTGGGGAAGGGGGGGGAAGCATACTGAATGAGGACTGTGGGAAAGGGGGGGGGGGAAGGTCAGAATACTAAATGAGGGACTGTGGGGAAGGGGGGAGAGCATACTGAATGAGGGACTGTGGGAAGGGGGGCATATCATATTGAATGAGGGAATGTGGAGAGGGAAGGCAATCATACTGAATGAGGGACTGTGGGGAGGGAGGGTAATCATAACGAATGAGGGATGGTGGGGAAGGGGCATCATGTTCCTTGAGGGCAGTGGTTGGCTGTCATTCTGTGTAAGGTTTCATCATACTAAGTAGGGGGTGTGGGAACATTATACTTAGGTCTCATCATACTGTGCAAGGGGCTGTAAGGGCTATGATACTTTGGAGGGTGGTATCATACTGGGGAGGGGCAATCATGTTGAATGTTAGCGGTGAAGCATTATACTGTGTGCGGGGCTGTAAGGACCATCAAACTGACAGGCCATCACTCGATGTGGGACATTATACTGGGGGGTCACTGTGGGGCCAAATACTTTGCTGGAGGCACTGGAGTCCTCATACTGTATGTATGTGGAGCAGTGGGGTGATGACGTGGCCAGAAATTCACTGTGGGCATACCATACCCTGTGTGGTTGAGGGCATTTTTGATAGCATCATTCTCTGCAATAAAAAGGGAATGCCTGGTGACAATAGTAAGGGACTTCAGTAGGGGCATAATTACATTTGGATGTACTGCAATATATCGTATGTCCTTAAAAAAGTTGGGAGAAATGACCCTGCCTACGCCACAAATATTAAATTTATTTTTATATTTTTGGTGAGGGGCAATCTTACTGAATGGTCGGCTTTGGGGAGCAAGGCTAATCATACTGAATGAGGGACAGTGGGGAAGGGGCAATTAGAAGTTTTGCTGTGGGTCTCTGAGATGTCTCTCTATCCCCCTGTTTCTGGTTGCAGGTTGTTACTACGTTTATTGGCTTTAAAACCATGTGGTTGTCTATTTTAAGAGGACCTTTCAAAATATTTTTTGTTTTAAACTGTATATAGTATATTGGAAGAGGTGATAAATGAATGGGAATTCGTCAGCATTTTTGTGCTATGTAATCAAAGACACTGTTTGAGGATATGTCATTTACTAGGCTGTATGCTGTTGTCTCAATACTATAAATGTTTTATCACCCCAGTGTGTCCTCAGTTACACATTCATCTAAAGTGTAGATGCCCCCAGCTTCCTGCTCTGCAATAGTTATAGTGATTGCCTCCCTATTAGAGGCTTGCAGCTGGCGTGAGCGTGTTCATAGTGAGCATTGCATGACATCAATGTTATGCTCCCCTCGCCCTGCTTGCACCGTCTATGGGGGAGAAAGCAGAAGCACTGATAGGTATGGACAGTTTTATTTTATTATTACAGAAAGAGAACCAAACAGGGGCCATTATTATAGAAAGGGACCAGAATAGACTGCAGGACAGGCGACATTACTACAGGAAGTGACTGGAATTGAGGACCTTTTTAAAGTAAAGGGGACAAGATGGGGTCATTATTACATGATGAGGACTTTGAGTATATGATAAAAGACATTACTACAGAGCCCGTAGATCTGATTAACATGCTGGTGGGACTCCTGTCCAAAAACTAGAGCACTCTAGTTACGCCACTGTCCATTCTTGTGATTGGGTAACGTTACATAGGGGAAAAAGTAAATTCTCTCAGAGAAAAATCTGTTACCAACCCTTTGGTTAGGGTTCGCTCCCACTTGCTTATAAATGCGACGAATGCAATCTGATAAAAAAAAAAAATCGGACCAGTGTTAGTCAATGTAGAGGCAGTCCTTAAGTGCAATTTTTTTTTCTTTTTCTTTTTTTTTTATTATTGTTGATTTTTTTCCCCCTTAGCTGTATTTGCATGGCTATGGAGTCTGAGTTGTGTCCATTTTGGTGGAGGTGTCGGAGTCGTTCTAAAATGGACCAACTCCTAAAATATATAATACATTGGGTACAGTTAATTCCTACTTACTGCATAGTGTATTCCATATTTAAGATGTATTAAAGTTTGTCTTCTAAAGTTGTATTCCAATAAGTATATGTTATACCGTATATACTCGTGTATAAGCCGACCCGTGTATAAGCCGACCCCCCTACTTTTGCCCCAAAAATCTGGAAAAACCTATTGACTCGTGTATAAGCCGAGGGTGGACCCCAGCACAGGTATACAGCCCCCAGCAGTGTATTATGCAGGCCCCCCCCCAGTGGTATACAGGCCTCCCCAGTGGTAGTATATAGCAGCCCCAGTGGTAGTATACAGCAGCCCCAGTGGTAGTATACAGCAGCCCCAGTGGTAGTATACAGCAGCCCCAGTGGTAGTATACAGCAGCCCCAGTGGTAGTATACAGCAGCCCCAGTGGTAGTATACAGCAGCCCCAGTGGTAGTATACAGCAGCCCCCCAGGGGTACATATAGCAGCCCCCAGGGGGTACCCAGTTGCCCCCTGGGGGTCCCCAGCAGCCCCCTGGGGGTCCCCAGCAGCCCCCTGGGGGTACACAGCAGCCCCCAGGGGGTACACAGCAGCCCCCTGGGGGTACACAGCAGCCCCCTGGGGGTACACAGCAGCCCCCTGGGGGTCCCCAGCAGCCCCCAAATGCTGGCACTCGCCCCCCCTTGCAAGGGCCCCTTCCCCCCGCTTCTCTTACCATTCCGGACTTCTGATCCGCGGTGCTCCTCGCTGCTCCGTCCGTCCGTCTGCTACAACCGGGATCCCGTCGCGCGATGACGTCATATGCCTGCGACGGCCGGAGATCCCGGATGTAGCAGACGGACGGACGGAGCAGCGAGGAGCACCGAGGAGCGGCGCGGATCAGAAGTCCGGAATGGTAATAAAACCATCGGGGGGGGGGGGCCCTTACAAGGGGGGGCGAGTGCCAGCATTTGGGGGCTATATGCACTGCTTCCCCCTGCCGCTGATTGACAGGGGGAAGCAGTGCATATTTAATGAGCGGCCCCACGTGACGGGGCCGCTCATACAGCAGCCCCCCCCCCCCGCCTCCTGCAGCCTCCACAGCCCCGGACACAGCCCCCACCCGTATTGACTCGTGTATAAGCCGAGGTGGAGACTTTTCAGCCCAAATTTTGGGCTGAAAAACCCGGCTTATACACGAGTATATACGGTATTCTACCTAAATAGTCTAATAATTATATCATAATAGTGATAATAGGCCTGCTGTTACCAATTTACTACAGTAAATTTGTCACATAAACATACACCATGCTTCAGGAATTGAATTGGAGGTTTGGCTTACCGACTCCGCAGCCCTGGTATTTGGCCTAAGGAAAAACTCACAGCATGCTGGGTATGGTCACCTAAAATGGCCAAGATTTGTCAATGCAAGTCAATGAGTGTGAGAAACAAAATCGGACGTCATACGAACCATCTGTTTGCCTTCTGATTTTTATGAAGAAACAAAACAGCGGTCTAAGGCAAGGGATGAAGGCAGAGGGTTTTATGGATTACAAACCTTTATTGAATTAATTCCACCAACCCAAGTAGGTGAGTGAAGGACCAATGACCCAGGGGCGTAGCGATCAGGGTTGCAGGGGTTGTGACTGCGACGAGACCCGGAATTGCAGGCCGCCAGCCCCTCCTGCTCCCGCCAATCCCAGCACCCGCGTCACATGCCATCAATGCATGGCAGCACACGGACTGCTAAGGGGCCCGTGTGTCAGGGAGCCTCCTGCTTCCTACTGGCGACCCCCTCCCTGCACTTCCTCTTTTCCTCTTACCACGTTGGAACGCATAAAGCAGGAATTGCCACCTAATCCACACTAGGAGTAGGTGGCACTTCCTGCTTTATGTGTTGCACTGTGAAACGCACGGCGGCACCGCCTCCTCCTGTGTCTTCAGTTTTGGCAAGCAGAATGGAGCTGCGGGGGAACCAAGAGAGGTAAGTACAGATTTATTTTTTTAATGAGTACACGCTGGCCAGAGGAGTATGGGGGAAAAAGGGTGTGGGTGCAGTATACTGTGTGGAGAGTTATGAGGTCTCACTGTGCTATATGGAAGGCTGTGAGGTTGCACTATGCTAAATGGAGGACTATGGGGGTGCAGTATACTGTATAGAGGACTATGGGGGTGCAGTATACTATATGAAGGGCTATGGGGATTCAGTATACTAATATGGAGAACTATGAGGTTGTATTATACTGTATGGAGGACTTTGAGGCTGCAATATACTGTATGGAGGGCTGTGAAGCTGTTTTATGCTATATGGAGGCATATGAGGCTGCATTATACTATATAGAGGATAATAATGGGGGTGCATTATAATAATTGCATGACTATGGGGGCTACCTTATGAATGGTGGAATATGAGATGCATTATAATACAATGAGAGTACATTATAATATATGGAGGAATATCGAGATACATTATAATAATTGGAGGACTATGGTGGCGGGAAGAGGAAGACCATATATACGAGGACAAGGGCCATATTCCAGGTGGAGGAGCACATGTATATACAGGGGTTGGACAAAATAATGGAAACACATAACGTTTTGGCATCATAATCTTCGAACATGTCATAAACATGCAAACCGTGACATATGTTAATGTTTTGTAGTTGATTATTTGTGTTAAGTGATATGTGTATGTAAATTAACTGTTTGTTTTGCTGAATTGTAAGAACATTGATGAGAACCTGATACCAATGGCAGACCTCTCGGATTTTCAAAAATGCCAAATTGTTGATGCTCGTATGGCAGGCGCTAGTGTAACAGAAAGTGCCTGAATGCTTGGCGTGTCAAGAGGTACTGTCTCCAAAGTAATGACTGCGTTTGAAAGAGAAGGAAAAACGTCCGCAGCAAAGCACAGGTCCGGCCGAAAGTCGAAGTTGACTGAGAGAAATCGTCGGACTCTAAAGTGAATTGTGAGAGAGGATCGCAAAACCACGGCTCCGAAAATCACTGCTGAGCTCAATGAACACCTACAGAACCCAATTTCCATGAAAACTGTTCATCGGGAGCTGCACAAATCTGGATCCCATGGAAGATCTGCAATTAGAAAACCGCTGCTCTCAATGACAAATGTTTCCAAGCGTTTAGAGCGGTGTAGAAACCTCCAGAATTGGTCCCTCGAGCAGTGGAAACATGTGATATTCTCAGACGAATCATCATTTACCCCATTTTCCAACCTCCGGCCGAGTGTACGTTTGGAGACAGCCGAAAGAAGCATTCCTTCCAGACTGCCTTCTCCCAACTGTAAAACATGGCGGAGGTTCTGTGATGATCTGGGGTGCTATTTCGTGGAGATCCGCTGGGCCAATGATATGACCTTGCATGAATCCATACCTCGGAGAATTGAGGCTGTAATTGCCACAAAAGGTGGACCTACAACATATTAAACTAACTTTTTGTTGATTTTTCCAGGTGTTTCCATTATTTTGTCCAACCCCTGCATATATAGCAAGATGGAGGGACACTAATACATAATGAAGGGGAAGAGGGGTCAATTTGTGAGTCTTTATAGGATTTAAAACGTTACATGGGGCCCATACATCTGACCAACGTGTGCACATGGGTGGGGGAACCCAGGTCTAAATTTTGCACCAGGGCCCAGCAGACTCTAATTACGCCACTGCAATCACCCCTTGTCCCCACTGTACTACCAGGTTTCACCCATGAGCTCTCCCTGTATTTTGTGCATTTGATTTTTACAGTTACACCACATTCTGTAGTATAGAAAACTGTATATGGTGTGTGTGTGTGTGTGTGTGTGTGTATATACCGTGTGTGTGTGTGTGTATGTATATATGTGTGTGTATATATATATATATATATATATATATATATATATATATATACACGGTATATACACACAGTATATGTATACACGGTATATATACAAGTGTGAGCGTACCCTTCGGTTACCGTTACACGAAGCAATATTGCATGCAATTTCACTGGCAATTTGCTGACTCATTTGAAATCATGGACACATTGTTCCATTTGTACACTGCAACAAAATAGAACAATGTGTCCATGATTTCACTGCAACCAGCAAATTGCCAGTGAAATTGCTAGCAATATTGCCGCGTGTAACGGTACCTTTAAAGTGTAATTATAGATGTCAATTTCAATAGCTCTTCATTGTGTTTGCATTTTTACATGCTATTATCCTTATTTTGCTTTTTAGGAGCCATGATAATGATGATGCCACAAAAAGAAAAGTCAACTTAGTTTTTGAAAAAATTCAGACTTTAAAATCTCGAGCATCAAGTACGGTGCAGGTGAATATTCCCACTGCCATCACTCATAGTGTTCATATGAGCTAGTTTATATTGTTTTTTTTTTCATGAATTACCGTATTTTTCCATTTATAAGACGCACTTTTTTTTCCTCCAAGTTTTGGAGGAAAGTGGGGGTGCGTCTTATAAAAGGAATATAACGTTCTAGCATCCTCAGTTGCTGGGGAGTGGGAGACAGCAGCAAAGTGGGGTCAGAAGTGGGAGGGAATGGTCACTGTTGAAGAATCCGGCGGCAGGAGCGCCACGTGTCCCCGGCTCATTAAGTAATTAAATATTCACTTCACTTGCTCCCAGTCTCCACCCACCTCTCTGCACTGAACACAGCATGAGAGGTGAGAGCACATGGATGTGTAACATAACCACTAATAAAGTAAAGTTAACACAACATTACTGTGCTTAACTAGAACTCCAAGCATGCTATAGGATCTACAGTACATGCTGGGAGTGATAGTTCTTAAAGGGATTGCTACTACATGAACAAATCCCTTCTCATTCACCTTGTTGGCCCTTGTAAAAGTAATAAGGACCATACTAAGGCTGTGTGCTCATGGTTGGGAGGAGCTGCATGTTGGACGCGGCTCCTCCGGACCTGAGTGAAGCCACGGGTGGCCGCAGGGAGACCGCAGCCGCCCTGTACTCACCATGTGCAGCGGGTGCTGGCGGCTTCTCCCTGCAGTCACCCGATGGAAGCCGCTTCCGACTCCGCAGCATGAAATAAACATGCGGAGGGGGAGCCGGCAACCCGCACCGCAGCTGTCAGATCACTGCAAGCGGGTTAAGCATAGTGAGGATGGGATTTCTACATATCCCATCCACTATGCTTTTACTGTACTATGCAGCATTTTGGACACAGCAGCAAGACGGTGTGTCCAAAACGCTGCGTATACTGATCGTGTGCACGCACCCTTACCCCGATACTGCAGCAGTTCCAACATTGTCAAAAGTTGCATATTCATGTCCCATTGATATGAGACTCAGCCCTCCGACAAGTCAGTGCTGGCGTCTGTCTCCCCGCCATCAGACACTGGAGCAGAAGTCATTGGTGTTGCTCACATGCTGCACCTGCATCCGAAGGAAACAGACACCAGCGCTGACTGGTCGCAGGGCCTGAGTGTCATATCAAAGTCATTTTTTGCTACAAATATTTTTTTCCCTATTTTCCACCTCTAAAATCTGGGTGCGTCTTATAATCCGGTCTTATAAAGCGAAAAATACGGTAATTACTTTGAGATTTCCTACTTCTATATTGTAATTGTTACAGTACTTGTATGGATGCTTATGATTAACTTACAAAGCTTACAATTTGTTTCACATTTTATACTTTAGCGCTGCTAAACAATAGCAATAAAGGCATATTGATCGATCGATCGTACCCTACCACATTGCTGGTCTTGGTTCTCAATTACAAGTTCACTGATTTCTTTAAATCAATGTTAATTTTGCAAATATTTCTTGGGCGTGTTTTTTTTTTTCATTCTTTTTTGCTTTCTTAGGAATCTTGGCTCGTGAGTTCACCTCTGACCAGCTGAGTCTGTAATTAAAATGGTGAATCAAAGTGGAAAACAAATGTTTGATTTCTTAAAGTATGGAAGCATTATTTTTTTCTTAATCCAAATCTCATGACTGCCTACAAGTGCAGATTAAATACAGAATTTAAAGGCTCCTTAGACCATGAAGTCAAATGAATCTTCTTGGGAGCCATGTGATGATTTTGCTAAAATTTACCAAGCACCCTTGTAATTAATAAGTGAACTGTGATTGTGTAACCAATGTTGTTCCTTCATTTGTGTTCTATAACTGCGGACATCACATATACCGTATTTTTCGCTTTATAAGATGCACCTGATAAGACGCACCCCAAATTTGGCGAAGGAGAAGAGAAAAAAATAATTTTTTATGTTAAATGGCGTCCATCTTATAATGCCAGTGTCCGTCTAACAAATCACATAGGAAATATGTCCCTCATAGCTCCCTCATCTTGGTACATTGTCCTCATCCTGGGATATAGCCCCCTGTGCTGGCACACGCCCCCCCTGTGCTGGCACACGTCCCCCTGTGCTGGCACACGTGCCCCCTGTGCTGGCACATGCCCCCCCCCCTGTGCTGGCACACTTGCCCCAACGCAGGTAGAATTGCCCCTGTGCCTGCACTCACCCCCAAGTGCAGGTACACTTGCCTCTGTGTGTCTGCACTCACCCCCCTGTGCAGGAACACTTGCCCCTCACTGTTCAGAGCCCCCCTGCTGGCGCGCACATAATAAAATAAAAAATTATTACTTCACCTTCCGACGATCGCTCCCTTCTGCCAGCTGAGCGGTGACTTCCTGCATTTGTCCCGGCCATCAGGAGCGCACAGTGATGACATCCGATCACATTATGTGCTCCGGTCACATCACCCGATGCCGAGACCAAAGCAGGAAGTCACCGCTCAGCTGGCAGAAGGGAGTGATCGTCGGAAGGTGAAGTAATAATTTTTTATTTTATTATGTGCGCGCCAACAGGGGCTCTAAACAGTGATGGGGGCTCTAAACAGTGATGGGGGCAAGTGTGCCTGAACAGGGGGGTTAGTGCAGGCACGCCTTATATGCACTGCACCCCTGTCCAGATCTTGGCGCTGGTTTCAGCACCAAGGTGATGGACAGCGGCAGTGCAGTGCATATTGGAGGAGGCTAATGAGCAGGAGCACGTGACCTCCCGCTGCCTCCTGCAGCCCGCAGCTAGCTCGCCCCAGCCCCGGACACCACTCCAGAGCTGCACCCAGCCTCCCCTGCAGTAAAGAACAGTACATTCCCATTATAAGATGCACCCCCCCACTTTCCCCCAAAATTTGGGGGAACAAGAGTGCGTGCGAAAAATACGGTACCTATATTGAATTATATAACTACATGCCAGTGAACAAACTACTAGTGACAGCTTGTATGTCTAACCCCTATTTATAGGTGATCACACTAGCCTCAGTGTTAATTGCCTAATTCTTTGTATTTACCACATTGATCAGCACAATAGGTTTGGTTTTAAATGTTATCGGAAGAAACACATCTTGACCAATATGATAATATGTGAAAAACTATTACATTTCTACATGAATCTTATACCAGGGCCTTGTAATACTGTTACAAATTAATGTTCGATAGGCTAGAGCCACATTAGCATTGTGGCCTCCGCCATGCTGGATCTGGCAAAGATCAGTGTTCCCACAGCGTTAACGTAGTGTAACACTGCCTTAGGCTTTTATGGGTGACGGGACGACGGGAAAGCGCATACAAACGATGGCATGAAAGTGCTGGAGATTAAAATCTTGCGCTATTTTGTAGCAAACAGCTTAAAGCTACAGGTGTTTGTATGCGCTTTGGGTCCCGTCACCTATAAAAGCCTAAGGCAGCGTTACACTACGTTAACAGTGCGCTAATGCTGCAGGAATGCTGATCTTTGCTGGATCCAGCATGGCGGAGGCCACAACGCTAATGTGGCTCTAGCCTTAGAGATACTTTTTGTGCAGGTTTGTTTTTGCTGGTCGTCATTTTTATGTTATGATAAAATTTCAATCTCTGTATAAAACATTTTGTTTAATCACGGTAATACCGTTGAACATGACAGCGATGTAAATCTGGATATCTGTTTACACTTTTATGTGCATGAAACTGAATGTTTTGGACCTTTCAGACTCCAGATCCAGCAACAGAAATGAAGCTTTTGTCTGATCAGAAAAATGAACTTGAAAAAAAGGTTGCGGCCCTCCAGACACAACTTGATGAGCAGGTTAAGGTACTAAACCCCATTGGTTTCTTCTATATACTGCCTGATCTATTGTAAGCAATTATAAGACCCAGCACTTTTGGAGGGCAGCATGCAGCTTGCAGTTACAATACATACTGTCCTCTAGTAGTGCTGGTTGTTCTTGCTACTGTAGGCAAATGTGCCTGTGATAAGAACTATGTTTTTGCCATGTATGAATAAACTGGCAAATTGGCATTAGGGTAAGGCTAGAAGGAGCAATCACTTGATTTTTCTCCTCTGGCCTTTTCTTCATCCTGTTCATTTAGTTAAAGGGAACCCACCACCAGGATTTACCCACCTGTAAATCAGTGCAGCCAGTGATTGATGTGTGCGGCGTTACATCACTATTTGTTTTTTTTTCCTCTCCTGTGCCTGTGGGCTTGTATTTCAGCTGTAAGCCCACTCCACATATGAGTCTGGATGAATCTGAAGGAGGGGGAAGAGTCAGCTTACAGCAGAAAGACAAGCCCACAGGGTAGGAATTAAAAAACAAAACAAAAAAAAAATACTGATGTCATGCTGCACACGTCAATCACCTGCTTCACTGACTTACAGGTGGTTAAATACTGGTGGTTGGTTCTCTTGGAGTTAAAGAAGAAAAAAAAAAAGGGAGAGGGTCATGTCTGCTCTCCAGAGCAATGTCTATGACGCCAATCACTATTTTGTGATGCTCAAAAGCATACAAAGGAATCGCAACTGGCCCCCTTTATGCTGTATTTGCTATATATGTGTAGACAAACTTTGAGTTTTAATTGGAAGGTCACTTTAAGAATAGGTTACACGTGCTGCTTTTTCGTACTCTGATGTAGCTGCATCTTGAATGACTACAATTATGTCCTGTAGGCCAGGTCTTAAATAGGTAGATTTTTGTCACTCTAAGGGTACCTTTACACGTCGCAACATTGCATGCAATTTCACTTACAACTTACTGGTTGCAGCGAAATCATGGGACACATTGTTCCATTTGTACACAGCCACAAAATGGAGCAATGTGTCCATGATTTCACTGCAACCAGTAAGTTGCAAGTGAAATTGCATGCAATGTTGCGACGTGTAAAGGTACCCTAATGGTGCCGTCACACTCGTCAATGTTGTCAGCGATCTGATCGCTGGCGACATTGACGGCTGATCACTGGTGAGCTGTCGCACAGGCAAACTCACCAGCGATCATTTTACCAGCGACATCGTGGAAATGATTTCTATATCGTTTCCACGATGTCTGCAGGCTGGTATCCAGGGTAAACTGCGGGTAACTAGGCAGCGCGCGCTGCCTAAATACCCGATGTATACCTTAGTTACCAGTCTTCTCTGCTCACCGGCTGGTATCTAAGGTACACAGCGGGTAACTAGGGACCCTAGTTACCCGCTGTGTACCTTAGATACCAGCCAGTGAGCGGAGAAAGCTGGTAACTAAGGTATACATCGGGTATCTAGGCAGCGGGTATCTGGTTGATGTGCCCTGTTACACGCGTCAATATCGCTGCAAAGTCACGTGCAGCAGTGATCGTGCACGCGATATTGACGCGTGTGACAGCCCCATAAGTCTTGAGACTCATTTAGGCAATACAGGGCACAGTTACTAATGTTATGTGGATTATTCTCCTTATTTTAGTGCCTGTATTAAAGTATGTAGCTGTAATTTACTAATAAATGCATTTCTCTTTTATGAACTAAGAATCGGGAAAGCAATCAAGAGGAGAAGAGTAAAACAAAGGCAAATCTTAAAGACATTCAAAACCAACTTGAATGTAGCATGGATGAAAATTTACTTCTTCGTGGGAAGCTTGGAGAGAGTGAGAAAGAATTAAGAAAACATCTAGAAGAGTATGTTTAGGTTAATCCACCATTGTTGATTTCTTACTGTATGGGGTATTTATAATAATTCTTATGCCAACTCAATACAATTAAGAAAGGTAGTTTCCACTGTTTTTTTTTATTATTCCAGCAATAGTAACATGATTGTATGTGCCCTTGCGTGTTTCATGTCATAGTTCTGAAGATTTGACATGTTTAGAAAGGGTACAATACACATTGCTATGTGTAAAGAACAGTTTATTATGCGGCTAGTGCGACTAAACCTGGTCATACTCCTTACACCTGTTCTTTTGGCTAACCAGTATTGTTCTCTCTGTGTTATGACTAATTTAGCAGAATAAAACAAAGTAGGAAAAACATTGGAATTGTGAAGCAGTATGCCTGTTGGTAGAATAAATCAGCAGTAGCTGTGGACTGTGGGTTTTCAGGTTTGCAGCATTCTCTGTGGTTGGAAAATATTGCTGCAGATTTCACTCATTGCATTGCAGCACTTAAACCCATTTCATGCATGCTCAATCCAATGCAATGTATGGCGTGCAGATTAAAGTAGATGCATTTAGCAATCTGTGAGTTTCACCTCAGTCTGTTTAGCAAAGTTGAGTCCTGCAAAAAAACTTGTCATTTTTATTGCTCATGTAAAGGAACAGACTAATGCATGATGCAGAAATGTCAATCATTGTGACATATGTGTTCCAGAAGAGAAACGAGCGAGAACAATGTTAATAATTCTGATAATTTTTTGTGCCAGAGGGGGGCCAAATACCTTTGCACTCTTCATACCATTGTTGTAACTCTGCTGTCAGGTGAACTGGGGTATATGTTTTCAAAGTCTGTTCTTACAGCTACAGCTGTTTGTTTGAGATTATATATTTTTCACTACATCCCTATATAAAGAGGTTATCCAGGATGACCTCTCCACAAAGGATTTAAAAGAAGCTGTGGGTCAGGCGGCAGCCATAAGTAAACTATGTACCAAGCTTGCACTCTCCACTGAGATGAATTCGACAAAACCAGACAATATGTTGTGTTTAGAGCTTTGGTGTTCTGGCTCTCTACTCAATGTATGTCTGTCCACTTGCTGATCGGGGAAGGTGTCGGGTGTTAGAACATGTCCCCAATATCAAATATAGGGGTCTAAAGATAGGTCATCAATTCTGTAAAGTCGCCCTGGACAACCCTTTAATCCATTATAGAATAAGACTTTGTACACATCTTATTGACCTCCATTTGAGTTGTTAGTTGTTGACGTACACAAGTTGTGGTGCTGCATGCAGTCAAAACAACTGACCCCTCAGTGAGAGAGAACCCTTTGGACCCTGTTAGAAATCAGGTCTCTTTATCACTATGTGTCTGTGGTGTAATTACATCATGGTTTCATTGTATAATGGATTCTACCGTTCAAATATGAACAAAGCTTAATCTGCAACCCAGTAGCATGATAATCTGTGACACCGGAAGACCAGGAGATGGAGTCTGATCTCAGAATACTTTTTGACTACTTAGAGTGAGGACATGTTCTTTTAATATGATTACTTTACCGTTGGGCCCAGAATAACTCTAGATACTAGTCACTGCTTGTAGTTGGCCTTGGAGAGACCCCAATATTTGATTACCCTATGTTCATATTGCACTTGTGCAAGATGTCAAATGTTTTTTTGGGGCTTCTATCTGAAGCCCTAAAAAACGGGATTGTGCTACCTGCAACATGATCTTTGACTTTATTGAGGAATAAAGTCACTTTGTGCTTGACCTGGCCCTTGTCTGGCCTCAAGTTAACATAGCAAATACTGGACAAGAGTCTTTACCTGCCCAGGTCCATGTCACAGAACCTACTGCATTTGATGCAGTATCCCTCCATTTAATACAGGCAAAGGCAAAAGGTGCAAAATAATGATGGGACAATCACTCCCAAAATACTAATTCATGGAGGGGGATCTCATAGCATTAGTATTGCACACAGATAAGGCTTGTATAGGGTGCTGGTCACACAAATATGGTGTACAGTGTCTGGCTTGCAGCAAATTAGTGATGACTAAACTATTAGATTAGGCTACCCAGCACCATACAAGTACCTCTCACCGGGACAGATACTCTAGTTTACAAGGCCAACATAGATGGGCTTGGCTGCATTTTGTATGAAAATAACGTGTAAAAAAAAAAAAATATAGAATATCGGGTATTGGTGCATTTTAGCCACAATTTCGACAACGTAAGGTAGTGAGTGGTTGTCTCTTATTTTTTGCTTTTATTAGAGAGGTGCAGTTGCACCCTGTTAATGCATTTGTTTCTTTGACCTGGGAAGGTAAATACTATTGCCCTTTTTTTGCTGGGTTTACTTCTGAATTTCTTGGGGAATTAACTGTATTTCCTCTTTCTGTGGCTGTCTCAAGAGTACGGTTTTTTGGAGATGGGAGTCCTGATTTTTGAGGTGGGCACAGAAGTAAATTTGATGTTTTTTATGCCTGAAAAATGTCAGACATGGCACAAACTGACTGTCATTAATTTAAATGGCATTCCACTTGTACAGGGTGGGCCATTTAGAGGGTGGGCCATTTATAGGGATACACCTAAATAAAATGGGTACAGTTGGTGATATCAACTTCCTGTTTGTGGCACATTAGTACCCCCTCCCATATACCAATGTGCCACAAACAGGAAGTTGATATCACCAGCCATTCCCATTTTATTTAGGTGTATCCCTATAAATGGCCCACGCTGTATTTCCTTTTTCATTATTTCATATGGAAGCTTAGACGGAGTTACTGACACTTGGCAAAAATGTAGTGTGAACGCGGCCTAATACCAATGATCATGTAGAATTACTAAAACATAACTTATCTTTACGGTATGATTTCATGTTCAAAACGCCCTCACAAGTAAGTAAATGTGGCTTGTCATTGTGATTCTGTAATCAAATGCTACTTTACTATGATTTTACTTGCACTTTATCGCTCAAGATTTTCAATCCAGCATGCTTAACAATATTCTGACTGGACTTGATTCTGGCAAATCTTTATTAACTTGATGGCTGACTAATTTTCCTCTAACAGATTATTTGAACTAAAGATGGAGCAGGAGCAGTATCAGACTGAGATCCGGGACCTGCAGGAGCAGCTGTCAGAAATGCATGATGAACTGGATAATGCAAAGCGATCTGTTGTTGACGATGGGGAGAGAGAAGCTTTGATACAGGTTGGTTGTGAGGAACGACATCCATGATTTGGATTATTCTGCTATGTGCTGTCAACTGGTGTATCTTCACAGAACAATGACAAGGTCATAAAAATAAATTATAACCGGTGACACCTCCTGTGTGAAAGGTGCTAGCTTGAAAAAACATCAAGTCAAAAGAGAAGTATATCTGCTGCACACTAACACTATGAAATGTGAAGTAGCTTACTGGCTAATGAATGCAAATGAAAGACTACATGTAGGGCTGTTCAAGTGTGAATGGGGCATAAAGGCATAGCAGAAAACTGCTTAAAGATGCAGAGAAAAAAATGAGAATTTAGCAGAGGTGCTGGCCATAGCATGTGAGCCCGGTCACGAACGTCAAGGTGAGATGAGACACCTTGACGTTAGTTACCGAGATCACATGCTATGGCCAGTGCATCTTCTAAGTTCTTATTTTTTCTTTCTGTATCTTTAAGCAGTTTTCTGCTATGCCTTTATGCCCCATTTACACTTTAACAACTCTACACATAGTCTTGCCATTTGCATTCATTAGCCAGTAAGCTACTTCACATTTCATAGTGTTAGTGTGCAGCAGATATACTTCTCTTAAAAATATATCACATAATTTATTTTTATATCTTGTGTAACTCTAAAATATGATTACCATTAGGATATGTTTCTACAGGCAGTCCATAGTGTATAGGACTGCCTAATGGCCTCCTGTAGTAGAGAGGACTTGAGCATTTTGGCCCCATTGTTTGTTTATCTTGGAGGTTAGTGTTGCCAGAAGTATCTGACAATGACTTGTATCCCTCTCCTTAATGAAATACCGGATAATCCACTCTGAAACACTGGCATAACATCTGCATCCTATAGTATGTACTATACTGTATACTATGACTTGTATAGCTGTTACCAAAATTGTATGTGATTCTGTAGGAAAAAAAATGTCATTTTGAATGTATATTATTACTTCTCATAGGATCTTATGCACATGAAGCAAGGAGTTCAAGAACTGCTAATGGCCAGGGAAGAACAAGAAGACCTCTTGAAAAAGAGAGAACGTGAACTTACTGCCTTAAAAGGAGCCCTGAAAGAAGAGGTTTCCAGCCATGATCAGGAGATTGATAAACTGAAAGAACAATATGAAAAAGAGCTAAAGAAGATGCGAGAGAGTCTAGAAGAGGCAGCCAAGGTAAATTACAAGATTACAAGACTCATTTTCATAATGTCTATAAATTAACATTTTCAAGTACATGATAGGTGCCAGGAAAATACATAGAACTTTTAAATGGAAGCACACGAAATGGAAGTGAATTAAAAATGTCTTTTTGTAGTAATTCAAAAGTTTTTTGTAAATACAAGGAGCTTGAACACAAATTAATAAAAACACATTGCTACAGAGCCGTCTATAAGCAAAATGGTTCTAGTTGAAAAAAGTGCATATAAAAAATATATATAATACCGTATTTTTCGCTTTATAAGTCGCACCCCAAATTTGGTGAAGGAAAAGAGAAAAAAATATTTTTCACTGTTAAATGGGGTCCGTTTTATAATGCCAGTGTCCGTCTAACAAATCATATAGGGTATATGTCCCTCATAGCCCCCTCATCCTGGTACATTGCCCCTCATCCTGGGATATAGCCCCTCCATCCTAAAATTAGCCCCCTTAATCTGGATATGGCCCGCTTGTGCCGGCACACGTTCCCCAGTGATGCCACATGTCTCCAAATGATGGCACACGTCCGCCTGTGCTGGCACACGTCCCCCTATGCAGGCACATGTCCCCCTTTGCAGGCACACGTCCCCCTGTGCTGGCTATGGCCCCCCTGTGATTGCTCATACTCCCCCTGTGTTGGCTATGGCCCCCCTGTGATTGTACATGCTCTCCTGTGTTGGCTATGGCCCCCATGCTGCTGCCCGTAGTAAAATAAAAAACACTTTACATACCTTCTCCAGCGCTGTCCTCCCGGTGTCTCCCTCTGTGCTGCTGCGCTCCTCCACTTCCTGGTTCTCGGTTGCCGGTCATGTGATCAGCACATCAGCGTTACATCATCTCTGCATGCCCGATCACAGCGGCAAGCAAGTTTTTTTTATTTTACTTTGGGCAGCAGCATGAGGGCTATAACACAGGTGCCAGACACATATAATATGCGCCACTCCCCCAGTCCATCACCGTGGTGCGGTTTTAGTACTGCGGTGATGGACAGCGGCAGTGCATATATGAGCGGGGACACGTGACCTCCCACTGCCTCCTGCAGCTAGTCCACTACAGCCCCCAGCACTACTCCAGAGCTGCCCCAGAGCGCCCCACCTCGCCTGGGCCGTGCAGTATATAATCCATATATTCGGATTATAAGACGCACACCCCCCACTTTCCCCAAAATTTGGGGGAGCAAAAGTTTGTTTTATAATCCGAAAAATATGGTACATCCAGCTCAAGAGATCTAAATATGCAAAATGCTATATAATAAATAAAAAAATCCCCAAGATGAGAATATACATGTATAAAATATATATATATATATATATTATATATGTAATTAGTGCATCTCAGTGAATTAGAATATCATCAAAAAGTTAATTTATTTCAGTAACTCAATACAAAAAGTGAAATATATTTATTATATAGAGTCATAACCAACAGAGTGATCTATTTCATCGGGTTATTCTGTTAATGTTGATGATTATGGCTTACAGCTAATGAAAACCCAAAGTTCATTATTTCAGAGAGTAGAGAGGATGAAGGGTTAAAAACCGCAACACCGTATTCCACGAGACATCAAAGGGTGAATATAATAACTTATTAGTCAACGTAATTCAGGGCTCCCAGAACCGCCCTGAAATACGGCAAATGATTTTTGATGATATTCTAATTCATTGAGACGCACTAGTATTTGTGTGTATGTGTGTGCTTTTTCCCTGATCGGGTTCGATCACCCTGCAGTGTGAAATATATATATACTAGTAAAAAGGCCCGATGCAATTGCATCGGGAGCAGGGTGAAATGAATTGTGTGTATACAGGCGGGCCAGTGGGTAGCAGAGTATACAGGGGGCTCTGTGGGTAGCAGAGTATACAGGCGGGTCTGTGGGTAGCAGAGTATACAGACGGCTCTGAGGGTAGGAGATTATACAGGTGACTCTGTGGGTAGTAAAGTATACAGGCGGCTCTGTGGGTAGAAGAGTATACAGGTGGGTCTGTGGGTAGTGGAGTATACAGGCGTGTGTGGTGGTGGTGGCAGAGTATACAGGTGTGTGTGGTGGTGGTGGGCAGAGTATACAGGCGTGTGTGGTGGTGGCAGAGTATACAGGCGTCTGTGCTGGTGGCGGCAGAGTATACAGGCGTGTGTGGTGGTGGCAGAGTGTACAGGCGTGTGTGGTGGTGGCAGAGTGTACAGGTGTGTGTGGTGGTGGCAGAGTGTACAGGCGTGTGTGGTGGTGGGAGAGTATACCGGCGTGTGTGGTGGTGGCGGCAGAGTGTACAGGCGTCTGTGCTGGTGGCGGCAGAGTATACAGGCATGTGTGGTGGTGGCAGAGTATACAGGCGTCTGTGCTGGTGGCGGCAGAGTATACAGGCATGTGTGGTGGTGGCAGAGTATACAGGCGTCTGTGCTGGTGGCGGCAGAGTATACAGGCGTCTGTGCTGGTGGCGGCAGAGTATACAGGCGTCTGTGCTGGTGGCGGCAGAGTATACAGGCAGGTGTGGTGGTGGCGGCAGAGTATACAGGCGTCTGTGGTGGTGGCAGAGTGTACAGGTGTGTGTGGTGGTGGCAGAGTGTACAGGCGTGTGTGGTGGTGGCAGAGTATACAGGCGTGTGTGGTGGTGGCAGAGTATACAGGCGTGTGTGGTGGTGGCAGAGTATACAGGCGTGTGTGGTGGTGGCAGAGTATACAGGCGTGTGTGGTGGTGGCAGAGTATACAGGCGTGTGTGGTGGTGGCAGAGTATACAGGCGTGTGTGGTGGTGGCAGAGTATACAGGCGTCTGTGCTGGTGGCGGCAGAGTATACAGGCGTGTGTGGTGGTGGTGGCAGAGTGTACAGGCGTGTGTGTGGTGGTGGCAGAGTGTACAGGTGTGTGTGGTGGTGGCAGAGTGTACAGGCGTGTGTGGTGGTGGGAGAGTATACCGGCGTGTGTGGTGGTGGCGGCAGAGTGTACAGGCGTCTGTGCTGGTGGCGGCAGAGTATACAGGCATGTGTGGTGGTGGCAGAGTATACAGGCGTCTGTGCTGGTGGCGGCAGAGTATACAGGCATGTGTGGTGGTGGCAGAGTATACAGGCGTCTGTACTGGTGGCGGCAGAGTATACAGGCGTCTGTGCTGGTGGCGGCAGAGTATACAGGCGTCTGTGCTGGTGGTGGCAGAGTATACAGGCAGGTGTGGTGGTGGCGGCAGAGTATACAGGCGTCTGTGGTGGTGGCAGAGTGTACAGGTGTGTGTGGTGGTGGCAGAGTGTACAGGTGTGTGTGGTGGTGGCAGAGTGTACAGGTGTGTGTGGTGGTGGCAGAGTGTACAGGCGTGTGTGGTGGTGGCAGAGTGTACAGGCGTGTGTGGTGGCGGCAGAGTGTCCAGGCGTGTGTGGTGGCGGCAGAGTGTACAGGCGTGTGTGGTGGCGGCAGAGTGTACAGGCGTGTGTGGTGGTGGCAGAGTGTACAGGCGTGTGTGGTGGTGGCAGAGTGTACAGGCGTGTGTGGTGGTGGCAGAGTGTACAGGCGTTGTGTGGTGGTGGCAGAGTGTACAGGCGTGTGTGGTGGTGGCAGAGTGTACAGGCGTGTGTGGTGGTGGCGGCAGATTATACAGGCATGTGTGCTGGTGGCAGAGTATACAGGCGTCTGTGCTGGTGGCAGAGTGTACAGACGTGTGTGGTGGTGGCAGAGTATACAGGCGTGTGTGGTGGTGGCGGCAGAGTATACAGGCGTGTGTGGTGGTGGCGGCAGAGTATACAGGCGTGTGTGGTGGTGGCGGCACAGTATACAGGCGGGTGTGGTGGTGGCGGCAGAGTATACAGGCGTCTGTGGTGGTGGCAGAGTATACAGGCATGTGTGGTGGTGGCAGAGTATACAGGCGTCTGTGCTGGTGGCGGCAGAGTATACAGGCGTGTGTGGTGGCGGCAGAGTGTACAGGCGTGTGTGGTGGTGGCGGCAGAGTGTACAGGCGTGTGTGGTGGGTGGCGGCAGAGTGTACAGGCGTGTGTGGGTGGTGGCGGCAGAGTGTACAGGCGTGTGTGGTGGTGGCGGCAGAGTGTACAGGCGTGTGTGGTGGTGGCGGCAGAGTGTACAGGCGTGTGTGGTGGTGGCGGCAGAGTGTACAGGTGTGTGTGGTGGTGGCGGCAGAGTGTACAGGCGTGTGTGTGGTGGCAGAGTGTACAGGCGTGTGTGGTGGCAGAGTGTACAGGCGTGTGTGGTGGCGGAGTATACAGGCGTCTGTGGTGGTGGCAGAGTGTACAGGCGTGTGTGGTGGCAGAGTATACAGGCGTGTGTGGTGGTGGAGTATACAGGCGTGTGTGGTGGTGGCAGAGTGTACAGGCGTGTGTGGTGGCAGAGTATACAGGCGTGTGTGTGGTGGCAGAGTGTACAGGCGTGTGTGGTGGCAGAGTGTACAGGCGTGTGTGGTGGTGGAGTATACAGGCGTCTGTGGTGGTGGCAGAGTGTACAGGCGTGTGTGGTGGCAGAGTATACAGGCGTGTGTGGTGGTGGAGTATACAGGCGTCTGTGGTGGTGGCAGAGTGTACAGGCGTGTGTGGTGGTGGAGTATACAGGTGTCTGTGGTGCGCTCGTGCAAGGCAGGGGTTAAAAAAAATAAAAAAAGATTATGCTCACCTCACCCCGAGCCCCCGCCGTCTTCTGCCGTGTTCCGCCGTCTTCTGCCGTGTTCCGCTAGGCTCCCGGTGGCTGTGCAGGCTCCGGTGCCTGCAGTGATCTTCTATCTACTGAGAGTGAAGGACCTGTGGTGATGTCAGAGTCACGTGACCCGCGATTTGCCTGGAGTAAGCTGGTGTCACGTGACTCTGACATCACCACAGGTCCTTCACTCTCAGTAGATAGAAGATCACTGCAGGCACCGGGAGCCTGCACAGCCACCGGGAGCCTAGCGGAACACGGCAGAAGACGGCGGGAGACGGCGGGAGACAGCGCGGGCTCGGGTAGAGGTGAGGATTTTTTTTTTTGTTTAGAGTAGTGCGGGTCTGCGGCTCGTGATGACGCTGCGCGTCATCACTCGCAGTCCCGCGCAAAGCATGTTGGGATTCGGCTACAACGCCCGAAATCCCAACTGCGGATTATATAAGTAGATATATATATATATATATATATATATATATATATATTATATAGTGTGTGTGTATATATATATATATATATATATATATATATATATATATATAGTGTGTGTGTATGTATATATATATATATATATATATATATATATACACACAGTTAGGGCCAGAAATATTTGGACAGTGACACAAGTTTTGTTATTTTAGCTGTTTACAAAAACATGTTCAGAAATACAATTATATATATAATATGGGCTGAAAGTGCACACTCCCAGCTGCAATATGAGAGTTTCCACATCCAAATCGGAGAAAGGGTTTAGGAATCATAGCTCTGTAATGCATAGCCTCCTCTTTTTCAAGGGACCAAAAGTAATTGGACAATGGACTCTAAGGGCTGCAATTAACTCTGAAGGCGTTTCCCTCGTTAACCTGTAATCAATGAAGTAGTTAAAAGGTCAGGGGTGGATTCCAGGTGTGTGGTTTTGCATTTGGAAGCTGTTGCTGTGACCAGACAACATGCGGTCAAAGGAACTCTCAATTGAGGTGAAGCAGAACATCCTGAGGCTGAAAAAAAAGAAAAAATCCATCAGAGAGATAGCAGACATGCTTGGAGTAGCAAAATCAACAGTTGGGTACATTCTGAGAAAAAAGGAATTGACTGGTGAGCTTGGGAACTCTAAAAGGCCTGGGCGTCCATGGATGACAACAGTGGTGGATGATCGGCGCATACTTTATTTGGTGAAGAAGAACCTGTTCACAACATCAACTGAAGTCCAGAACACTCTCAGTGAAGTAGGTGTATCTGTCTCTAAGTCAACAGTAAAGAGAAGACTCCATGACAGTAAATACAAAGGGTTCACATCTAGATGCAAACCATTCATCAATTCCAAAAATAGACAGGCCAGAGTTAAATTTGCTGAAAAACGTCAAGAAGCCAGCTTAGTTCTGGAAAAGTATTCTATGGACAGATGAGACAAAGATCAACCTGTACCAGAATGATGGGAAGAAAGAAGTTTGGAGAAGAAAGGGAACGGTACATGATCCAAGGCACACCACATCCTCTGTAAAACATGGTGGAGGCAACGTGATGGCATGGGCATGCATGGCTTTCAATGGCACTGGGTCACTTGTGTTTATTGATGACATAACAGCAGACAAGAGTAGCCGGATGAATTCTGAAGTGTACCGGGATATACTTTCAGCCCAGATTCAGCCAAATGCTGCAAAGTTGATTGGACGGCGCTTCATAGTACAGATGGATAATGACCCCAAGCATACAGCCAATGCTACCCAGGAGTTCATGAGTGCAAAAAAGTGGAATATTCTGCAATGGCCATGTAAATCACCAGATCTTAACCCAATTGAGCATGCATTTCACTTGCTCAAATCCAGACTTAAGACGGAAAGACCCACAAACAAGCAAGACCTGAAGGCTGCGGCTGTAAAGGCCTGGCAAAGCATTAAGAAGGAGGAAACCCAGCGTTTGGTGATGTCCATGGGTTCCAGACTTAAGGCAGTGATTGCCTCCAAAGGATTCGCAACAAAATATTGAAAATAATATTTTGTTTGGGTTATGTTTATGTGTCCAATTACTTTTGACCTCCTAAAATGTGGAGTGTTTGTAAAGAAATGTGTACAATTCCTACATTTTCTATCAAATATTTTTGTTCAATCCTTCAAATTAAACGTTACAATCTGCACTTGAATTCTGTTGTAGAGGTTTCATTTCAAATCCAATGTGGTGGCATGCAGAGCCCAACTCGCGAAAATTGTGTCACTGTCCAAATATTTCTGGCCCTAACTGTATGTATGTATGTATGTATATATATATATATATATATATATATATATATATATATATATATATATATATATATATATATAATGCCTGAGTCTATTGCATCGGGAGATTCTAAAACACGTGAGATTTTATATTACCTCAGTTATATGAATGTTTTAGTATACTAATTGAAAAAAATAGGTGCATGTAGAACTGCAATAGCAGTTGAATCATCTAAATGCAAACAGCAAAGTAGTTATATATATCCAAAATATGATTAATGCTGGTATTGATTAAATTGCTGCTATATATGATATAGCAATGAACATCAAAAGATGATAATATAATAATGGGCCAATGTTTAGAGCCTATGCAAGGGGGGTCTTTCTCCACCCCACCCCTACCTGCCTGTGGGTCTTACAGTCAGACCCCTGCTACAATTCTAATAAAGTCCATAGGCACATCTCTTCCTAAAGTGATAACTTTACACCCCGCCCGCTACTGTGCAAAACTGGGAGTACAAAGATGGCGATGGCATCAGTCACTGCGCATGAGCATGGAAAGATGTTTTTTTTAGTTTTAACAATCGGGTCAATCAGGAGATACGTGGGTCTGCCTTAGGCTACTTTCACATAACGATTTGAAGGGAGCCGATGCTGTCCGATATAAATCGGACAGCATCGGCTCCCTTCTGATGCCTGGAATCGGGTGCCAAATAGGCACCCGATTTTGGCATAAAATCGCTCCCTGCGGGGTGAAAAAAAGAAAAAAAAAAAAATGTTATTCTCACCTCCCCCGAGCCCCCGCCGTCTTCCGCCATCTTCTTGGAGGCTCCCGGTGGCTCTCACAGGCTGCCGGTGTCAGCAGAGGGCTTCCTTTGCTGTTCAGCACCTGCGGTGATGTCAGTCACATGACCGCGGGTTCACCATGGTAACCCGCGGTCACATGACTGTGACATCACCGCAGGTCCTATAAGGCAGAGGAAGCCCTCTGCTAACACCGGCAGCCTGCGAGAGCCACCGGGAGCCTCCAAGAAGATGGCGGAAGACGGCGGGGGCTCGGGGGGAGGTGAGAATAACATTTTTTTTTTTTTTTTAACACTTGTGCTCCTAGTTAGGAGCAGTTTTACTGTACTGAGCATGCTCAGTACAGTAAAACGGGGTCCGAGGAGACATCAGATGTTTCCTCGGACCCTTCTCCATAGGGCCCCATGTTATAGGGATCGGACCTAATCGGATGTGCACTAAATGCCATCCGATTTGGTCCGATCCAAATCTGTCAGATTTTATTTTCGGTGCAAAAATCGGAGCGGACCAAATCGGATGGCATTTAGTGCACATCCAATTCGGTCCGATGCCCATAGGGATGCATGGGGCCAAATTCGGATCCGATGCTGTCCGATTTTGATCGGACAGCATCGGATCTGGAAAATCCGTGATGTGAAAGCAGCCTTAGCTGGGCCAGTGTCCTCTGTGTGGTGCTGTTTTGTGTGTGTGTGTGTGTGTGTGTGTGTATATGTGTATATGTATATATTATTTGCATAATTTTTAATATAGTCACATGAGCAGAAAGAATATCAGCGGGCAAATGTATTAATGAGTATTGACCAGAAGGAGGAGATTCTGGCAACCCCCTGCACACAACCTATCCCAAAAAATGTACACTTCTCTGTAGAATAAGAAGAAAGAACATTTGTAGAAGATGATCATTTTCTATACTTCTGTATAGAAAAATGCATTATTTAGCAATCTGAGTGTTATTTTTACTTTCACAACTGAAAAATAAGTCATATTTACAATATGCTAAAAAAATTCTTGTATTTTTTTTTTTTTTTAAACCGTTCTTACCAAGATGATGAATTCTGTGTAAAAAATCTTTTAAGTGCTCCTTATTGGTTCTCGGTGAAAATGCTGGCTGACCGCTGCATAGAATAACGCTGTCTCCCTCCCTCAAATAAATGTGTCAATTTTTATTCATTGGGCTGTAATAGGAGTGTGACTCAGTCTGTTGTGTGCTCCTCAGTCTCCGCACACGCAATCCATGTACTCCAGAAAAATATCTGTACATGCATGAGCAGGGCCGGAGACACCTGCTAGTAGACGAGGTATAGCAACAGCAGCCTGTAATGGGAAAATAATGAAAATAAGGCAATTTAGAAAATGAATAGTATATAAAAAGTTTGTTTTCTAAGATATTTCATACGGCATTTCTTTCATGGTAACACTCCTATTTAACATCAATTTATGGTGATACTGTCGGCATCTCTTCCCATAGACTGAAATATAATGTTTATTTTAGATTACATTTTTTTGTTACACCTTTTCTAAACCTGCCATTTTTACATCTCATTGGCTCAATATGCCAGGCTGTACTTTTTGAGATGTTAAATACACCTTTTTAAGTCTTATCTTGTGCACCTAGGTATGTACAATAGTTTGAAGTTCTTTAAAAATATTGTGCAATAACTAGGTACGTCCCAATATGCTGTCATTGTACTGAGGCTGCCTCGTCTAGTATAGTTGGAATGCACATGTTGTTTTTTCTTTTCTATTTAATAACATATATATGTTTTTAAGTTTAAACAAATATATTAATAATGACAATAGCATTGTTAAATGTTATTGTTTACAATACCTACTAGTCATACGGTTCAGTCCATTATCTAACCTGTCTGGTAGCCTATAGATCCTGCCTCAGGTGGGATCTGATAGGCTGAGTTTATGGCAGACACAGAGGCTATTGTCAAGACTCCTTGTCACCATAGTCACCATCAGCTACCCACAACTATGGTTCGAGGTTGGCTATATGCTGCCAGAGGGAATGATCTCCTTCTGTTGGACACCTTAAATGCCACAGTCACCACTTGTTGTGGTTCAAGCACACGAAGCAGAAGCTTTGCTATATGTGACAGTCTACTTTTGGATGCCACAGCATAACTCTTGTGCCCGTGCCACTTCTTTGATGTAAATGCATGTTGGATAGCTGAAAAGAACTTGCAGTCCAGAGGCATAGGCTACCTTCACACTGCATAATTTTCACATCCGCGTGGCTCCTTGAATTTCAAGGACCACACAGACAGGCACAGGCATATTAATACATCAAAATATTTCCAAATTGTATAAAATATGGTGAATCCACCTCACAAGTGGTTATAGAAATAACATTTCTTATTTTTGTACATTAACTGGTCATGTTTAATATCCCAAGATTCAAACCCCAACATTCCCTCCCTGCTCCCTACACCCCCCCCCAACATCCACTTTGACATCTGATTGCATACATACCTGAACATTAAAAGTAATTTCTCAAAGTCTAGCATCCCCGCCCCAAGAGGCGCCCCAAACCATCAAATCATCTACTGCCAAGACTGTTTCCCGGTGTCCCCATGATCTGCAATGGGCCAAGTGTACCTTGAAGGTCCTCTAGAGCGTACCATGATGTATTGCGAAAGTGGTAAACTATCTGACGAATGTCGTCTCTGGATAATTTGCTATTATAAATGTTCTCCATTTCGCAAAGAACTTGGCTGTTTTGGTGTCTTTATCCCCTTACACTTCTATTTTTTCAACTAACCTCACAATTTTGAGATTAGTCAGTAGTTCTGTAAGAGTTTGGGTCGTCGATGTTAACCAGTGTCACAATATAAGTCGTTTGTGCTGACCCATCATAGTGTGAAATAGTTTGGTCTGTTCCCCAGATCATGAAAAATCCACACCATGTAATCTAGTGGGGCAATAAGCTTTGTGTCCATTCTCCACTTATTTCCATGTATTAAAAATAGCCCTGCATTCCCAAATCCCATGAAACCTGTCTGTCTTTTTCTCTCCGCATTTTGGGCACGACTGACTTCTATTTGGATGGGACTCACTGGTCGGTATATTGAACCCAGAATAGCTCAATGCATTATTCTAAAGCAGGTGTTCCTCCATCTCTCGTTCAGGATGTGTTTTCGGATCTCGTGCCGGCCCCTTAAAATCCTATCTTCAATCTCTCCATCCTGCAGTCTCCCCTCCCATCTGTTAAAAATCTGTCTTGGTCGTGAGGGAATAAGCTCTCGTCTTAGAATAGTGTATATAGTAGATATACTAATATCTGACATGTTCCTTGCCAGTAGGGTGTCCAATCCGTGAGTTAAGCATTCCCATCTCAAGTCACGGAGACGATGGAGTAGATATCTCAATTGTTCGAGTTGAAAAGTATGTGAGTTGTCAAGTTGTCATTGTCTGAGTCTCCCCAGCTGTCGGCCACCTCGACTCCTGTGTCTGCATTAGGTCTTGCCATGTTCTTGCGCCTCTCGCCCTCCATACTTTAAAGAGTGCATTTTCCTTTCCCTGTCTAAAGTCAGGATGTCGCCATGGACTAAGAAATTTTAAAATTTTCCAAGATAATCCTAGTTTGGTTCGCAGTGCTTTCCACGCCCCACTAGTGTCTTTGAAGATGCTTGAGGGTTTCATCCAAGGATCCACCAATGCGCCTGCTGAGTGTAAAATAGCTACTAGGTCCCATGGGCTGCACCACTTCGACTCTAATGCTAGTCTGAGTATCTACTTGTGTGTCTTAACCAGTCTAGTATGTGCCTTGCCAAACAGGCTATAAATTGTATTGTAAATTTGGTAATCCCAGTCCACCCTTATCTCGCGTGAGTATCAGTGTAAACCCCCTGATTCTGGGCTTTCTGCCTCTCCACAAAAAGGTTGCGAAAGCTCTATTTATCCTGTTGACGTCTAAGTGTCAAAGTAGGAGAGGAACAGTTTGTAGTGGATAAAGTAGCCTTGAGAAGCTACACATTTTGATAAGATGACACCTCCTCAACAGGGGCAATGGTAGATCTTTCCATCTCTCCAGTTCTTTTTCGATTTTGTTGATTAATGGGACTTAGTTTAGGCGATATATCTCCCATGTATCTCTCCCTAGATTCCCAAATATTTTATAGATCCCTTAGCCAAAGGGATATCGCATATTTTCATCTTAACGTCTTCCATCGCCGATTCTCCTCCTTCTATACCCCTTAACAAGCGTATCTCGCATTTGGACTTATTGAAGCGAAATACGGAGAATTCCCTGAAAGCCTCCAGTTGCGTCAAGAGGTTCTTGTGTACATCAGACATGTATAGAATGACATAATCTGCGAAAAAACTGGACTTCATTTCCTTACCACCAACTTGTATTCCTTGTGGCCCTCATTAATAAACCGCTCAATTGCCAGATTGAATAATAAGGGTGACAAGGGGCATCCTTGACAGACCCTGTTTGCTCCTGTCTCACCAAGCCTGGAAGTAGAAGAGCTAGTTGGTCTGCCATAATTTTGGCTATAATTTTAAGTTCTTGGTTTATAAGCTAGATAGGTCTGAAGCTGGCTGGATCATGCGAGATTTTATCCCCCTTAGGAAGAAGCTTTATGTAGGCGGTGTTCAATTGGTCTGAGATGTCTGGCCTATTTAAAAATCCATTATATAATCCCTACAGGTGAAGCCTGATCTGTTCTTTTAAGATTTTATAGAACCCAGTTCCAAAAGCCGTCTGGGCCTGGCCTTTATGTATATTCGATTCAGATATCACCTTTGAGATTTCCTCCCTGGTGATTTCTCCGTTTAAGCCTTTCAATCCTGTTTCCATTAAAGGGAACCAACCACCTCAGATCACCCTAATGCACAGTTAATACGTGTCCCTGCACCCTAAGGATACCTTTCCAGCACTGTTTTTGTGTAAAATCTTGCATTAGTATAACCAATATAAAGACTTTATAAAGTTACTAGCCTGAAGACTTCTGGGTGTATCCCTCCTTCTGTTATACTTCAGGGCTGTGCATTGCATGGCTGTGCTCCCCCTCCCTCTGTGCAGAGGAGATAATGATCACACCCATCAGGGCAGGGCAGCAGGCACGGAGGGAGGGGGAGCACAGCCATGCAATGCACAGCCCTGAAGTATAACAGAAGGAGGGATACACCCAGAAGTCTTCAGGCTAGTAACTTTATAAACTCTTTATATTGGTTATACTAATGCAAGATTTTACACAAAAACAGTGCTGGAAACGTATCCTTAGGGTGCAGGGACACGTATTAACTGTGTATTAGGGTGATCTGAGGTGGTTGGTTCCCTTTAATATTGGTAACGTCACTGTAGCCATCTCTCCCCAGCCTGTCTGTCAGCTGGTCTGTCTTCCGGGGGTTAAATGTCACAGTATTTTTTCAGTGCCATTATAAGCGTTGTGCCTCTTTTACCCCTTGCTTAGCCAGTAATCTGCCTGCCTTGTTCCCGAATTTGTATAGCTCAGCGTCGCGAAGGGATTTCCCAAAAAGTTCCCTCTTTTTGGCCCATGTGTCAAACTCCAATTTCGCCTCGTGCACAACTGTTTCATTCTTAAGGAGGGTTGAGCTACAAAGATTGTTTAGGTCTGTCTGACTTTCTGGCTCATTTGTAGATAATGCGTGTCAGCTACTTTTTTAACCTTTATGGTGTATTCGATGATCTTGCCTCTAAGGACCACCTTAGCCTTTCCCAAAATAGCTTCGGATTGTCCTCCACCCTCTTATTAGTTTTTTAAAATTCTGTCCACCATTTCCTCATTAACTTGGTAAAGTCTTGATCTTGTTGTTGCAGAAAGTGGGGAAATCTCCACAGGATGTCTGTTCCGTGTGGATAAGTGACGCTCAACATTAAGATGATTGGGCTATGGTCAGAGATTACCATGTCCTCTATCGAGGTCTCTTCCTCTCTCTGCAACATGTCGTTCCGTGTGGGAAAAAAAATCAATTTGAGATCAGGTTTCGTGGGGATGCGAGAAATGTGTGAACTGTTTCTCCACACATCTCTTATTGTGAAGTCTGTTGAGAATTCTTGTAATATCGTCTCCCCCTCCCGTGAGTTTAATAACCAAGTTTCCCGTCTATTCCCCGTTCTGTCCTCTGTCTCCAACATTACTCAATTCATAACAACTCCTGGAACGCTTTGTCCACTCTCGTATGATCCGCTATCTCTTCAGTTCTCTTCTTGACCCTCTACAGTCTGGCTTCCGCTCCTTACATTCTACTGAAACTGCCCTTACTAAAGTCTCTAATGATCTACTAACGGCTAAATCTGGTCACTACTGCCTGTTGATACTCCTGGATCTCTCCGCTGCATTCTATACTGTGGATCAGCAGCTCCTTCTGTCTATGCTCTGCTCTATTGGGGTTAAGGACACCGCTCTCTCCTGGGTTCCTCCTACCTCTCTGACCGCTCCTTCTCTGTTCCTTTCGCCGACTCCTCTTCCTCTCCTCTTCTTCTCACGGTTGGGGCTCCTCAGGGCTCAGTCCTAGGTCCCCTTCTCTTCTCTCTATACATTGCCCCCGTTGGACAAACCATCAGTAGATTTGGTTTTCAGTACCATCTCTATGCTGACGACACCCAGTTATACACCTCTTCTCCTGACATCACCCCACATTACTTCAAAATACCAGTGATTGTCTGTGTGCTGTCTCTAACATCATGTCTTCTCTCTGCCTTAAATTGAATCTGTCAAAAACAGAACTTCTCCTGTTTCCTCCCTCTCCTAAACTTCCGAAACCTAATATTTCCATTTCTGTATGTGGTTCTACCGTTACTCCTCAGCAGTACGCCCGCTGTCTTGGGGTTATATTTGACTCTGATCTCTCCTTCTCTCCCCAGGTCCAGGGGCGGACTGGCCACGTGCCAGGGTGGCAGTTGCCCCCCGGGCCGGTGGTACAGTCCTAGTGTAGGGCCGCCCACATAAGGGAGAGTGGCCGCTATGCACATACTTGAGAGGTTGCAGAACTCTGGACTGGAGCGGAGGCAGCCAGGGAGGTGAGAAAGGCCCAACCCCCCCCGCTCCTCACTCAGCGCCAGTAGCAAAGCCCCCCGCTCAACACCTAGCGCCAGTAGCACCCCTCGCCCCCCTGCTGCTTACTTGGCAGCAGGCTGTGCAAGGTGGACTGCCACTCGTGGTTACAGCAGCCAGCCAGCCCCTGCCCAGGTCTCTCGCTCGCTCATGTCACCTACACTTTAAAAACATCTCTAGAGTTCGACCTTCTTTTACTGTTGACTCTGCAAAAACGCTAACTGTTGTCCTTATTCATTCTCATATGGATTACTGCAATTCTCAATTAATCGGTCTCCCTCTTACTAAACACTCTTCTCTCCAATCCATCCTCAATGCAGCAGCCAGGATCATATTCCTCTCCAACCGCTTCACCGATGCCTCTATCCTGGGGCAGTCATTGCACTGGTTACCAATCCGCTGTAGAGACCAATATAAAATTATCACTCTGACCCCAAAGCCCTCCTCAGTTCTCTCGCCCTCATCTCCTCCTCATCTTGTCTTATCGCCCTACCAACGTGCCTCTCCACTCCGCAAGAGTGATCTAAGACTGACATCAGCTACAATCTGAACCTCCCACTCCAATCTCCAGGACTTCTCACGAGCTGCGCCAATTCTCTGGAACGGGTTACCAAAAACAATTCAATTAATTCCCAATACCAATAGGTTTAAGCAAGCCTTAAAAACACATCTCTTTAGACTGGCCTATGACCTCACCTCACTTGTCTAACTATTCCTATCTTCCCTTTACTAGATCTGGTCTCTTGTGTCATCTGTCTGCACCTGCAGACTTTCTGTCCCCCATGCATAATATAGCACTTTATCTGTAGGGAAGGAATCTGGGCACTAGAGGGCTTTTGGTGTTTGTCCTAGGCTTGTATGTGCTGCCAGCAATATGGTGTTGCACAGGTCTGCACAAGGTCCAGTCACAAAATTGTCCAAAAATTTAGAAGAAACAGACGGCACTCACCATTAGATGAAGGTTCTTTTAATCCAAGTGCTCCGTTAGGAGGTTCGGGTTACAAACATTTATGTGGTGGGGAGGGAGGTGCGGGGAGGACGATGGGCGCACGTTTTGCCTGGTTAGGCTTGCACGGGTCCAAATAATTTAATTAGGGCTATGTACCCTTTAGGTCAAGGATCTCAAACTCCAGGTCTCAAGGGCCGCAAACGGGTCATGTTTTCATGATTTCCTCAGTATTGCACAAGTGATAATATAATCACCTGCACAAGTGATGATTCCAACCCCTGTGCAATGATAGGGAAATCCTGAACACGTGACCTGTTGGTGGCCCTTGAGGTCTGGAGTTGGAGATCTCTGCTTCATGTGCTCACAATGAGTTTTTGAAGCTGAGTATTTTCACTGTCTCAAAAAAGCAATAATTTCCAGTTCTGTCCTGTGCTTCCTCTTTACGCAGTGTATACTGACCTGCTGTTCCAAATCCACAATATGCCATATTATACCACCCGGGACACTGCATTTTATGTGCACATTTTCCTCATAGACTTGAATTAGATGTGGAAAAGCCACAGGTAAAAAAAACCAATGAGATTTTGTCGTGTAAAAATATCTTGTCAAAGAAAAATACCATGAAGTATCAAAAGCAAAACTGCTTTATATTTAAATATGATATTCAAAAAAAAAAGAGACAAACTGCAGCGTCAAAAACTAGGTATAAAAAAACCACAAGTAACCAAATAGACAGAATAGGTGCAGAAAATCTGTAACATCGAAAACTCGCCAAAGTCAGATTGTGAGAATGTAGCCTCGAGGTGCGCTGTTGGGGACACTTTTTTTGTATTGATGGACTCCATTTATTACCAAACTACATTACTAATTTATTTTAATTGTAATGTATTTCTATGTGACTGAGATTCTTTTTAGGGTTTAGTGAAAAATAGCCTGATCTGCAGGCATAAACGCAGGAATATTTGGTTAATCATTAGTCATTTTTTGTGTGTTTTAGATACGCAAATACATTTAGGGTTGTGGTTTTACATCAGAACTGTCAATAACGTACTTTTGTATTATATATTTTTGAAAATATCTTATTGCTTGCTTTTTGCTGCAGTTTTAATGCATTGAATACTAGTGGATTTTCCTTGGAAAATCATCTTCATAACATAGAACCTGTTTAGTAGATGAATAATAAGATTTTTGTTATCTCAAGTTGCAGGAATTTTCTAGCTAAAAATTATAGCAAGTCAATTCCTTGTATGGGATTGATTGCCGATTTAAACTTTTGATATGTAAAGGATGAAATCTGCGGCACATCAACATCTACAGCAATATCTCCATGCAAGGCGACTTTCACATCAACGTTTCTCTGCATTTGTGGCCGGTCTGGCATTTTGCCTTATCCGCCGCCTAATGGAACACTTGTGGCAAGAGTGTGTTCGGCCTAATTCATTCCCTATGGAGGGAATGAGGCAGTCGACAGGGTAGGGGGTACTCAGGTACTGAGGGGCTGATGACGACTTCCATGGGGAATCACGGCTGGTCGGTCCCCGGTCCCGTGCCTTGGACCCTCAATGGTGGGGGGATGATGGTGGTAAAGGGGATAGGTTACGTGACGCCACCTATGGTACCTGGTAATGGGTTTACCAGTGCTGCGGCCGGCCGCTGAGGTGATGGAGGTGCAGTTCAGTGTAGTACAGCTTCCCACAGGTGGAGCTTTACCTCAGAGCAGCGAGGATGGATGAGGGGAGTCGTAGTAGCTGTAGTTAACGCTATGGATGGCGGTGGTTAAAAAGGCACATACAGTAGTCTTTGTTTTGGTACCTATTACTGGTGACAGGGTAACAGGTACTATCCATAGAAGTAACAAGGTCCCCGGTGCAATTCGGAACCTTCACCTTGGAGAGTTGCGAGGCCTCCACTGTCTCTGTGTACTGTGGTTTGGTGTAAGTCCTGAATGTGACTGAACTCGCCACTCCTTCTCCCTCTCAGGGCTTTACTCTATCACTGACAATGAGGTCCTTCTCCGGGGTCCCTATTCCTCCTTTGGCCCCTGGTCCTGTGTTTGGTCAGTTTTGAGTGTCTCTTAGTCTGTTTACCTCAGGGGATTTGGTCCTCCTGGTCCTCCCGGGCTTTTACTGCTGCAGTGGATGCTGGCAGCGTCGGACTCCGGTGTCTGGGTGTACTAAAGGGAAACTTGATCAGTTCACTTTTTTAATTCTCTTACTCTCCACTGACCTCCGACCCTCTTCAAAAGGGTAAAGCACAGCTGGGTCAATGTTCCCTGGTCCTGGGTCTGGATCGTTCCCAGCGCCCAGCTCCTCACTCCTGCTCTCTTCTCAGACTGGAACTAACTAACTGACTCCTCCCCTCAGGCCTGGATCTTTTAAAGGGGATCTGGCCTAAGGCAGCCAGTAGAGCCCCCTTCAGGTCTGGGGTGGAAGGTGTTGTGTGATGTGTGTACCAAGGTGTAAATCCCTCCTTGCATCGGTGGATCCTGTGGCAATCCCCTGCAGGGGTGCCACACTTGCAAACATGTTCAGCTCTTGCGGTGAGTCAAAAAAAAAATGCTGCTATCAGCAGTTTTTGTCAGTTGCTGCAAGTGCCAGATTGGCACCCTGCCATTAATCATTAGGATGCATGCATCAGTAAGTGGCACCACTGACAAACACACGTACAATAAATTCAGCAAAAAATAATCCCTCATACATCAATGTAAAAAAAAAAATTTAAAAAATGGTTCCTGGAATTGGACAATGAAAAACAAACTAAAAATGTGTGTGGACATTAAGGCTTTATTAAGTCTGGTTCTTTAAAGTCATGGTCTAAAGTCAAACTAAATTCCTTCAAATCCCCATCTATCTAGGGTTGTAATGTAAGCTATTTTTAATATAATTGTATTAAAAATTTCCTAACATTCCATAAGTACACTATCTAATAATGTGTATTAGATATTTTTCTCCCCCTTACCTGTCTGATCACTGGAGATGAGTAAACCAGCAGATGTTTGAGTTGGGCAGATCTGGCCGAACTTTTTAAAATATTTTTTAAAAAAGTCCCGGTTTGGGATGGACGTGACTTGGACTTGAGCTTGAACCCCATATAAGGCTATTAGAATCCGAACTTTGGTGCTATAAAATGGGAGTAGTAAGGGCTAGAGGGCTGCAAAAGGAACAAAATGGGGATTCCAGCAGTTAAATTATACTTTCCAGTCTACGCTCTGCGGTCTCACTACTTAACCAAGCTGCCGTCATGTTAGTGTAAAATTAAATAAAATAATTTAAAAAAAGGTGTGAGGTCCCCCATATATTGATAAACAGCACAGATAAAGCACACAGTTGCAACTGCAGCCCCAGCTGTGTGAGTTATATTGGCTGGGTATCAAAATAGGGGAACTCGATGCAGATTTTTAATTTTTTTTTTTTTTTTTACTTCAAATTAAATAAATCGGTGAGCGGTCCACCACCAATTTTCATACTCGCAGGATAAAGCACACAGCAGGGGTTGTTATTCTCGGCCTGGGGAAGCCAATAGTTGTTGCCTCTCCGTCCCCGGCTAAGAATAGCAGCTGCCCCAGATTTTGCCGCATCCATTAGATGTGCCATTCCTGGTGCTTTAACCAACTCTACCCGATTGCCCTGGTGTGGCAATCAGAGTAATATAACGGGTTGGAGAAGGATGTTATCAATACCATGGATGGCAAGAAGAACAAACAAATCCATTTTGGAACAAATCAAGCTAGACATGTCATTTGAAGCAAGGATAACCAAGCTGCGACTTGCCTACATTGGACACATCACACGAAGAGAGGAATCACTAGAGAAGTACATTATGGTAGGAAGAATAGAGGGTATTAGGCGAAGAGGAAGACCAGCAACCCAGTGGCTTTATGCTGTCAAGATAACAGCAGAGGAGACCCAGGTGGATCTATCTATACTCATATAAGCTTGATCTTCCTACAGAGCATTCATCCATCAAGTCGCCATGGCTCGAGATCGAGCTGAAGGCTGATTATATAATTGTTCTGTTCTCACTAAATGGGCCGGGGGCTCATGAATTTAAACAGACAGCTAAACCTTTATACTGAGTCCAATGAGGAGACTGTGGTGAAGTCTGTGCTTTTATTGAACGTTGCAGTATATTTCTATATGGTAAAACTGTAAACAATCAGAATACAGAAGAATCAGTATATAGTAAGCAGAACACACATTATACATAGATATACAATATGCATGAACTAGTAACTAATCTAGACTATAACTGGATGAGCCAGGCTAAAACTAGAGCAGAAAACAACTCAAGAAGGCATGTATATATAACGGCAATGCAATCGCATGGGAACAGTAATACTGAGTGCCTTCTTCCTTCCAGAAATGAAAGTAAAATGGAGGTTGGGCTACCAAATGCATTGTAAGAGGGAGGAGAATTAGACAGAAAGACTGCAAACATAGCATTTGCCGCTAGAGGGAGCAGAACACTACATACGAGATAAGCTCATTAAAAATCTACAGCTACAAATTAATAGCGACATTATACAGAAACAAACATTTGGAGATGGATTGGATGTCAGAGACAGAACACTCCCTGCCTGGCATCACCGGATGTCACTATCCCTGTCTTCTGAGGGTAACAGCAGGTAATGGCTCGAATGAGTGACTTCCACCTTGAGAATCTATTGAACCTGTGAGATCCAAGCGGGATAGCAGAAGTCATTGTATGAAGTGTAGACACCTGAGGGCGGATTTCAGCATCTGTGTCCTCTCCTACTAATTCAAAGGTGTCCGGAAAGTGTTCTTCAGCGTATAACAGTTTTGGTCCTGAAAGCCATGTTGAACTCCATAGCTGACTTGCGTTAACTGCTCTAGTTGCGTGATCTGCAGGGTTCTGCTCTGTGGATATGTAATGCCACTGTTTTGGATGAACTGATCTCCTAATCCGTTGCACTCTGTTGCTAACATAAACATAGAATCGTCTGGTCTCATTGTGGATATATCCCAAGACTACTTTGCTGTCCGAGTAGAATTTGGCCTGCGTCAAGTCGATATCCATCTCGGATGTGATGAATTCAGCTAACTCAACGGCTAGGACTGCGGCCCAACGTTCTACCCTGGGTATAGTGAGCTCTGGTTGTGGTGCAAGTTTGGCCTTCCCCATAACAAACCCAATGTGGCTCTGACATTTGGAGTCTACAGTTTTAAGGTAGGCGACTGCGGCAATTGCTTTGACAGAAGCATCTGCGAATACGTACAGTTTTTGGCTTTGTATTTCTGTTGATGGTACAGGGGTGTATGGTCTCGGCACATTCAGGTTGGAGAGGGCTGCTAATGAGTTCTTCCATTCTTCCCACTGGATTCTTCTATCCGGTGGCAGAGGTGCATCCCAGTCAGATGTTTGCCTAGTTAAGTCTCTTAGTAGGGCCTTGCCTTGTATCGTGACAGGAGCTGCGAAACCCAAGGGATCGAACAGACTGTTGATGGTGGACAGATCACCTCTACGTGTGAAAGGCTTTTCTCCTTGGCTGACCTGAAAGGTGAAAGTGTCTGACCGTAGATTCCAGAGAAGGCCGAGGCTACGATGCATTGGTGTGGGGTCTGACCCTATGTCTAGGTCTCTGAGGCTGTTACATAAGTTTTCAGAAGGGAATGCATCCATGAGTTCCTGGCTGTTTGAGGCTATTTTGTGAAGCCTGAGGTTTGAGCAAGCAAGCATTTCCTGGGCTCTCCTGAGAAGACTGATGGCGGTTTCATTTGAAGGCATGGCTTTCAGACAGTCATCAACATAAAAGTCTCTTTGTATGAATTGTCTGACATCTGCTCCGTATTCTGTTTCTCCTTCCTGGGCCGACCTTTTGAGTCCGTAAATGGCGACTGCAGGTGAAGGACTGTTTCCAAAGATGTGCACTCTCGTGCGATACTCTGTGACTTCCTTAGTAGGGTCATTGTCTCTGTACCAGAAGAATCTTAGGAAATTCCTGTCTCTCTCTCTCACAAGAAAACAATGGAACATTTGCTGGATGTCAGCGATGAAGGCAATGGAATCCTTACGGAAGCGCATCAGTACTCCCAGTAGTTTGTTATTGAGGTCTGGACCTGAAAGTAGAACGTCATTCAGGGAGACATTATCAAACTTGGCACTGGAATCGAACACCCCTCTAATCTGGCCTGGTTTCTTAGGGTGGTGCACTCCAAACATGGGTAGGAACCAGCATTCTTCAGAGTCTTTGAGAGTGGGAGCTAACTCTGCATGACGGTTCAGGAAAATCTGTGACATGAAGGGGAAAAAGTGATCTCTCATCTCTGGTTTCTTTTGCAGATGGTGCTTGAGAGAGGAGAAACGCTTTAATGCTTGATTCTTGTTGTTCGGTAGACGTGGTCTGTTGGTTCTGAAGGGAAGGGGTGTGACCCAGCTGTTGGTCTCATCCTTAACAAGCCCCTTATCCATCATCTCTAGGAACAACTTATCCTCTACCGACATTGCTACTTGGTTGTCCTGTTTAGTTCTCTGAAAGACTGTGCACCCTAACTCCTCCTCACAGCCTCCCGACACTATACTGTTGTCGTGTGTAAAGTCTATTAGATGCTTGGGCAGTTGGATGCTGTGTGGCAATTTTCTGATGTGAAACTCATTATTACAAGGGTTAAACAGAGATGGGCGTCCTTTCTCCAGAGTATTTGTTAGCATGCTTGTCACAGAAGAGGGGGCGTGCATGCGTCCCAGGCATACGTTTCCTATTATGACCCATCCTAGGTCTAGCCTTTGGGCATAGGGAGCATTGTGGGGTCCGTTGATATGACGTCTCACTTTATGCACCTGCAGGATATCTCTTCCCAACAGCAGGACTATCTGGGCCTGATGGTCTAGTTCCGGTATGAGGTGAGCTATGCGTTTTAAGTGAGCGTGGTGGGTTGCTACATCTGGCGTAGGAATTTCAGATCTGTTGTCTGGGATCTGGTTGCATTCAATGATCGTGGGTAGTGGTAGGCAGAATTGTCCATCTAAGGACTCGATTTGATAGTCAGCAGCTTTCCTGCCTGCTGTTGTCACAGTACCTGCACACGTCTTTAATGAGTAGGGAGTGCTTGGCCCTTTGATGTTGAATAGGTCAAAGAATGTTGATCTAGCCAGGGATCGATTACTTTGATCATCCAAGATAGCATACAGTTTTATAGCTTTGTCTCTGTGGCCCTTTGGGTATACTCTGACGAGGCATATCTTTGAACAGGACCTACTATCTATTGTTCCTTTGCAGACTTCTGTACATTGCGAAGTGATCTCTGGCGTAGGTGTAGCAGTGTTCCTTTCCTCCCCGCCATGCTCACTGTCAGCTGATGTGTTTTGTGTATACCATGGAGCTGGGCCAGGGTGTAGAGCTGTGTTATGGTCTGTGGTGCCACACTCTGTGCATTTTACACTGACCTTGCAATCCTTGGCAAGATGAGCTGTGGACGAGCAGCACTTATAGCAGATACCGTGTTCTTTCAGGAAGCTTCTGCGATCTGACATAGATTTTCCTCTGAAGGTTCTGCATTCGACAAGAGGATGAGGCTTCTGATGGAGCGGGCACTGCTTGTCAGGGTCCTGCATCTTTGTCTCTGATTGGGAGTAGTCAACAGACCTGTGATTGGAATCTGAAGAAGAGACATTAGTCTTGTGTACAGCCACAGACGTTCTGCGTGGATTTGTTGCTGGTGACGGTGCGGCATACGACATTGTAAAGTCGAAGCTGGGATCATTTCTAATTCTCGCTTGTTGGTGTATAAAGTATACAAAAACAGAGAAGGAAGGGAATGGAACACTGTGCTTGTATTTGTATGTGGAACCATGTGTGAGCCACTTCTCCTGCAAATTGTAGGGTAACTTTTGGACTATAGGATTCACACCTCTGGCTGTGTCGAGGAATGCAAGTCCCTGTAGATCATCTTCATATTTGGCAACTTGGACTTCCATTAGCAGGTCGCTAAGTTCTGTAAGTTTCTGTAGCTCTTTGCTAGAAATTTTGGGGAAGTCATCGATTCTTTTGAACAAAGCGCTTTCTATTACCTCTGCTGAGCCATAACGCTCATCCAGCCTCTTCCAGATCTCTCTGAGGCCAATCTCAGGGTGGCTTATATTGGCGTCTCTGATCCTTATTGCATGTTTGACTGACTCTTCTCCCAGGTACTTAACTAAGAGGTCTATCTCTTCCCTGTGTAGCAACCCCAAGTCTCTAGTGACATTTTGGAAAGAGGCTTTCCAAGCTCTGTAGCTTTCAGCTTGGTCGGTGAATTTCATGAGTCCTTTGGCAACCAGCTCACGTCGCGTCAAGAACTTAGCAAATTCTGTTGTGAAAAGGTTGTCAGCAGAGTATACTAGTGATGGGTGCACCGGTAAGGGTAAGTGGTGTGAGGTATGTTCGTACCTGTTAGTATCCTGTGGGTGGCGCCAGCCGGTGTCATGTTGCTTCGGTCTGACGTACGATGTGTCAGCAAGGTGGTTTACGTTGGTTACCTGTTGAGGGGCAAGGTAGTCATTAGCAGAGTTGTTTTGTGCAACATTTTCAAGTTTGCGTCTGTCCTGGAGCTGAGGCTCATGATGGCTCCGGCTTTCTTCTCTGGAGGTGTCGTGTTCGCGTTTTGGGTCCAGATCAGGATTGTAGTTTGGATCGGGGAGTTCATTAACGTACTGAGATGTGCGTTGTGGAGGATCTTGCAGTGGAAACTCCAGACTCAGCACACTGTTTCGCCTATGCAGCTCTGGGTTTTGTGCGGCTTCTAGTGACTCTGCTTCTGCGATGGCGGCTGCAGCCTCCCTTTTCGCTACTAGATTTTCTAAGGCAGCATCCAGGCGTGCCTTCTCTAACTGTGACCTTCTTTCTTGGTCATCCAGGCGTGCCTTCTCTAACTGTGACCTTCTGTCTTGGTCATCCAGGCGTGCCTTCTCTAACTTAAGTTGCATCTCTTGTTCAGCAAAGCTTGCTCGCATTTTGGCGGCTTCGGCATTTGCGCGGGCGATGGCAACCGCACTGCTGATGGATGTTGTCTTTGAGGAGGTAGAAGTAACGGATCTTGTCCTGTGTGATCTGTGGGACATGGTGTTCTGGGGAAGTTCTTGGCTGTGCAGAGATTGCTGTAGCTGTACAGTCTCTGTGTAGCCGGTGACTTGTATCCTACTATCTGGATGGCTGCTGCTTCACTGTTTCCCAGTAGGATGGCTGCCGTTTTACTGTTCTGTTCTCACTAAATGGGCCGGGGGCTCATGAATTTAAACAGACAGCTAAACCTTTATACTGAGTCCAATGAGGAGACTGTGGTGAAGTCTGTGCTTTTATTGAACGTTGCAGTATATTTCTATATGGTAAAACTGTAAACAATCAGAATACAGAAGAATCAGTATATAGTAAGCAGAACACACATTATACATAGATATACAATATGCATGAACTAGTAACTAATCTAGACTATAACTGGATGAGCCAGGCTAAAACTAGAGCAGAAAACAACTCAAGAAGGCATGTATATATAACGGCAATGCAATCGCATGGGAACAGTAATACTGAGTGCCTTCTTCCTTCCAGAAATGAAAGTAAAATGGAGGTTGGGCTACCAAATGCATTGTAAGAGGGAGGAGAATTAGACAGAAAGACTGCAAACATAGCATTTGCCGCTAGAGGGAGCAGAACACTACATACGAGATAAGCTCATTAAAAATCTACAGCTACAAATTAATAGCGACATTATACAGAAACAAACATTTGGAGATGGATTGGATGTCAGAGACAGAACAATAATAATAATAATACACGTCTACTATGGCCAGAGTTACCAAATAGCCTTCATTTTTTTTCTGGTCAGATGGAGCTTAAGAGGATTTCCACAATATAATTACCTTATCCTGCTAATTAGAGGAGTGACCAAGTTTAGTACTTAAGCATATTGTAGATCAAAATGGTTACATTTTTTTAATCCAGTTTTTGCTATTTTCTGAAATAGTGACAACATGGACCATATAGGATATTGCTTTAAAATAAATTGCTCAGAAACTGATGACCTCCTGTCATCGACTGTTAGAATATCAATAATACATAACAATATTGGTGACACTGACCACCAATAAAACGGCATTTTTTATGTAATATTTGGAGAATCTGCAGTTTTTTATGTCTTTGGTGGTAATCCCAACTTGGAGACTGCTGTCATTTAATGAGTTGCAAGGAAACATGTTACTTAGGGACCCACAGGATAATATTATCATTATTATTATTATTATTTAATTGCACAGCTCTTTGCATACATCAGCATAGTGAGTTTGTGTCTTTTGTTTATGCCTGAGGGAAAGCGCGTTTGGAGTTGATAAACCCTACAGGATTCCCTGTTTAAGAGAACGTGCTTACGGTCCTTTCCACGTACAGATATGCAATCCTTTCAGTGGCTTTAATTATGCAGGTGTCAGTAATATGTACAGTAGAAAAGTGTTTTGTTGCTGCTGAGCATTTGGCAATTAATCTATTGTTAGCATCCGATAAGTTTCTGTGGATTCTACTCTTTAATGGGCCTGTAGGTCACCCGATATTGAATGTAATAAACATTGCAGGTTATTAGATATCTGACAAATGTCATTACAGTTTATGTAATTTTTTATTTTGTTTGTCTTGTGATACATGATGTAAATATCGCCAATATTCGCATGGTTACAGCATGCATATATTGAATGGCCGCATTTTAAAAACCCAGTTCTATGTAACCAGGTTTCGTATTTGTTATTTTTAGGCTTTTTATACAGGCTAGGAGAAAGGAATTCAGGCCCATTAAAGGGAACCTGTCACCCCCTTTGGGCAATCTAAACTGTGCCCACCAGCTTTAACACTATGTAATTGGGGTTCTTGTAACCCCTCTATGTGCCCAGATGTCTCCCTCATACCTGAGAACTGAGCTTTTATTGTCTCCCATGCTGTCTTAAAAGGTCCGGGAGGTCTGCTCTCTGGTCTGGTGTATTTGGGTCCTCGCTGTCCCCTGCCTGCAAAACCCGCCCTGCTGTTTCAAAATTGCCGCCCCTCCTGTAGACGGCCGCTGATTGACAGGCATTCTCGCGCCTGTGCAGTGGAGCAGGTGATCGTGCTCCATTGAAGATACACAGTGCCACACGTCTCGCAAGACTTCACAAATCTCGCAAGACTTTGGACACTGTGTATCTTCAATGGAGGAGCAGACTATCAAGAAGAAAGCCATTTTTTGAAAGCAAGCCATGAGAACTCCCATGTAGGGAACACATCTGACCGAGCACATTCTTCCACATGCTGAGACCAAAATAGAACTTTTTGAACGAAATGCAAAATGCTATGTGAGCATAAAACTTAAACTGCACATCACCTTCAAAACGCCATCACACATGGTGGTGGCGGAATTATGCTGTGGGGATGCTTTTCTTAAGCAGGTACAGGGAAGCTGGTCACAGTTGATAGGAAGATGAATGGAACTTAATATAAGGAAATACTGGAGAAAAATCTGTTATAGACTTCAGAAGACTTGAGACTTGGTTGTAGATTCACCTTTCTGCAGGACAATAACGCTAAGTATATTGTCAGAGCTACAATGGAATGGTTTATTTAAAAGCATTTTCATGTGTGTGAATGGCCCAGTCAAGTTCAAGACCAAAATCTCATTGAGAATCTGTGACAAGACTTGAAAATTGGTGTCCAGAGATACTCTCCATCCAATCTCACTGAGCTAGAGCTATTTTGCAAAGAAGAATGGGCAAACATTTCAGCATCAGGATGGGCAAAGCTAGTAAAGACATAGCCCAAAAGACTTGCAGCAATGACTTCAGCGAAAAGTGGTCCTACAAAGTATTGATTTGGACTAAATACAAATGTACGTAAATATTTTGAAAAACGTATAATTTCCCTTTACTCTAAATACTTGCTACTTTGTGTTAGTATAAATAATATAAAATCCTAATAAAATACATTTAAATTTGTGGCTCTGATAAAAAAAAGGGGAAAAAGTTCACCGGGAATGAAAACCTTTTCAGGGGACTGTGCGGCGCGATGGACCGCCAAGATGATGATCTTTTACATTGCACAGTTACCTGATAAATAAGCAAAATGCTTGTTCATCAGGTGATAGGCAGACTATTATACCCAGCAAGATGATTTTGAAAAGAGAGTTTTTAAGAATGTTTATTCTGTTTATTTTGTAATGCCCTTTTAATAGTAATGTAAGGACATTACATGTAGAATGCCCTCTTGCTTTTAAAACGGTTGCCCCAAGTATTGTCTTGAAATGTAGAGCAGAAGAATAGTGTGTATTTGACGATCTCACGTAACTGCACCTCTCTAATGGTTACAAGTCCCTTATTGTTATCCCACAAAGGATTGCACTAATAACAAATTGCCATTTCACCACTGAGGATGTGTAATCCTTTCCGTATAAACACTTCTCACTTTATAATGTAACCTCATTCATATCTTTTTATTTTTACATTTGTTGAATGAAGTTTTACGCTGTTGACTTTACAATTCCCCAATTATCCCAGTTAGTCTCTTTTGATTGTAGTGACTTTAATCTAAATGTTGCTCTAGACTTTGTGAAAAGAACATTGTGTTACTCTGAAGTCTAATGAACTAATCTTTTCAGCCCTCTGTTCAAGGCTTTCTGGTCTTGACCTGATAATTCCCAGGAATGAGACCACATTCTAAACTTTCTAAGAAATGGGAACCATGTCAGCAACCCAATGCTGATTATCTGCAGGAGAAAGGGGCTTTGATTGCATTTCATTCTTCGCTCTGGCCTTCACTATTGGCTTGCTGTATCTCTTAAAGGATTACTAGTGGCCCTGATGGTTGCTAATTAAATATAATTATTTCATTTTGGCTGTGTCAGCATAATAGAAATAGTCACATTATGAAATAGTGATGTATGCATTCAGGAATGGCAAATGCCAATTTCAGCTCTTAAGGCTGCAGTAACTTTAGACATAAACTACTGCCATTGACATGTCCTGAATTCTAAAGTTGCCAATTGACCAAATAATGGTAAATATCTTTACATTTAAAAATAGCTGAATGGCTCCATCATTGTGGTGGGTTTAGAATCATTCAGCTATTAAATAGTAATAATTACTGCTTTAATGAGGTTTCCCATTGATGTCATTGGTCATGAAAAAGCTTTTTAGAAGAGATCAACAACTTTATAAAGTACTTTATGGAACACATTAGGCTACATTTTTTTTTTAACTTTACCTTGATCCCCCATGCCTAGTTCCATGACGTGGCTGTACTGGCTGTCAGGTGTGGCTGTCATTGAAACGCTAACTTTATATGCATTTCTAGAGTCACAGAATACTGGTAATGTCATATTTTGCAACGTGAATATCTAAAATTTAATTGATTTCTTTGTATAAATGACTGCTCATAGTTTTTTTTTATACAGATTCAACCCCTCTGCAGTCCACTTAAGATGCATAACGTAGCCTAGTCATCAGTCATTATGTGGGACAGTGTTCCCCAACTCCAGTCCTCAAGACTGGATGCAGGTTTTCAGGATTTCCTTAGTATTGCACAGAAGATAATTTAATGACTTGCATAGTGATTATTCCAACAGCTGTGCAATAATAAGGACATCCTGAAAACATGACCTGTTGGCGGCCCTTGAGGACTGGAGTTGGGGAACACTGATATAGAGGAAGCATTTATCAGACTGGTCTCAAATTTATTGGTGAGCAGTATAAACAAGATTAGTCAATGCTCCTGAGAACCTACCCCATTACTGAATTTTGACAGGCTGATTAATCTGAATGATTTTTTACAACAATAGTAATTTTATTTTCCTGTTAGTCTATGTGCATATGCCAGCAATGATCAGCCAACAAACAAACAATATGCTTGTTTGTCGGGAGAATAAATCTTTGATGTCAGCATAAAAATCATAGATATCATCAGCACATTATTTCATGGAAATGGAGTTTGTGCTGGTGACCACATGTTGCTATATGGAGATTATGTTCACCCTCAGTCTTCATTGACCTGTGAACATAGGTCAGTAAACGAGTCTTGATTTACTATAAGCGATTTGTGCTCTTTGGTGGGCTGAAATTGTTCTTACTAATTATAGCTTTCAAGAATGGGCAACTCTTCGCTCATTCACAACTGTTAGAAGTTGACAAAAATCTTATTTCAGTATCGGTCAAGAAAACGTTTGAAATGTAAACTCGACAGACAATAAGCACAAATAGAGACTTATCCACAGTATAGAGAAATATTATGAAGACTTGGAAAGGCTCACCTTTCTGGGTTGTGAGAGACAGCTGCAGCAGACCCAAGTGGAAACCGTAAACTTGGAAAAATAGGAAAAGGGTATAAAATCCGCGCTGCCGTCGAAGAATAGGATGATCCAGATAATGTAAAGAATAATATGATTTATTAGCCAACGTGTTTCGAAGCCTCCAGAAGCTTCTTCAACACGGCACACAGCCAGGCTGTGTATTAAGTATATTTTGTAATGTTTTATATATCTGAAAAAGTAACTAAATTGCAGATTTTCTTTCATTCAAATTGTATAGTGCCAAAAATAATTCCACCCAAACTGCAGTTTGCCCCGTTATGTTTGATTGTTGCCCAGCTGAAAATCATAAGTGAAAATAACTCTTTCCTGACCTCTTTTGTCCTACAGACACTTGTCCCCAGCAGACACTAGTGGAGGGCTTACTAATTAGTAACATTTAATTGTAATGTCAAAGAAAAGCGGAATCGGCTGATTGCATATCTGTTATGTATTTTACATTGTCTGACTACAAAACAAATGAGTCAGTCATTCTAAGTCTCTACTCTTCCTGTAAGAACTGTCCCAGACAGGGAAGGCTCTGCCATGTTAACATTCTTCATCTTGCCTCCACCTTGTGTTTTGGGGGGCCTGAGAAGACTGCATTAATTGTACATTGAGTTCTTAATTGCTCCATAATTGCATTGTGTTAATCATTAGCATATTTATCACAAGTCATTTTAATTTTTTGCTAATTGAAGATGTACAATAGACTTACTGACTCTACATACAAATGAATGGCTTTTGATATAATTGTCTCTCATGAATGACACTCCATAGATGAGCTGTAGACACAGTTTGGTTTGCTTAATTTGGCACATTTTTGTAAATAATTATTTTGGCTAGGCTTATTTGAGGTTTCAGACATAATGCTAGAAAATACACAAGATGCAACTATCCACTGTTGTGATGTATATGTGAGGAAAGTAAAGTTCTATGTGGAGTAAACAGCAGAGAAGTTGGCCGACATGATAGTGTGCAATAGCCTCCAAATGGCTGGCAATGGTGCGACATGCTTACACTACTGATACCTAAAGGGTGATTCCCATTTTAGATGAGTAACATTTCAACTTCCTTGTAAATCAAGCAGTTTTGCAATTTTCTCTTTGTTCTCGAGTTCTGAGTCATTCATTTATTTTTCTTGATTATGGCTTGATGTCTAGGAAACTGGCCAGTCCACAGGCGCTCTTTAGAGCAGAGCTAGTAAGCACTGCACTGAAGCTGGCCAGGATTCTTGGAGCGCATTTTTAGCTAATGATCCCGGCAAGCTACTGTGCTCTTCTGATGCTTCAGAGGCAAAGCTGCATCATATAGCAGCCTCAGGAGCACATTATTATTATTATTATTATTTATTTATATAACGCCATTAGGTTCCATGGCGCTTTACATGAGGATGAGGGAGACAAGAACAAGTACACTAAATCTAGGCGATCAGGACGTACAGGTACAGGAGGGGCAGGGACCCTGTCCACAAGGGCTCACAGTCTAAGAGGGGCGGGTTAGGATACAGTAGGATGGGGGAAATAGCTCAAACCTGATGTTGGACGATGATGTTGGTCCGAATTGTCAATAAAACAAAAGCACGTTCCTTCCTGCAGGCAGGTAGGTAGGTGAGAGACTGGAGGTCAATGTGCTCCTAAAAAGATGTCATGAGATGATCTTTAAGTGAAGCTCTAGAGCAGATATTCATGCCATGACAGTCTAAAAAATTGTATAAAGCCATAAAAGACCAAAGAAATTGGGAGCGTGACCGCGCTCCTGTTGGCTTAGAAAGAAAATTCTTCTTGACCAAAAAAATTAATTATTATGTGATTTTATTTTCTACTCGTTTCCGGATAACCAAAAAACTCCTTCTTCAGGAAAAATCACACAGATGTGCCCCCTTCCTGAAGAAGGTTTTTTTTTTGTTACCCTGAAATTTGTAGAAAATAAAATCACATAATTATTAATTTTTTGGTCAAGAACAATTTTCTTTCTATGCCAACAGGAGCGCAGTCACACTCCCAGTTTCTTAGGTCTTTTATGGTTTTATGCTTATAGTTGAAGATCGCAGCAGACTGAGAGACCTGCTACATGTCTTTATAGCGGCTGTGACTTTCACAACTGTAAAAGGTGAGCAATTCTAATTTTAACTCTGAACATTGTCTCACAGGTATACACACTGTGCGCCTTTCTTTTTCCAGTTATATTACTAAAATACTGTATAGACCAGGGGTCTCAAATTCGGCTGGGTATATGATCCACATATAGAAAAAAATTTAATTTTGGGGGCCACATTCTTTTCAGGACAAAGGGACAATTCTAGTGATATCATTTATTTTTCTATTTACTGATAATTTATTTTAGCATTTTTGACGTGTTTATTTTTAAATAACATTTATCATATGGGTTATGGAATAGTTTTATGGATCGGGTTGTTATGAATATTAAATAGCATTGTTAAAGGGAAACTGTCAGGTCCCCTCAAGCTTCTAACTTTGCAGCAAGCTCATGTGTGGGCCAAAATTCCCATGTGTTGCCTAAACATCACTTTCTAATGTTATTCTCACAATGAGCAGCAGTCTGCATAGGCTGCTGTCTACTGCTTTACCAGTTGAAGGGAAGCCTGTTGGACTGCAGCACTGGGAGTCTTCAGTTTTCCACTGGGCATTAATCCTCCGAATAAATAATCCATCATCCACTTGTTGAACACTGCTCCAGCATAATGTCTTTGTTCCATTTTAACTCTACCTCTAGTAAATAAGTTGCAGTACAATGTTTTTTGATGCACATATTTTTGCCGCAATGTGTGAAAATGATAGCAAATATTGTGTGTTGGCACTGCATTGTGTAGACACATTAAACAGTTGGTTTTTTCCATTTGTTCTTTTTTTGACAAATACTTGCTGATTTTTTTTATTACATTAAGTTCTTTAGTCCCACAAGAGTTGTAGCGTGTAAATAGCTGGTGTACTGTAAAACTACTACTCCCAAATTGCCTTTTTGTGGCATGAGAGAGGGGGCACAAGTCATAATACTATTTTTTCATTTTATAGTGTCTTTAATTCCACAGCCCTTTACATACATTTGCAACACTGCCCTCATTGGGGCTCACAATCTAAATTCCCTATCCATATATCCTTGGAGTGTGGGAGGAAACCAGAGAACCTGGAGGAAACCCACATAAACACGGCAGAGAGATGACACTGGGAAGTATAGCTCTACATTGGCTATTTACACTATAAATTTCAACATTTGAGCCTCATTCAGAAGTCTTCTTTTCACATATGGGTTATATCAGTGTAAATAAAATGCATACGGTTCTTTCTTCTAGTCTATGCAACTGTTCACATATGTGTGTCTTTTGTGGACCAAATAGTCTGTAAACTAAAAGACGCATGACCCTTTTTGGTCCAAATCTTATATCAAATTCACTCATACAGGTCCATGGGTCCATTTGCTTTCCATCTTAACAGTACAATAGGTAGAAGTAATGCTAATGGGTGGAAATCACAAGGGACTAGCTTCAGACTAGTCATCAGAGATGCATAGTCCATGCTTGGCTTTTCAGAGTAAAACATACACTACTGTAATAACACAAACGTAATGCTGTCCATCTTCAAGTATGCATCAGATGACCAGTTTTCATTAAGTTGGCCATATATATGAAATATCTGTTGGCTGAACATTCATAGATGGTTATCTCCCCGAGCTCTTCCATACACAAGAACGCTTGGCTAAGTGTTAATGTGTTTTCAACAAAAAATAAAAGGAATGGGCATTAAAATTCTAACAGCTTGTGCCTTCTCTGTACTGGGAGGGATGGGTGACTCCCATACATGTTAAATGGTCAATTTGACCTGTCGAAATTGGTCAGGTTCATCTAACGTTTACTACAGGGAGGCCATGTTTTTCAGTAATTTTATGGCTGCCACATGTCCAATGCATATGAATGCAGCCTTTAGGCTTAGGGCTTAGTTAAGTGTAAGCTATAAATACTTCTAGGCCCTGAGGCCCTGGAGCATCATTGTGCAGGAAATGCTTATAAGAAACAGTGAAGAGTTTCACCATTTCTGAAATGATGACGCACTAGCTATATATAATCACTTTTATATTCTGCACTGGTTTCCTTGCAATGTCCGCTTACTATACATTAGAAGTATAATTTCTCTGTGCTCTGATGGCTTTTCATAATTTTTTGCAGGAAGGAAAAGTGTAGTTTTGTTTAGGTTGTCACCTTCCGGCATGGAATATTTCCTGTTTCAGTGTAGACTATATTTTACTTTTAACAATTTTTTTTCCCAAAGTTTGGAGTGCAAATTCACTTTATGTTATGAAGACTTGGAACTTTTCTTCAGAATGTTAGCCTGGTTCCATCCGCTTCCTAAGAAAGTTCTTCGGTTAAAATTCAATACCTAGAATGCAGTCATTCATTGTGGTTTGTGACTTTTAAAAAAAAAAAAGAAAAAAATGGCCTCTTTCAAATACCTTTGCATTTTGCAGGACGCCATAAGTTACCCCAGAGGCACCCCATATCTCTCAACACCGATGCACCATCTCCTACAACCCTGGCATCGGGGGCGATTTGTAGCATCTGCGTCCAGCCGTGCCACAAGGAAGAGACAGGTGGTGTCGCTGGACATGAGGTCACCACAGGGCAGCAGCCACTCCACTAGTGAAGCACAGTGTCAGAAGGCAGCCTATTAATGACGCCCAGCTGTTATACAAGGCGGGCAGCTCTGCAACAACTAATGCAACACAAGTGACTGTCGCCCCATAGAGGACACTGATGTAAACTGCAGATAGAAAATGCAATATATCACTACAGATAAAAAAATGCAATATATCACTATAGATGACAGTGAGGTTTTAGTTTGATATCTTGGACCAAAATAGCGTAAGCTCGTAGCCCCCGTCACGGGACCTCACACCTACGAGTACCTAGCCACATGTTTAACACATGTATAATTTTATTTTACAGAAAGTTCACCGAATGGGTACATAATATATAAGAAAAAGAAAAAAATGGCCTCTTACAAATACCTTTGCATTTTGCAGGACACCATAAGTTACCCCAGAGGCTTACGCTATTTTGGTTCCTGGGATAAAGTGTAACTGAGTGGAAAAGGAAATTAAGTTCCAGCATCTGAGGAAATCGGGGAACTACGGGATTATGAATTAAAATCCATATTTATTGTGGTAATACATTTATAAACCAATGTGTTTCGAGCAGAGCGCCCTTACTCCTGTGTGTCTGTATATAGACATACATAGAATTCCATATGCAGATGTGCCGCCCAGCTTAGGGGACCGGGATACCCGGCGCAGGGTCCCTTTCCTTGGGGGAGTCACTGGTGGCTGGACCCAGGCCGTGGCCCCAGGCTGGCACACTCCTAAAAGGGGGTATTTACAGGGGATTTAGAAGTTTATATAATTTATAAAGTTTGTAGATGTTATTGTCGTGACGCCACCCAGAATAATGTGGCTATATATGGCCACCGCTGCCTTGTACTGGCCAGGGGATGATGGTGAGAGGCAGCTGAGATGGTATAGCCCTTTTCCGGGTAGGGCTGTAGGGTCCCCTGGACAGGTGATGTTAAAGTTAATGATGGATGAAGATGGAAGTATGGTGAGGAGATGTTAAGGGCACAGACACTTACTTGATTCACAGCAAATTCTCTCAGCGGTGATGGTCCCAATCCTGGATAGATGGTAGCTGTTAAATCAGAGGCTGAGGCACAGATGAGGTTTAACTGGTTTACTTTCAACCAAACTATAATACAACAAGTCCCGTCTCCGGAGTCTGCAATAGGGGTTCAGTTGCTCAGGCCCCACCGGGTCCTTTACCTCCTGCTTGCGCTGTCTATGTGGCCCTGCTGCCGTGTGTGAACTCGCTGCCGGCCCAAATCTGTCCTCTCTGGGTCCCACTCAACAGGCAACTTGAGTCCTTTGTCTCTCTCTGCTTACCCCCTCCGGGAGTACTGCTGAACTCTTAGTATGTTGCTGTGTCTGGCCCTGTGAAGCTTGTTGTTACCTCACGTTTTCCGGTTGCTGTATTGTATATAACTAATGCAGCCACGGATCCGGTATCCGTATCTGCGCTTTTTATCTAGGGTAGATAATGATGCTACCCGATTCTGAAAGTGTTCCTCTTATCAGTTTTCTCCTCCTCAGACCGATGGCTTGGCCCTGGAAATTGTCAGCCAGTCCTCAGGAACTCAATGCAGCTCCTGTCACTCTGAGCTCGTGGCTCCAACTGTCTGAAAATTTACCTCAAACCAGTGTTTTATCTCTAGGGAAGTCTCTGGTGTCTCTGGAGCTCCCCCTACTGGCCAAAGGTGGTAGTGCAGTGGCTTGGCTTTCTAAGTGAGTGCAACTATTATGATCTTATACTGTGGCTAATACCCGCAGGGGCGCCACACAAATATCAACCAATTGAAACTTGTGGTACATTCATATCAATTAGTCAGAGACAGGGTTGCCAAGAAAGAAAAAAAAAAAAAGTAAAACTGCAAACACGGTTTACCAATGTCTACAAAATACTACGCTGAGAATTGTTCTGGACTTTCCCTGATCTTTCCTTTGTGCTCCCAACCTTACCTTACCTTCCCCTTGTTTGTCATAAAAAATTCAATAAAACTATCTGAATACAAATATGTAAAAAATATACAACAATAAATATATACAATGCAGTTTAAAAAAAAATACTCCACAGAAAATATTCACAGACGCAAATGTTTTAGATTTTAATCTAGGCAACCCTGTCTCATAGACTCTTAGAACTAATTGACATGAAAGCACCATATGTTTCAATTGGTTGACATTTGCATATGGAATACTATGTATGTTTATATATATATCCTGTTGTATGAACATTTTATGTATGCCATGAGTAAGGGCACATTACCACAATGGATAAGGATTTTAATTCATAATCCCGGAGTTCCCTGATTTCCTTGGATGCTGGACCTTCTATGCTTTTGAGCATAATACATAGTACAATATATCCACTCTACTGTATATCTCTGCTTTACTGCTGTCTGCATTCTAGACATACTACATGTCTGCACTTAGCAAGTCAAGTGACCTGTTTTAAGGATTAGTTTACCGGCTGGTTTACATTACTCGCATACTTCCTTAAATCCAGGTATTCTGATTATGTTTTACCACACTCCCATTTATTTTTACTGCGTAATAAACCTTTCAGCAGATTTCTTTCTTCTGGATGATCAGTTATTCCAGTTTGGTAACCTGTGGATAAAATTAAAGGGGTTTTGCCACAAGCAATTGTATATTTGAATCAATAGATCTTAGAATAAATTGGATGTGTTAAAAAAAATAAAATGTTCCTGTCTCAAGATGTTCTTATAAATGTGTCCCTGTGTAATGGATGTGTTCTACATACAAGAACATAGTCGGAGATACCACATCTCCTGGCTAGGGGAGGAAGTAAGAGTATTGCAGCTGATTCTTTCAATTGTTTATTCATTGTTTTACATCTGAGCTTTAATAGCTTGTCATTACTCGAACTGGCTAAGGCTGCCTTCACATTTGCGTATGGGAACGCAGCGTATGCTGCGTTCCCATAAGCATTCAAACGCATGCGCACTGCGGTTCCTATGTTTAACATAGGAACGCATAGTGCCTGCGTTTGCTGCGTTCGGGTGCGGATGCGGACGATATCTGCTCCTTCCGGTGTCCAGCATCCGCACCCGGGACGCAGCTTGCAGCATTTTTTTGTGCGTTTGGGGAGCTTGGACAATCAGCAAGCGTCCCCAAGCGTACAAAAAATGCATTGCCGTCAATGGGTCCGCAGTGTTCAGCGCTTGACAGCGCGGGAGAACGCTGCGGACCCATTGAAAAATCTCCCGGTGGCCGCCGGTGATGTCACAGGAGCTCACCGACGGCCACCGGGAGATCAGCTGACCCTCTGCTGTCCTCCTTCTCCCCGCCGCCTGTAATCTCCTAGCGATGTCGGGGGAGAACAGCTGATCTGAGAGCTGTTTGAATCTTCCCGCGCCGACATCTCCTCACAGTGTCGGCGCGGGAAGATTCAAACAGCTCTCAGATCAGCTGTTCTCCCCGCCGACAGTCCCGGAGCTTACCGGCGGCCGGGGGGCGGAGATCTCCGGCGCTGATCTCCGCCCCCGGACAGCGCCGATTGGCTGCCGGGCTCCATAGTGATGTGTCCGCAGGCGGACATTATCCGCTGCGGACACATCATTTGGACCCTGCTTCTGACAGCGTTTGTGTCTGCATGCCATCAGCATGCAGACACAAACGCTAATGTGAAGCCAGCCTTAACCCAAGTCTGGAATACCCCCTCTGTGATTAGCAGCTTCTCACGGTCTAAAGACTTTGTATACAGAGCCTGGTGTAGGCGAGGGCAGGTTTTTCAGCTCTGCTGCACAACTAAAACTAAGTAATTCATTAATCTAATGGTGGGTGTACATGGTCAGATATCTGAAACGATATCGTTTGGAATGTCATGTGACTGCGATCGCTTCGACATCGTTAGTGCGATGTCAAATACAAGGATATCGTTAACGATGTGTAATTTGGCAACGCGCCAGCGTCGTTCATTACAACTTTGTGAACGATTGGATAGCGTGGCAGGAATAGGAGAATTCAGAACGATATCGTTCATCTTGGTGTCACACTGAACGATGCTGCACTTTGCTGGAGCGTTAATTGGATGACGAACGATAAAAGTGAGGTCCTGAGCACACTTTTGAGATGTCCGATCCAATAATTTTTCCTTCAGATATGCAAAAACGATATAGTTCGAACGATGTCAAAAGCGTGACGTTTAAACGATATCGTTTCAGATATCTGAGCGTGTAAACCCACCATAAGGCTGGTTTCACACTGCGGGATTTTCCCTGATCAGGTTCCATCCGGTTTGTGTGCCAAAACCAAGAGAGGAACTTGCAGAGAAAAACTATAATTGAAAGATTGACACCTGTTCTGAGTTGTGGCAACACTTCTGGTTTTGGCACACAAACTGGATGGACACTGATCAGGGATAATCCTGCAGTGAGAAACCAACCTAAGTGATACATTGTTGGTTTCAGTGTCTCTTTGCCTGCATGATGCTGCTCTCAGATGAGGTAGCCAAAACCTGATGACAGATTCCCTTTAACCCCTAAATGAACCATAAGTTGCAATGTACGTCAAGGGTCATCTCACTCTGTTTAAAGCCGGCTAGCATGCCAAGCCTACATCTTTCCCTTCATGTTAGCTGATTTGATCAGCCGATATGTACCTCTAACAGCTGTGGGTGGATCAGATATCTGCCCATGGCTGTTAACTAGTTAAATCCTGTTGTCAAGCTCTGACAGCGGGATTTGATACACACTTTTGGGGGTAGCGTGTCATTCTCCACTTCCATTGGCACACCTGTGACATGATCTCAGAGTGCTGATGGGTTGTCATGACAGCCATGGGGTCAGTTGATGACCCCTGTGTTTGTCATTGCGATCTGTTCGTGAATGCTGGCTACTAGCCGGCATTCATTTGAGATGATGATGATTTCTGCTGTACAAATCAGTGCTGATGCACTGTTCTGTACAACACAAACTATCAGATGATTGCAGGCTCAAGTGACTAGTAAAAACAGTAAATGGTTTAAGAAAGGGAAAAAGTTTTTAAAAATATGAAAAAAAAACCCCTTAAGTTCAAATCACCCCCATGTTTGCCCCATTAAAAATAAAAGAATTAAAAAAAATGTAAAAATTCACATATTTGGTATCACAGCATTTAGAAATGTCTGCCCTATCAAAATTTTAAGTCAATTAATCTGATCAGTAAACAACATAACAGGAAAAAAATCAGAACGCCGAATTGCAGTTTTTTGGCCTTTACAGCAACAGAAAAAAATGTAATAGCAGGCGGGCAAATCATTGTAAACTCGCCAAAAATAATATCAATAAAAGCATCAGTTCAGGATGCAAATAAAGTCCTCACAAACCTCCGGTGCCCAAAAATTAAAAATGTTATGGCTCTTAGAAAATCATGGCACAGGCAAGATTTTTTTTCAGAGTTTTATTTCACTATTAAAATAAAACAAAATCTATATAATCATACTGGCCTAGAGAATCATACTGCCCGGTCAGGTTTATGGTAAAATAAAGACTGTAAATAAAACCCCAAAAAAACTATTGCAGATTCACTTTTTTTCCCCCATTTTGCCACACTTGGAATTTTTTCCCTGCTTACTATAACAACTTAATACTTAATATGATATAATGTATGATGTCATCCAAAAGTACAACTCTTCCTGCAAAAAACGAGCCCTCGCCCTGCTATATCAATGGAAAAATACAAATGTTATGCTCTTGGAATTGGGGGAGAAAAAAATTGAAAGCACAATGACAAAAAATCGGCCAATCCTTAAGGAGTTAATGCTTTATTATTATAGGAAGCCCATGTGCAATGTCAAAAATGAAACTCTCTTATTTACTTATATTACTCTTAAAATATTCCGTAATTTCAAAGATCTTTAATAGACAATGACTTACAGGGCACCAATAGGTGGCACTAGAGAGACCGTGTTCCTCCTCATAGAAGGGAGCTATTTTGCATAACTTTCCCAAATATCCAGACTCTGCACCAGCTGGCGACTTCCAATAAGGTTTCCAAACTAGTTGTTTATTCCACATCCTGTGAACTGTACAGAGTACAGCGGTTCAGAGTCTCTAACTTTTATTAAGATAAATTCTATAATTGAACACTTAATTTAAATTATACATTTGCTAATAATGCTGTTGCATGGTGATGCAAATATCTGATGTTTTAATGACCTATAGGTTTTCTACCAATATAGCAGGTATAACATAATATATCAAATAGCTGTTTTATTTACCATCCAATTTCTGTTAATACACCTTTCATAAATGCTTGCAATGCAAGGTTGTATTAGCTATATCGCCTAAAGGCAATTCTGGGGCCCGTGTAGCTTTATGTGAATGCAATCCTGTAATTCCCATACCAGCCAGCAATGCTGACAAACAAGATCTCACTATGAGCAGTCTCTTGTACCTCCTAATGGCCATGTCTTGGCCCTCTTCCTATTCTTTGTCTAATGCTCGTCCTGAACACATTTGGAGCAGGTCAAGCATTAAAGAAACATTTCTATTGTTTCCTTATTTGTTTAGTCTATTATTCTTATTTTCTGCTGACACAAATGCCTGTAAGGAGCATTCGAGCTGCGATTTTTATTGTTTTGTTAAACAGACGAGAAGGCAAATGTATGAAGTTTAGTGTAGAAGGTTTTAGAACCTGATTTATAATCTCAGTAAATTTCAGCCACTTTGAGGCCTTATTCATTGTCTGCAAGTATATTTACAAAACCTTTTTTTTTTTTTTCAATATATACAGTGCTCAGCATAAATGAGTACGCCCCCTCTGAAAAGTATGATTTTAAAGGGATATCCAGGACTAGTAAAACTTTACTGCAGTCATTCAAAAACAGTGCCACCTCTGTCTACAGGTTACATGTGGTATTACAGCATAGGCCCATTCACTTAAAGGAAACCTGTCAGGTCAAAAATCCATGTGTAACTGCTATCATTTTCTAATTCCTTTCTCTAAACTCTCTCTCTCTTCTGTAAATTTCAAATAAAGAGATTAATTCCATCTGTCACTCACAATGAATGATCCACCTTGTTCTCTGCTGTCCACTCCCCATAGCATGAATATTCATGTTACATTCACACCACATCACTTCACACGAGATCACTGTGGGGGGAGCTGTATTCTCCTCTAAGCTCTCTGTGTTTGCAGCATCACAAGAGGTCAAATACAACACAGAAGATGTCGCAGCACAGCAGGACATCTGCTTACAGAAACAAATGGAGTCTAGATAAGGCAGATCTGTAATAGCTTTCTCCCTCAGTGGTGTCCTAAACAGAACAGACCTCCTGTAAGTGAAACCTGACACTGCACTGTTAGCAAAGGGACAAGGGAGGAGAGAGCTGCTGAGACGGAGTGCATAATTACATGACAGTTTAAACAGCACCCGGACTATTCCTGTTTGGTTATAATGGAGAGGACTAATTCAGGAGCGCACAGCAGGGTCTGACAATGCTGATAACATGAAAACTACAAACCGTACAATAATGATTTTACATGTTTTTAAAAGGTCTTTCCAGGCAACTATACAAGGGTAATATTAGTATCATACTGAAAAATGACCGACAGAGTCCCTTTAAATGGAGCTGAGATGCAATATCATACACAACTTGTAGACAGAGGTGGGGCTGTTTGTGAAGTAAATCAGTCATTTTTGTAGAATTCTGGACAACCCCTTTAAGCAATATCTCACTGAATACAAAAAAAATGTTCACATTTTAAAAAGGCTTGAGTTTTATTTAACATTTTTTTAACCTATAACATTAAAGTAAGGTTAATCATATTTCAGTCATTAGTTTCTGTCAAATTAGTTGATGTAAAATGAATATACAGTACAGACCAAAAGTTTGGACACACCTTATCATTCAGAGTTTTCTTTATTTTCATGACTATGAACATTGTAGATTCACACAGAAGGCATCAGAACTATAAATTAACACATGTGAAATTATATACTTAACAAAAAGTGTGTATCAACTGAAACTATGTCTTATATTCTAGGTTCTTCAAAGTAGCCACCTTTTGCTTTGATTACTGCTTTGCACACTCTTGGCATTCTCTTGATGAGCTTCAAGAGGTAGTCTCCGGAAATGGTTTTGACTTCACAGGTGTGCCCTGTCAAGTTTTATAAGTGGGATTTCTTGCCTTATAAATGGGGTTGGGACCATCAGTTGTGTTGTGCAGACGTCTGGTGGATACACAGATGATAGTCCTACTGAATAGACTGTTAGCTGCTTTTTTCTTGCCATAATACAAATTCTAAGTAAAGAAAAACGAGTGGCCATCATTACTTTAAGAAATGAAGGTCAGTCAGTCTGAAAAATTGGGAAAACTTTGAAAGTATCCTCAAGTGCAGGACCGCCTCAGGAAAGGAAGACCAAGAGTCACCTCTGCTGCAGAGGATAAGTTCATCCGAATCATCAGCCTCAGAAATCGCAGGTTAACAGCAGCTCAGATTAGAACCAGGTCAATGCCACAAAGAGTTCAAGCAGCAGACATCTCTCTACAACGACTGTTAAGAGGAGACTTTGTGCAGCAGGCCTTCATGGTAAAATGGCTGCTAGGAAACCACTGCTAAGGACAGGCAACAAGCAAAAGAGACTTGTTTAGGTTAAAGAACACAAGGAATGGACATTAGACCAGTGCAAATTTGTGCTTTGGTCTGATGAGTCCAAATTTGAGATCTTTGGTTCCAACCACCGTGTCTTTGTGCAACTCAGAAAAGGTGAACAGATGGACTTTACATGCCTGGTTCCCACCATGAAGCATGGAGGAGGAAGTGTGATGGTGTGGGGGTGCTTTGCTGGTGACACTGTTGGGGATTTATTCAAAATTGAAGGCATACTGAACCAGTATGGCTACCACAGTATCTTGCAGCGGCATGCTATTCCATCCGGTTTGCGTTTAGTTGGACCATCATTTATTTTTCAACAGGACAATGACCCCAAACACAGGCTGTGTAAGGGCTATTTGACCAAGAAGGAGAGTGATGGGGTGCTACAACAGATGACCTGGCCTCCGCAGTCACCAGACCTGAACCCAATCGAGATGGTTTGGGGTGAGCTGGACCTCAGAGTGAAGGCAAAAAGGCCAACAAGTGCTAAGCATCTCTGGGAACTTCTTCAAGACTGTTGTAAGACCATTTCCGGTGACTGCCTCTTGAAGCTCATCAAGAGAATGCCAAGAGTGTGCAAAGCAGTAATTAAAGCAAAAGGTGGCTACTTTGAAGAACCTACAATATAAGACATATTTTCAGTTGTTTTCAGTGTGAATCTACAATTTTCATAGTCATGAAAATAAAGAAAATTCTTTGAATGGGGTGTGCCCAAACTTTTGGTCTGTAAAGTGCGACTTCTGCTCCCTGAATAAGTCGCACAGGGCGTTCCCTGTGTGCTCCTAAGCCTACCTGAGCCGCTCATTATCATGCCCCGATGGGCGTGATTAGAAATCCAAGTCCTCCTCGCCCTGCTGTATGGGTGTAATAGCTGGTGTGACGCTATTTGCGTCACATCCGGTCATGGTGACGTCGTACGCATTGCGCATGCACTGTTTTTTGCTTTATGGTGCTCCTGGCCGTAAAGTAAAACCCGCGCATGCGCAATGCGCATGGTGAGGTCGGCGGTGCACCTAAAGGGTGTACCGACGTCATCCTGCCCGGATATGACACTATTTGCGTCATACCGGCTATTACGCCATACAGCTGGGCGAGGAGGACTTGGATTTCTTATCGCACCCATCGGGGCGTGATAATGAGCGGCTCAGGCAGGCTTAGTAGCGCACAGGGAACGCCCTGTGAGACTTATTCAGGGAGCAGAAGTCGCACTTTCAGTAAGTATAAAGGGCTAGATTTCATCTTTTATAGGGAGCATTTCCAACACGAGGAACATTGGAAATTATTTGAATACCTATTCAGAGGCTTGGGGATGATTATGAGGGGTCAGGTTCCCTTTAAGGACAACACCAAGTCTAGGCATGGAATGAGCAAGTTTGCAACATATTGCAACATCTATCTTATTTCATTCTTGAAGAATGATTTCTATTATTAGTGCCTTGATGCTGGATGTAGAGAGAAGCTCAACTTATCTCTTCAGAATTCCTCATAGGTGTTTCTCTCGGGTTCAGTCAAGGAGACATAAGGTACATTGCCACTGAATCACTTTCATCCTGTGCATCTTCAAAAATTAAATGTGTGCTTTAGATCATTGTCGTGGGTAAATTGCACGTCTACCAAGGGCATGGAGTGATGGTAGCATCTTCTCTTTAAATATAGAGCGGAACATCTGTGATTTATGCCAACGGTAAAATGTATCCCAGACACTAGCAGCACTCATGCAGCCACGCGTAAGGACACAGCCACCAATATAGTCCTCTAAATAAAGCCTGCATTTCGAAAAATAAAATTCGAAAAATGTATGGTGCTTACAGTGAAACATGGTGGCAGTGTCCTTATTTGTGTATATAGACTTATGAAAGGAGTGCACCACCCAGAGATAAATATTGAATAGATTACACTTAAAAACTAGAAGTCAATGCATTGGATTTATATTGAACTTGTGGTGACATATCCTGGCTTCAGTGACATCAGTCAAACTAAGAATCGAATGTGAGCAAACACACTGACTCTTTGTTATCATTACTGCAAAAGCAATAAAAAGAATTTTGAAATGAAAGAAAAACACACACGGACTCTGAGTGAGTGGTTTCACCAATGTGACACCCCTACAGGATGATTGCCACAGAAACACCTGGTTCAGGGAGGGATTTCCACATGAGGTAAAGTTACACATGCAACACCTTCCAACCCAGACCTGAAGGGGGAGCTCTACTTGCCAACTTCAGGCAAGGTCCCCTATAAATTCAGGCCTGGGGGAGGAGTTAGGCAGTACAGTTCCAGAGAGGACTGTGAACAGCTCAGTACGGAGCAGTACTGGTGAACGGTGCCACACTAGGCGTGTACCAGAGGGAAGCCTAGCCAGTGTAAGGGACCCAAGAGTGAGGAGCGGAGGCAAGGCGAGGGACAGAAAAGTAGGGGCAGAGGAACCATACCGGTTCACCCCAGGAAAACACCAAAGCAACTTGGACGCCGGAGTCCGAGACTGCACAGGTTCATTTAGCCCAGCAGAGAACACCAGAGGACCAGGGAGACTTCAGTCCCCTGGCAGCACTTGTAGTACAGCATCGCAGAGAACCAGGGACTGCAGAGTAGATAGCAGTGCCCAAGAAGGATCACCTTGCCTGGTGTACAAGTGAGGAACACAAGGGTGGTCCGGTCAGGATTCAGACAGGCCAGGACTTAAGGTACACACACAGTACAGAGGAGGCCTCATAAATCATCGGGTGTGGAAATCCTGAACTGCCACCTGACCTCCTGGACTGTACCCTAGACGTAACCTTGAACTACAACATCAGTAAAAGGTACGGAAACAACTGCCAGCGTGTGTGAGGTCTGTTATTGCGGCCCCTGATCCTGCCCTTAACATAGACGATGTGCCACCATCTCCACCTGCAGAGCCGCCTCCCTAAGTGAGTTCTCCATTATTCCTTTACTGCCCTGCGGATCCAGCTCCACCTACGGGGAGCATTACCAACTAGCTGCTTCAGCATCATCTCTGGAGGTCTTTAACAGCGCTGGTATCATTACCGTATACTCTGGGTGGTCACCAACACTTTTTATTTTATTTTTCCCCTTTTACAGCGACTATCAGGGCCACGGGTGCGGGCACAGGCCGCCCGTGACATCCCCAAGTAAATCAACCGGGTACCCCACGGCCCTGGGGCGGGTCACCTACATGACCCAAAGTAGGTAATTTTACACAGGAAAGTGTTATAAAGAGCAGGGCTGTGGAGTCGGTATCCATTTTGGGTGGAGTAGGATTCAGAGAAATTGAGGAGTCCAAGTCAGATATTTGGCTTACTGGCTTCACAGCCGTGGAGTTGGAGTTAGAGTTGGTGTCTGATTAAGGGAAATTGAAGAGTGGGATGTTTGGCTCTCCGACTCCATAGCCCTGACAGAGGAGATAAAGTGAAGGTATTTTACAATTTTTATTTAATGTGATAAAAAAATTTTTTTTTTAACAAGAGATGCTCTGTACATAAGAAAAAAGATCTTTCACTCCAGACATTGATTGTTTGAATAATAATCAGGAACAGACATTCGAATAATGTAAATGTGTCAAATGATGAAAGGCAAATGATAATGTGCATGGTTGTCAGCTGATTTCATCTTTAAGGGTGGCTCATTGCCTGTTGTAAATAGATGTGAAGCTCACCACAATGTAAACTTCTATTGGGGAGTTAGGAGGACAGATGAAATACTGAACAGTCATTTGTTTGTAAATATTCACGATAATTGCAACATATAAATCTGAGCCCCTTTCACACTAGCGTTTGTTACAATATGCGGCAGATTAACCGCATCTGCTGCACTTGCGGCACACTTGTGGCAAGCCCCATGCATTGTCTACGGGGCTTGCGGCAAGTGCGGAATTTGCGGCCGTGAAAAAAAACGCTGCTGACCGCATTTTTTTTTTGCGGCCACAAGCGCTTGAACCGCGGCTATACCGCACTTGCCGCACCTGCCGCAAGCCCCATAGACAATGCATGGGGCTTGCCGCAAGTGTGCTGCAAGTGCGGCCGTTATGCAGGAGATGTGGTAAATCTGCTGTATATTGTAACAAATGCTAGTGTGAAAGGGGCCTTAGGTAGACTGTTAATCTGCCAGGTTACATCTGCTCAGCTGAATTTCTTTTTTTCATTTCTTTAAATCCCACAGAATACATATGAAATTTCCAGCCAGAAAAATGAAGCGGATGAAGTGAAAATGGCAATTGAAAACCGAGCAAAAAGTTTGTTGAAAGAAAATGAAGAACTGAAACAGAAGATTCAACAACTAGAATTCAGAATAACAGGTCTTCATCAGAAAATCAATGAACTCAATGAAGACAATGATCGAATTAAAGAGAAGCTCAAGAAAACAGAAGTAAGAAAAATCCTTATACTAAATTGCCAGAATAGACACAGACTAAAGAGGAAAGTCCAATAGAATAGAAGATTACTGATTTATCATTTGATTTTATACATTTAGATAATAGAATCCACAGTCAGATGGATTTCAGTGCTACTGGTCGTCCGTACTTGGACATATTTCTGTAAGGGCATAGAACACACTATGCGAGCTACATGCAAGATACTAGCATGAGTCTTGCGTAACTCACCTGGAATGGACCCTGCCTCTCTCAACGGGAGTGTGGAGCTCCATTGACACACGAGCAGCTGTCGCGCTCCTGTCCAGAGAGGCGGCAGCCGTTCCAAGTGGCTCATGTGAAACTGATATGAGTATCTCGCATCCATTTCACATAGCGTGTCTCTGCCCTAACTCTGAAAATAAGATACAGTTGTGGAATGTTTCTCATAACATGTGCACAGTGGACAAATTGCTCAAATTTACAAGATTCCAACTCTTGCTTTTCCTCCTTAAAGAGAACCAACCAGCAGGATTTAAGGCTATAAAGTGAAGCTATTGCCTTACAGCAGGGGTGAGGAACGTGCCGCCCCCGGCCCGGATCCGGCCGGCCATGTGATCTGATCTGGCCCGCGGCCACTCTGCTCATTTTGTAACTGCGGGCTCTTTAATTGCTCTGAGGTGCACGCCGGAATTATGTCCGACGTGCAACATGAGCAGTGTATGAGAGTTCTGTGTGGGAGGAGTGTTCTCGTGCTCCCCTGCAGCCTTTGAAGTGTCCAACTGCAATTAGCTCCTGCCGGCACATGTAAGGTCACAATGCCTTATTGCCTTCCACCTCCTCCTAGGTCAGTAAGCAAATATGTAGATGACTAAATAAATAACAGCCATATGTCCTGTTCAGAATGATGATCTCCAGGCCGTGCAGGGATGAGGACTGTCAGTAGCAAAAAGGAGCTGCATGCAGCCGCACAGCCAAGGAAGGGAGATGAGAATCATGTTAAGCCATGTTAAAAATCACGTGGTCATATATGATTTTATCTAACTTCCCTTGGATGGTTGCTGGATACATCTTATTTTTGCTCAGGCCTCGTGTACCGTATGCCTCTGGACCCCGTTTACCCTTGTCCTATATACTATGCCTATGACCCCGTGTACCCTTGTGCTGTGTACTATGCCTCAGATTCCGTGTACCCGTGTGCTGTGTACTAAGCTTCTGGCTCCGTGTACCCGTGCGCTGTGTACTATGCCTCTGGCCCAGTGTACCCTTGTGCTGTGTACTATGCCTCTGGCCCCGTGTACCCATGTCCTGTGTACTATGCCTCTGGCCCAGTGTACTCGTGTGCTGTGTACTATGCCTCTGGCCCCATGTACCCGTGTGTTGTGTACTATGCCTCTGGCCCTGAGGGGAGACAGCAGGGAAATTGCAGCCTCAAGGGAGCTGGGTGTTGTCTAGTATCTTCCCGCGATCTGTCAGGAAACAGCTCGAGTACATAAGAGATGCTGGAAGGGGCGGAGTCTTTTCCCTTCATGACATCCTGCTTGTTTACAAGCAGGGAAATCCTTGGGGGGCAGGGTGAAGTGCTGAGCTGGGACACACTGGACACAGTGCCTGGTAGAGTGACTGGGAGACCTGACTTGGAGCAAATGGGGGAGTAATAAAGAGAATCCCAGACCCTCATAGTGATGTTCTGCTGCATACTCTGTCCCTCTGCTGCTCAGATTTCCCTATGTTTATATAGGTTTTATACTCCCGTTGTGCAGAGTCTACTAGAGTTGGCATAACCAACGTAAAAATAGCATGTTATAGGCACAATTGATCATTGCCTTTGAACCATTTTGCTCTCAAGAAAAAGGTTCAAATCGTGACAAAAGTTTTGTGCCTTTTTTAAATTGTTACTTGGCTTTGTCTTGATTTTTACACCGGCTTATGCGATTTTCAAGAATTTTGGCTCACAAAGGCAATAAATACAAGACAAAATAAGTTACGTGAAATAAATGTGGACCCCCATCCTGTAATAATGTCCCCCTGTCCAGTCCCCCTTACATCTATCCTAGATTAATGGTCTTCGCCCTGGTCCCCCTTCTGTAATAGTAGCCCCTATTTTGGACCCATCCTATAATCATCTTTTAGTATAATCACCGATTATCGCGTTTTATAAGTTATTCAAATTACATTTAGAAAAAACAGGGGATAACTTATTTATCTTGTTACAGTAATTTTATTGGTTTTAAAAGCACTTGGTGAAAGACAGTGATATAGTGCAGACTGTGTTATAAAGACTTCCCACCCCCAATGACAAACTACATAAACTACCTATGAGGTGGTGTCAAGACAGGGTCTATAAGGGTTGAATGACGTAACGGTATTGTCAGTACCAGTCAAAGATGGTCACCTAAGGGGCCACCAGACACACTGTGTGTCAAAGGTGGTCACAGCGGTTTCCACATTGGTCAGTTTCAGGTCTCAAAACCGTCGTCCTCCTGTTGCGAGGTCCAACCTAGTCCCCAAAATCCCAACCCACTTCAAATGGTATTGGTCCGCATCAAATCTTACAGATCAGTGATATGGTCTGTTTAGCAAGAGAGGTTTGCCCGACGCGTTTCGCCTAAAATGGCTCATCAGGGGCAATAAAATTATGCTACATCAAGTTATAAAAAGGTTCACACAGGTTCTTTGTGAGCCCTTAGTTTACAGTTCATCAGACAGGTCCAGAGATAGGATCTTATGATTAGGAGGAGGTCAAAGTAGGCCAGAACGTTGGCAAACCTCTCTTGCTAAACAGACCATATCACTGATCTGTAAGATTTGATGCTGACCAATACCATTTGAAGTGGGTTGGGATTTGGGGACTAGGTTGGACCTCGCAACAGGAGGACGACGGTTTTGAGACCTGAAACTGACCAATGTGGAAACCGCTGTGACCACCTTTGACACACAGTGTGTCTGGTGGCCCCTTAGGTGACCATCTTTGACTGGTACTGACAATACCGTTACGTCATTCAACCCTTATAGACCCTGTCTTGACACCACCTCATAGGTAGTTTATGTAGTTTGTCATTGGGGGTGGGAAGTCTTTATAACACAGTCTGCACTATATCACTGTCTTTCACCAAGTGCTTTTAAAACCAATAAAATTACTGTAACAAGATAAATAAGTTATCCCCTGTTTTTTCCATCCTATAATCATGTTTCCTATTCAGGCCTCCATCCTGTGATAATAGCTCTAATTCTGTGATAATGTACCCCATCCTGGGCATCATTTTGTAATAATGTTCCCTGTTCTTGGCCCCTTTCTGTAATAAATAAGCCCTGTCTTGGCCCCCATCCTGTAATAAACTCCTTTGTCTTGGTTCCTTCCTCTAATAATGTCCTTGTCCTGGGCTCCTTTCTCATAAAATGTTCCTCATTCTGGCCCCTCTTCTGTAATTTTGTCTCCTGTACTGGTCGTCTACCTCTTATGTCCACCGTTTTTACCCCCATCCTCTAATAATGTCTCCAGTCGATGTGTCATGCTATAATAATGGCCCCTATCCTAGCACTCTTCCGCTACTAATGTCCCCCGTCAATGCCAGTGTTAGACAAAGTGGTGACACTGGGCAAAAGTTTAAAATGGTCCTAAATACTAATGTATGGTACCACACACACAAACATTTTAGGTTGCATTTATGATGACAATATTCGCGCTTTTTTACTGGCCTATTTTTATGACGGATGACGAAGGATATTTGGGAAAAAGAACAGTCAATAGTAGATCAATCTGTCACCACACGGTATCATGTTACTAGCAGCACATTTACAGTTTACACCTGCACGGGCCTCAAAAACAATGATTTTTTTGACTCGGCAATAACAAAATCCAATTACAGATGAATGAGCAAAGTTTGCTTGTTCATTGGGTGATTGCTGACATATTTACACCTATCAACATTTATCTGCGCTGCAGGTATTTATAAATGTGATGCTAAACACACAAGGTATACACCTATAACACACATTATATACACAGAGCACAAACCTACACATATCTGCACATACATACAGAGACATGGTGCGTACCAAAAGCACATACATGCATACAGAGACACATGGATACACTGAGCACATACATATGTACACAGACATGATGGCATACACAGACCAATGCTATATTGCGACATGCATACCATAATCAGAGCATTTATATACATAAACACACAGACACACTACATACATAGATACATACATGTGTGCGCAACACGCACCATGGAATACGTACCAGTCTGTCTCTTTTTCTTCAGGATTTCTAGGGTCCGCATTGTAGAGCACCTGTGGTAAAACCATAATGTCTGATGGTGATGCTACCACAGGTCCTGGAGCACTCTCAAATCAGACACTGTACTGATAATGCACGACTTTTAATATCAATGTAGTTTGTGAACTCTCCTAATGCCAGTCCTGCCCTCCATCTTGGGCCCCTATCCTGTATAATATCTTCCATCCCTATAATAATATCCTCTGTCCTGGTCCCCTTCGCTAATACTGATCACCTATCCTGGCCTCTTTCTATAATAACGTCCCTCTCTTCCTGCTGCTTAGGTCATACACATCTTCTTTTTGCCTCTCTCCCTATCAGTTGCTTCCTCTTTATCTCCAAGTCCTCGTAGGGGAGTATCGCATGGCAGTGACATAATGCGCTGCCCATTTCCTATGCTGCCATCAGCTGCCACTCCCTGATTGCAAACAGACTGTATAGAGCCAGTGGCTATGCAATTAATACATAATATTTTTTTCATTTTTATAGTCTATTCTATAGCATTTTACATGCATTGCACCACTGTCCCCATTGATGCTCACATTCTAAACATTCTATCTGTATGTCTTTCAAGTGTGGAGTAAACCGTAGTGCCCGGAGAAACCCACGCAAACACGGGTGACAACATACAAACTCCTTGCAGATGTTGTCCTTGGTGGGAATTAAACCCAGGACCTCATGACCCCAGAGCTGCAAGGCTGCAGAACTAACCACTAAGCCACTATGCCTCCTATTTGAGCCGCATTTCATTTTCTGTGTCCTCAGACACACTCAGGTGAAAAGGATGCCTGCGATGTCAGGCCTTTAGACTCTTTAGTCCTGGTTGCTTTAACATCTTCTGCAACCGTGATCATTACACCCCTGGTTCTTAATACAGTTTTCGAGCTGTAAAGAAACAAAAAAGTGGGTAAGGAGAAGTAAATGTGATACAATAAACATTACTTACTTGCAGAATGTCTTCTTTTTTGAGTGCTGTTGCTCTGCTGCTCTTTGTGTACTTCATTGCATAGATGATTAGCCGTAATTCACACATGACAGCTACAGCCGTTCATTTTTCCTGATGTCACTGATTGGCTGCAGCGGTCATGTGCGGCATATGGCTCATTATCACTGCAGTCAAGTACACAAGGACTAACCACTGGAACAACAGCTCTGGTGCAACACATTTTGTTTTCTAGTTTTTATGCCATTCCTTTTACACTCTATTAACATTTTCCGCAACTCAAATGCTATTAATTTCCTTATGATTTTTCAACTTGCATGTTCTGGTGTTTATTATAGAAAGAAAAGCAGCAACTGGCTGAAGCTGTGGATGACGCCAAAGAACAAGAGAGAGAAGCTCTGGAAATATCTAGGGGACTGGAAAATCAACTTGATGACACAAAGGTTAATAATACAGATATACAGGGTGGGCCATTTATATGAATGCACCTAAATAAAATGGGAATGGTTGGTGATATCAACTTCCTGTTTGTGGCACATTAGTATATGGCAGGGGGAAACTTTTCCAGATGGGTGGTGACCATGGTGGCCATTTTGAAGTTGGCCATTTTGGATCCAACTTTAATTTTTTCAATGGGAACAGGGTCATGGGACACATCAGACATATTGAGAATTTCATAAGAAAAAGAATGGTGTGCTTGGTTTTAACATAGCTTTATTCTATCATGAGTTATTTACATGTTTATGACCACTTATAAAATGTGTTCTAAGTGCTGCCCATTGTGTTTGATTGTCAATGCAACCCTCTTCTCCCTCTCTTGACACACTGATAGCAACACCGCAGAAGAAATGCTAGGGCTTCCAGTATTCGTTGTTTCAGATGCTGCACATCTCGTATCTTCACAGCATAGACAATTGCCTTCAGATCAGTGATGAGGCAAACTTTTTTGTGAATGATGAAGTTAACAAACAAAACCAGCGCTATTGGTCTGACACTAACCCACAGTGGATAGATCCCTCCAAGACTGTTGAAGCACACATGTTGATGGTATGGTGTGGTATATGGGGTACAAAGATAGTGGGACCATTCTTCATCAATGGAAACCTCAATGTCACTGGATGTCTGAAATTGCTACATGATTTCAGCATGAGTGTCATTTTAGACAGATTTGTCCTTCCCACCACCGAGACACGCAATTTTCACCATGCCTGTGCCTTATCCTTCAGTTTGACCAGCAATACCGCCACGTTCAATTTGATGAAATCTGTAACTGGTAAAGAAATTTGAATTCCCAAATATTTAAATTTGTTCCCAGTTGATCTATAATCTAGAAATAGTTTTAAACCTCTCAACTATATTTACTGCTTGCCTAAGAGACTTCTTGGGATCCTGTAAGAATAAGAGAATGTCATCTGCATATTGAGCTTTCTTCTCCTCCACTGGACCAAATTTGAAGCCTTTTACCTCAACAGCTCTTCTGATATGTGCTGCAAGTGGCTCTATTGCAAGGGCAAACAACAATGGAGAAAGGGGGCAACCATGCCGGGTGCCCCTAGTAAGATTGAACTTATCTGATCTTTTTCCATTCTCTCTTATACGGGCCAAGGGAGAAGAATACAGCAGCCTTACCCAGGAGATAAATACCTGACCAAAGCCCATTTCCTCTAACACCAACCACAAATAGTCCCATTCCACGCTGTCACGCTTTATGTGCATCTAAGGATACCACTGCCATTATCTGCAGGTAACTGAATATTCAAAAATAACCGCCTCAAATTTATGGCTGTGGACTTGATTGGCATAAACCCTAACTGTAACATCAGTGATTACTCCCATCAGCCTGCGCGCCATAACTTTAACAGCTTGGCATCCACCGACAGCAATGAAATGGGCCTAAAGGATTCCGCTTTCCTATTATCTTTATCCTCCTTGGGCAAAACCACAATTGTAGCCTCCCTCATAGATTCTGGTAAATGACCTTCCCCAAGGGCTTCCTGGAACACCACACATGATCTAGGTAACAGCACATCTTTAAGCTGTTTATGTACTTATGGCAAACCATCTGCCCCCGGCGCCTTGTCTTTAGCCATGTTGGCCAGGGCCTCTTCCAGTTCTTCTACCGTCAATGGTTGTCCTAATTTATCTCCATCCTCCACACTAATTTGCGTTATGTTGGCCTCTTCTAAATACCGTGTTATCTCCTCCTTGGACGCCAAGAACTTAGACGTGTATAGGTTGCCATAGAATCTCCTAAATATTTTAGGAATATCCTCTGTTTCTTCTACCACCCTCTGTGTTTCACAATAAAGCCCATATACATAGGATGATTCCCTCTGAGCTGCTGCCAGTACAGTTAGCAAGTGTCCCACCTTTTCACCATCTTCAAAAAATATGAAGCCCTCTGAAATTCCTGTCTCTTCTTTGCATTCTGTACATGTAACCCATCCACCGCCTTCTTCAAACGCCTTTGCGTTCTCTGGTGGGGGCCGGAAAACTGCTTCTTTTTCTGCCAACCTCTGTGCGTCCATCGCCTGATGCTCCTCTCTTCTAGTTTCAGATTTGGACCTGGAAATATCCCTTATAAATAAAACCCTAAGAAACGCCTTCATGGCTTCTCAAACTGTTCCCGCAGAGAAACTGCCTTCATTATCCTAGAAAAACAAGTCCACTTCCTCTCTAATTTTCTCCATATCAATTAACTCCAACCATGACGGTTGAATCTTCCATTCCCCTTTATGTCCCATACGTCCCATTCCTATTTGAAGTACCACCTCTATCAGTTTGTGATCCGAGGCTACCTTAGACAATATGAGCAGTAAGGTAGAATACCTGCCTAAGTGTCTATTACCGAATGCTATGTCTATCCTTGACATAAGTTATGTGAGGCAGAAAAGCACGAGTAACATTTCACATTGCAAAGAAAAATAGGGAGGGGACAAGAGGCGCAATAGTGCCCTATCACTAGTGACACTTATGTATAATGGTGGTGCTATGAAGATGCTCACCTGGTCCAGTTGTGAATCCCACAACTGGTTTGAAGGCATTTTTGGAAACGATGTTCCAGCTGCTGCAGGACCTCCACCGACCACTGGAAAGTGGTATAAATCCAAGAAATGATGGGAGTGCTGGTGTGCCACGGTCCGCGCTGCTGGAGTGTTGGAAAACTCACCAAAGAGCCAAGAGCATTTTCATCTTTTGTTCCTCCTCTCTCCTACGCGTTTCAGCACACACCCGGCGCCTTCCTCAGGGATATTCTGAGAATGCGCCGGTGTGGTGCTGAAACGCGTAGAGAGAGGAGGAACAAAAGATGAAAATGCTCTTGCTCTTTGGTGAGTTTTTCCAACACTGCAGCAGCGCGGACCGTGGCACACCAGCACTGCCATCATTTCTAACATTTCACATTGGCATTCCTTGCTCTCCATAAAACTACCAGTCTATTTCCCCAAGTTGTTTTGCAAATGATGTCTCACCTTCTCGCCCCACACTCCTCTGAACCCTTCCTTCTCTGTCAAGGTCCCAAATCATAATATTATTTACATCTCCCATAATTAATAGTGTTATTCCCACTCTATGTCTGGTCTTTTCCAGGATCTCGTGCAATTTTAAATCTGAACATGGTAGTGGAAAATATACCGCTACCAAACACATAATTTGTCCAAAAACATGGCATACTACAAACACATATTGCCCGTCTTTGCCCACCCATACTGTTACTTCTTCATATGGTACCGAAGCATGGACCAGGACTGAAACCCCCCTTGCATACTTAGAATAGGTGGCATGATATGAATGCCTAATCCATGCCCTAGCTAGTAAGTACCCCAATCTTCTCCCTGGCTAAATGCATTTCCAATAAACACAGAATTGAAGGCTTAAAAGAGAGAATGTATCGTAACATCGCCGCTCTCTTGCTCCTGTCTGCTAGACCCCTAATATTCCAACTTATGACTTTTATTTGTCTAGCCATAGTGTATTGAAGGGATTTCTGACCAACTTCTTTCCCCCCTGAAATTTCAGTCTACGCTGTCTAAACTCCCCCTCCTCTACCCCTCCACCCCTCTTCCCCTTCCCTAACTCCGATCACTCCCCATCCCATAATCCCTCCCAAAATGTTTTTCTCCCTATACCGAGAGTAGGTAAAATACCCAGTCCTTATTTCTACCTCAACAGTCCCTCGCCTTTAGAAAAACTCTTCCAAAAACTCTCCCAAAACTATTTCTATACCCCTTTCACCCTCCCGCCTTTACACTGTGTGCAGAATTATTAGGCTTGTTGTATTGTAGAGGATTATTTTTATTATTGATCAACAATTATGTTCTCAATCAACCCAAAAGACTCAAATATCAAAGCTTAATATTTTTGGAAGTTGGAGTGAGTTTTTTTTAGATTTGGCTATCTTAGGAGGATATCTGTTTGTGCAGGTAACTATTACTGTGCAGAATTATTAGGCAACTTAATAAAAAACAAATATATTCCCATCTCACTTATTTTCACCAGGTAAACCAATATAACTGCACAAAATTTAGAAATAAACATTTCTGACATGCAAAAACAAAACCCAAAAAAATAGTTACCAATATAGCCACCTTTCTTTATGATGACACTCAACAGCCTTCCATCCATAGATTCTGTCAGTTGCTTGATGTGTTTACGAACAACATTGCGTGCAGCAGCCACCACAGCCTCCCAGACACTGTTCCGAGAGGTGTACTGTTTTCCCTCTCTGTAGATCTCACATTTTAGGAGGGACCACAGGTTCTCTATGGGGTTCAGATCAGGTGAACAAGGGGGCCATGTCATTATTTTTTCTTCTTTTAGACCTTTACTGGCCAGCCACGCTGTGGAGAAGTTGGATGCATGTGCTGGAGCATTGTCCTGCATGAAAATAATGTTTTTCTTGAACGATACCGACTCCTTCCTGTACCACTGCTTGAAGAAGTTATCTTCTAGAAACTGGCAGTAGGTCTGGGAGTTGAGCTTCACTCCATCCTCAACCCGAAAAGGTCCCACAAGTTCATCTTTGATGATACCAGCCCATACCAGTACCTCACCTCCACCTAGCTGGCGTCTGAGTCGGAGTGGAGCTCTCTGCCCTTTACTGATCCAGTCTCTGGCCCATCCATCTGGCCCATCAAGAGTCACTCTCATTTCATCAGTTCATAAAACCTTTGAAATATCAGTCTTAAGATATTTCTTGGCCCAGTCTTGATGTTTTATTTTATGTTTATGTTCAAAGGTGGTCGTTTTTCAGCCTTCCTTACCTTGGCTATGTCCCTGAGTATAGCGCACTTTGTGCTTTTTGATACTCCAGTAATGTTGCAGCTCTGAAATATTGCAAAACTGGTGGTAAATGGCATCTTGGCAGCTTCACACTTGATTTTACTAAATTTATGGGCAGTTATTTTGCGCCTTTTTTGCCCAACACGATTCTTGCAACCCTGTTGGCTATTTCCCATGAAACACTTGATTGTTCAGTGATCGCGCTTCAAAAGTTTGGCCATTTCAAGACTGCTGCATCCCTCTGCAAGACATCTCACAATTTTGGACTTTTCAGAGCCTGTGAAATCTCTCTTCTGATCCATTTTTCCAAAGGAAAGTTGCCTAATAATTAAGCACACCTTATATAGGGTGTTGATGTCATTAGACCACACCCCTCCTCATTACAGTGATGCACATCACCTGATTTACTTAATTGGTAGTTGGCTCTCAAGCCTATACAGCTTGGAGTAGGACAACATGTATAAAAAGTATCATGTGATCAAAATACTCATTTGCCTAATAATTCTGCATGCAGTGTAGTAAACAATTATCAAAAATATAATTCCCTTAACAGGCTATAGCCACCCACTACAGCAGTGCGGCCCATCTGATCTCCTCCCCCAGTGTCAGTTCAGTTGTTAAACACATATATTTATAAACCAGAAAACTTTTTTTTTTTTTTTTTTAATGATTTGAAGTCCAATCGTCTCCTTTTAAAAATCAAAAAAGTAAAGGAGAAAATATCAAAGGATAGGACAGAACATTAATATATATAGTCAGCCAATATTTCAGGAGCCCATTACGCTCATGCAGCTCCCTGGTCTCGCAGTTGTCTATTGTTGTGTTTCAGTCAGTCAGCAACCTCTTCTGGGGCCTGGAAAAAAATGTACCTTCTCCAAAGCAACCAACCTCAACTTGGCTGAATATAACATGGCATGTACAATGCCAAGGTCTCTCAGTTTCCGTTTCACCTTGCCAAATCTCATTCTCTGCCTCTGTATGGCTGGAGAGTAATCAGAATAAATGGAGATGTTCTGTCCATCTATTGTCATGTATTTAGCATTCCTGGCCTTCTTTAAAATGACATCTCTTTCCCGGTAGTTCAAAATGTTTGCCAGGATAGCTCGGGGGGCTGAGCCAGGAGGCATGGGTCTCATTGGCTGGTTTCACACTGCAGTTTTTTCCTTGATCAGGTTTGTGTGCCAAAACCAGGAGGAACCAGGACAGGAAACTTACAGAGAAAAACTATAATTGAAAGATTGACACCTGTTCTGAGTTTTGACACACAAACCGGATGGAACCTGATCAGGAAAAAAACTGCAATGTAACACAATATCACTTAATATTGACCAGAATTAAGTATGCTGACATCCCCCTATATACCCTATGAGCCCAGATAAAGCTCCACGATATACAGAACAAACTTCCACACAGTTTCCTATATACAGAATGAAGCCCCCACATAGCCTCTATATGCACAATGCGAGACCCCACATAGACCCTCTATACACTGTCAAGCCCCACATAACCTCCTAAATACAGTATAAGACACAGCATAGCCCCTACTTACAAGGCCCCACATAGCCCACCTATATACAGTATGAGATATGAAAAAAACAAACAAATACACATACTTGCCTTGCTGCCATTCCCCAGCGCTATGCTTCTGTCTTTAGTGCAATGACTTTCCGTACAGCACACCTGATGATGTGCAAGAGGACACCACATTGATTGGTGGAAGGAATCGGCAGCTCTGTCCTCCACCAATGTATTCCCTTATATTCAAGCAATACAAAAGTGAGGAACAAAATAAAGTAACTAGCTACATTTTTTTAAATTAAATTTTTATGCAGCAGCTGCCATTTCCAGAACTAGTATAATAGGATCCTTTACTCTATTTTACCTTTATATCTGGAAGAAAATTGATGTGGAAATGGTGCCCACACAGGGCATTGTTGAAGCTCATACTCAGATCTCCTGTCATTGAGAACTACAGCCACAGTGATGGCTCCGGAGTCCTTTGCTGCTGTCAGTAATGTAATCTCCTGTATACAATGGATCTAGAGTTCATGTTCCATAGACGACGCTCTTCCTCCAAACGGTACTCAAAGGCAGGAGCTCTGTACAGTGTTTACTTAGATGTGGTTATATGCATCTTCCTCAGCAATGCACAGTTTACACAGCACTTCTGCATCAATTTTATTCTGGAATGAGGCACATTGGGTCCTTTAACTTTATTAAAACATTTCTGAAATATAAGAAAAGTTAATGCATTATTTTTAATACCTACACTCTATAAATGTAAAAAATATGCTTATTATGTTAAATCAGAGTTTTATGTGAATTTCAGAGAAGCCTTACTAGGGTCAGCCATGAACTTCAACAGCTATCTGAAAGACTAAAAGATGAGTCTAATCAGAAAGAACAACTAAGAAACCTGAAAAATGAAATGGAGAATGAACGATGGCAACTGGACAAGACCATTGAAAGATTACAGAAAGAGGTATCAGCTCAACGCCTATTCACTATAGATGTTTAAGGGGAATCTGTCAATAGGATCAACCCCCCCCAAAGCCATCTACATGGGCACGCAGAGCTGTCTGTGATTGAGAGCTGTGTCCCTTATTACATGTCTCACACTGTAATGCCCACTTATGTTTACCATAAGCTCTTGAGGCAGATTATCAGAGAGATCTATGTCTGGCCCATAGACCTTAACAGCTCATTTACATATAAGAAAACGTGGATTTCTCTGGAATAAAACATCGGATCACAGATATTAAGGAATCATTTTATTCAACTTTTATTATATATTTGGCATTCAAAGTATAGATTATTGATTCAAACTATTGGAAATGAAATAGTAAACGTGTACACTGTAAGAATTTTAAAGTATATCTGCAAAATGTTTTTATGGAATCTGTTCTGTTAAGGGCATGTTCATGCAGAATGTTTTAGCCATTTTTGGAGCAAAACAGAGCAGAAAATCTCCAAAATCCTCAAAAACTTAACTCATAAAAACTTTGCAAAAAGACTGTGTGAATACACATCTAGGGATGAACAGCACACTTTATATTGGCGTGGTTTTGTACGTTCCTTCTCAGTTCAAGGAAAGTAATTATCGGTTTTAGCTTCAAAGGGCCATTCTGCAACCTAATTGTGAATCTACATTGAGCAGCTGCTTCACTGCTCTATTTTTGAGCTGTTCATGAAGATGTTTTCTTTTGGTTATTCATTAACAATAAGCGTTGGAGGTTTAATCCATATGTATACTGGGAGCTCAGTAATCTAATGGAAGGTCTTCATTAATTGTTTCAGAACATTGTTCGAAATCCATATAGGGGTTTGAAATCTGTATTATTTCTCTCTTACAAGTTGTCCCTCTCCCACATTGGGCACGAGACACTAGAGTACAAACGTCTATACTTATAAAACTATACCCTAAGGACGACTTAGTTGTTATCTTGTTGGGTAAAAGTCTATGACCTTCTATGTTACTATTAGAGAAATTATATATGCTGAACCCCCAGGAATGTATATAAATGTGTATGTTTGTCTAATTCCCCTTGGTTTGTCTATCACATTTTAATCTTTGATACAAATAAAGAGATTTTTTTAACATTTATAAGTTGGTATTTCCTAGTTTGAAAAATTTGGGTTGTTCCCAAATTACTGGCTTGAATCGAGCACTTTGCATTCTATGATCTCTGTGCAGCTCCTGTAAGAAATGTCTTATTTTTGTTGTCCCTGTGAACACAAATTGCACCAAAGTGCCTTGAATTCCCTTATGTGCTTATTATACAGTAATGCCAGATTACTAAGAGGTGTCTTCAAAAGAGCCAAGGTGAATTATACTGAGGCGTACTTGGGTAAACATTAGGATGACGCTGTGAGATGTAGAATGCCAACATTTAGAAAACGTGGTCAGTTAACTGGTGCTTTGTATGCAGCTGCAGAAAACGTCTCCAATAAAATATTAACAAAGCAGTAACTTGGACCTGTAGTTCTAACCTTGAGGAGGATCGTCATCGTTCTCAACTGTTTCTCAACAGGAGAGAAGTGGAACAAATTGGCACTCTTCAATTTACATTATTCACTACTACATGAGGCATGACCTTCTCATGGCTATGTCTGTTTTCCTTTATGAACTTTTTTTTTTAATTAAAAAAATTAAATTTACATTTGTTGCAAATCTCATAGGCAGAATCATTCCATAGACTTTCTAGTAGGAGAACAACAGAATAACATTAGATCAGACATGCATTTTTTTTATAGGCCATGGACATGTAGATAAATAGGAAAAGGAAGATTTTTAGCTCACCTGTGTCTGGCTGCCCAGTGCTGCGTCTCCTTTGGTCACGGTGCATGGATAAGAAGTAATCCTCGTCTGGGAGATGTAGATTCACTTGATGCAAAATGGTGATCAGGTAACTTGTAATAGAGGTTTCTTAAAAAATAGCCTTTATTGTAAAACTATTAAAATTCAACAAAACAGTGTGGATCAAAACGTAGAGGCAGCATTACGCGTTTCGAATCATAAGATTCTTATTCATAGCAGTAATGAATGCTTCCTGCTATGAATATGAATCTTATGTTTGAAAACGCGTGAGCCACACTATGTTTTGTTGAATTTTAATGGTTCTACAATAAAGGCTATTTTTTAAGAAACCTCTATCACGAGTTTCCAGATCACCTTTTTGCATGAAGTAAGTAAATGGGGTATGCACCATTCTCCATGTACTTACTCAGTGGTAACTTACTCGGCAGCACTGTGTTATAATTGCCAGTCACATCAGGTTCTGGCCCAAATCATATAAGTGTTGCTCCGATTTAATCAAACATGAGACAAAATGTATATATACAAATTTTATTGAGATTCAAAAGTACACAATAAAATAGAATTTATTATTTAATAGTAAAAACAATGAACAATGAAAGCAATGAGTGACACAAAATAATGTTAATTACCACGCATCCCTTGATGAACAAGGGTCGAAATGCGCGTCAGGATCTGTGGTGGAGGCCAATGTGGTGACGGTCTATCTATTCTTTTAGGATATGTCAAAGTATAATGTATCTTTATTTTCTCACTATAGATTTTATATGTTGTGCATTCCAATGCATCAAATTTATATATATGTAACTTGCAGAATTGCATTATAATAAACAACTTGTGTTGTGTAGCCAATCTACGCTTATAAGTGACACATCTTATGGGTTGTAATCATCTCATCCGATTGCACCATAAGAGGGAACCTAAAGAAATACAAGCCTGTTGCCGATTTTAACTCAGGACTCCAATGCTGCCATGCAGTAGTGCAAACCAGTGTGTTATCGTGCACCCAGCACCAGTATTAGTGGGTTATTTTTGCAATCCCAGAAAAATGTACGTGACAGACATTCCAACAATTATCCTTGTCAGGAATTTCCTACTTTTGTTTTGCAGTTTAGGCATTATACTGCATGGGACAACGTGGGGTGGGGGGGCAACATTGGAATTTCTTCTGTTTACCGGTTTTCCTGCCTAAATTATGTTAGCTGATATATATCTATATCCCTTGCAACAATTTATATTCTTACATAGCCAAAAAAATATTGCTTTCTTTGTAATTCAAAGTTTTAGGACAGAAGAAATTGCATAATTATCAGTTTCCCTTTCCTGCAGACATATTTTTCCATCATTACTCATTAAGTAATGCACAGGTTCCATTTAATTCCAGCATGAACTGGTCTGTAGCCGCTGGAGTGCAGACCTTTCCTGGAACGTCCTTTGAAATGTGTGTACTGATATCATGCAGAAATCCAGCTGGGTTGTTAATCATTATGTCCCGTGTGCCGTCCCACTGCCTGTTTTGACATTGTTTAGTTGATCATGAGCCCTGTGTAAAGTTATTTGAATGACAGACCTCCACTAGTCACTGAATTCACTTTCCTTTTGTCAAGGTCATTAGCAATGGGAGTTCTTTAAAGGGAAAGAAACACCTAAATTGTTATGTTTATATACAGTGCCTTGCGAAAGTATTTGGCCCCCTTGAACTGTTCAACCTTTTGCCACATTTCAGGCTTCAAACATAAATATATAAATTCTAATTTTTTTGTGAAGAATCAACCAACAAGTGGAACACAATTGTGAAGTGGAACGAAATGTATTGGATATTTTACATTTTTTAACAAATAAAAAACTGAAAAGTGGGGCGTGCAATATTATTCGGCCCCTTTACTTTCAGTGCAGCAAACTCACTCCAGAAGTTCAGTGAGGATCTCTGAATGATCCTATATTGTCCTAAATGACTGGTAATGATAAATAGAATCCACCTGTGTGTAATCAAGTCTCTGTATAAATGCACCTGCTCTGTGATAGTCCCAGGGTTCTGTTTCAAGTGCAGAGAGCATCATGAAGACCAAGAAACACACCAGGCAGGTCTGAGATACTGTTGTGGCGAAGTTTAAAGCCGGATTTGGATACTAAAACATTTCCCAAGTTTTAAACATCTCAAGGAGCACTGTGTAAGTGATCATATTGAAATGGAAGGAATATCGGACCACTGCAAATCTACCAAGACCCCGCCGTCCCTCTAAACTTTCATCTCGAACAAGGAAAAGACTGATCAGAGATGCAGCCAAAAGGCCTGTGATCACTCTGCATGAACTGCAGAGATCTACAGCTGAGGTGGGAGAGTCTCTCCATAGGACAACAATCAGATCTATGAAGTGCTCCAAGTGTGGTGATGAAAGAACTGACATGATCCACTGCTTTTGGAGCTGTCAAGCAACACAAGATTTTTGGACAATTGTCTAGAGACTCACCAAAGAGGTATGTGGAGTCATTGTGGATCTCATCCCTATATGTTGGCTTTTCCATCACAATGGAGGTCTAGGGGAGGGAAGGGGTCTGCCAAAATTATTTCATATTCTAGCCCTGCAGGCCAAATGCCTGATATTGCAAAACTGATTGCTACATTCACTTCCGGGAGAAGATGATATGCTAGTAAGTCTATGGAGGGCTCTAGATATAGAGAAAAAAGAGGCAGAGAGGATTAAAGATAAATTGACGGTCAAATTCATGGGGAAATGGAGACCATTTATTGAAAGCAAACTGACCAATGACAACATATTACAAATGATGAGTCCATTTATAAATTCCAATTGGTATCTTCTAGAAGACATAGGAGGGAGTTTAGGAAGCCTGAAAGTGTAAAGGTACCGTCACACGCGGCAATATTGCTTGCAATTTCAATGGCAATTTGCTGGTTGCAGTGAAATCATGGACACCTTGTAAAATTTGTACACAGCAACAAAATAGAACAATGTGATATTGCAAGCAATATTGCTGTGTGTGGTGGTACCTTAAGACACTATAGACAAGATGATGTGGAGGGAATGTAAAATAAAGGGACATCATTAGATGCTTGGACAATGGTTATAGATGGACAGTGATATATACTGATATTGTGCAATTATATATTGTTTGTCTTGCATGGTGGCAGTTTTATGTTGCTTTTGTATGTTAATTATAAAAACTCAATAAAAAAGAATTTAAAAATAAAATTGATGGGAAGATGGACGGAGCCAAATACAGGACCATTCTGTAAGAAAACCTGTTGGAGTCTGCAAAAGACCTGAGACTGGGACAAAGATTTATCTTCCAACAAGACAATGATCCGAAACATAAAGCAAAATCTACAATGGAATGGTTCAAAAATAAAGGTATCCAGGTGTTAGTATGGCCAAGTTACAGTCCAGACCTGAATCCAATCGAGAATCTGTGGAAAGAGCTGATAACTGCTGTTCACAAACGCTCTCCATCCAACCTCACTGAGCTCCAGCTGTTTTGCAAGGAAGAATGGGCAAGAATTTCAGTCTCTCGATGTGCAAAACTAATAGAGACATACCCCAAGCGACTTGCAGCTGTAATCGCAGCAAAAGGTGGCTCTACAAAGCATTAACTCAAGGGGGCTGAATAATATTACACGCCCCACTTTTCTGTTTTTTATTTGTTAAAGTTTAAAATATCCAATAAATTTCGTTCCACTTCACGATTGTGTCCCACTTGTTGTTGATTCTTCACAAAAAAATTAGAATTTATATCTTTGTTTGAAGCCTGAAATGTGGCATAAGGTTGAAAAGTTCAAGGGGAACAAATACTTTCACAATGCACTGTATGGGTCATTCCATGTCAAGTGATCCAAAAATTAATATTTTTTTTCCCTGACGTCCTCAGATTTTTAGAAAAAATTTTCTATATGAAGTACTACTTTAGTTAATTACAAAAAAAAAAGTTTTGAATTTTTTTCTTTATCAGTTAATTTTTTACAGATTTTTAAAGTTTTAAAAAAGTGCGAATTTTGGCCTGGTATGGCTTTACATTTTCTATCATATCTCGGGCTAGAAATAAGATAGAGAAACAAAATAAACACCAATCTACTCAGAACTGTGCAGGCTTTCACCAGATATGTCACAAGAGGATCTTTGTTAATATTTTACCCATGTGATCGCAAGCGCAAAACTTTAAAACGCATTTACGAAAAATTGGCGCGCTTTAAATATTTCAAAAACTGCCCGTGTGTGCTTTGCTCTTAGCCACATCTGTACCAAATTTCAAGTTGGGATCGCGATGGGATCATATTTTAAAATATTTTAATATTAATAGCGTCAATGGGTCATTCTATATCAAGTGATCTAAATATGAATATTTTTTTTTACCTGACGTCTTTAGATATTTTTTATTCTTTTTCTTTATGAAGTACAACTTTAGTTAATTACAAATTAAAAGTTTAGAATTTTTTTCTTCATCAGTTTAAAAAAAGTGTGAATTTTGGCCTGGTATGACTTTACATTTTTTTATCTCAGGCTAGAAATAAGATAATGAAGTGGGAGAGGCATCATTTTACTCAGAACCGTAACAGCTTTCATTTGATATGTTACAAGACTGTTTCTTTATATCAAATTCAAACTATTGACGGGCAAATGTGAAAAAATGACTGATTGTGTTCTTGGTTATATTTGTGCAGAGATTCAACTTGGGACCTGTCAAATTTATATATTTTTTATTTTATGGTTGTATGAGTTATCACAACTTATTGAATAAAACATTTATATGCAACAAAAAAGAAACACAAAAAACAAATCCCATAAGTGCCAGGATAAATCCATCTTAATCATCAGAACACAACGCTCAGCATTTTCAACTTGAATGTATTGAACAAACCAAAAGAAGAAAGGTGATCATATCCTCAAGTTTGATTAAACAAGATTAAAAGAACCAAAAATGTTAACCCCTATTTATACATATAAATTTGTTTTCTATTCTATTACTAAACATGTGATTTATGAAGTGTTTAATAAGAATAGTACAGTAGTTAAATCATCGTTCTATAAGTTATGAACTAATCAAACAATTAATAGTATGTTTTTAAAGTGGCATTTTATCAATTTGTCCCTTCTAGTGGGTGAAATGTAATCTTGTCCATAAACGCTTACTAGCAATCGCCATTTCCTTGTGTGTCAAAGAGTATGTCCAGCCTGTCACGGTGTTAGGCTCCGCCTGAGTTAATATCTGATTTTTGTGCACTTTTAAAATGTCTGGCTTTCTTGGATACACAAAGGATGGCCCTGGACCAGAAGGATGCAATAAAGTCAATTCTACTTCTTCATTTTCACAATCTTTGGAGAGTACAGTAGCATATTCATATTTTTTCAAAAGGATTGCAACAGTGTCTATGATAAAATGCTGTTTCTTGAGAAGTAGCAGCCATTGCTGTGTGGAAAAATACAGTTAATATTAAAGGGAACCAACCACCCCAAATGACCCCCCCCCGACTATGAATATGGTTCCCTACACCCAGCACATACATTTGCTGCAAGCTTTTTTGCTAAAAAAAACAGTTTTTTATAAGTGAAGATATAGCTGTAGAAAGTTTATAACATTAGGACGAGTGGGCGTAACTTAGCTTGTTATCCAGCCGTGTTGCAGCTGCCAGTCATCCTCCTCTACCCCATCGCAGCATTGAAGTCCAGCCCTTTCTTCTCATCACAGCCTGGTGCACGAGATCTTATGCCCGTGCACACGTCATCAGCTAGAGCCGGGTCACGAGCACACGCTCTGACTTCCACAGCTGAGCGCATTTATAAAAAAACAGTTTTTTTAGCAAATAAGCTTGCAGCAAATGTATGTGCTGGGTGTAGGGACCCTTATTAACAGTCCGGGGGGGTCATTTGGGGTGGTTGGTTCCCTTTAAGTAAGGAAGATAGGTAATAAAAATAAAGATTTACAGTACACTTGAGATAGAACTGTATTACTATAAAGTGAGTTTTAGGCCTAGCGCGCACAGTTTTTTCTGTCTGCAGATACACGCTGCAGTTTTGGCAGCTTGTTTTTCTACCAAGTTTTTACCACATATGCGTTAGTTTTTTTAATCACTAGTGAAAAAAATGGCAGCTTTTTTTATATAAATGATAAATGCTGCGTTTATTGCAGCGATTAAAAAGTAGTTCAAGCAGTGATTTACTCACTCTTGAGTGTTTCCAAAAACACTGCATGTGGTGAACCTCATAGAAATCAATGGGGCTGTTTTTCTGAGTGATGATCCCTAAGAATAGCACTGTGTTTATTGGCCCTTAATAATAAAAGCATTAAACTATTAATATATTTACTCACCCATATTTTAGTACACAGCCTTGATGGCTTTGTACAGACTATTGTTTATTCAGGAGTGAAGATGTCCAGACATGTCAGGACATGAAAGGTCTGAACGAGCTGTCTTACTTCCTGAATGCAGTGGGTAGACACTTAACATGATTGACAGAGCTGCTGGCCTATCATCTGCTCTGCATTCACTGTCTATCCCTGTGCTTCCTCAGGTTGAGCCCTAACAAAGCTTTTTCCTATATGTCCTCTCCTGCTTCTAAGCTGTAACATATCAAAATAATATAGTAATGTCTAAAAATAATGGATTTGATAAATATAGACCCCACGCTTTTAGACCACAGGTTGAACAGATCTGAATTCAAGATTTTTGAATTGACACTATAATAGTTAAATATTTTAAAATATGATCCCATCATGATCCCAACTTGAAATTTGGTACAGATGTGGCTAAGAGCATAAAAGACACATGGGCAGTTTTGGAAAATTTTTATTAAAACGTTTTTTTGGAAATGCATTTCAAAATGTTGCTTTTGCATTCGCATGGGTAAAAAATTAAAATGAACAAATATACTCTTGTGACATATCTGGTGAAAGCCTGGACAGTTCTGAGTAGAATGGTGTTTATTTTGTTTCTCTATCTTATTTCTAGCCCAAGATAAAAAAATGTAAAGTCATACCAGGCCAAAATTCACACTTTTTTTAAACTTTAAAAATCTGTAAAAAATTAACTGATGAAGAAAAAAATTCTAAACTTTTAATTTGTAATTAACTAAAGTAGTACTTCATAAAGGAAAAAAAAAAAAAAATCTAAAGATGTCAGGTAAAAAAAAATATTCATATTTAGATCACTTGATATGGAATGACCCATTGACGCTATTAATAGTAAAATATTTTAAAATATTATCCCATCGCGATCCCAACTTGAAATTTGGTACAGATGTGGCTGAGAGCAAAGCAGACACATGGCCAGTTTTTGAAATATTTAAAGCGCGCCGATTTTTCGGAAATGCGTTTTAAAGTTTTGCGCTTGCGATCACATGGGTAAAATATTAACAAAGATCCTCTTGTGACATATCTGGTGAAAGCCTGTATAGGTCTGAGTAGAATGGTGTTTATTTTGTCTCTCTATCTTATTCCTAGCCTTAGTTATGAGGAGAAACGTAAAGGCAGGCAACAGCGAAATTCACACTTTTTCCAAACTTTGAAAATCATTTAAAAAAAAAAATACATTTTTAAAAAAAATTTTCTCTCCACATTCTGCATTGTCTGACATGCTATTATCAAATAACAAAATCTCAAAAGAATTAAAAATATAGAGGTAATAATCATTGGTTCACTTGACATGGAATGACCCGTATGTAGTTAAGGCTAGTTTACACAGACACATTTGTAGACCATGTTGTCTTGTTTTTTGGGGGGGTGGAAATAATACCTTTGTAAACAAAAGGAAAATATTTGCTATTAGAAAGATTTTGCTTTGCTCCTATGTTGTGAACACCTAAGTATAGTAGTGCAATAGAAACAGGAACATTACAAAACAAATTGTACGAAACCATTTTCGAAGTTGCACATTATGGACAATGGTCTCATGCACTGTCAATAGAAGTGTATATATTATATACCACTATATGTGATAATTAAAAATAGTAGTACAAGTAGGTGGTATACAGCATGTCCCAGTATGAGTTTAACAAACACTATACTGATAGAAATCTGGTTAATAAATGCCAAAGTGCCCCTTTTTGGCATAACCATATCATCTTCACTTATTTCAGTCCGCATACAATGTGATCTCATGTTTACAATATTTTTTTTTCAATTCACATAGAGTTTATGGTTCTATCACAGGAGGTTTCTGTTGCCCATAACAGATAGACTAGCATACCAACTCAAACGGTATTCCAACTAATCCAATGCGGATCAAGTAAAATCCATAATACCATAACGGACAGAGGTTTGAATGAGCAATTAGATGTAATTGTTACTGTTGTTAGTACTATAGTCTAATGCACTAAACTGTATTAAAATTTGCTTAGCATAAAAGCAGGCCCTACTATTTCCACCCAAAGGATAGTACATATCAAACTGACCAACACTATAATGCAGAGCTGAACACAGTGTGGCATGTGGGCCACATCTGGCCCACTTGCTGTTTGAGTTCAGCCCACAAACCGAGACCGCTAAGGTGCTTAAAGCAGTGGACCACAAGCCGCACCATACTTTCCGCTGGCTGGTGCTGCTTACTGGCTACCGTTACCGCGATTTACAGCCTCAGGATGTGGATAGTTGCAAATACATTGGGGAAGAGGGGCAGTCGACTTTTTTTCCACCAATTAGCATGTGAGACACCAGATGGGATGATGTGACATCAATGCATCTGCTATGCAGAGGTTCGGTGCAGCAAAGTGCCAGGGGGAATGGGAGCTAGGTGAGTATGTTGTGTTTTTTTTTATTTTTTTTAATTTATTTTATTTTTCATATGTGAATGAGCGGACACAGTATAGAATGGACTTTGTGGGTATATCTTGGTGTATGAAGGGCTCTGTTGGTGTTCATACGGTAGATGGGGGCTGTCAGCATCCTTAATACTGCTCAGTAAGAAGTGGTATGCTTATTGTTTTATGTAAACAGTAATTCTGATAAATATTACAACATTAATAATTTCATCCTACCCCTACTATAATGTATATTTTTGGAGTATATTAATCAGTAGTTAACTATACTGTTATATCTTCTGCAGCAACAGTCTTTTTGGCACGGATTCTTCAAGACTGATGATTTTCTCTCAAGCCTTGGGGGTGAGGTGGGGGCAGACTCTCTTGATACTTGAACAAGTACACATCATTCCAGGGATTGCTAGTGTCTGATGAATGGTGTGCATCCCGCCAGGAATCTTACCCTAAAATTCTTACTCCAGTCAAGCACTGGTATAAGTAACGCCACAAATCATCTAAATTACACGAGCCATGGTGTCATGATCCCGCAATGCCCCGGACAAATTTTGTCGTAAATGAACGAAACTAGCCTGAAAATGCCAAAAGTTGCCAAGTTTTTTTAGAACCAAATATTAGCGATTTTTCAAAGCAATTTGTGCAAGAATGTGGGCAAAATTGCTTTGACGAATCTGTGCCTTTCTTTTTATGCCTCAGTCGATCTCACCACTCGTTATCAGGTGTCTTCATCCTTCAACACTGTTTCAGATTATCCATTTGCTCAAAACCTGACTGGTTTTTGCATCATCAAGCTTTCTCCAGTCTATCGAGCATTACTTGCAATTGATGTTCTTTGTGATGGGCTCGTATATCTTTGATTTCCCATTGCCCAATATGGTTTCCTTATTGGGCTAAAACAGCACTTTGGAGATAGACGTCTGCAGCTGTGAGCACTTTTAACCAGAGCCTCTGTAGAAGTGATGTATCCATCTGATGGTGCCCAGTTGGATTAGGATGGAAGGAAGTGTTTGTTTCAGCTCAAAAGGATGGAGAGGGACGAAGATACCTGGTTAAAGATAAAAGAACTATTCCCAACAAAAAAGTGAGTGAAAAAGACTGTTGCAGAAGATAGACTGTAGACACTAGCTCCACACCGGTAAACTATGGTATTGTTCAGCACTTTTGTCTTGTAGGGCTATGTTCTGGGTTCAGATTCCACCAAGAGAACATCAGCAAGGAGTCTGTAGGTTCTCCTAATTTTTGTATGAGATACCACCACACTCTAAAGACTTACGGATATGGAATTTAGATGGTCACAATGGAGACTCTCAGTGATATCAATGGATGTAAAATGATCCAGATTATTTTGGTGTGATACATATACGAGTAAAATAAATAAAATGATGTTTTATTTCTAGGTGTCAGAACACGTTGAGTTTTCCCGGATGTCCACAGTTGAGCTTCAAAAGCAGTTTGATGAACATAAAGAGAAAAATCGTAAGGAGAATAGTGAAATGCAAAGACAGTTTAAGGATAAAATCCTTGAGGTAGAAAGGTGCAACCATACTATCCGAAAACTACAAGACGAGGTAAGAAGACCATCTATGACAGTGACACTATGCTTAGGTCATCTTTGCCAAGCTGCAGCATTGATACTGTTTCTGATTTTGCTTGACATTTTACACAATATTCTTCTTAATTTGATTGCCAAAAAGTTTACTCCTTCAGTAGAAAAGAGTGTTCACCATAGAAATGTAGAAAATATGTATGGTGAAGTATTAAATCTTCCTTGCTGCCATAATTTCAGGCTGCATTCATAATGTTATATACTATAGAGAGCTTCTGTTCACAATACTTTTCACTTGATTTTTTTTGACTGTTGTCAAGAAAACATTGAAAGCGTAGCTCTGTGACATCTTGTCTCCTTCGATTTTCCGGTGCAAAGTTGTCGTTAGGATTATTGCCTGACAAAAGCAGAAATCTATTTTTCTTAACTTTTAGCATTTAATTAAGTTCAAGGGCTACTCCGGTCTTGGACATCGATACCATACCCAAACGATATGTCATAAACATATATTGTTTGCAGTTCCCACCAATGTGACTAGCATTTATTTCAAGATTATTTATTTGTATATGATTCTGACCACCTTTCCACTGACTGCAGCATGCACTGGGACCCTGTCCTCAAGATAGTTGGTGGTCCCACCGGTGGGATCTGCTTCTAATATACACTTAGGACATCCAGGATGAGCTATCAGTGCTTTAGGTGGGAATATTCTGCTAATGCAGCCGGGAACAAAGTTTTAAGGCCCCATCACACCTGGCGATGGGGCTGGAGATGTCGGCGGCGACTGGCGGGTGCGCGCACGTTTTTTGGCGCCCCGCCAGCGTCGCCGTCCCCCATTTACATGGGGCGATATCTCCAGCGCCGAGCTGGCAGGCGGCATCGCCGCCGGGGTGTCTGAAAACCCCAGCGGCGATGCAGGACAATGCCTGACAGGTTGCCGGCGGCTGGTTACATGGGGCGATGTGTGCACATCGCCCCAGATCGGTCGCCTGGTTTCAGAGCACTGCTCTGAAACCAGGCGACCTCCCGGCGGCGCCGACATCGCCCCTTTACATGAGGCGACATAGGGGCGATGTTGCTGCCAATAGGCCAACACCCCTACGTCGCCTGTGTAATTGGTGGCGATGTCGGGGCCTTTACAGATTGTATAATGAATGGTTATTTTCTGGTCATCATAATGGGAGACCCAGACAATGGGGTTTAGGGCACTGCCCTCCGGAGGTCACACTAGGTACTACAAGTTTGTAGACACCGCCCCCTCCGCTTATAAACCCCTACTGCAGGGAACATCCTCAGTTTTAAACTTAGTGTGCTCGGAGGATCACGCTTTGCTTGCACTTCACTGCATTCTCACAACTTACGTGATGGCGTCTGAAGACAAGGTAAAATGGTTCCGGTCGGGACCTGCGACAGCCTCCCCGCTCACCCTTGTGGAACACGCTGGTGGAGGTACCGGAGGGCCTAGAGCCTGGACACCTTGTGTTCTCCCGGTACGCTGTTGCGCTCCTCTCCATCCCTCTCTGGGGGCTCTGGAGAGTGGGAGATGGGAGCCTTGCACAGCTCCGCTCCGTCCGAGGCCTCCCTAAATGGTGCTTACAGACCGGACTGGAGCCAGCCCAGTCCGAGGCCTCCCTAAATGGTGCTTACACTCCGGACTGGTGCTGAACCCCCGTCCGAGGCCTCCCTAAATGGTGCTTACAGACCGGACCGGCACTGAGGCACTCTGTGTCTCCTGTGTGCCTGGGGGTAGTGTCTGTCACTTTATGTGTCCTGACACTCAGACCGCGCGTTACTCTCGGGTCCGCGGTTCTGGAGGTGTACCCTGTGCTGGGGTCACCCTGGCTGACCGCCTGTGTGTGTCGCAGGGGCTGAGGCTGTAGGCTGCGGATGTGTATTTGTGTTTGCAGTCTGTGTGTTGTACTGCACACTATTTCCCGCGCTGCGGGCTCTGGCGCCTTAATACTGAGGCTGCTTGGAGGATGGGAGGCGGCCCGTGCGGTGACGTCATCGATGGGCGTGTGTGTGTGCTTCCCACGTGTTTTCGGCGCCGCCCACAGTTTCACTGTCGGCGGCCATCTTTACCCTCACTTCCCGGCTGGGATCTGTCTGCAGCGTGCTTCTGCACTCCAGGGGAGACCGGAAACTCTCGCGGAGGTCACACACACACACCGCTTCCTCCTACCGCTTCGCTGCGGTCGGTAAGCCACCGGGATTCCCGGTTTTGTCTGCACAATTTGGCTTATTTTCCCCTACTGGGGCGATGTCCTCAGTTAGGAAGCGTGCTGCTAAGGCGGCAGATGCCACCGTTACCTGTGTTACATGCAACGGGACTCTGGTGGAGGGGTCCTGCAATAACTGCGGACGCCCAGAGGCCCGGACTGACACTGCTGAGTCAGCAGCTCCGGTGCTGTACCCTGAGGTGCAAGTGATCCCAGGGCCATGGGAAACTCAGAATAAGATCAATGAATCTCTGTTGTCCCAGCTGTCCTCCATGTCGCAGTCCCTGGAGGCACTCAATAGGAGGCTGGAAAGCCCAGCTACTCCTTCTAGTTACCCCCGGGTGTCTCCCTCTTCTGCTGTGAGACCCCTTAAGCGGGCTCGTCGTGAGGATTCACCCGAGCTCCAGGCTCTCTCTGAGGAGGAGCGTTCCTCTGATGGTGAGGAAGATGATGGGGGGTCGACTCTCGGGTCCGTGTCTGTGTCTGAACCACCAGACGGGGTGGAGGACTTGGTGTCCTCTATTAACGAGACCTTGCGTCTCGTGACACCCCCTGAGGAGGTGACTGTACACCCGAAGGAGGTCTATCAATGGCTACGGCCGGAGGCTAGACCGAGTGGCTCCTTCATGGACCACACTAACTTTGGAAGGGTGGTTAGAGCACCCAGGTTGCATCCTGGGCGGCGTTATGTCCGCAAACCCAAGGACAATCGCTTCCCCTTCCCCCAGGAGGTGCTACAGGAGTGGTCGCAGTCCCCGAAGGTGGACGCTTCCATGACCAGGATTGCTGCACGCTCCCTTTTCTCTGCCTCTGATAGCTCCTCGCTGAAGGATGCAACTGATAGACAGGTCGAGCAACTCGCCAAGTCTTCCTATGAGGCTGTGGGGTCTTCATTTGCCCCTAATTTTGCCACGGTCTGGACCTTACAAGCGATTACTACCTGCTTGGATGGTATCACTGACCTGGCAAGGTCCAGTCCAGAGGTCCTGGCGCTCACCGAAAGGGCAAGGGCCTATGCGGACTACGCCAGGACGGCGACTTTGGAAACTGCCACTCGCTCAGCTGTGGCTTCGGCCAATGCTATTGCGATTCGCAGGTTGTTGTGGCTGCGTCTTTGGGACTCAGATGCCACATCTAAGAAGATTTTGCAGAATCTTCCGTTCTCTGGTGACAGGCTTTTTGGTACCGAACTGGACAAGCTGATAAAGGATTCTGCTGAGTCTAAGATACCGCAGAATAAACCTAAGCCACGGTATACCGTTAAGAGGAACCCAAAGCAGTGGTCCTTTCGTTCCAGCTCACAGTCATCAGCACCGTCCGCTCGCACGGACCGAGGGGGCAAGCCCGCTTCTCAGTGGCGCTCTAAGAGTCGTCCAAAGAAGCCGGCGGGGGCAGCGGCTGCCACCCCCAAACCCGCCTCTACATGACTCGCTCTCCCTTCCTGCCTCCCCACAGGTGGGGGGTCGCCTGTCTCGTTTTCAGGACAGGTGGCTACTTCACGTTCAAGATCAGTGGGTTCGAGACGTGGTCTCGCGAGGTTACAGGATAGAGCTGACGTCAAAGCCGATATCCCGATTCCATCGGTCGGTTCCATCCCCAGAAAAAGCTCAGGCTTTTCATCTGGTATTGGAGGGACTCCGCAGAGACGGAGTAGTGGTCTCGGTGCCTTCCGGGGAGAGGTTTCGGGGTTTTTACTCCAACCTCTTCATTGTCCCAAAAAAGGACGGCTCCTTCCGCCCGGTTCTGGACCTAAAGTTGTTCATCCGTCACGTGTTGGTTCGGAAGTTCCGTATGGAATCACTGCGCTCCGTGATCACAGCTGTGTCACAGGGTGACTTCCTAGCGTCCATAGATATCCGAGACGCTTACCTTCACGTGCCCATTGCACCGGCTCATCAGCGCTGGTTGAGATTCGCGGTGGGGGAGGAACACTTCCAATTTGTGGCGCTGCCGTTCGGGTTGGCCTCGGCACCGCGGGTGTTCACAAAAGTGATGGCCTCCATGATGGCTCTCCTGCATGTGCAGGGGCACGCCGTAATACCCTATCTGGACGACCTGCTGGTCAGGGCGCCATCAGAACACCTTTCTCGGCAAAGCCTGGAGGTAACCATGAAGTCTCTGGAACAGTTCGGGTGGATTCTCAATATCCAGAAGTCGACCCTGGTTCCAACCCAGTCACTGACATATCTGGGCATGGACTTCCACACGGACTCAGCCCTGGTGTCTCTGCCGCGAGTCAAACAGATGGCGATACAATCAGGAGTGCAAGCAGTCCTCCTGTCACCACAATCATCCCTACGGGTATTGATGAAGTTGGTGGGCCGCATGGTAGCTGCGATAGAGGCGGTGCCTTTTGCGCAGTTTCGCCTCCGTCCTCTCCAGCTGGAGATTCTTCGCAGATGGGACAAGAGGACGACCTCTCTGAATCGGCTGGTGACACTTTCCCAACCAACCAGGGATTCCCTGCAGTGGTGGCTCCAGACAAATCATTTGTCACGGGGCCGGTCCTTCCTCAAACCGTCATGGTTAGTGGTGACCACCGACGCCAGTCTGACGGGCTGGGGTGCGGTGTTCTTACACCACAGGGCTCAAGGCCTCTGGACTCTGTCGGAGTCGGCGTTGCAGATCAACGTGCTGGAGATCAGGGCGGTCTATCTGGCGCTCCTGGCGTTTCAGATTTCAGAAGTTCCTGTCGGGACAGCCCATTCGGGTTCAGTCCGACAACGCGACGGCCGTCGCCTATATAAACCATCAGGGAGGGACCAGAAGTGCTCAGGCCCTCACCGAAGTCCACCGCATTCTATCCTGGGTGGAGGACAACAACTGCCTGATCTCCGCAGTTTACATCCCAGGGGTCGAAAACTGGGAGGCCGACTACCTGAGCCGGCAGGGGATGGACGCCGGAGAATGGTCCCTTCATCCAGAAGTCTTTCGGGACATCTGCAGCAGATGGGGCACTCCGGACGTGGATCTGATGGCCTCGCGGCTGAATCATCAGGTGCCGCAATACATGGCGAGATCTTGGGATCCTCAGTCTCTGGGGGCAGACGCCCTGATACTGGATTGGTCCACCTTCCATCTTCCATATGTGTTCCCACCTCTAGCTCTGATTCCCAGGGTCCTGTGGAAGATCAGACTGGAGTGCAGGGTAGCCATTCTAGTGGCTCCAGATTGGCCCAGGAGGTCCTGGTATCCGGACCTGTGGCGACTGTCGGGCGGACTTCGGTGGGCTCTTCCAGAACGCGCAGATCTGCTCGCGCAAGGCCCATTCTTCCACCTCAATTCCAGGGCCCTCAGATTGACTGCATGGCTCTTGAGGCCTGGCTGCTGACGTCCAGGGGCTTCTCTCCTACGGTTGTAGCCACTATGACTCGGGCTAGGAAGCCTGTTTCCAGGAAGATGTACCACAGAACGTGGAAGATTTTCTTCACCTGGTGTGCCTCGGGTGGTCGCTCCCCGTGGCCCTTGTCCATTCCGACATTGTTGGCGTTCCTTCAGTCGGGGTTGGAAATGGGGTTATCCCTAGGCTCTTTGAAGGGTCAAGTGTCAGCTCTTTCAGTGCTGTTTGACAAGCGCTTGGCGCTCCTTCCCAAGGTCCGTCAGTTTCTCCAGGGAGTCTCTCGGGTGGTCCCGCCCTACAGGCGACCACTGGATCCTTGGGACCTTAACATGGTCCTGGCGGCACTGCAGAAACCGCCGTTTGAGCCGCTGAGAGACATTTCTCTGTCTCGTCTGTCCCAGAAGGTGGTCTTTCTGGTGGCAATTACGTCTCTGAGACGGGTCTCAGAATTGGCTGCACTATCGTGCAAGTCGCCCTTTCTGGTGGTTCACCAAGACAAGGTGGTGTTACGCCCGCGGCCAGAATTCTTGCCAAAGGTGGTTTCCACTTTTCACCTGAACCAGGAGATCATTCTCCCATCTTTTTGCCCCGCTCCCGTTCATCAGGTGGAGCGCGACCTCCATACTCTGGATCTCGTGAGGGCTGTACGCATTTATGTGTCCAGGACTGCCTCCTTCAGGAGTTCGGATTCATTATTTGTCCTTACGACAGGTCGCTGTAAGGGGTCCGCGGCATCAAAGTCAACCTTGGCCAGATGGATCAAGGCTCCCATTCAGGAGGCCTACCGGTCTTCTGGTTTGCCTCTCCCGGTGGGATTGAAGGCTCACTCTACCAGAGCTGTCGGTGCCTCCTGGGCTTTGCGACATCGAGCTTCTGCTCTACAGGTGTGTCAGGCAGCCACCTGGTCCAGCCTGCACACTTTCTCTAAGCACTATATGGTGCATGCCCATGCCTCTGCGGATGCAAGTTTGGGCAGGCGGGTCCTCCAGGCGGCGGTTGCCCACCTTTGAGGGGGACCATGTGTTATCCGTCTTTTGAGGAACTCTTCCCGCCCTGGGGTATTGCTTTAGGACATCCCCATTGTCTGGGTCTACCATTATGATGACCAGAAAAAAGAGAATTTTGTTTACGTACCGTAAATTCTTTTTTCTTTAATCATCAATGGGAGACCCAGCACCCACCCAGTTGTTCCGTTGCATATTTTGCAGTTGATCTGTTCCCTGTTGGGACAGTATTATCCGGGTTGTTGAACCGTTTGTACATGGTTTCTTCCCGACGTTTCGGGTGTGGTTTATTTGTCTCCTCGCAGCTTATGGACCAAACTGAGGATGTTCCCTGCGGTAGGGGTTTATAAGCGGAGGGGGCGGTGTCTACAAACTTGTAGTACCTAGTGTGACCTCCGGAGGGCAGTGCCCTAAACCCCATTGTCTGGGTCTCCCATTGATGATTAAAGAAAAAAGAATTTACGGTACGTAAACAAAATTCTCTTTTTTGGACATTTTAGAGACCTGATGTAAAGAATAAGTATGCGTTGAGGAAATGTACATTTAATAGAGTTGAAATGCTTTTGTGAGAGTGCAGCGTCCCCTTTCTGTCAAATGGATGAATAAACTAATTGTGAAAACTAATGTTGGTGATGCTTGTTTTCATTATACTTGAAATGTATTCCTCCGTTGTATTTCTGCAGGAATACCAATGTCTCTAAAAGTAATTTATCTCTGGAGCAGGATTGTCATACTACATCACTATATATCTTTTTATACCTCACTCAGATCAGACATTTAGAAGAAAATTTACAAGACCACCAGAGCGCTCACGATGAGTCCCTCACGAAAAACCATCTTCTACAACAGACTATAAAAGATCTTCAGTATGAACTAGATGCCAAAAATCATTTGAAGGATGAACGGTCAAAACAAGTGAAATCTTTTGAGGTATAAACTAAAAAGCGCACATCAAGTATCATGGAGCCAAATAAAATAGGAAAGATACAACAATTGATCAAGGTTTTGCTAAGAGAATAGTAGTGATCAGTTAAAGCACTATGCCAGCATTTTTATTTTTTCAGCACTGGAATGGTGTTTTAAATGTAAGCCCCGTTCTTATACTCTTCTTCCGGCAGCTTCACCTTTGTTCTGCGCTGCTCATCTCTTGCGGCGCCATCTTGTGCCTGTAGCTTCTGACTGGCCAGAAGTCAGACATTACATGTCATACTCCCAAAGCATCTCTATGAGAGCCAGAACCAGGTCAGAATGAGGCTCTCATAGACTTGCATTGATTTGTGACCTCTAGTGCACTCCATGAAGAGTTGAAGCTGCCAGCAAGTCAATAATCACTGGAGACAGACCAGAGCGACACTGGAAGAAGATGAATATGGTGGCGGGTGAGTATAAAACAGGGGTTAGGAGACCTAGATTTAAGGCACCACTGCAGTACTGAAATAAAGATAAAAAATACACTGAAGTGGTGCTTTCACTTTATTTGGATCCTTAAAATCAGATTTAAAAAGCCATAATGCAATAATACGTCCACATTTTACCATCTTCACTAAGGTTCCAACACCATGTTTCCCTCCAGCCCTACTGAAGCTGTCAGGGTTGTCATTCATCGATAATGGCTGTGAGGGAAAATAGTATTTCTACTGCCAGTTGAGCTTTATTGTACATGTGATTACAGTGTGATGAGGGGAATAATTAGCCATTAGAAATTAGCCATCAGGAGGCGAGTGGGGACAACCCCATGCACATTAGTTGTTCTCTGGACCTGACAAATTTGGCAAGTTTGGCATCAATCTATTCAGTATGAGTGAATATAGATTTCTACAGTACCGGGAGGGGAGAGATCTAAAGCTTTTAGTATAGAAGCTAAAATCTTGCCCAACTGTATATATTTTCCCCTTAATCGCCTTAGGGGGGACCTATCAGGTCCCCTATGCCCTCCAACCCAGCAGTATTCACATCTGTATACATCTGTATGACTAAATTCCAGCTCTCTATAATGCTATTCACTTAACTCAACCCAGTGTGTTTTTAAAAAAAGCTCCGCTTTTCCTATGCTAATTTGGACTTTGACTAGTCGATGGGGCTTTAGTTTCCCCAGAATAGTCGGACCTCTTTGCATGTTATCACGCCTCTATGTTAAATTAGTCGTCTTGTTCAGGAAATGATACAAGCTCGGCTTCTAAGCCCGTATCAAAGGCAGGGATAAAGGAGTTAAAAATACTTTACCTCAAAGGAAGAATAATTTGTCATCCTGCGCTGTAATGTCTGTATAGTCTTTTGCTTCCTTTCCAGCCCAGGAGATAAGGTATGATCAGACCATGTCCAGGTACGGTCAGACACCTACATTACACTATATATAGCAGGGACACATGTATAAGAATATCTCAGCACAGAAGATCTGGTATGCTCAGACCATGTTCCTGTATGATCAGACACTGCCATTACACAGCACATAGCAGGGACACATATATAAGATTATCTCAGCACAGGAGATGTCGTATGATCAGACCATGTCCCTGTACGGTCAGACACATCCATTACACAGCACATAGCAGGGACACATATATAAGATTATCTCAGCACAGGAGATCTGGTATGCTCAGACCATGTCCCTGTATGGTCATACATGGCCATTACAAAGCACATCGCAGGGACACATATACAAGATTACCTCAGCACAGGAGATGTGGTATGATCAGACCATTTCCCTGCACAGTCAGACACATCCATTACACAGTACATAGCAGGGACACATATATAAGATTATATCAGCACAGGAGCTGTGGTATGATCAGACCATGTCCCTGTATGGTCCGACACATCCATTACACAGCCCATAGCAGAGACACATATATAAGATTATCTCAGCACAGGAGATTGGGTATGATCAGATCATGTCCTTGTACTCACGGCCGTTATACAGTACAAAGCAGGGACACATATATAAGATTATCTCAGCACAGGAACATTTTATTAAACACATCCAAATGTGAAAATTATTATTATTCCAAGATCTATTGACTAAAAAATGAACTTTGATAATGGGAAAACCCCTTAAGGGTTCACTAGAACAAAAAAGTTTTTTTTCCGCAGATCAGTTTTCTTAAATACATTCAATCAAATTAGTAAACTTTAGACAGAATCTCTGTATACTGTAGGACAATGAGAAGTAATGCTGTCTTCAGATTAGTACACTGTAGATATTTACTTTCTTGATTTGAAGTATAAAAAGTGAAACGAAAACCTTGTTAATTGAAGTTAGTTCTGTCAATCTTTCATTCTTACCTTATACCTGGCTTAAAAAGACAAACTCTCAATTGTTCCTTTGCCCCCACCTGCAGGTCAGGACCCATCAGATCAAATGGTAAATTACATTGACATAGCAGGTGACATCATAGATCATCAAGTCACTCAACACTTTACCGACCATTTGTGTTAATGATTCTGTTCATTACTTTATGGATTAATGATGTAGAGCTCATATACAGATCTGCCTTGTTCTTTTTAGGACAAGATATCCCAGTTAGAGTTGGAACTCGATGAAGAGAAGAACAATTCAGACTTGTTACTGGAAAGAATAACTCGATGCCGAGAACAGGTTTGTTTTCTGTAGACTGTTAATACAATACTGGCCTTTACGGTGGACCTGCCACCAGATCACAGTACAAATTGTAAGCATTTGATAGATCTATTAGACCTGTTGAGACAGATGTGTTTACTTTGAATATATATATGTCATATGACATATATATATATATGTCCCTGATGTCTGATGAAGAGGCTGTTATGTCTTGGAAACGCATTGTATGTGATTTTCATAAATACTTTTCCTTTTTCATAATATTGGCAACACCTATATTTGCTTTATTTCTTTATTTTTTCTTCATCTCCTATTGGAGAGCAGCAATTAGGCAGCAGCCAAAGCGCATTTCTAGGGTTGCGCCTGATTAGCACAACTGCTACATGTGCGCCTTTCCACGGAGGGGTCACATTACCTTTATGCAGACTGATTCACCCATTGGAGCACCTGTGTTACCTGTGAGTAACATAGAAAACCCCCAAAGTGACTGCATTTTACAAACACAGCTGTTCAACATATTCAAAACTTTATTAACCCTTCAGCTTTTTTTAAGGAATTAATTCAAAGTGTCATGATGGGAAAGAAAAATATTATTTTTACCACCTAAATGTTGCTATCTTCTGGACAGGTCACTATAGCCGGCAGACTGTAAGGCAGTTATTTGGCCATGAATTGCAATGGCAGCAATGAGGAGCACACAATCATAATCTCAGAATGCCAAACAGGATGGGTTAACAATCTAGATGGTGTGGGCACTATTGATATCAGCATCTAAGGGGGTTAGACGGCCATGGTCACAAGTGATACAGCAGGGCATCAGGTGTAGTGTACAGCCGACAGCTGCTGCATTTTCACGTTTCAGGGGGGATGCTACTCACTTTTATCTCAGATCAGTTTTAAGTCTTATTGGTGGTCACTACAGGGTTAAGATGAGCATTATATAAGTCCAAGTGTGAGAACTCCGCAGCAGGAAGGACTCTGAGGGTCGGAGGTGTTAAAACCGCTGTGGCACCTCATCGATCATAGTCGTGGACTGTCCCGTTAACCACCTATTAAGCCTCATGTATTGGAATTGATTTGAAAACCAATCTAGGATTGTTACCTTGGCACGGTGAAGAATAGATGACATGGTGGTGTTTTGTAGCTATGCATATGTTGTATTTTGTAGTATAACGATTACACTGCAAGGCGAAACTTTGTCTGGACAATTGTCTTCTGTAGGCTGATAGTTTAGTTTGTATAATACTACAAATAAGTATAAATGTGTGATCATGTATTAGAACATTGCATTGCATCCTATGAGAATGTTGTACTTTGCATTATGAATGTTTGCTTAAATATTTGCAGAATTTAAGTTTCCAAAACTTTAGTGTTTAATTATAATCCTTGTCCTACAGCTCAGACTTTCTTACAGAAGAAAGCTCCAATGGGACTACACTGCTCCAAAATGGGGCTATAGGGACCCCACTAACAGGAAAGAAGTTAATTGTAAAATGTCTAAGTGGAGGGGGGTGGAGAGACCTAAATGAGAACCTTCTGGCTGTGGATTTCATCCCTGAAACCGTGGGAGAGCGCAGCGTTTCTATGGTTTCAGTGTAAATATGGCAGGGTAAAGTTACAGTGGCTTTGCTAGTCAATTTTTGTTTTCCTTTTCTGAGCAGCATTCCCGCTTGGTTTCCCAACACCTGTTCTGCTCTGAGCTCCAGGTGTATGAAGCAAGTCATTCAGACTGTCGGAATCAGTTCTCTTCCCATGAATGAAGTGTCTGACGTTGAGCTCTTTCTCTTTACCATTCCCCCTTCCTTGGAGTCATCTGTCTGGAGAAATCGAATACGCACCTCATTACAGTAACTACTTGCTCTCCCCTCAGCGTGGGCTTACATGACACACACTATTTATGAGAACCAAGATTACAGACTGGCTTAAAAAGACATGAAGGGATGGTTCCCGGCTCCCTGATATCAATAATTGAGAAGAAATGAAATTGTGCAGTTTCATTAACAAGACGATGATAACCAGCTGTTCGTAATACCACGTCTAGCATAAACATGGGTTCTGTTTATTACAACCATGCCGTTTCTCAGAGGGGTATTATGGCTCGTTGAAAATACTTTGTTTTCAGAATTCACTAAATCCAGCTGTGATAACTTCTGCCGAGATGTAAAATGTTTGTTGTTCCACTGAGGATGAAAATAATGCATTAAAAACGAACAGATTTGCTGCCGGAGGAAGCCGCTATTCTGCGAGCCCCAATTAGCACCAGCGTTAACATTCCCTTGTCGTAAGAAAATACAATGTTTTAAAGAAATGTAGGAGAGTTAAATAACAGCATCCCCTGAAAGAGATCGTTGGCAGGGTTTTTTATTTTAATAGGCTTTTGTTTTTTTATAAAGTTCTTGCAAATTCTTTGCCTTTCAACAGTTGAGAATTAGTTTGACACAAGCCAGCATATACAATATTACAAGCAGGTGATTGTATTAAATGTAAAGGATTTAGGAAATCCATTAGAAAGAATTAACTTGTAGTGTTGCATTTTATTTATTATAATAGATCAATTTTTTTTCTTTTAAAAACATACTTGCATATACGGTAGTTACATAAGTTGCAAAAAGATTTAAGTCCATCAAGTTCAACCATTCTTCACCAGTGATACATTTTCTATTACTACAGTATTCATAACCCACAAATGCTATTTGTTGAGAGGAAATTATTCAGCTCTTTCTTAAATGCTGTTCTAGCATCTGACATTGCAATCTCTTGTGGTTGGTATTCCACAGTCTGACTGCTCTAACTTTGAAGAGCCCTTTCATGTATAGCTATCAGAATTGCCTTTCCTCCACTTATCCTTTGGAAGGAATGTCATGTGCCAGTCCTTTGTATTGACCACATGTGTTTTTATACATAAAAATGAGGAGCTTCCAAGAAGTTTTTCTTTTTTTCTTACTAAAGAAGTCCAACTTTGCCAACCTCTTTTCATAAAAGATGCCTTCCATCTACTTACATAATTGTCTTGAAACCAGAAGTGTCTGGAGGTCCCCGATATTCAACACTGGTCATTGGTCAGCTGTGATCAGCTGACCAACACTTGCAACACACAAAAAAAAGCTGCCATTATATTGGCATATCCAAGTGAAGATATGCCATTATCCTGGCCTCATGCTGCTACTGTCCTCCGGGTCCTCCACCGCCTCGTACGTCGCCACTGCTGCGCCATTCTACACATGCGGCTGCTATGTTTGGACACCCACATCGCTACTACCCATGACAGGGTGAACATGCATGGCAGCAGCTTCACTGCGTATGCACCTGCCATGATTTTACACCCGGTCATGTGCAGTAGTGGCCTGGGTGTCCAAACATGGCTCCCGCATCCGTATTGAGTAAACTCACCCCCACCCTCACCTCACTGCGGCAGTCACTACTTCCTCCCATTTGCGTTCCACTCTGGAGCGCATATTGGAGGAGAAACTGGTCCTATATGGGAACTGGGGAGAGCACACAGGGGGAAGACGGCTCAAAGGAGAGCGCACGTGAGAGAAGAGGACAGCTCACAAGGGGAAGAGCGCACTGGGGGGAGCTGGAAAAGGAGAGAGTACAGAGGGAAGACGACAGCACATGGGGGAGAGAGTGTGTACAGGAGGTGGAGAGATGGCTGTGCCAAAGAGCCCACCCCTATCTTGATTTCACCGCCCTCTCGATGCGATGGTATCGGGCTCCCATCTTGTCCTATATAATCTAGTTTCCTGCCTTTGAACTGACTCTTACTTCCAAATATACTTTCTAAAATGTGAAGCCCAAAACTGGATCCCATATTCTATATGTGGCCTTCCAAGTGATTTATAGAGGGGTAACAATACAATGGGATCAGAAGATTTTATCTCTTTTTATACACCTTAGAATCTCATTTGCTTTTTCAGCGTCTGCCTGACATTTAGTGCTGTTGCTCAGCTTACTTGTAACCAGAATAACCAAGTCCTTCTCCTGTTCTGTAGTCCCGAGTATTTTGCCAATTTGTGTATATACGGCAATATGATTGCTCTAGCCTAGGTGAATTACTCTACATGTATCAACAATCAACTCCATCTTTCATTTTTTTTTTTTACCTTTGCAGCCATCTTATCCAGATTGTTCTATAATGTTATACTGTGAAGCTAATTTTTTATTATCCTACATAGTTTTGTGCCATCAGAAAAGATAAACACTTTACCTTCAATACCATCCACGATATTATTAACAAGAGATAAAAAATAATTGGTCCTAACAAAGATCATTGTGATCCCTACTGCTGACTTTATCCTGTTAAGAAAATGTACCATTTAGGCAGTGAGAAAGTGGTGCAGAATTTTCTGCATCAAATGTGCATCCGCTATAAGCACATATTACACAACAAAAGTGTTGACTTTTGCTAGGTAAGTTGCGCTTTTGTGATGCAGAAAATTCTATATCCATCTCTGCTCTTCCTGCCCTTCTGCATGCAGCTTACCTTGCATACTGGCAAGCACCTCTGAGTTTCCACCACGCGCAACACATCACATGGGTCACGTGCCCCCTACCCATGTGACGAGTGACGTGGCAAAAACCCGGAAGTACTGGGCAGTACGCAAGGTAAGCGCATAAAAAAAATTGACATGCTGCTTATTTTTACGGATCAAAAGATCCTCAAATACAAACAGCTATTACTCTGTCCAAAAATACGCAGACAGCACAGCACTAGCAAAGTAACATTGACTTTGCTGGCTGGCCTATACACCATGCGCATTTGCTGCTTATTTTTACAAATATGCAGTACAAATGCGCTGCACATAACCTTACAATTACTTTTTTCCTGACTCTTCAAGGGGTTTTCCACAACTAGAACAACCCCTTCTCATTCACCATATTTGCCCTTGTCAATAATGTTAAAAATGTTTATACTCTCCCATGCAGCACAATTCCAGCGGTGTTTGCACTCACTCTACTATGGCTCAAGTGAGGTTGTTGCGTCACGTGAGCCCCGTACCCAATCAGCTCTGGCCTCACTGTCCCTGCCTTTGGACCTATAAGTAACAGAAAGTTAGTGGCCAGCCACAGTTCTCACTTCCTCTTCTTTCCTTATATGGGGACAGTAAGGCTGGAGCCTCAAGTCTGACAAGTGCTGTGTGGGCAGTCCCCAAGTCTCATACATGCTCTGCGGGCAGTCCCCAAGTCTGACGAGCGCTCTGCGGGCAGTCCCCAAGTCTGAAGAGCGTTCTGCGGGCAGTCCCCAAGTCTGACAAGTGATCTGCAGGCAGTCCCCAAGTCTGACGAGTGCTCTGCGGGCAGTCCCCAAGTCTGACGAGTGCTCTGCGGGCAGTCCCCAAGTCTGACGAGTGCTCTGCGGGCAGTCCCCAAGTCTGACGAGTGCTCACTGCGGCTGGGCAGTCCCCAAGTCTGACGAGTGCTCTGCGGGCAGTCCCCAAGTCTGACGAGTGCTCTGCGGGCAGTCCCCAAGTCTGACGAGTGCTCTGCGGGCAGTCCCCAAGTCTGACGAGTGCTCTGCGGGCAGTCCCCAAGTCTGACGAGTGCTCTGCGGGCAGTCCCAAGTCTGACGGGCTCTGCGGCAGTCCCCAAGTCTGACGAGTGCTCTGCGGGCAGTCCCCAAGTCTGACGAGTGCTCTGGGAGCATGTCCCCAAGTTGACAGTGCTCTGTGGGCACTCCCAAAGTCCGACAAGATCTCTGACTTGTGTTAACAGCCCTAAAAACATAGACTTTATAAGTGATTAATCGCACCAGTGTTGTAAATTTTCCTTTTGCATCCAGGTACTTAGCCCAGTACTGGAGTTGTTATTCAACAGTAAGCAGGAGATGTTGGGCTAGGTTTCCTGACACAAGCACTTCCCTGGCTTGGGACTGCTCTTTCGTCACTTTAATTACATACAGCTCTGGCAAAAATTAAGAGACCACTGCACAGTTTTCTAAAAATCACCATCTCTACATGTCTGACTGCCATTCCATTCCAGTGTCAGTTGAATTCCAAACAAAGTACACCTCATTCTACTTAATGTGCTTCTGATTAGGTGATCACCTTAACCAAGTCATATTTAACGAGGGAAGGTGTAAAAACAGTGCTGTGGTCTTCACATCCTCTTGCAATAGGACAAGCTAAATGGCAAAACCAGTGCTAGGAATAGCCCCAAAGTAATTTTAATGAAAAAATAACTTTTAACCATGCCAAAGGAGTTGAAAAGAAAAGACGAGCAAGGAAAACAAGGGCTAAATTCTGGCTTTACTAGCAGAGGGAGGCAGTGAGCATCATGATGCCTCCATCCTTAAAAAATGAAGATGGCTGTCCATTACAATAAGGTCAAGCAGCAGACATTGGGGACAACAAAGCTACAGACCGACAGGGGGCGAAAGCTACTCTCCACTGACAGGGATGACCATCTTCTTATTCGAATGTCACTCAGCAACAGCAGAATGAATTCATGTGACCTACAAAAGGATTGGCGAATGGCAGCTGGGGTGAAGTGCACGGTAAGAACAGTTTGTAACAGGCTCCTTGAGGCAGGGCTCAAGTCATGTAAAGATAGAAAAAAAAGCCTTTCATCAATGAGAAGCAAAGGAAAGCCAGGCTGAAATTTGCCAAAGACCAGAAGGATTGGACCATAGAGGACTGGAGTATAATAATCTTCTCTGATGAGTCTAATATTCAGCTTTGTCCAACACCTGGTTGTCTAATGGTAAGATAGAGACCTGGAGAGATGTACAAGCTACAGTGTCTTGCACCCACTGTGAAATTTGGTGGAGGATTGGTGATGATCTGGGGATGCTTCAGCAAAGCTGGAATTGGGCAGGTTAATCGTTGTGAAGGACATATGAATCAAGCTGCATACAAGGTTATCATTGGAAAACACTTGCTTCCTTCTGCTCAGGCAATGTTCCTCAACTCTGAGGACTGTATTTTCTAGCAGGACAATGCCCCATGCCACACAGCTAGGTCAATCAGTGTGTGGATGAAGGAGCACCACATCAAGATCCTGTCATGGCCAGCCCAATCTGCAGAGCTAAACCCCATTGAAAACCTCAGGAATGTAATCAAGGGGAAGATGGATAGTCACTAGCCATCAAACAAAGAACTGCTTACATTCTTGTGCTAGGAATGGCATAAGACACCCAAAAGCAGTGTGAAATACTGGTGGAAAGCGGCCAAGACGCATGAAAGATGTGATTAAAAATCATGGTTATTCCATCAAATATTGATTTCTGAACTCTTCCTGGGTTAAAACATTAGTATTGTTGTTTCTAAATGAATATGAACTTGTTTTCTTTGCATTATTTGAGGTCTGAAAGCACCGTTTCTTTTTTATTTTGATTATTTCATATTTGCTGCGAATAAATACAAAACTTAGCTTTTAATTTCTGAGACATGTTGTCAGTAATTTATAGAATAAAAGAACAATGTATATTTTACTCAAAAATATACCTATAAAGAGAAAAATCAGAGAAATTGAAAATTTTGCAGTGGTCTCTTAATTTTTGCCAGAGCTGTATATCATCAAAGCTCATCTCAGCAATGAGGACTCTTGACATTAGCCTCCAAGTTATGGTTTGACACGTTTGCATCTCCTACTCCACAAGTAGATGTATGAGGTCATCATGCCTAACATACCTTCCCCTTATTTGCACTAATGTCTGTTCTAATTTGACCTTGAGCTAACAAAACATGCATTATCCGAGGCAGGCTTATTAGGTACACATATCCTGAAAACCTCAGGTAAAAGGCTGCAATGGATACTGAGTATTTGGTCTGGTATTACTTGACTATGTAGCTCAAATAAATAGAAACCTTGTACTAACACAAAAGGGGGAAAAGGCTATCAATCTTAGCCATTGTTTGCCTTAAGGTGGTCATACACATTCAGAATATAAAAGAAAAAACTTTCAGCTTCTGAAATTTTCTTTAAACTTTATTCCATTAGTTAAAATGAAAGATTGATAATGTGTTAAAAGCCAAGCGTTTCCATCGCACGCAGGTTTTTGACATACAACACCTGCATGTGTTTGAAACGCTTGGCTTTTACCACATTATCTTGTCATTTTAACTAATGGAATAAAATTTAAAGAAAATTTAAACTGTTAAGTTTTTCTCCCCTTTTTTTTTTTATTTACCCATGTAAGAGTCACACGGCTTCTTCATTACTCTATGCACATCCAATGGTGAAGTTACAGGTGAGCTGGTTTCCTTTTTTTGCATATACATTTGGAAGCGGGCAGATGACTGCTGTTTTCCAACTCACCCTTACACGCAAATTTTCTTTTATTTTTATTGTGTGGAGCTCTAGCAATGGGTTATCTCCCAGAGAACAAAAGGTTTCCATGTTTAAATCCACCCCCTCCTCTCCGACCCTCATCTTCCTCACTTATTTGAGCCCTGATTATCCAGTACAAATAACCGATTGGTCTATGTCAGTGGGTCAGGATGAGTTTAAATCTAAAGGCCACAATACAGTGGTGTAACTACCAGGGTCGTAGCGGTCGCGGCTGAGACCGGGCTCGCCCCCTGGGGGGGCCCCGAGTCCATGCTTACAGCCAGCGATAGCGTTGGCCCAAGGTGAGGAGGGATGATGGGAAGTGAGAGAAGCCTCACTGCCTTCAGCTGTGCCCGCCCCTCCTCTCCTCTTCACTGCAGAATACGGGACGCTGGAGCCTTACGGCACACGCGGTAGGGAACAACAACCTCCCCCCACCCGGTCTATGGCTGTCGTGGGCAGCACTAAAAATTCTACTAGCACCCCCCCCCTGGTCCTCACCTGAGGGGCCCTGGAGCAAATCCTGCATCGGGGCCCGCAGCAAGGTAGTTACGCCACTGTTCCAATACATTTTAGATTACACAAAGAATGTCTTAAATATTTGTGTAGTCGAAACGACTAGCTTACACGTCTTCTGGTGATAACATCCAATGGTGCTGAACTCTGCCATACCTGACAACATGACTGATTGACAAAAATGGTGTGTTTTATGGTTGAAAAAAAACAATACTGGCTTGAAGTCTACTCATCTACCAGTTTAATCTTTTCTATTTTTCTTTTGTATCCACTTCTGGTATTGGCCTGAAAATAAACAAGGCCTTGAATTGTTCTTCCCACAGTGATTTTACTAGGAAAGTCACTTGGAGAAGTGCGTGTAACACCTGCGGCAGTGTAGGACAGTGCAATTAGAAGGATCTGAATAGTCATTTACTCTCAATTGAGTCGGCAGAGTCTAATGTGACCTCATTTTTATGGAATGTGGGGCCACTTTTTCTTTTCCTGTTTATGAATTAATTAGGATAGTGGCAGTAATTTCTGATGGTTGGTGTATATAGACTGTGTATCCATGACATGTTTTTACTTGGGGATTTATAGTAACCTTATTGCAAATGCTATAGAAAATAATTACACTCACTCATTTATATATTTTGTAATTTACTTATGCCTCCTAACTTGTTTTACAGTTTTTGTTTTCATGATCCTTTTGCACATATTCTAGATTAAGCCCATGCTGCTTACTCCCAAAAAACGCTCAACACCATCTGTCCAGCTCAGCTTTGTTGGAAGTCTATGGGGCTGAACTTCAGCACCTCACACAATCTATGGCATTGCCCTTTAGTAAGGCAGCCATGTATACCAACCACTCGCACAGATCACTTTAGTGCGTCTCAGAACATGACAAATAACAGTTTTCAGTAGATATTGAGGCTTTATTATTAAGAACCCTACATATATTGATTTGATAAAAACCAGGGTCAACTAGCAACATTATTAATGGTATTTTGCTTTTTGGAGTATTACTTTTTCAATGCTATATTAGATGAAATATTTTATATGTGTAAGAAAATAATTAGATATTCAACTATATATTGTTTGACAGATCGAACAAATGAGGGGCGAACTACTGCAAGAACGTGCTGCACGGCAAGATCTGGAATGTGATAAAATGTCCCTGGAGAGACAGGTAATAAAAGGCAAACTGTGTTAGAAGGGTCCACCCAAGGAGAAAAGTCCCATTTTGATTGACTACAATATATATATATATACAAAGCTGAGTGTGTGTATCAAGTCCCTGCCTACTCCACATAGCCCTGCTCCAGGACTATAAAGGGGTGGAGCTACGAGTGTATGTATGTATCATAGCCCCGCTCACTCCACGTAGCTCCGGCCACTCGGTATAGCTCTGCCCCCTCCACATAGCTCTGCCCTGGGACTTTGAGGAAGGATGGAGCTATGAAAGGGCGGGGCTATATTTAGGGGTGGTGCTATGAAGGGGATGTGGCTACTGGGAGGGGCCGAGTTATGAAAACGCAGGGCTATGTGTAAGGGCAGAACTATGCAGGGGCAGAGCCTCCGGGAGGGTGTGGAGCTATGATACATACATACACATACATACATGCATGCATTACCATATATGGGTGATATTACCATATGTGGGCGATGATGCCATATATGGGCATTTTGCCTGGGCATCGCCAGGCTCTACAGCTAGTAAATATATAATATTTTTCAAATATCAATATTTATGAATAATTGATGTTGTAGCTTTGAATTGTGTTTTGCAGCAGTCTGATCAGTAAGTTTGAAAGCCATTTCAAGTAAACTTTGACTTTTAATATTTAAGCAAAATTTGATTTCCATCAGTTTTTAAGTTTTTTTTCTGTTTAAATAAATATCTTTAAAATGTGTGTAAGGCCTCATTCACGTGTCAGTATTTTTGTATCGGTTCAGAGACGATAGTTTCCTCTGTGGGACAATGGGCTGTCCGAGCCCGCGATCAGTGTAGCATATTTGTCCTGTGTTCTTTCGCTCAGAACACTAGTGGACCGTGCCAGAATAAGTTGAAATGCTGCGGCTCAGGAAGCCACACCACATGTCAGTTTATGCTGTGTCAAAAACAATTACAGTGGGTATGGGATTTCTATAAATAATTTCTATACTGTACAACAAAGTGAAAACGTGCTGCTTCAGAACGCTGCTAATCCTGATCGTGGACACTCACCCTAATTATTTACACCTTTTTTGGGAGGCACTCCTGGTTTTGGCATACAAATAGTGATGAAATACTGATGTGTGAATGAGACTTATTATCAGAGCTGTGGAGTCGGGAGTCTGTGCCCATTTTGGTGGAGTTGGAGTCGTTATAAAATGGACTGACTCCGACTCTTACATTCAGCTTTATATATTAGATTTTATGTGTGTATGTATGTGTGTGTGTATATCCGGGATTGGCATCTACACCGTCGCAACTACAGCCACAAAATTTTGCACAGTCACACATCTGGACCCTGGGAGCGTCATAGGCTATGTTGTGAGGCGAAATTTTAACCCTGCGCGTTCCAGTTCACCAAACAATTTTGCCCCTATCTACATAATGTGGAAAAAGTAAGTGAATGGAAAAGTGTTGGAGAAAAATCGACAGCTGTCAGCTATAGCACAAAATTTTGCACAGTCACACGTCTGGACCCGGGAGCGTCATAGGCTATGTTGTGAGGCGAAATTTTAACCCCGCGCATTCCAATTCACCAAACAATTTTGCCCCTATCTACATAATGTGGAAGAAGGGACCGTTACCAGTTGACAGTTGTGAATGAGAGGGGCTTAATGATAGCACCAAAGACTAACAGCACATACCAGCATATAGTCACTAAGGTGGGGCCCCAACATGAGATATTCACCACGCACGGGGACATGAATCACACCACACGCACACAAAGAGTAACAGCAAGTGTATAGTCGCTAAGGTACAGCCCCAACATTGGATATTCACCACGCACCCGAACAAACACACACACACCACAAAGAGACACACACAACACAGAGACACCCCCACACACCCCCACGGGGGCACACACCCTATAGCGACACATGCAACACACAACACAGACACACCACACAGACCCCCCACAGGGACACACACACATAGCCACCTATAGGGACACATGCACTCACCCCACAGGACACACACACGCACCACAAAGAGACACACACAACACAGATACACACACACCACACAGACCCCCCCCACAGGGACACACACACATACACACCCTATAGGGACACATGCACTCACCCCACAGACACACACACACCACAAAGAGACACACACAACAGAGACACACACCACACAGACCCCCCCACAGGGACACACACACATACACACTCTATAGGGACACATGCACTCGCCCTACAGGGACACACACATGCACCACAAAGAGACACACACAACACAGAGACACCCCACACATCCCACGGAGCACACACCTATAGCGACACATGCACACACACAACACAGACACACCACACAGACCTCCCCCACAGGGACACACACACATAGCCACCCTGTAGGGACACATGCACTCACCCCACAGGGACACACACACGCACACAAAGAGACACACACAACACAGATACACACACACCACACAGACCCCCCACAGGGACACACACACACATACACACCCTATAGGGACACATGCACTCACCCCACAGACTCACACACACCACAAAGAGACACACACAACAGAGACACACACCACACAGACCCCCCCACAGGGACACACACACATACACACTCTATAGGGACACATGCACTCACCCTACAGGGACACACACATGCACCACAAAGAGACACACACAACACAGATACACACACACCACACAGACCCCCCACAGACACACACACACATACACACCCTATAGGGACACATGCACTCACCCCACAGACACACACACACACCACAAAGAGAGACACACACCACACAGACCTTCCCCCCCCACAGGGACACACACACATACACACCCTATAGGGACACATGCACTCACCCCACAGGGACACACACATACACACACCCCAGGGACACACACCACACAGACAGACACAGATGTGCACAAATCACCTCACACAACTCGCCTCATACGTGTGCTATCTTTAATTTCCAAACATAAACATCTGATTAAAAACAGCCAATGTGCAACACATGTGCCATATAGGGAATTAAGGCAGATGTCAGTCACATGAGCTGTCTATTATGTGTATGTGTGAGGTAACATATACTGTTGGCTGGAGATTTATTAGGCTGCCTATAGCAATCAATCACAGCTCAGCTTCTATTTTCTTACAGGTCATTAATATGACATAATCAAATTCTATTTTGTTATAGCTAACATCAGTTATTTATTAACCCGGGCGTAGCCGGGTACTACAGCTAGTATATAATAAATTAAGTACAGTAGTTGAATGCAGAATGTTCTGAATATTATTATGAATTATTATGTTCCTGATATCAGCATAGTGAATTATAGAACTATAGTCCTGCTGTGTGCTATCCTGCAGGAAGTGTGCACATGGATATTAGCCCTTATCAACCCTCCAGCTAATAGAGAGGGATCCCAAATATGCATCTCACGATTAATAGAACTGTCATGAGACTTTTATTTTATAGAGTAACTGCTGGTTTAATATATATTCCTTAAAGGGAACCTGTCACCCAAAATCACCCTTGTTAGCTGTAAATACATGTCCCTGAAGCATAACACCACAGTCCTACACATCCCTTTGTGGTGTTTTAGTTCAATATGAAAGTGCACTTTAGTCGTTTCAAAACTTACAAAATCCGTGGCAGTGGGGCGTTCCCAAGCCTTCTTGTCTATGAGGCGGTTCCCCTGTGCCGCTGTATTACGCCCTAATGGGCGTTGTTTCAAACTTTGTAGCGCGGGCACGATTCATAATATCGCGGCCGCGACGTCACGGTCATGTGATGCCGTGACGCGTCATTTCCGGGCGGACGGGGCGCTGTTGTCTGACGCGCACCGGCCGACTTCATAAAGCGATCTGCGCATGCGCTGAAGTTGGCCAGTGCGCGTTCACAGACAGAGGCAGGTGGGCAGGCTACGGTGAATCCCCCTCCCTCCCCTGTGTCATCCTCCTTCCCTGTCTCTCGCTCTCTGTCTGTGACCCCCTCCATAACTGTGCCCCCACTGCTTCACTCCAAGTAATAAAAAAAACAAAAAAAAAAAATGTCAATATACACTATATATATATAGATGTGGATATAATATATATATATATATATATATATATATATATAAATATATATACACACATATATATGCATGCACACACATATAATACTGTAACACATATATGTGTGTGTAATTTTTTTTTTTTTCACAAACATATACATTATATATATATATATATATAATGTATATGTGTGTGAACAAAAATACATATTTACACACACACACATATATGTATTACAGTAGTATATGTGTGTGCATGCATATATATGTATATATAAATATAATATATATATATTTAATACACATACACAAAAATGTACAACTTACATATATATGTATATTTATATATATATATAAATATACATATATACTAATATAATCGATCTATATATGTGTGTGTGTAAATATGTCATTCTGATCACACACATATACATTATATATATATATATATATAATGTATATGTTTGTGAAAAAAAAAAAAATTACACACACACATATATGTGTTACAGTATTATATGTGTGTGCATGCATATATATGTGTGTATATATATTTATATATATATATAATATATTATATCCACATCTATATATATATAGTGTATATTGACATTTTTTTTTTTGTTTTTTTTATTACTTGGAGTGAAGCAGTGGGGGCACAGTTATGGAGGGGGTCACAGACAGAGAGCGAGAGACAGGGAAGGAGGATGACACAGGGGAGGGAGGGGGATTCACCGTAGCCTGCCCACCTGCCTCTGTCTGTGAACGCGCACTGGCCAACTTCAGCGCATGCGCAGATCGCTTTATGAAGTCGGCCGGTGCGCGTCAGACAACAGCGCCCCGTCCGCCGGAAATGACGCGTCACGGCATCACATGACCGTGACGTCGCGGCCGCGATATTATGAATCGTGCCCGCGCTACAAAGTTTGAAACAACGCCCATTAGGGCGTAATACAGCGGCACAGGGGAACCGCCTCATAGACAAGAAGGCTTGAGAACGCCCCACTGCCACGGATTTTGTACGTTTTGAAACGACTAAAGTGCACTTTCATATTGAACTAAAACACCACAAAGGGATGTGTAGGACTGTGGTGTTATGCTTCAGGGACATGTATTTACAGCTAACAAGGGTGATTTTGGGTGACAGGTTCCCTTTAAAGTGGTTACCCACTACTAGGACAAGCCCTTCTCCTTCCCTGTGCTTGGCCACTTTAAAGTTAAAAAAAAGCCTATACTTACTGCTCGTTCCAGCACGGTTACAGCAGTGTCAGTGCTTGTGCTTACTGGTGTTCTCGTGAGGTTGTGATGTCACGCAAGCCCTGCTACCAGTCGCCGCCGAATTCTCTTCGCCTTCAGACGTATGAGCAATAAATAGGAAATGATCGGCCAGCCGCAGTGGTCAACCCTTGTTTAGTATTCACATGTATAAAGGTGGGAGGAGAGAAGGCGGCAGTGATTGGTAATGGGACTCGTGTGACATCACAACCGCACCTGAGCTCCAGAAACACAAATTTTTACACCAGTGGAACCACACCATCATGAGAGGTGAGCATAGGCATTCTTATTTTAATGGAGAAGGGGGCAGGGTGCAAATAATAATGATTATGGGTGCGGTGCTCAGAATGCCAAGAGACAGACATAGCAGTTGGGAGAAAAAAGGCAAGGAACACATTGGAGCACACCACAGATACAAGAAGAATGCAAATACAATAATTTTATGATGCACGTATGCATACAAGTGAGTTTAAAATCATTTAAAAAACATAAGACAAGCCTAACATCGATCTTTGTGTTGGCATACCGATGGACAACACATGCACTTTGTGTACTTACAGTTTATGAGCTCCCAGTCTGGCGGTCAACGCTCACAGCTGGTAATGTTTGCCTAATCTTTTTATTTGTACATAATCACTAATGCACGGTTGCAGTGTTAGCCTTCCCTGACAAAGCTGCTGTCCTAGCAGCGATACGCATGGGGTTTGTATGGGTGCGCCACTATGCTCTGGTTTACTCTGAATCCTCCTTGCTGGCTTATTTAGGCGGTAATTTAGTTATCCATCTTGTTCATGCTGGGCTAATCCTTCTCATGATCCCCATTGATGGTTTCTTTGTTTTTTATCTTGTACATCAACTGCATGTTGCCTCATTTGGAGCATTTTGGGTCTTCTATTTTACATGCATTGGTGGGGGTGTAGGTACTACGGTATATAATTAACAACTTACATCTCTGTGGTATGATATATACGGTACCTATTGATATAGTCTCTTTGATATTAGTACTCGTACTCTCTAAACACCTGGCGCACCTCCTTGTTGCATCTTCTGTACTTAACATAGCAATTGGTTGCACATTGATTACAGCCTGACCTTGAATGATGTGGGACAGTTATCCTTTGAGTTCATATGTGAACATTACTGAATATAGGGATGAATAGATCTGGTACTGGGAGGCATTTGAATCTCTTGTTCTGTTTAATATATATTCTGTAAATGGAAGTCTGCCTTAATACAAAATATACATAGCTATTTGGAGTAAGTGTACATACTTGCTAGGTGAGCTTATTGTTCTGTATCTATATTGTACATACATTGGGATCCCTACATTTTTGTCTTATGTGTTTTAAATGATTTTAAACTCACACTTGTCTACATAAGTGCATACTAAAATTGTTGTAGTTACATTTTTCTTATATCTGCTCCTATATGTCCCTTGTCTTTTTTCTCCCAATTGCTTTTTATTTGAATGGGGTCAAGCTTAGTGAATGAGAAGGAGTTATCTTAGTAGTTGACAACCCCTTTAAGTCCTTAGTACTTCGGATATCCCTAAATTGCTTATTTTTATTCTGGAGTAGTTGACTTCTTTCTCCTCTTGGACTGCTGAATTCCCTGTATACAGATTTTACCTGTGAATTTACAGTAGATAGAAGGACATTGCTTCTTGAGGAGTTACAGGTGGACACAGACATCTTGCTGCAAGTTCTCCTGAGACGACAAACACTTCAAGTCTTCAATGGCGCTTTATTTGGCTTTGTCATAAACAGATTGTGCAATGGTGCAGGACTCTAAAGACCAGAGAATAAAGCAAATGTTCCTCCAGTTCAGTAGCCATTGTTTGAATATGCAGCTTTGTTTTTACAACTCGTGTAATGTTTAGAGATGGATATTGTCTGACTCACTGCACCTATTTTTTTTTAAACTAGAACAAAGATTTGAAGAGTAGAATAGCTCATCTTGAAACTTCACATCGATCCAATAAAGAAGGGCTTGTTGCTCAGATGGAGGGAAGAATAGCAGAGCTGGAAGAACGCCTGGAAAATGAAGAAAGGTAGAGGAACTCTTTGCATGTGGAGTTGAAATTGGGGTGTGATTGCTTTTAACCTCTTCATTCCTGATGATGCCAAAGTAAGCAATTTATCTTCATTTTAAAATGTGAGGCAATAAACCCCTCTGTGACCCGGTTAGCTTATATGTTTGCTATGTTCTAGAGGCTTGGCTTTCTAATGATTTGAAGACTGAAACAAATCTTAAAGGGAGATAGTCAAAAGGTTTGTGCCCCCCAAGAGCATCACTGCTACCAGATTCTCTTCCTGTAGTGTCCAAGTATACTTAACAGAGCCAATCAATGTGGTGATTTACTGATGTTTAAAGAGGACCTGTCACCCCCGTCCTGGTACTTGGCAAACTGAATGCAGAATGCATTCAGGGAAGGGTTCCCCCATGTCTTTAGCCCCCTGTAACCTTTGAAAAAGACTTTAGAAACTTTACAGTTAAGAGGTCCCGTGGGTTGGATTGATTAAGAGGTGCTCACCACTGGTACAATCATCCCTGCCTTCTCCTTATGTGCTCCGCCCCCTCTACGTGTTTGCAACCGCCGCCTCATCTTCTGGATCTGTCCTCCTCTTCTCCTGCTCTGTGTCAATCACACTGGATGTGAGCGGCTGTAAGGTGCATTGCGTGACATCAGCAGCATATTCCCGCCCTGCTGTATGAATAACGCATAAACAGGATGGGCACTGCCGCTGACATCATGCAATGCACCTACAGCCGCTCACATCAAGCGCTGTGCGCCAGCGTGATTGACACAGAGCAGGAGAAGAGGAGGGCAGTCCCCGCAGAAGAGGAGGCGGCAGTAGACACATAGAGGGGGCAGAACGCACAAAGAGGAGGCAGCTAGGGCTGTGCCAGCAGCCAAGACCTCTTAATCAGATCGAACCCACGATAACTCTTAACTGTAAAGTTTCTAAAGTCTTTTTCAAAGGTTACAGAGGGCTAGAGACATGGGGGACCCCTTCCCTGGATGCAGCAGACACGCTACATTCAGGGTGCTTTCAGTTTAGGAAGCACCAGGGAGGTGACAGGTCCTCTTTAATGCTGACCGGTTCCCATTAGGAACATAAGTTTTTTCATAATTTTTTTTTGTAAACCTGATGAAAAAGTAGATTTTGATAATTGGATTATTTTCAATCAGATGAATACTGATTTTGATATTTTTTTTTTCTACTTTTGGTCTGCAGAACCTCGGACTAGAGCATAGGGTCACTGCAACTATTCACTTAAATACTACAGCCCATCGGGGTGTTTTTTGTTTTTTTACAATTATTTGTCCTGAACTGACCTCTGTGGTCACATGGAAGCTTAGCTCTTTCTGTACATGTCTGAGATACTGTCAACTTAATCTGCATTTTGAGAATATCATTATATTAGACCAGCCATGAAAGGCATCTTGGTCCTGTTTGCCTACTAAAGTATGTCAGAATAAAGATATTTCTCAATATTACAAAACCACACCGAGGAGGATTTTCTTACAAGACGGATATATTGTATTATAACTAAGAGCTTACATTAGTATTCCACTAATGTCAGGATCACATCACCAGCAACCTAATACTGTACCAGAATGCCTTGCATTGAATACTTGGCTATGGCTGCTTTATTTTTTGTGCTGGTGACCTGGATCACCGTCTACTCTTGCCCTCTGTATGCTTCCTTTTGACAATAAGTTTACAAAATATTACATTATTGACATTTCAGTCCAGGAGACATTAACGTTATCGCTTTTCTGGGTGACAACAGAAAGGACGTGCAACTTTCTCTGTTGCAGGCAGTAAATCCGCAGAATATTAAGAGCAATGTACGTTTCATCAGCATTCTGATGGAAAGTAGAAAAGGCTCTGGCACTGTTTCCTGATTCAATTTCAAAACAATGCACTTTCCTTTCCCTCAGGGACCGGGCAACTCTCCAACTGAACAACCGCAGGCTGGAGAGGAAGGTGAAAGAGTTAATGATGCAGGTCGATGATGAACATCTCACTTTAACAGATCAGAAAGATCAGGTAGGCTACAAATATGTGATATGTGAGACCAAGAGGAATAGTGTTAAAGGTACATCAGTTATAGGGGTGACACCAGTTTGTGCAAAAGCAAAATTGCTGTTTTTAATCAAAATACAGTGAAGTACAATTGTGATATGTCCAATGTACCTAAAAACCAAATGTGAAATATTGAAGAGAACTTCAAAAATGGTTATACGTATATTAGTAAATCTGAAGATAGGGTTACTGCCCATATTTGTGCTTTTTTATTTATTTAAATACTGTATTAGAAAAGTATGGATTTTCTGCAAAAACTGCACCAAAAACGGATTAACAAAAAACGAGCACAAACGCTCTGTGTGAATGAGGCCTATGGGTCTGTGAAAATTCCTGACAGCATTAGGATGGCATCCATGTGACATTCGTGTGCAGTCAGTGTTTAACATTGCAGAGTAGGAAAAGCTTTGTAACTTTATGTATTAATTCATACGTGATAAATACTGATGACACACTGACCAAACACTGATATTGCATGGATCCAAACACATAGATAACACATATAGCATTTTTGTGTAGGTGAAAGGTGGACCTCAGACTTGGCCGGAGGTTCACCTTCCAACAAGTCAGTGACCCTAAACACACAGCTACAATAAGAAAGGAGTGGCTTCAGAACAACTCTGTGACCACTCTTGACTGGCTCAGCCACAGCCCTGACTTAAATTGAGCATCTCTGGAGAGACCTGAAAATGGCTGTCCACCAACGTTCACCATCCAACCTGACAGAACTGGAGAGAATCTGCAAGGAAGAATGGCAGAGGATCCCCAAATCCAGGTGTGAAAAACTTGTTGCATCGTTCTCAAGAAGACTCATGGATGTACAGGCTCAAAAGGTGCAAATACTCCATACTGAGCAAAGGGTCTGAATACTTCTTTTTTTTTTTTAATAAATTTGCAAAAATTTCTACATTTCTGGGTTTTTTTCAGTCATGATGGGGTGCAGAGTGCACATTAATGAGAAAAAAATAAACTTTTTTGAATTTACCAAATGGTTGGAATGGAACAAAGAGTGAAAAATTTACAAGGGTGTGAATACTTTTCGTATCCACTGTATGTCCATGCCTCTATATGTCCAGTCTTTACAGTCTTTATTGTATTTTAAAAATTAATAATCTTTATTTACAGTTAAGGCCAGAAATATTTGGACAGTGACACAATTTTCGCGAGTTGGGCTCTGCATGCCACCACATTGGATTTGAAATGAAACCTTTACAACAGAATTCAAGTGCAGATTGTAACGTTTAATTTGAAGGGTTGAACAAAAATATCTGATAGAAAATGTAGGAATTGTACACATTTCTTTACAAACACTCCACATTTTAGGAGGTCAAAAGTAATTGGACAAATAAACATAACCCAAACAAAATATTTTTATTTGCAATATTTTGTTGCGAATCCTTTGGAGGCAATCACTGCCTTAAGTCTGGAACCCATGGACATCACCAAACGCTGGGTTTCCTCCTTCTTAATGCTTTGCCAGGCCTTTACAGCCGCAGCCTTCAGGTCTTGCTTGTTTGTGGGTCTTTCCGTCTTAAGTCTGGATTTGAGCAAGTGAAATGCATGCTCAATTGGGTTAAGATCTGGTGATTGACTTGGCCATTGCAGAATGTTCCACTTTTTTGCACTCATGAACTCCTGGGTAGCTTTGGCTGTATGCTTGGGGTCATTGTCCATCTGTACTATGAAGCGCCGTCCAATCAACTTTGCAGCATTTGGCTGAATCTGGGCTGAAAGTATATCCCGGTACACTTCAGAATTCATCCGGCTACTCTTGTCTGCTGTTATGTCATCAATAAACACAAGTGACCCAGTGCCATTGAAAGCCATGCATGCCCATGCCATCACGTTGCCTCCACCATGTTTTACAGAGGATGTGGTGTGACTTGGATCATGTGCCGTTCCCTTTCTTCTCCAAACTTTTTTCTTCCCATCATTCTGGTACAGGTTGATCTTTGTCTCATCTGTCCATAGAATACTTTTCCAGAACTGAGCTGGCTTCTTGAGGTGTTTTTCAGCAAATTTAACTCTGGCCTGTCTATTTTTGGAATTGATGAATGGTTTGCATCTAGATGTGAACCCTTTGTATTTACTGTCATGGAGTCTTCTCTTTACTGTTGACTTAGAGACAGATACACCTACTTCACTGAGAGTGTTCTGGACTTCAGTTGATGTTGTGAACGGGTTCTTCTTCACCAAATAAAGTATGCGGCGATCATCCACCACTGTTGTCATCCGTGGACGCCCAGGCCTTTTAGAGTTCCCAAGCTCACCAGTCAATTCCTTTTTTCTCAGAATGTACCCAACTGTTGATTTTGCTACTCCAAGCATGTCTGCTATCTCTTTGATGGATTTTTTCTTTTTTTTCAGCCTCAGGATGTTCTGCTTCACCTCAATTGAGAGTTCCTTTGACCGCATGTTGTCTGGTCACAGCAACAGCTTCCAAATGCAAAACCACACACCTGGAATCCACCCCTGACCTTTTAACTACTTCATTGATTACAGGTTAATGAGGGAGACGCCTTCAGAGTTAATTGCAGCCCTTAGAGTCTATTGTCCAATTACTTTTGGTCCCTTGAAAGAGAGGAGGCTATGCATTACAGAGCTATGATTCCTAAACCCTTTCTCCGATTTGGATGTGGAAATTCTCATATTGCAGCTGGGAGTGGTGCACTTTCAGCCCATATTATATATATAATTGTATTTCTGAACATGTTTTTGTAAACAGCTAAAATAACAAAACTTGTGTCACTGTCCAAATATTTCTGGCCCTAACTGTATATAGCACCAACATATTATGCAGAGTTGTACAAATCAGAGGTTCATATACAGTCATAAGGAACAGTAAAAAAACAGAAAAAAAACAATTGCTAATATTTTAGGATGTCAGCAATGCCAAAAACATATTTTTGCTTAGTTAACCTTAGTGTACATTTTAAATTAAATGCTTTTTTTTTTTATAATTCTGCCAGTATTTCTATATTTGTAATAACAAGAATAGCACATTTTGCCATGAAAATGCCTGAACACATATTTACTGTAGTGAACAGAGCCACATATAAATAATAAAATATTAAGTCATGGGCAAAAGTTTTGAGAATGATACAAATATTAATTTTAACAAAAACTACTGTTTCAATTTTTCTAATGGCAATTTGCATATACTCCAGAATGTCATAAAGAGTGATCAACTTAACAGCAATTACTTGCAAAGTCAATATTTGCCTAGAAAATGAACTTTAACCCCCAAAACACATTTCAACATCATTGCAGTCCTGCCTTAAAAGGAGCAGCTAACATCGTTTTAGTGATTGTTCCATTAAAACAAGTGTGGGTGTTGATGAAGACAGGGCTGGCGATCAATCAGTCATGATTAAGTAAGAATGACACCACTGGACACTTTAAAAGGAGGCTGGTGCTTGGTATCATTGTTTCTCTTCAGTTAACCATGGTTCTCTCTAAAGAAACACGTACAGCCATCATTGCACTGCACGAAAATGGCCTAACAGGGAAGAGTATCGCAGCTACAAAGATTGCACCTCAGTCCACAATCTATCGCATCATCAACAACTTCAAGGAGAGAGCTTCCATTGTTGTCAAAAAGGCTCCAGGGTGCCCAAGAAAGACCAGCAAGCGCCAGAACCGTATCTTAAAACTGTTTCAGCTGCGGGATCGGACTACCAGCAGTGCTGAGCTTGCTCAGGAATGGCAGCAGGCTGGTGTGAGTGCTTCTGCACGCACTGTGAGGCGGAGACTCTTTAAGCAAGGCCTGGTTTCAAGGAGGGCAGCAAAGAAGCCACTTCTCTCCAGAAAAACATCAGGGACCGACTGATATTCTGCAAATGGTACAGGGAGTGGACTGCTGAGGACAGGGGTAAAGTCATTTTCTCTGATGAATCCCCTTTTCGATTGTTTGGGACATCTGGAAAACAGCTTATTCGGAGAAGAAGAGGTGAGCGCTACCACCAGTCTCGTCTCATGCCAACTGTAAAGCATCCTGAAACCATTCATGTGTGGGGTTGCTTCTCAGCCAAGGGAATCGGCTCACTCACAGTCTTGCCTAAAAACACAGCCATGAATAAAGAATGGTACCAGAATGTCCTCCAAGAGCAACTTCTCCCAACCGTCCAAGAGCAGTTTGGCGCCCAAGAATGCCTTTTCCAGCATGATGAAGCACCTTGCCATAAAGCAAAGGTGATAACTAAATGGCTCAGAGAACAAAACATAGAGATTTTGGGTCCATGGCCTGGAAACTCCCCAAATCTTAATCCCATTGAGAACTTGTGGTCAATCATCAAGAGACGGGTGGACAAACAAAAACCAACAAATTCTGGCAAAATGCAAGCATTGATTATGCAAGAATGGACTGCTATCAGTCAGGATTTGGTCCAGAAGTTGATTGAGAGCATGCCAGGGAGAATTGCAGAGGTCCTGAAGAAGAAGGGTCAACACTGCAAATATTGACTTGCTGCATTAACTCATTCTAACTGTCAATATAACCTTTTGGTACTCATAATATGATTGCAATTATATTTCTGAATGTGATATAAACATCAGACAAACACAAATAAAAACCAGAGGGCAGCAGATCATGTGAAAATATAATTTTGGTGTCATTCTCAAAACTTTTGGCCATGACTGTACACACTTGTATGCAAACTTCTCATCTAAAACATTTTTTTCAGCTAAGTTTGCGATTAAAATCAATGAAGCGGCAAGTTGAAGAAGCAGAAGAGGAAATAGACAGACTAGAAGGTGCCAAAAAGAAGCTTCAAAGAGATTTGGAGGAACAAGTTGACTTCAATGAACAGCTCCAAGCACAGCTGAATGCAGCAAAGAAAGAACTGAGGTAGGTAATCTGAAGCCCTAGGTTACATTGTAACAATTGGCAATTCTCTACTGATTTGTGATTAGGAGTGAAGATGAGCGGGTCCATTGAAGTTTAGGTTCTGCGGGTTCAGCCGGACGTTAGATAAAGTTCTGTTCTGCACACTAACTTGACCTGAAACTCATTTGAAGTCCCTGATTGGACAATTTGGCTTTCTGCCAGCCATAAACAAACCACTTCCGGGGAGGGAGGGGTCTTGTCATTTATATATTTACACTGCATGTGATGACGCCGATTTTACCCCCAGTTCGGCCATTCAAACACTGCAAGTGGCTCACACCGAGTGTGTGATGTGCGCTCCAGTGGTTTGCATACTCAAACTCGAACACTGATTTTAATTTTTTTTATTGGAAAGTCTGTGTTCGGTTTGATCACCAAGCCTTTTCTAAAGCACTTATTAGGAGTTGACGAATTCCAGTTTTGAATTAAATGAGCTGTCTTCTTGGACAATGTGCACTGTAGCCTGTTTTGCCAGATATATGAGAGTCGCAGAAATGTAATAAACTCTTCCACTCCCTGGCGATTTTTCTATGTTTGATTTGTTTATACCTCCCCTTCTTCCAAGGGGCCATAACTTTTTTTTTCCCAACAATATAGCCATATGAGGGCTTGTTTTTGTGGGACAAGTTGTACTTTTGAATGACACATTTTCTCACATAATGTACTTCAAAATGGGAATCAAAATTGTTCAATTTCACAATGTTTTTTTATTGACCATGTTCAATATATGGTACAACTGACCAGTAATATGTTGCCCCAGGGCTGTACAAGTACATTTTTCAAACAATCGCTTTTGTCGCCATTTTCCGAGACCCTTAACATTCTCATTTCTCGGGATCTGGTGACAACTTGATGTTTTTATTCTTACCATTTTGGGGTATGTGAAATGTTTTGATCATCTCTTATTGCATTTTATCGATATGCTGTGGCAGCCAAAAAAATATAATTCTCTCACTTTGTTTTTTTCTCATTGTGCAGTTTACCTGTGAGATTAATTTTATGTTTCGATGGATAAGGCATTTCTGAATGCAGTGATACCAAATATGTGTAATTTTTTTATTGTATTACTTTTAATTGGGCAAAAGGGGTTGATTAGAACTTTTTTTTTTTTTTACATTTTTCTTTATATTTTTTAACACTTTTTTTTTTTTAAATTACTTTTTATTAGATTTAACGGTCCCCTTAGAGGACTTGAAGCTGCTGTCGTCAGCAGCTCTGTGTATAGCAGCAATCAGTAACTCCTATGACTTCCGTCCACGTGCCACCGATCACAAGAGGATCGTGATGATAGGCATGTCATATCAACCCATCGGTGTCCCACAATCACTTAATGGAGGTGCTGATGGGTGGGATCTGTGATACGCTTCCTGTCAGCGCATGTTAAATGCCACAATCAGTGATTGACTTGAAGATATATAACTAGTTAAAGGGGAACTACAGTGAGAGAGAACTTTTTTTAGTCCAGTTCCTGCCCTGCTACATGATAAAGCAGAGCTGTACACTGCAGTTCTAGAATCTATAGATCTCTTATAAATCGATAAAATCATACCTGCTCCTCTGCTCTGGCCCCCATCTCATGGAACCTAGAATCTTCAGCATGAGAGCTTCATGCTGCTGGTGAGTAGAGGAGGTGTGTCAGGGGCATGGATGCTGGGAGCTGCAGGATCAGCCTACATTCCAGTGAGGAGGGATGATGATGATCCATTGAAAGTTGGAGAGATAAGAAGATACCATGTTCCTATGGGGGAGGGGAGACCACACAGAGCTGAATTGATCAATGTAATGATTTGCCTCTGCTCCTATCCTCACAATAACAGTACACATTATGCATCACATAGGATGGTTATATCAGGAGCTGGATTGTATGTGCGAGCATGGGGCCGGGGTCCCCCCTGCCTATACAGAAATATGAGGGAGCTGGACTGTAGGCTGATCCTGAAGCTTCCAGCATCCACGCCCCCGACACACCTCTTCTTCTCACATGCAGCATGAAGCTGATATGCAGAGAGATTTAGGTTCCATGAGGTGGGAGCCAGAGCAGAGGAGCAGGTATGATTTTATTGAATTATAAGAGAGCTATAGATCCTAGAACTGCAGTGTACCGCTCTGCTTCATCATGTAGCAGGGCAGGGACTGTACTAAAATGTTTTCTCTCACTGGAGTTCCCCTTTAACATCTACAGGTGTATGTCCAATCCATCAGCGACTGTTAGGCTGGAGACACACTATGTCAGCGCGGGAGAGTTAAACAGCTGTCAGATCAGCTGTTTTTCCCCGCTGACATCGGCGGGAGATCAGCTGTGGCTCTGCATGATCTCCCGGTGGCTGCTGCTGATCACCGGTGGCCACTAGGAGTGATTTCAATGAGATCCGCAGCGTTCTCCTGCGCTGTTATGCAGAGGACACTGCGGATCCATTGAGATCCATGCATTGTTTGTGTGCTTGCGGGCGCTTGCGGATAAAACAAGCACCCGTGAACGCACAAAAAAATGCTGCGTTTGGAGTGCGGTCAGAGGGCGCATAAATTATGCGCATCTGTTCGCAAATGCGGCCAAACACAGCCTTACGCAGGCACATGTGTTCTCATGTTAAACATAGGAATGCATGTGCGCAAGCGTTTGGCTGCGTTTGGTGTGCTGCGCTCCAAACGCAAGTGTGAAGGCATCCTAAGAGATACTATGCAAAAATCTTTTTTTTTTTTTTTTGTTTTATTTAGAGTGTTTACAACTACAAATGTACAAAATAAAAGTTTTTGCAATTGACTTAAAAAACGTGGGAGGATCGGTGATTATTCAACCACCATAATTACTATGTTATATTTTATTATTTCCGTATCAACTAAATATATTTTCCGGTAAAGTACACTAAAATGTCAGTATGCTATAAAGCAGTAAGTAATGCATCGCAGTATATTTCTGACTTCTTTATGTTTCTTCTTGTAGCAGGCGCAGATGTTCACCAAGCAAGTTGTTGAATGACTTGGATGATGATGACGACCTGAGCACTGACGGAGAGAGTCTGTATGAAGCTCCTGCATATAAGTTTTCTAGAGATGATGGCATATCCACCTAGTTTGGATCTTTTATTTGGACTATAAAATAAAGCTTAAAAAAAAGCCTCAACTCGATTCTAATACATATTTTAGTACAACGTAACACAAGTTATCGCTCTACGTTCTAGTCTGCCAGCGTGCTAGATGTCGTTCCACATGAGGATGAAGGAAATGGATTTGTACAGGTTGATGTCTTAAAACTTGTTATTTTGTAAATATTGTAATTGACATAGTGATTTTTGAGCATTTCATAAAAATGTATTTGACAAAACTGTTACAAGAATCAATGTGTGAAAGTAATTTGGCGCCCACAGCTGTGTACGGGCTATAAATCAATAGAAAGCGACCATCTACACATCTGCTGCAGCTCCCAGCACTCGCGACAATCGCTCAAGTGTTGAAGGTGGATTTTCTTGCCATAGACCCTACTGTGCTGTAAATAATTCTTCATTGCTGTTGATTCTTAGTTTACCTTGTTGTAAAATCTATTCATTCTGATGTCACTTTCCTGTTGCGCTTTTCTTTTCATGTTCAATGAAATGATATTTTTTTAATAGTACCTATTAAAGGACTTTAACAAAAAGAAAAAGTTTCTCCAATTTAATGTGTTATCAAGTGAGTGCAGAAGAATACATTCACACAGTGCAGGCTAGTTGCCTTTTTTTGTCTTTTCTTTAGAGGGAATGTTTCAGCAGGTTTTGCTATGTAAGCTGAGGACAGCATGCTTGCTGTGGTTAAAATCCAGTTTCTATCTGTCCGAGACAATCCGGGAGAATTCTGAATTCTCTCACGGACACAAAAACGTTGCTTGCAGCATTTTTGTGTCCGAGAGGAGAATGTCTCCTCTAATTGCCTATTCCCGGATTGCCCTGGATTCGCCCAGATCCTCCCGGTCCGTGGCGATTCGGGAACCAGACACTTGCAGCTGCACGCTGCTGTTGTTTCAGGACCAAGGCTAGCTCCCTCCGATTCTGTGTGCTTATCCAATCCGGGGCTCTCAGGTTCACCGCAATGTGAAACTGCCCTTATCAGACTCTGTTCTATTGTTAACATAAACTAAAAGCTTCATCACCTGGTGATTATCATTACAGGACTATTTTGTCATGTGCATGATAGTCCAACACCCCTTGCTGTGATTGGCACCCTACTGTCAATGGACTATCTCTATTGAGAGCCTGGTGTGCAGGGCGCAGCTTACCCAGCTCTGCGACATGCTTAGAACTAAATGCTTTGATTGTGACAACCTAAATTGAACATCGTTGGTTTCAGAATTTCTTTACCCACATCTTGTTATGCTCAGATAAGGTAGCAGAAATCTGCGGACAGATTCCCTTTGAACACAAACCAGTAAGGCTGCTTTCACATCACATTATTTTTACCGTCCGTGGGATCCTACTTTTTGCAGGACCCAACGGACCCCATCAGAGATGAGCCTCCTGGTGCTATTTCTGTGTCTGGGGCCGTGATTTTCACAGGTCCGAACACAAAGAGCTGTGCGGGGGACTTTCACTTCCGCAATGTATATCCATACATTGCCGAAGTGAAATTAAGTAAAAGCAAGGGATTAAAAATAAAAAAAAACTCTTCTCACCTTCCCCCGACACCTCCAGCAAGCTCTGAGTGACTACAGGACCTGCCATTGCGTCACAACCCGGCAGTGTCATCGGGTCACATGACAGCAGTTACTGCAGTAAGCAGTCATTTGACCCGATCAGCTGATCGGGTTGTGACGTAATGCCATGTCCTGTAGTTATCCGGAGCTTGCTGGAGGCATCGGGGGATCACTGAAAGGAGAGAATAGAGTTTTCTTTATTTTTAACCCCTTGCTTTTACTTAATTTCACTTCCTCAGTGTATGGATATTCATTGCGGAAGTGAAATTAAAGGGGAAGACAGCAGTTTTAGTGTACTGAGCATGCTCAGTACACTGGAATCGGGTCCGAGAGACAATCCTGTGTTTTCTCAGACCCATGCTCCATAGGCCCCCATGTTAAAGGCTGCGGATCGTGTTTGATCTGATTCGGTCTGAATTGGTCCGCTGGGCCCAAAATCGGAGCAGTGTCCGATTTTGGGCACAGCAAAAAATCTGACCCAACAAAAATCGGATGGCAATTAGGCCAAATCCGATCCATGCCCATAGGATAACATGGGGGCCAAATCGGATCCGTGGCTGTTCGTTTTACAACGGACAGCCACGGATCCTCAAAGATCGCAGTGTAAAAGCACCCTAAATCTAAAACAAAAGGAAAGTTACAAGTTCTCCATCTATTTAGACCAATTCTGGTTTTGTCCCACAAAGAAAAAACTTTGTACAAAATGTGTGCCAAATCCACATTGTGATAACAAGGACTAAGGGCCACGTCTCACACACAGATATCTGTTCAGATATTGTGCACAGATCTCTGGTTGCAGTGAAATCATGGACATATTGTTCCATTTTGTTGCTGTGTACAAGTGGAGCAATGTGTCCATGATTTCACTGCAACCAGAGATCTGCGGATAAACGGAGTAGCAAGGATCATTGAGGATAAGTGATCATTTTTGAAGACTGGAATATCCCTTTCTTTTTAAGGCAGACTTCACACCATGGTTTTGCTGATCTGGGGCTCTCCAGTGTGAACCAGACAGCCCCAGATCAGATTTCGGTCCCATAGTATTCCCATGGGGCCGGATGGCTGCTATTTGCCATCTGGTTTCTGTCTGTCCAGGAGAATCCGGGAGAATTCGGATTTTTGTCCCGGACACAAAATCGCAGCTTGCAGCATTTTTGTGTCCGGGGCAAAAATCTGCACAAAGTGGATCCTCCCAGATTCGGCACCATAGACTCCCATGTTAGGGGGCGCCGGATCCGGGAGGACATATCAGTCCGGCTCCCGGACGCTGGGTGCCGAGGCTCAGTGCCGGCCGGCGCTGAACTTCAGCACTGTGGAGAGCTCCCCACAGAGATTTTAGGATTGCTGCGCGATTTTGACATTTTAGCAGGTATGATTCCGGCAGAAAACAGGACCGGAGAGCATATTTGCCCTTCAGTTCTGTTATGTTTGGGGCTGTCAGATTCTGTCTGGTGCTTCGAGCAAAACACCGGACAGAACCTGATAGCCCAAAACCGTGGTGTGAAGCCGGCCTATCACACAAAACACGGCACAAAAAAAGCTTGTAGAAATGCAGCTAATAAAAGGCTGTAAAAGAATCAGATGAGAAAGCACAAGCATTTACTATCGTTATAAGGGAGTTTTCTCGCATTGTTGGTCTTAATGGCAATAAATTGACGTTTCATTTAGGCCATGTTCACACGTTACGTTTTTGCTGCTTTTCTTTCAGCAGCCAACACCTACTTTCTTGGCAGTAAAAATGCTGCTTCCAAAAAGTAGGCTTTGCTGCGTTTTTCGGCTGGGTTTTTGGTGTATCATTTGTCTTCAGTACATGTGTAATAAAGTTAATTTTGTTCATCACAAAATCGGGAAAAATGCAGCGGCTGTATTTTTGCAATTTCTCATTGCTTTCAATAGTGAAACAATTCTGCAAAAAAATTGCAAGAATTGATATGCTGCTTCTTTAAAAAATGTAGTCGTTTTCCAATTGTTATAAAAAAAAAAGGCAATTGTGTGCATGAGATTTCTGATATGTCATAAATTTTGCTGGTTCTGTAAAAAACTCCTTTTATTTGGCATAAAACTCGTGTAGAAACACTGGGGAAAACCGATGCGAAACGCAACATGTGGACATAGCTTTGAGTATAGAACTCCCATGTAACATCACTATTACCAAAACACTCATGCTTGTCATCTGTTCTTTACCTAGCAAAGTAGCTCCTCTTGAGTTTATCACAAGCAATGTGAGATATCACAACTATACACACAAGTAGCCAAATACTTATGGAAAGGCATACATATCACTTTTATTACCACTTAGCTCCGAATTGAGAAGGCCACATCTTACAAGTCTCATCAGTCACTTTATGTAGTAAAGTTTCAACATATCCAAGCGATTTTGCGATTTGTTTTTTGTTGTGAAACATTGTGCTTCATATTTGTGGGAAATTTAGGTAGAAATTTTGACATGTTTTTTTTTTTTTTAATATTTTTCAATTTTGGTGAAAATTTGGCAATTTTCAAACTAAAGAATTATGTCACTTTATAGTTCAAATAGCGCATGACTAGTGTGGGCAACGCGTTTTAAGTGTGGAGGCGCTCTTAATCATGACAATAACATTTCCCACCCAAGGGTAACAGCAGAACATGGACCATACAATTTGTTGTGCAATTTCTCCTGAGTACGCCGATAGCCCATATGTTGTGCTCCCTTCTCCCCTATTGGCCAGTGATGCTATTTTCCTTTGTTAGCAGGTTCCTACTCGCCTATAACATAGGAGGTTTTTAAACCAGATAGAAGCTGTAACAGCCTAGGGACCCAGGATAAGAGACACGCCTTGACGTGGCTACTGGGTGGTTCAATATGGCCATATTTATCATTAAGTCTCATTTCTCCTTATACTTATAATATTGTTCTATTTTCAATTCTATGTCTTACCAGTGTGCCGCTGATTCTTTTGCAATGTAGGTCTATGGGTCCTTGTTCTGACACTCCATAGACTTGCATTGTAACAGTTACTTCCGGTTCAAATGGAGCACATTGTGAACTGGAGAGTCTGAAGAGTGGTAAAGTCGCTCACAAAAGCAGAAGACCAGCACTGGCTATCGGAGTGAGCGGCAGAAGGTGAGTATTTAATACACTTATATTGCACTACATGCACATGCACACACATTTAAAGGGATCCTGTCACCCCCAAAACACCTCTAAAGCTATTAAAAGCTGTCCCTAGAGCATAGTAACACTTACCCTACACTCCTTTTAGCTCCTAAATGCACCAAGTGAAATTGAAGATAAATGTTATTACAGTACCTCATTAGGGATGATAATGAGTGACCCACTACAGGCCGAGACACCACAGAGCGGCGGGGAGGCGCGCATTTTAATCTGATTAGAAGATCACGCCTATTGAGGCGTGATAACATGAAGTGGGAGAGCCTGGCTGGATGACTATGAATAGCATAGTCACTCATTATCATCCCTAATGAGGTACTGTAATAACATTTATCTTCAATTTCACTTGGTGCATTTAGGAGCTAAAAGGAGTGTAGGGTAAGTGTTACTATGCTCTAGGGACAGCTTTTAATAGCTTTAGAGGTGTTTTGGGGGTGACAGGATCCCTTTAATGAAGTTGAAATGCTTCCTTAATAGGTCCATTATGTGTTGTATTACATTGAAATGTCTACAAACATGACACTACCTGAGGAAGGCTGTTTTTATGAAAAATTTCCAGCTGAAACGCGTTGTATCTTCTGTACCTACTTGCTAATTTATTTTTTAACCATTGATAAAATAAAAAAAACCTTTTTAAATATATGAAATGACCTGGACTTCCTGCTAATGGGAGCGCCCTTCATTCCTCCTGGATTCTCTTCTATGAACTGATCCTTCACAGCCACAAGGCTAAGTGTGCTGCATATCCAGGACAGGGCTGCAGACCATAAGGAGAACTGAGACCAAATCTGGTCAGATGAGCCTGATATAAAGACCAGCAAAAGGTGAGCATTTATAATCCTTATAGCACTTGGAATAGTGAATACGCTGCACTTAGATCTGCGCCCCTGTTTCTCTTGTTTCTCCCACCACCATAGATAACACAGGTCAACAAAAAAAAATTTTTTTCTGGTGCCCAAAATATTTTAATGAATTTGGGGTATTTTTGGGGTGCTGATTCTGAATATGCTATCAGTTTTGCCAGATTGGCTCAAGTTTTTGAGATTTTTGGTATCTTATTTATAGCACTTGTTGGTAAATGCGACGCATCATCTCATTAATTTCTTTGGATTAGTACTTGAACTGAGCAGTTCTCAATATAGTTTTGTGTTAATTAGTGTTCTAAAAGTTTGTTCATAGCTTGGTTTTTGGCACTAACTTTATGTTGTTTTCTGTTGTCCAGTGAAAAGCATGAACTCATCAAGAAGAAGTTGTCTTAACGATCCAGACTCATTCTGTTACATTTGTGGTGAATATACACTGACAAAACATAGAAGAAACATAACAGACTTCGTTAAAAAAGTAGCAAAAAACGTCTTTTTTGTTACACATTTTACGAAAAATCTCAAAAACTTGAGCCAATCTGGCAAAACTGATGACATATTCAGAATCAGCACCCCAAAGTTACCCTAAATTCAATGAAATATCTTTGGCACCAAAAATGCTGTTGACCAGTGTAATCCATAGCCTTGGATATCATCTCCTTGTAATTCCTGAAAATGATTGCAATCACAAATTCTTTGGTATTATTATCTTCATTTAATTTGTCTTCAATGATAAAACACAAAGAGAATGAAGCAAAAAGCAAAACATTGATCATTTCATACAAAACTCCAAAAATGGGCCAGACAAAAGTATTGGCACCCTCGGCTTAATACTTGGTTGCACAACCTTTAGCCAAAATAACTGTGATCAACCGCTTCCGGTAACCATCAATGAGTTTCTTACAATGCTCTCCTGGAATTTTAGACCATTCTTCTTTGGCAAACTGCTCCAGGTCCCTGATATTTGAAGGGTGCCTTCTCCAAACTGCCATTTTTAGATCTCTCCACAGGTGTTCTATGGGATTCAGGTCTGGACTCATTGCTGGCCACCTTAGAAGTCTCCAGTGCTTTCTCTCAAACCATTTTCTAGTGCTTTTTGAAGTGTGTTTTGGGTCATTGTCCTGCTGGAAGACCCATGACCTCTGAGGGAGACCCAGCTTTCTCACCCAGGGCCCTACATTATGCTGCAAAATTTGTTGGTAGTCTTCAGACTTCATAATGCCATGCACATGGTCAAGCAGTCCAGTGCCAGAGGTAGCAAAGCAACCCCAAAACATGATGGAACCTCCGCCATGCTTGACTGTAGGGACCGTGTTCTTTTCTTTGAATGCCTCTTTTTTTTCTCCTGTAAACTCTATGTTGATGCCTTTGCCCAAAAAGCTCTACTTTTGTCTCATCTGACCAGAGAACATTCTTCCAAAACATTTTATGCTTTCTCAGGTTAGTTTTGGCAAACTCCAGCCTGGCTTTTTTATGTCTCGGGGTAAGAAGTGGGGGTCTTTCTGGGTATCCTACCATACAGTCCCTTTTCATTCAGATGCCAACGGATAGTACGGGTTGACACTGTTGTACTCTCGGACTGCAGGGCAGCTTGAACAATGGACAATGGAGCTTGAGCTAGGACAATTCTTTTTGTGTTTTTTCATTGAAGACAAGTTAAATGAAGATAATAATACCAAAGAATTGCAATCATTTTCAGGAAGAAACTGAGTATTATCTGACAGAATTGCAGGGGTGTCAATACTTTTGGCCACAACTGTATAAGTGGCCCACCCTGTATATTTTAAGCTTTGTCCTTGCTTCTTAGGGAGTGAGGAAAAATGGGTGTGGATTGATGTCTCTCTCCTACAAGAAGATCTCCAATCCTTCCAATCCCGTTAGATGGGGGCGTGTTTTTACTTTGGTCTTAGGGGTCATTTTATTGGGGTCTGTTCTTCTGTCCTCAAAGATATAAAACCACCTAAATGGCTCATTCCCCATGTTTTGTGGAGGCTTGCAAACTGGATATGTATATTTCCATCTCAGTTTACCTTAGGTGCTGAAGGGGCACAAAAACTGAGACTATATCCATCCTTTCGGACAATGGAGCAGGAGTCAATATGCTGGATTTTCGTTTTGCTCGGATTCATCGTCTCCCATGTAATGTGCTTTCAAAATCAATTCCCATACTTGCTATTGACACTGCTCCTCTCAGGGAAGTTGTCATGCCTCCAGGCGTGGGGCAGATCTCAACTGGGCATGGATATCAATGCCCATTACGTGTCTCCGTACGGTATGCACAGACCTCTATGCTCTCTCCCATATAGAATACTCACTGCCTGCAGCGTTCTCTGCTCGAAGTCTGCAGTCTCTGAGGAGTAATTCCAGGACTTTCCTTAGGTGATGCCCGCTGCATCCTGCCTACATTTAAAGTGCCAGTGCACCCTGACATGGAAGTGCCTTTCAGCCTAATGTTGCGAGGTTCAGTGTATATAAGGCACCCTCACACCTTGCCCTTGTCTTGTACCTAGCTACTGCTAATACTTTGTCTTGCCTTAGTGCCTGCCTCAAGTGAGCCTGATACTTCAGTCGATGTGCACCTGCCTCTAGCAAGCCAGCCAAATCCACCAGTTGGCATCCATCTTCAGTGAGCCTGCCATGCCAGCCAGTCTGCCGCTGTCATCTGTGAGCCTGTACCTTGCTTATATCCCTCTGAGTTGGATTCTGCTCGTTCTGCTCCCTGTCAGAATCTGTCCCATCCATTAGGACAGCCTGCAAGCTCCACTTAAGAGACATTGTTATTGCCAGACCTTGGTCACTCCTGCGGGTGTATACCAAATAAAGACTGTTCTTTTATTTAAATCATTCTCTGCCTCTTCCTGTCAACTTCCACAGACCATCTATCACCAGTAGGTCCATTACCCTTGTTCCCGCCACGGTGAGCATAACAGACGTTGTGACCAAATTGTGCATAATGTGAGCTTGCGCGTAGGGACTCTTCACAAGGAGCTCCTTACCTGTTAAACCTTCGAAGGTTCCCTACTCCCATTGTATTGTGCCTTCCCTTGCTGATGATGTATAATTCTGTGATTGACTTATGGTCTAGAATAATTGTTAAGTGGGGTGAATTTTGTAAAAAAAATCTCAGCCGTCTCTATAAAGTCTGCATTCTTTTTCCTGTCCGATATTTCTGAGGTACTTTCAGAAAGGAGAGGTGATATACAGTTCAGGCTAAAGGTTGACCTCAGAGTTTCCCTGGAAGAGGTAGTTCTGGGATCTCTCCTCCAATTTGCTAGGAGGGGTGGCTGTTTCCTCTCTGTGCCCTGTTCCAAAGTGGTCGCCTTACTGCCAAAGTTTGTGGAGATGCCTCTGTTGCCTGTCCAACGGGGAGATTATTTATACCTAGCAATCGCATGGCTGATAATGAACGTTCAGGGCCAGACCTGTATGTAAATGATTGTCCACTAGGAGTATCAATCAAGTGGAAGTTTCCATTTGCGAAACTGGGTCCCAGATTTATCGGTCCATATAGAGTAACCACCATTATTACCCTATGGAGTTTCATAGCGGTAGGTTTGTGCATTCTTTTATGCCTCATCCGGATGCGTCCGGGACTGAGGATACTTGGGCCACTCATATAAGGGTACTTTTACATGCGGCAACTTTTCTAGGAATTTCACTGGCAACTTACTGGTTGCAGTGAAATCATGGACACATTTTTCTATCTTGTTGCTGTGTACGAATGGAACCATGTCTCCATGATTTCACTGCAACCAGTAAGTTACCAGTGAAATTCCTAGAAAAGTTGCTGCGTGTAAAGGTGCCTTAAGGGGTGGGTACTGTCAATTGACAACTCTGGGAACTGAAGGTTACTACACCTTATGGATCGCAGGTTTATAACTCACGTTTAAATGTAATACTTTCTTTTGGTTCTGCAGGAGTTAAAGACTCTTTCCTTTTTGTTTTATTTAGCCTTTATTTCAGGTGCAGTTTATGGTGACCACGCCCCTCCACTATAAGGAGTAACGTGTCTTCAGCTGACTTCCGTGATAGAATCCAATTGTATGCTGACCACTCTGGAAGGAGCATGTCTTTGGAGAAGCTGTTGTGACTATTGCAGCTCTGGTGCTTTGCTGTAATTGGGGAGTTCTAGAGTTTATCCTTTTTGTGTCTATTTCCCTCTGTCTGTCTCTCTTTACTTGTGTTGTATTATTTGCATCGGTGAGGCTAGCAAACACGCTGGCCTTCACACTAGCCAGTGTGATATCAGGGCATGTGATGGCATAGGCACATGATGGCGATGGTGGGAAGGAGACAGACTCAGGTGAGTGCCAGAAGGCAGTGGCGTACCATCCACGGTCGCAGAGGTCGCAAGTGCGACTGGGCCCGGGAGTACAGGGGCCCGGCGCCCGCCGACCCCTGCGACTCTGCGCCTGCTTTACATGGATGTGCATGCAGCATACCTAGGACGCACATCCATGTCTCTCTGCCGCTCTGCCAGGCCAGTCCCCAGGTGATTTACACCGGCTGCCGGAGGACAGGAAGGCGCGGCGGCGGCAGCTTTGAAAGTCCCGCGGCTGCTGCGTCACGTGCTGTGTCTCAGGACGGAGTCCTGAGCTTCTGGAGTATGGCGGCAGCCTCCTCAGTCTCCTCGGTCTCCAGCCGTGTGTAGTCCTGGCCTCTCATCCAGGAAGTGAGGAGGACACGCTGTTGCTGTTGCTCGAGTCACAGAAGAGAAGAGAGGTGAAAGGAGGAAAGCGCCGGGGGACAGAGGAGAACGGAGGGCAGTGGAGGAGGAGAGCGGGAGACACAAGAGGACAGGGGATAGAGGAGGAGGAGAGTGATGGACACAGGGGGATGGAGGAAGAGAGTGGGGATCACAGGAGAACTGGGGGCAGAGGAGGAGGAGAGTGATGGACACAGGGGGATGGAGGAAGAGAGTGGGGATCACAGGAGAACTGGGGACAGAGGAGGAGGAGAGTGATGGACACAGGGGGATGGAGGAAGAGAGTGGGGATCACAAGAGAACTGGGGACAGAGGAGGAGGAGAGTGATGGACACAGGGGGATGGAGGAAGAGAGTGGGGATCACAAGAGAACTGGGGACAGAGGAGGAGGAGAGTGATGGACACAGGGGGATGGAGGAAGAGAGTGGGGATCACAGGAGAACTGGGGACAGAGGAGGAGGAGAGTGATGGACACAGGGGATGGAGGAAGAGAGTGGGGATCACAGGAGAACTGGGGGCAGAGGAGGAGGAGAGTGATGGACACAGGGGGATGGAGGAAGAGAGTGGGGATCACAGGAGAACTGGGGACAGAGGAGGAGAGTGATGGACACAGGGGGATGGAGGAAGAGAGTGGGGATCACAGGAGAACTGGGGACAGAGGAGGAGGAGAGTGATGGACACAGGGGGATGGAGGAAGAGAGTGGGGATCACAGGAGAACTGGGAACAGAGGAGGAGGAGACTGATGGACACAGGGGGATGGAGGAAGAGAGTGGGGATCACAGGAGAACTGGGGACAGAGGAGGAGGAGACTGATGGACACAGGGGGATGGAGGAAGAGAGTGGGGATCACAAGAGAACTGGGGACAGAGGAGGAGGAGGAGAGTGATGGACACAGGGGGATGGAGGAAGAGAGTGGGGATCACAGGAGAACTGGGGACAGAGGAGGAGGAGAGTGGGAGACACAGGAGAATGGAGGATAGAGGAGGAGAGCGGGGGAAAGAGGAGGAGAGCAGGGGACACAGGAGAACGGGGGGCAGAGGAGGACAAGAGTTGGGGACACGGGGATGGAGGAGGAGAGTGAGGGACACAGGAGAGCGGAAACACAGGAGGAAGAGAGTGGGGATCACAGGAGAACTGGGGACAGAAGAGGAGGAGAGTGGGAGACACAGGAGAATGGAGGACCGAGGAAGACAGCGGGGGACACAGGAGAACGGGGGACAGAGGAGGAGGAGAGAGGGAGACACAGGAGAACGGGGGACAGAGGAGAAGGAGAGAAGGGGACAGAGGAGGAGGAGAGTGGGGGACACTGGAGGACGGGGGATAGAGGAGGAGGAGAACGGGGGACACAGGGGGAAGGAGGAGGAGAGTGAGGGACACAGGAGAGCGGGAATACAGGAGGAAGAGAGTGGGGATCACAGGAGAACTGGGGACAGAGGAGGAGAGTGGGAGACACAGGAGAATGGAGGACACAGGAGGAGGAGAGCAAGGGACACAGGAGAACGGGGGACAGAGGAGGAGGAGAGAGGGAGACACAGGACAACCAGGGACAGAGGAGTAGGAGAGCGTGGGACACAGGAGAATGGGGGACAGAGGAGGAGGAGAGCAGAGGAGACAGGAGGAGGTGGACGGTGGGGCACAGAGGTGAAGAGCGGGGGACAGAGGTGGAGAGCAGAAGACTCCACTACTGGAATAGGCTAACATGTGGGGTGACACTGGGTTTTGGAGTGAGTCTACTGTTTTGTGCAGTTGTCACTAATCCTATTTTTCAGATCTCTGTGGGGCTGCATATATAACACACTATATAGAGAGATATAAGGCTGCACTAATGGAGAGCTATGAGGCTGCATATATAAGGTTGTACTATAGGGGCTGCACTACATGGAGAACTGAGCCTGCATTATACTATATGGAGGGCTGTGAGCCTGCATTATACTATATGGAGTGGCTATGAGGCTGTATTATACTATATAGAGGTCTATGCGGGTACTATATGTAGGATAGTGGGGGTGCAATATAATAATTGGATGACTTGGGGCTACCTTATGAATGGGGGACAATTGGATGCATTTAAATACATGGAGGACTATGGGGATATATTGAAATATATGGAGTAATATGGGATGCGTTATAATAATTGGACGTCTATCATGGCGGGAGGAGGAAGACCATATATACCAGAAAGGGGAATATATATACCACGATAAGGGCCATATTCGAGGAGCAGGACCCTATATAGCAGGATGAGGGACATTAATACATAGAGGGGTCAATTTGTGAGTCTTTATAGAACTCTGAACTTTACACGGTGCCCAAACATCCGACCAACGTGTGTCCTCGCGGAGGGGGGGGGGGCCCAGGTCTGAATTTCACACCGGGGCCCACCGGACCCTAGTTACGCCACTGCCAGAAGTTGCCCCCTTTCTCCTCCCTTTCTCAACAGGGCTTTTGTTAACACCTTCCGGATTGTCTCCCTTTGTGTTGCGCTGCTCGCTTTGTGTTCGCATGCCCCGGCGTGACATTGGCCCTTTGTAAGGAATCATAGCAAGTAGACTAAGTACATGTTTCACTGTGCAACACCATGACCTGTGTGGCTCTGTATTAGGAAAATGGAGGTTCACCTTTGCCGTACTGCCTGTTTAACATTTACAAGCAAAGTGCAATGTATATGTCCCTGCATTGCAGTATGCAGAAAAAAGCATTGCCTGCTACCTTTTCTACCTTCACTTTTCATTGAGTGAAGAGAACTTTGTTAATATCCGATTTTAGGGTTGTCATTGTTTATGGTGGCATTCCCCAGGAAGGGGCTGGGACAGCCTCAAAACGCGTAGAAGAAATAAAGCACTGTTCTTATATACCAAGATTGTGGTCCTTCCTTATACTCAGCAGCGCGGATTGTTGTACAACATGGTCCTTTGGATTTATGCGATTTTAGGGTTTGGCACAGATCAGAGCATAACTGGCCTAAATATGAAGATATTTACAGTAGCCGCTGGTGTTAAAGGAAAGGAACTCGTCCATGACTACCGCCCTGAGGCATGCTACACCTGCTAGACATGGAATCCATCTAAATTCATAAAAAATCTGATATGGCTTGATAAAAGTTTGGTACTTGAGTATTTTTTGGGGTTTCTCAGGGCCCTTTCACATCAGCGGTATTTTCAAATTGCGGCAGATGCGGTGAAAAAACCGCATCTGCCGCGATTACCGCATAACCGAGACACTTGCGGCAAGCCCCATGCAATGTCTATGGGGCTTGCGGTAAGGGTGCGGCAAGTGCGGTTTCGGCACTTGCGGCAGGTGCGGCCGCGAAAAAAAACGCTGCTTGCAGCGGTTTTTTTTTCGCGGCCGCACCTGCCGCAAGTGCCGAAACCGCACCTGCCGCACCCTTACCGCAAGCCCCATAGACATTGCATGGGGCTTGCCGCAAGTGTCGCGGTTATGCGGTAATCGCGGCAGATGCGGTTTTTTCACCGCATCTGCCGCGATTTGAAAATACCGCTGATGTGAAAGGGCCCTCAGACTGATGGTATAACTGTCCCTTGTTACTGATTAAGAAGGCTTACATGTTTCTCAACAGATAATTCCAAAGTGATGACTCATGAAGCTACACATGCTCTACTCTTCCTCTGGTCATTTCTTCTAAAAATGGTGGACACAACTAAATAGAGTTATTAATACAGATAACAGACTTAAAGTGGAAATGTAATTTCTTTGAAAAAAAACAAAACACAATATTCCACTGGTTGTTAACGATGGGTCACATAGCAGCTAAGATAATGTTTGTTTTTTGGCATATGACTTATTTTATCACATTTTTCTGTGCCCTTTTAAAAACTGCATTTTATGGCTGTGTGGACATGGCCAGCATCTGCCATCACTGTGAGTGTATTTCCACAGCTTCTTAGAGCAGGTTGATAGGCAACAATGTGACAGCAGAGAAGGGCTTGACAGAGATCTGAGCTGTGTGGAGTCAGATGACAGATCAGAAGCTTGTGCCAAGGAAAGAGGAGTTTACACTGATTCTGACCTTCTGACATTACTTGGCAACTGTGCTGTAGCCTGAGATAATCTGATACATTATTTCCTCATGAGCTGCAGTCAACATATCCCCTCCCTTATATTGTTACATGTCTGTATTCAGTGTGAAGACGGATCTAACTGAGAATGAACATGTATCGCCTTCAGGGCTATGGGTTACTCAGGACCGGTCCTTATTCTCTGCTTACAGGGGGATGTCACGGTGGTGGCCGTGGACCGGTTCCGTGGCCCTGGAGGGACCGCAATTAAAAAAGGAAAAAATAAAAATACAAATAAGAGTTTGTTAGTGACGTCACCTGTGGGATGCGGCCAGATATGACCACCACTGCTTATCTCAACTTGAGGGGATGATGTTGGGATGCAGCAGGATGATAAACCCTTCACAGGTAGGGCTAGGATGATTCCTGAGCTGGTGATAATTGTTATTGGTGTTGATGGGGATGCAGGAATTAGCTCAAACAATGATGTGGAGACACAAGAGTAACAGTCTTTTCTTTACCTTTAGTGGTGGAACTCAGGTAGTACCGGGTACTGTTTTCTAAAGTTCACAGGGTCCGGAGCTTGGAGGTAATTTTAGGCTTTCCATGCCAGGCAAGTCCTGAGACTTTCCTTTTAGATTGTGTCCGTTGGGCCCTGGCTGCATAAAGCAATGCTGTGACCCTCTCTGTTCTGTACTAGCTGTAGGACAAGCAGCGTGAACCCATTTTCTTGGCTCTATTTCTACTTAGCCCTCCTGGGCTCTGTGGTGCGGCTGTGTCTCTTTAGCTTTACAGTGAACGGGGCGGTGTATAACTATCCGTTCTCCGGATTTGGCCGCTGGGTGTAAAATCCCTTACGATCTCGGTCTCCGGTGACCGTACTATACTTAATTCTGGGCTTGCTGGCACTATTACCACTCCCAGATCTTCCTTCTCTCCTCCTCAGGCCATCGCTATGGGCTCCACACACTGTCAGTTTCCTTGGACCGGCCTAACACGGCTCCTGTCCCCAAGATCATTTTCCTCTCCTCCTTCTGCTCTGCTCAACTGTCACCTCAGCTCTCCTGACAGGAACTGACTAGCTCCACCCCCTGCACCTGCATATCTAGGGGACCTCTACTGACGTCATCAACTGACCTGACCTCAGCTATTAGAGATCCCCCTACAGGCCCAGGTTGGGATATGTTATATGTGTGCTTCACCTGTATGGATGCCTTGCCTCCAAGCTTGTAATGTGATTACCGGCCCCGTGGCGCCACAAACATATGTCTGATTTACAAACTGTGTAGTGGGTATGACGCGCCCCAAGGCAGGGTACTCAGCTCTCAGGCGGTTTCGGGTCTGGGATGTCACAGGTGGCTGCCTGAGGCTGTGGCTCTGGTGGTCAAAATGAATAAATGAAATAAATTAAAGTATATAAGTTCGTGAGACACCTGCTGAGTCTGATGATGCTCACCAGCGCCGCCACAGTCCACCGGTGGTTGATGGTACTGCGGCTTAGATGGACTAGTCCCAGCAGGCAGGACTGAACCACCGGGGCAGTGATGCTATAAAAGAACAGTTTATATTGAAAGGATGCAGCAGAGTCGGGACTTCACTTCACCGGGTAACTTTACTGAAAACTTTGCCAAAGTCATACAGTTCAGCAGTGCAATAGATGGTATAATGGCAAATGCTTCGGATGCTGCAATTGGAATTTCTGGCTGTAGATGGAACCCTCCTTATGTTCCTTTCTTTCTCTTTCTTTCCTTGCCTCCAAGTGACGGTGAAGTCTGACCTCCTGCTGCTTTTCGTTCTGTCTCCTTCCCTCCTGTGCGGTCTCCGGGACAACCTTCTCTAAGCTATGCAGTGCCCTCTGCTCCTAGCTTTTGGCTCCCTTTTCTTGACTCGCTCAGGAGACTGGGGCTGTATCTATAATATCCCCGTTCTTCGGATAGTCTGTGAGCCGTGTAGGAACTCACAGCTGCGGGCTCCGGTACCCGGTTTCCTTCCCTTGAAACAGCTCTTCTGCTGAGCCTCAGTTCATTGCTTCTATTCTCTGGGATCTGTACTTTCTGGGCTCCTCAGCCGAGGAGACCCTCCTTGCTCCAGCTCTCACTCCATCTTCTCTCTAACTCCTCCGGCTGCTCACTCCTTCTGAGCCGAAACACGTTCCCCCTAGAGGTCTCTATATCTCCTCCCGGGGTCCCTCCCACCTACTACTCTAGTGTGTGGGTGTCAACTCTAGAGTTCCACCTAGTGACTATAGTTCCAATTGCAGTGGGGTGACTACACCGCTTTTCTGGGTGCAGTACTTGTTTCGTGGCACCTACATGGTGGGGCGCCACAGGTACACCTTGTGGAAGGTTTATGAATGCTTAGAATTTTGTAATGAAGTATATTTGAAAGTTTATAATAATCACTTGTTCTACATTATTATTAAATAAAAATGTAAATGACGGTTAAACTTTAAAGGGATTGTCCAGCATTGCAAGGTGTCTGGATTCTCTGGTATAAGTATTTGACTTATATACCGTATATACTCGTGTATAAGCCGAGTTTTTCAGCCCAAAATTTGGGCTGAAAAGTCTCCCCCTCGGCTTATACACGGGTCATATACGGTACATGGTGAGGTGGGAGCTTTGTCCGGGGCTGTGGAGGCTGCAGGAGGCGGGGGGAGCTGCTGTATGAGCGGCCCCGTCACGTGGGGCCGCTCATTAAATGTGCACTGCTTCCCCCTGTCAATCAGCAGCAGGGGGAAGCAGTGCATATAGCCCCCAAATGCTGGCACTCGCCCCCCCTTGTAAGGGTTCCCCCCGCTGGTTATATTACCATCCCGGTCTTCTGATCAGCGCCGCTCCTTGGTGCTCCTCGGTGCTCCGTCCGTCCGTCCTGCTACATCCGGGATCTCCGGCCGTCGCAGGCATATGACGTCATCGCGCGACGGCCGGGGATCCCGGATGTAGCAGGACGGGAGCAGCGAGGACGGAGCGCCGAGGAGCAGCGCTGATCAGAAGTCCGGGATGGTAAGAGAAGCGGGGGGGGCCCTTGCAAGGGGGGGCGAGTGCCAGCATTTGGGGGCTGCTGGGTACCCCTAGGGGGCTGCTGGGGACCCCCTGGGGGCTGCTGGGTACCCCCTGGGGGCTGCTGGGTACCCCAGGGGGCTGCTGTATACTACCACTGGGGCTGCTGTATACTACCACTGGGGCTGCTATATACTACCACTGGGGCTGCTATATACTACCACTGGGGCTGCTGTATACTACCACTGGGGAGGCCTGTATACCACTGGGGGGGGCCTGTATACCACACTGCTGGGGGCTGTATACCTGTGCTGGGGTCCACCCTCGGCTTATACACGAGTCAATAGGTTTTTCCAGATTTTTGGGGCAAAAGTAGGGGGGTCGGCTTATACACGGGTCGGCTTATACACGAGTATATACGCTACTTCTAGCCACATTCCAACTAGAAGTGCTTAACCTAGCTCAGTTCACTGGGACTGAACGAGGCTGAGCACATCTAATCAACACATGACAGTATGTATCCCTATCATGTGACTGCCCGCTTTTACTGACAATACCAGAGAACCCAGACAGTGTGCGGTGTGAATGCTGTAAAGGCCCCGTTACACGGGGAAACATCTCCGGCAACATCGCCGGCAACTCAGGGGCATTGCCATTTTGAAGAGACATTGCGGGAGAGTTGATCTGTGTAACAGGGTGATATCAACGGCGATAGTTGCTTCAGCAGCATCACCTGGTTTCAGGACAATATCCTGAAACCTGGCGATGTTGCTCAGGCGATCTGCCTGAATCGCCCTGTCTGATATCGCAACAGCGATGTTGCTGGCAGCTTCCCCCTTTGACTGCAATGTTGAATTTAAGGGTTGAATTTAGCCCTGGCAGCGATAGTTGCTTTCAACTTCGCCTCTGTGTTGCCGGCGATGTCTCCTCGTCTGACAGCTCAGCAGCGATCTTGGCCAGCGACCAAAAACGTGCACGCTCCCGTCAGTTGCCGGTGATGTTGCCGGAGATGTTTCCACATGTGACGGTACCTTAAGGATTCAGAAGTTCTTAGTCACTTTGAATGACTGCAGACTATTATTAGAAGACCGGATAACTCTGTAGCTATTGCTTTATCTTCTGACTTACTAATATATAACCACGTTGTTTTGGAGGCTTTTATAGACTGTAATGCAAACAAAACCTATTTCTAAATGTGTGTAACATTCAGTGTAATGTTGCAGAACAATGGTCTATCTGGCTGCACACTCACTTCAGCCCCTTATCTTTATAATAGAAAGGAGAATATCTGAGGGTCAGACAAGGTTAGAGATACAAATTATTGATTTATTCAGCATGATTTATAATGGTAACATATCTGACGTGTTAAACAAGGTTGTTTTAAATCTACAATCGATATCCTGACACGGCACCTACTGCATATATTTCAATGTGATATGGCAAGACACCTCAAGGTGAATTTAGATTGTGAGCAAGAGAACTAAATGCATATTTCCATAGCTATTCTGTCAGTGAAGAAGAGTTACAACAACCCATCAAGGTGATATAGTATATTTATATAACGTGTAGGTGCTGCCATCTGGTGGTGAAAATAAATGTATCAGTTGCTAATGTTGTAACCACCTATACATATTCTAAGCGAATTCAGTGTCTATATCTAATTAACTAGCTGTTTTTTAATCCTCGCGTCATTTTTTATGTATGTGTTGTGTTTGAGTTTCCATCATAATTTTTGGGCCAATACCCGTGTCTTTCTTCTTTTGCACACAGCATGTCTACTAAAAGCAAATAATCATGAAACATGTCCGTTCTTGATCTCAGTAAAGAATCAAAATCGCCCATATAAGTCTATAGGTGAGGGACAATCATGGACTGCATATGTGCAATCTTTGTACTGTTCGGTTTTCACATTGTGATAGGTAGAAATGTTGCAATTTGTTTATTTTTTTTAGGACATATTGGAAAATCATTGCTAAAAAATAACAATGGCTGGACACTAATGAAAATCTGTGTTTTTCATATATGAGAAAAAATAACACGTATTAGAATAAGGGCTTAAAGGCCTGGTCTGGTACTAAAAGTGCCCTTTCTATATATCTATTTTTACACCCAACACAATTTGGAGTTGGAGAGATGTCACTGGTGGCCCGCCCGGACCCGTAGCCCTGGTGGTCAACTCAAAACTAATGGGAAAAAGTAAAAGTGAATGAAAAGAATAAATGTTTTTTCATTTTTCATGACGCCACCTGCAGATTCTGGTGATGTTCACCAGCGCCGTTGTCAGACCGCCGGGGACGATGGTATTGCAGCTTGGGTGGTCTGGCTTCCTGCAGGTGGAGCAGAGTCCCCGGTGCAGGATAGCACTGTGGTCGTGGTGCTGGACGCGGTCATGGCAGCTATGCAGCAGTTGGTGCAGAAAGGAGACACAGAGGCCTTGTGACTCTATACACGTTCTTTACTGGAACCGGTTCAGATGGCACTTCAGGTTACAGTTTACACAGTCTTTGAACAAGTAGCTGGCCGGGTAGTCACTGAGAAAGGTAAAGTCTCTTTGAGGCTCCCGTAGTGTACCTTCTTTTGTGTTTCTCTGTCCCGTTCTCTTGACCTGCGCCTCCTCACTATCCTTGTGCTGCCCTGCACAGCCCGTTTGTCTACCAGGCCCGTTGGGTGATATGAGGTACCCTTCTGCTCTCAAAGGGGCTCAACCCGGTTTGGTGATCCTGGTGGGGCCGCACGTTCTGGACGGGGGTCAGGGCTGATAGTTCGGCCCTCGACTGGCCAGTGTTGACAGCTCAGGGGTGAACTCGCCTGTACCGTGACTCAGAGTCAGCACTCCGTTGGTGGACTAGGATTCCCCCAGACCACTGTCCGGTGGTCTGGCACTGGGTTTCCCCTTTCTTTCCTATGTCACCTTTTTCTCTCAGGCACCCTCCCTGGGAGACCCTTCTAGGGCTCCCACCTTGCTTCGCTCCTCAGACTAAACTAAAGCTGTCTGTGTGACTTCCTGCTCTCACACTCTGCTCTGAGCTCCTCCCCCAGGGACTGGGTCTCTTTACAAAGGATTTAACCCTGTAGTCCCCTGCTCTAGAGTGCGTGCATGCAGGATGAGAGCCTCAGGTTGACGTTACACTGCCCAATGACAGGAATACCACATACTCTGTTGTAGGTGCAGTACCCCTACTGTGGCGCACTGACCAGTGGGACACCACATATACATACAGTGCGTTGTGAAAGTATTCGACCCCCTTGAACTTTTCAAACTTTTGCCACATTTCAGGCTTCAAACATAAAGATATAAATTCAAATTTTTTTGTGAAGAATCAACAACAAGTGGGGCACAATTGTGAAGTGGAACAAAATTTATTGGATATTTTAAACTTTTTTAACAAATAAAAAACTGAAAAGTGGAGCTTGTAATATTATTCGGCCCCTTTACTTTCAGTGCAGCAAACTCACTCCAGAAGTTCAGTAAGGATCTCTGAATGGTCCAATATTGTTCTAAATGACTGGTAATGATAAATAGGATCCACCTGTGTGTAATCAAGTCCCTGTATAAATGCACCTGCTCTGTGATAGTCTCGGGGTTTTGTTTCAAGTGCAGAGAGCATTATGAAGACCAAGGGACACACCAGGCAGGTCCGAGATATTGTTGTGGCGAAGTTTAAAGCCGGATTTGGATGCAAAAATATTTTCCAAGTTTTAAACATCTCAAGGAGCACTGTGCAAGCGATCATATTGAAATGGAAGGAGTATCAGACCACTGCAAATCTACCAAGACCCTGCCGTCCCTCTACATTTTCATCTCGAGCATGGAGAAGACTGATCAGAGATGCAGACAAAAGGCCAATGATCACTCTGCATGAACTGCAGAGATCTACAGCTGAGGTGGGAGAGTGTCCATAGGACAATAATTAGTCAGACACAAATCTGGCCTTTATGGAAGAGTGGCAGGAAGAAAGCCATTTCTCAAAGATATCCATAAAAAGTTTCATTTGAAGTGTGGAACCCCTATGGCAAGGCGCCACAGGGAGGTACTGCACTCCAATTAAAGGTGTGGTGCCTCCATAACCGTGGACGTGGGGGAATCTTCAGATTCTGCACCCCAACACCCATACACAGGCCACTTTAATACAGGGGGACTGATATTCAGTAGGTCCCAGGGGGTGGAGCCTAGAGAGCGGGAGACGGGGAGTGACAGCTGAGTCAGACAGTTGGTGTGAGGAGAGCGAGAAAGGAAGACCCAGGGGACCCTGCGGCTACAGTGGAGGGCACCTCTTTGGAGAGGGGTGACCAGACTCGGAAGGGGCTTTACCCAGGACTGGTCAGAGCCAGCTGGGGACCCAGGTCGACACCGGCATACCGGTGCCGAGGTAGATAGACGGAAGGTTCAACCCTAGCTACAGACTGGCAAGCTGAGGGCCCGACACACACAGGGAGCTGAAGCACCCCTAAAGCAGCCCAACATCAGTCCCGCAGCTGGGGTCATGACACCAACAAGTCAGAGGCTTTAGGTAACAGACCCCGAGGACTAGAGACTTGGCTCAAGAGGGGCAAATAGAGACCGAGCAAGAGAGTAACAAGACCACGAGCGCCATATTTAGGGCATCACTGTCAGACTCTGGAGAAACCTTCACGATCTGCGGTTACAATACCCGTTAACCCAGAATGTACCATGTACCTGTTTCCCTCTGGTGCAAGTAAAGAACCATTTGAGCTGAAGCGGTGTCTGTTCTCCTTTCATTCGGTGCCCGGAGGGCCACAGCATCGTCACCGGAGGTGAGGACTACTACTCCCCTCATCCACTCCCGCTGCCATGAGGTAAAGCTCCACCTGTGGAGAACTGTAGTACCAAAGTTGCCTTTCTATCAACTCAGCGGCCGGCCGCAGCACTGGTAACCCTATTACCAGGTACCACAGGTGGCGTCACAATAACATTTCCCCCATCATCATCACCCCCACCCCCGCAATTGAGGGTCCAGGACACGGAACTGGGAACCGACCAGCCGTGATCCTCCACTGAAGTAACCACGTCCCGGTATCCGAGTACCGCCTACCCTGTCGACCGACTCAGAAGTTTGCCACAAGTCATCTGGGAGACACACCAAACATGTGGAATAAGGTGCTCTAGTCAGATGAAACAAAAATCAAACTTTTTGGCCACAATGCAAAATGATATGTTTGGCGTAAAAGCAACACAGCTCATCACCCTCAAAACACCATCCCCACTGTCAAACATGGTGGTGGCAGCATCATGGTTTTCAATCAGAGAAGAAATGGAGTCGCACTCAAGGCTTCTGGCAGTGGATATTTATTGAATCTTCATACAACAGGTTGTGCACAGCGGGTGGGAGGACGGGGGGGTACTACGTCGTTTCACGCCCTGTCTTGGCGCTTCAGCGGGTACAATCCTGAAGCGCCAAGACAGGGCACGAAACGACGTAGTATCCCCCCGTCCTCCCACCCGCTGTGCACAACCTGTTGTATGAAGATTCAATAAATATCCACTGCCAGAAGCCTTGAGTGCGGCTCCATTTCTTCTCTCTTTGATTGAATACGCTGTGAAGCACCTGCTGGCAGCAAGCACCGAGACGAGGCAAGTGTTACAACAGGAAGCTCATCCTCCACCCCTCCAGGTCGTGAATTCATGATCAGCTAACGCTGCAGTGAGATCCCCAAAGTAAAAAGGGGAACGCTGAAAGGTTGGTCTGGCCCAGACCTCTCTTCAAAACATGAGCAGCATCATGGTTTGGGCCTGCTTTTCTTTAGCAGGGACAGGGAAGATGGTTAAAATTGATGGGAAGATGGACGGAGCCAAATACAGGACCATTCTGGATGAAAACCTGTTGGAGTCTGCAAAAGACCTGAGACTGGGAGAGAGATTTATCTTCCAACAAGACAATGATCCCAAACATAAAGCAAAATCTACAATGGAATGGTTCAAAAATAAACGTATCAGGTGTTAGAATGGCCAAGTCTAAGTCCTGAATCCAATCGAGTAGAATCTGTGGAAAGAGCTGAAACTGCTGTTCACAAACGCTCTCCATCCAACCTCACTGAGCTCGAGCTGTTTTGCAAGGAAGAATAGGGCAAGAATTTCAGTGTCTCGATGTGCAAAACTGATAGAGACATACCCCAAGCGCCTTGCAGCTTTAATCGCAGTAAAAGGTGGCGCTACAAAGTATTAACTCAAGGGGGCCGAATAATATTGCAGTCCCACTTTTCAGTTTTTTATTTGTTAAAAAAGTTTAAAATATCCAATAAATTTGTTCCACTTCACGTTGTGACCCACTTGTTGATTCTTCACAGAAAAATTAGAATTTATATCTTTATGTTTGAAGCCTGAAATGTGGCAAAAGGTTGGAAAGTTCAAGGGGAACAAATACTTTCACAATGCACTGTATAATATAGAAGCTGCTGCTGTCTTGTTTATATAATATAGAGATTGCAGGTTTTATATATTTGGAGGCTGTTCTTGGCTGTATATACAAAATAAAGAGGCTCTGGGCTGTGTATATTATTCGGAGGCAGCTGCTGGACTGTATATATTACGTATTCGGAGGCTGCTGCTAGGCTATATATAATTTTTGGAGACTGTGCTGGTTTTTATATATTATTTGAAGGTTGTGTCGGGCTGTATATATTATTTGGGTGCTCTGGTAGCCCAGCAAGCAGCCTCCAAATAGATATACAACCCAGGACAGCCTCAAATAATAAATATAGCACAGCCTATACACAATATATACAGCGCAGGCACAATAGCAGTCACCAGATATATTTATAGCCCAGCACAGCTTCTAAATAATATATACAGCACAGCACAGTGTCCATATGTATATATAGCATAGCTCCAAAAATTATCAGCACAGCCTCCAAATAATATATACAACAGCACAGCCTCCAAATAATATTATATATTATATATATATATATATATATATATATAGTCCAGCACAGCCTCCAAAGCCCAGCAACATCCTCCTAAGGCCCAGTCACACACACAGATCGGCAGATATTGTTCGAGATCTGTGCAGTGAAATCATGGACACATAGTTCCATTTGTGGCTGTATATAAATGATTAATGGTCCTAATTTCACTGCAACAGTCTGAACAATATCTGCACAATATTGTTGTGACGTGGGTTAGCCGCAGACTTAGTCACACAGCCTCCATGTTGTAGCAGCAGCCTCCATATAGCCCAGCATAGCCTCATGCCTAAAGCTCTATGCCAGAAGCATAGCAGCAGCAGCTCCGTATAGCACAGCACAGCCTCCACAGCCCAGCAGCAGCCCTCGGATAATATATAATATAATGGTTCTCCTGCTATATCTGTCCCTGCTCCTGGTATGTATGTCCCCATCCTGACTTGATATATCTAAATCCCACATGGTGCTGTACACAGTAAAAACAAAACTATTATACTCACCTTCCCTCTGCTGTCCCGGGCTGATTCCTCCTCATAGGCTGTCCCCACGTATCTTTGCGCAGGCTACGGTCTACTCTTCCTTCCTGTAGGCTGCATCAGTGTGATGAGGTTGCAGGGTGATGACTCAACACTCTGCTGCAGTCAGCTGAGGAGGAAGCTCCAATGCCATTGCATACAAATTAGCCATGTGCACTGATAGGGACGATGAGTGCGCCTATGTCCCTGAGTGTCCCTGATGGGTCCCTCATTGTCGGGGATTGCTGTCCTTGATGGGCCTCTGGCTATAAGGGCTGGTTTCCTGATGGTGAGTGGGCCCCCAGCTGTCCAGTGCCCCAGCACTTACCTGGGTACATCAGGTGTTGACACTGGCCCTGACTGCTGGATAAGAGAACACAGAGAAACATAAATACTTTAGGAGGATATTAGGGGTATCAATTTATTTAGCGATCATAGTTAGAATAATTTCTAATGGGGGACTTAAGTATAGTCACTAAAATGAAGGAATCTCATTAGGGTTTCATAACCGGATCGGGTCACGACAGTTTCAAATAGAGGGGTAGTGTGGACAGATTTTGTTGTCCAGTAGAATCATAAAGTGTTTTTTTTTATCTAAACTAAATCCATGTTAAAGACAACTCCCCCAATTGTTTTTATTTCAAGGACATTTGTGGGAATCCATGAACTGGATTGAAAGGATGTGTATTTTTTTGGGAAATTTATTGTTGGCCATATACATTTGTTTGATGGGCAATTAAGTCTAGGTCTTTTTGGGTAATAAAAATTTTGAAAAACTGAAAGGGGGCAAAATTGGTGACATCTACGTTTATAGCGGGGGTTGATAAAAAAAAAGGGTGAATTTGAGGGGAAAAGTGCATTGTCAGGATAAACCATCTGTGGGGGACTGCAGAACATGTCCCTGTCTCTGACAATTCAAATGGGATGACTGACTTGACTATCATTGGATATTGGGATCCTGAGGAGGACGTGGAGTCGTCACTGTATGAAAACAGTCCAGCTTAAGACGCAGATTCTGTTTCATTCCGGAACTGATGGAGCAAAGCAGGGTGCATGCTTGCTCCGCAGTAAACAATTTGCTAGTCATTGTCATGTATCATATAAATGCCTAACAAAAATCTAACTTAACCTAATCTAACAATAGTAAACCTAAATCTAATGTAATAGTATTAATTTTTTAAAAAATTAATATATATATATATATATATTTTACGGTATCCGAGAAAGAAAAATCCATATAGCAATATATATAAATTTATCTTTAACTTTGAAGAAACCCTAACCCTAATCTGTAACCGTAAATTGTAACCCTAACCCTAAATCGTAACCCTCCTAAAAGAAAGAAAAAAGAAAGAAAGAAAGAAAGAAAGAAAATTATAAAAGAAAAACAATCTGACTATTGGCAGTGACAATGTGGGGGGTCGGCGGGTGATCAAGGGTCGATATGATTGGGGAAGAATTTTATTTTATTGATTTTGAAATTTGATTCTAATATGACATGACAGCAGTTGTAGTTTATCTCTTCTGTCCCAGAACAACTAAAAGGGAAGAAGAGTGGGACGTGCTGCAAGTGCTGCCATGGGGTTTTGATCACTGTGATAGGGCCTGTCTGTGCTATGCCGATCACATGATCCGATGCGGGCACAGACGCAGGAAGAGCCACCACTGAGCTGGAAGCAAGGAGCAATGGAGGGTAAGTGAAAACTTTTATTTTAGCGCGCGCACCAGCAGGGGACATATAAAGTGACGGGGGGCATATCCAGCACAAGGAGGCTATGTGCCAGCACAGGGGGCCATGTATCAGGATGGGGGTTATATAAATGATTTGTAAGACGGACACTGGCATTATAAGACGGACGCCATTTAACATTAAAAATTTTTCATTTCTCGTTTCCATCACCAAATTTGGGGTGTGTCTTATGATCCAGTGCATCTTATAAAGCGAAAAATATGGTAACTTTTTGATCGCTTTTTATTCACTTTTAGTGTCAGTATGACAGAAAAATTTAATTTTTTGATGTGTAGTTTATTATTTTTTTATGATATTCGCCATATGGAATAAATAATGTGACAATTTTATAGTTTGGGTTGTTCTGGATATGACAATACCAATTATGTGTACATTTCCTTGTTTATTTTTGTTTTAACACAAAATCTGTGTTTTAACCCCTTAACGACCAACCTCATTTTTGCAATTCTGACCAGTGTCACTTTATCCTACTCTATAATTGCCTTATCGTGTCTGTCTGTCTCTCTGTAACGGAAATCCTGCATCGTTGATTGGTCGCCGCTGAGCGCGGCGACCAATCAGCAACATACGCAGTCCGGCCACGAATTGGCATGAAATGTGAACCACGCCTGCCGTTGAGAGATCAGTATCGCTAGCCACTGATCTCCCGATGGTAGCCACGGGTCATCTCCTGCGGCGACGCAGCTGGGAGATGACTAGTCGCAGCAGAAGTACCCCGACCGGTGCTAGCGATCTCGCTCAATGGAGGGATGGCTGGAACTCAGTAAAGGGCAGTGAGGGTGGATTGGTGTTGACACAGTATGTGGAGTGAGAGGGGAATGGGTGTGAACACAGTATGTAGAGTGAGGGGGAGGACTGCAGTGTCAACACAGTATGAGGAGTGAGGGGGTAGCTGCAACTTAGTATGGGCAGTGAGGGGGGATTGGTGTAGACACAGTATGTGGAGTGTGAGGGGAATGGGTGTGAACACAGTATGTGGAGTGAGGGGGGTGGCTGCGGAACAATATAGGGAGTGAGGGGTGTTATATTGGTGTGGCTACAGTGCGAGGAGTGAGGGGGGATGGCTGTGGCACACTATGTGGAGTGAGGGGGGATGGGCGTCAACCCAGTATAATGAGTGAGAGAGATTGCTGTGGCACAGTATATGGAGTGAGGGAGGATTGGTGTGGGCACAGTATGAGGAGTGAGGGGAATTGTTGTGGCAGAGTATGTCGAGTGAGGGGTTATGGGTATGGACACAGTATGAGGAGTGAGGAGGATGGCTGCAGAACAACAGAACAATTTGTTGAGTGAGGGGGTTATATGGGTGTAGATACACTATGAAGAGTGGGGGAATGGCGGCAACTCAGTGTGGGCAGCGTGGGGGGATTGATGTAGACACAGTATGTAGAGTGAGAGGGGAATGGGTGTGAACACAGTATGTGGAGTGAAGGGGGAGGGATGCAACTCAGTATGAGCAGTGAGGGGGATGGCTGCAGAACAATATGTGGAGTGAGGGGGGTTATATGAGTGTGGATACAATATGAGGAGTGAGGGAGATGGCTACAACTCAGTATGGGCAGTGACGGCTGATTGGTGTAGACGCAGTATGTGGAGTGAGAGGGGAATGGGTGTGAACACAGTATGTGGAGTGAAGGGGGAGGGCTGCAGTGCTGACACAGTATTTGGAGTGAGGGGGATGGCAGCAGAACAATATGTGGAGTGAGGGGGGTTACATGGGTCTGGATACAGTGCAAGGAGTGAGGGGGGATAGCTGCAACACACTATGTGGAGTGAGGGGGGATGGGAGAGGACACAATGTGAAGAGTGAGGGGAGTGGCTGCGGCACAATATATGGACTGAGGGGGGATCGGTGTGGGCACAGTATTAGAAGTGAGGGGAATGGCTGTGGCAGAGTATGTGGAGTGAGGGGGATGGGTGTGGACACAGTATGAAGAGTGAGTGGGATGCTTGCAGAACAACAGAACAATATGTGGATTGAAGGGGGTCATATGTGTGTGGATACAGTATGAGGAGTGAAGGGGGATGGCTGCAACTCAGTATGGGCAGTGAGGGGGGATTGGAGTAGACACAGTATGTGGAGTGAGGGGGATGGCTGCAGAACAATATGTGGAGTGAGGGGGGTTATATGAGTGTGGATACAATATGAGGAGTGAGGGAGATGGCTACAACTCAGTATGGGCAGTGACGGCTGATTGGTGAAGACACAGTATGTGGAGTGAGAGGGGAATGGGTGTGAACACAGTATGTGGAGTGAGGGGGGAGAGCTGCAGTGCTGACACAGAATGTAAAGTGAGAGGGGAGGAGAGTGAAGTAATAAGTAACAATAAGGGATGAGAAAAATGTAAGGGGCACAGAATAAAGACTGAGTAGTGTGGGGATGTAGGAGAGGAGGCAGCATGCGTGAACAGTGTGAGGCCACAGCCAGTAGTAGACAGCATGCAGAGGGGGAGCTTGATGAGAGAGAACAGTATAAATAGTGAGCAGTATACAGGGACACGGTGTAGAGGACACTATGAAGAGGGGCTTCAGTATGGAAAGGAGAGGGCAGTGTGAAGGGCATGTATAATAAAAGGGACAGTGTGTAAATTATATTTTTTGCAGGGAAAAGTGAAGAATTATTTATTCAGAGGCACAACATAGGGCAGATATTTTTACTTAGGAGAATTTTGATCATTCTGCTATTTTAAGGGTATCATGCAGGTTGTTCTGAAGCAGACCAGATGGAAATCAGCAGAAGAGTTGTGGCCATGAAAAGTCTTCATGGTGTCTGGACAAGGTGGAGAAAAGAAAAACATGACCCGATCAGAGACAAGGTCATCTATAAGGTACCTGGATGTAAATGATTATTTTTGATACAGACTACCGTATATACTCGTGTATAAGCCGACCCGTGTATAAGCCGACCCCCCTACTTTTGCCCCCAAATACTGGGAAAACGTATTGACTCGCGTATAAGCCGAGGGTGGACTCCAGCACAGGTATACAACCCCCAGCAGTGAGGTATACAGCAGCCTCCCCAGTGGTAGTATACAGCAGCAGCCCCAGTGGTAGTATACAGCAGCCCCAGAGGTATATACAGCCCCAGAGGTATATGCAGCCCCAGAGGTATATGCAGCCCCAGAGGTATATGCAGCCCCAGAGGTATATGCAGCCCCATATGCAGCCCCAGAGGTATATGCAGCCCCAGAGGTATATGCAGCCCCAGAGGTATATGCAGCCCCATATGCAGCCCCAGAGGTATATGCAGCCCCAGAGGTATATGCAGCCCCATATTCAGCCCCAGAGGTATATGCAGCCCCATATGCAGCCCCAGAGGTATATGCAGCCCCAGAGGTATATACAGCAGCCCTAGTGGTGTATACAGCAGCCCTAGAGGTATATACAGCAGCCCTTAGGTAGTATACAGCAGCCCCAGGGCTGTATAGAGCAGCAGCCCCAGGGCTGTATAGAGCAGCAGCCCCAGGGCTGTATAGAGCAGCAGCCCCAGGGCTGTATACAGCCGCAGCCCCGGAGGTATACAGGCCCCCCCATCAAGCTCCAGGGCCCCCCCCCTTGCGCGGCAGCCTGTAAAGTAAAATCATACTTACCAGAGTCCTGTCGCGCCGTCCGCAGCTTGCCGACATGACGATCCCGGGCTTCATTCAGCGTCTTCCGGCTTCCGACTTCCTGTAGTCGCGGGCAATGACGTCATTGCCGCGACTACAGGAATGCGGAATGAAGCCGGGGATCGTGTGGGCTGAAAAACTCGGCTTATATGCGAGTATATACGGTAATTCTCATCAGTGTAGTAGTACCTGTATGGTCTGATGATGACTGGTAACAAAAACTGCCAGTAGTCCTAACTATTGTTAAGTATATTGTCTGACCTGACATTACAATTGTTTTACTATGTACTGATGGTGGTTCTGATGATGATTTTGTTACTGATGAGGATTCTGATTTCTGTACTGATGTGGGTTCTAGTTATGTATTCCTGTAACTCTGGTGGGTCAGGTGATGTATTTCTGTACTAATGAGGGTTTTGACATAGTATTTTTGTACTGATGGGGGTTATATGGATGTATTTCTGTATCTATGGTGGTTCTGATAATATATCCATGTACTGATGAGAGTTTTGATTCTGAGTTTCTGTACCTCTGATAGGTCAGGTGATGTATTTCTGTAGCCCTGATGGGTCTGGTGATGTATTCCTGTGCTGATATTGGTTCTGATTCTGTACAAATATAATAGTTCAGAACTTCTAAGCTTTCTTGATACATGGCTATGTTAATAAAGCATTGTGCCTCCTGACAAGTTATGGGTTACAATGTTTTTATTTGTTAGGAGCATTAAAGGGGTTGTCCAAGTTTGTGATAAGTCTGTAGTCACTCTGTGTCACTCTGTGAGACTGTAGAGAATTCAGAGGCCTGCAGTCACCAAAAGGGACTAAAGAATTTCATCTCAAACCTGGACAAGCCCTTTAATTTTAACATTAAGCACTGTAGTCCAATCATAACAGTGTGAATAGATTCACTATCAGGATTCAGCTCTTCCTGGTTCCAGCAGTCATCACATGGCCGCCACTCCACTTGTGTGCAATTTTCACACTATGTCATATATTATGGTCATGAGACAGCTTTTCTTCCTGATTCTCTGTTTTTCACAAAAAATTAAGAGAATTAAGTAGAACAGCTTGCCAGCACTTGACTATGTACAGTACAGACCAAAAGTTTGGACACACCTTCTCATTCAAAGAGTTTTCTGTATTTTCATGACTATGAAAATAGTAGATTCACACAGACATCAAAACTATGAATTAACACATGTGGAATAATATACTTAACAAAAAAGTGTGAATCAACTGAAAATATGTCTTATAGTCTAGGTTCTTCAAAGTAGCCACGTTTTGCTTTGATTACTGCTTTGCACACTCTTGACATTCTCTTGATGAGCTTCAAGAGGTAGTCACCGGAAATGGTTTTCACTTCACAGGTGTGCCCTGTCAGGTTTAATAAGTGGGATTTCTAGCCTTATAAATTGGGTTGGGACCATCAGTTGTGTTGTGCAGAAGTCTGGTGGATACACAGCTGGAAAATCTTATTACCGTATATACTCGTGTATAAGCCGAGTTTTTCAGCCCAAAATTTGGGCTGAAAAGTCCCCCCCTCGGCTTATACACGGGTCATATACGGTGGTGGGGGCTGTGGAGGCTGGAGGAGGCGGGGGGAGGCTGCTGTATGAGCGGCCCCGTCACGTGGGGCCGCTCATTATATATGCACTGCTTCCCCCTGTCAATCAGCGGCAGGGGGAAGCAGTTCATATATGCCCCCCAAAAGCTGGCACTGTCCCCCCTTGTAAGGGCCCCCGCTGCTTATACATTACCATCCCGGTGTTCTGATCGGCGCCGCTCCTCGGTGCTACGTCTTCATCCTCCCGTCCGCGCTGGCTGCATCCGGGATCTCCGGCTGTCGCAGCGATATGACGTCATCGCGCGACGGCCGGAGATCCCGGATGCAGCCAGCGCGGACGGGAGGATGAAGAAGAAGCACCGAGGAGCGGCGCCGATCAGAACACCGGGATGGTAATGTATAAGCAGCGGGGGGGGGGGGGGGGCCCTTACAAGGGGGGACAGTGCCAGCTTTTGGGGGCTGTTGGTAGCCCCAGGGGGCTGCTGGGTACCCCCTGGGGGTTGTTGGTACCCCCAGGGGGCTGCTGGTACCCCCAGGGGGCTGCTGGGTACCACCTGGGGGCTGTTGGTACCCCCAGGGGGCTGTTGGTACCCCCAGGGGGCTGTTGGTACCCCCAGGGGGCTGTTGGGTACCCCCAGGGGGCTGCTGGGTACCCCCTGGGGGCTGCTATATGTACCCCTGGGGGCCTGCTGTATACTACCACTGGGGCTGTGGGGCTCCTGTATACTACCACTGGGGCTGCTGGGGCTCCTGTATACTACCACTGGGGCTGCTGGGGCTCCTGTATACTACCACTGGGGCTGCTGGGGAATCTGTATACTACCACTGGGGCTGCTGGGGAATCTGTATACTACCACTGGGGCTGCTGGGGCTCCTGTATACTGCCACTGGGGCTGCTGGGGCTCCTGTATACTGCCACTGGGGCTGCTGGGGCTCCTGTATACTGCCACTGGGGCTGCTGGGGCTCCTGTATACTACCACTGGGGCTGCTGGGGCTCCTGTATACTACCACTGGGGCTGCTGCGGAATCTGTATACTACCACTGGGGCTGCTGGGGAATCTGTATACTACCACTGGGGCTGCTGGGGAATCTGTATACTACCACTGGGGCTGCTGGGGAATCTGTATACTACCACTGGGGCTGCTGTATACTACCACTGGGGAGGCCTGTATACCACACTGCTGGGGGCTGTATACCTGTGCTGGGGTCCACCCTCGGCTTATACACGAGTCAATAGGTTTTTCCAGATTTTTGGGGCAAAAGTAGGGGGGTCGGCTTATACACGGGTCGGCTTATACACGAGTATATACGGTAAATAAACTGTTTGAATTTGTATTATGGCAAGAAAAAAGCAGCTAAGTAAAGAAAAACGATTGGCCATCATTACTTTAAGAAATGAAGGTCAGTCAGTCCGAAAAATTGGGAAATCTTTGAAAGTGACCCCAAGTGCAGTTGCAAAAACCATCAAGCGCTACAAAGAAACGGGCTCACATGAGGACCGCCCCAGGAAAGGAAGACCAAGAGTGACCTCTGCTGCGGAGGATAAGTTCATCTGAGTCACCAGCCTCAAAAATTGCAGTTTAACAGCAGCTCAGATTAGAGACCAGATCAATGCCACACAGAGTTCTAGCAGCAGACATATCTCTACAACAACTGTTAAGAGGAGACTTTGGGCAGCAGGCCTTCATGGTAAAATAGCTGCTAGGAAACCACTGCTAAGGACAAGCAACAAGCAGAAGAGACTTGTTTGGGCTAAAGAACACAAGGAATGGACATTAGACCAGTGGAAATCTGTGCTTTGGTCCAAATTTGAGATCTTTGGTCCCAACCACCGTGTCTTTGTGTGACGCAGAAAAGGTGAACGGATGGACTCTACAAGCCTGGTTCCCACTGTGAAGCATGGAGGAGGAGGTGTGATGGTGTGGAGGTGCTTTGCTTGTGACACTGTTGGGGTTTTATTCAAAATTGAAGGCATACTGAACCAGCATGGCTACCACAGCATCTTGCAGCGGCATGCTATTCCATCCGGATTACGTTTAGTTGGACCATCATTTATTTTTCAACAGGACAATAACCCCAAACACACCTCCAGGCTGTGTAATGGCCCCTTTACACGCAGCTACAGGTAACCGGTTTTCCACAGGTAACTTACTGGCTGCAGTGAAATCATGGAGACATGGTTCTATCTTGTTGCTGTGTACAAATGGAACTATGTCTCCATGATTTCACTGCAGCCAGTAAGTTACCTGTGGAAAACCTGTTACCTGTAGCTGCGTGTAAAGGGGCCATAAGGGCTATTTGACCAAGAAGGAGAGTGATGGGGTACTATGCCAGATGACCTGGCCTCCACAGTCACCAGACCTGAACCCAATCAAGATGCTTTGGGGTGAGCTGGACCGCAGAGTGGAGGCAAAAGGGCCAACAAGTGCTAAGCATCTCTGGGAACTCCTTCAAGACTGTTGTAAGACCATTTCCGGTGACTACCTCTTGAAGCTCATCAAGAGAATAATCAAAGCAAAAGGTGGCTACTTTGAAGAACCTAGAATATAAGACTTATTTTCAGTTGTTTCACACTTTTTTGTCATAGCTTTTATGCCTTTAGTGTGAATCTACAATTTTCATAGTCATGAAAATAAAGAAAACTCTTTGAGTGAAAAGATGTGTCCAAAGTTTTGGTCTGTACTGTATGCAAATCGCATATGAATTATTGGTCACCTGATGACTACTCAGAACGCTTGGGGGGAGAGGGGCGCCAAATTGAATTCTTGCCCTGGGTGCAAGAAAACCTAGATACACCTCTGGGTGTGATGTTCATGAAGGCCTCTTTATCTTGTTGCCCATGTGCTCTCAGATTGGAAGAATGGCACACAGTAATCCACTCTCTAACATAAGTTAAAATGGTTCTTACCAAGTCTAAAGCATCTGAATGTCTGCACATTCACTAAGAAGGCGTTTGCATGACATCGGGGTATGAGTGACATGTCCAACTACAGGTGTACCTTGACCTCACCCTACCACTCTCAAAGGCTATCATGGTGCAGGGCAAGATGGCAATGGGAGACTATACTCTTCAGTAATGAGTTCCGCTTTTGACTTGGATGCAATATAAGTTGCAAATTGATCTGGAGCCCACAAGGGCGATGCCACAAAGAGGTCTTCATGAGTGAATGTGAAAGTGTCCCAGGATAACGTCAGGCTGCATATTGCTTATTGCTACTGTTAGTACCTTGTGTGGACTAAACATGTTAAGATGGCCTGCAGCATCTCCAAACTTATCTCCCATAGATTACAGCTTGGACATGTCATTTCTTATGTGGCGCCTTGCTCACGCAGGTAGCCACAGACTTCTCTAATGCACAGAGGGGCTTCCACAGCAGGTACCTACTACATGCAACACCTTCCACCCCGCCACAGTAGGGGGAGCACCACTTGCTGCCCTTAGGCAAGATCCCCTATAAATACTGCTGCTGGGGGAGGAGTTAGTCAGAGTGTGCAGACGCTAGGAGAGCTGCGAAGACGTCCTGGTGGTCGGTGCCGCGGTTAGGCCCGAACCAGTGACCCGGAGTGGCCCTTCTACGTCCCGCAAGCCTAAGTGGGGACAGAAGGCAAGGAGTAGTGAGCCGAAAGGGAAGCAAGGAACTAGTTGAAGTTCACCCAAAGACAGTGATGGGCAACCTTTTGAGCTTGGTGTGTCAAAATTCGCCAAAAAACCGAGCATAAATCGCGAGGTGTGTCACCTTGAGAAAAAAAAACCTAATTTTACGATATTTATAGTTTAAATAACAAATATGTATAATTCTTTAACTTACCTGCTTAGTGACTTCTTTGTTAATCTGTCAGTTGGTTTCTTTTGTTGGTCTTGCTGTTATTTAACCTGTGTGGGGTGTCATGAACTAAGATAAGTGAGAGGCAGGGGGAATTCTTCAAGTGATGGCGAACCTGTGGCAGTCCAGCAACAGCTGGACTGCCACACTGCCACAGGTTCACCATCACTGATTTAGTGACTTTTTTGTTGCTGAATTTCATTGGCTAAATCTTCAATTGAAGGTTGGTATTTTGCACACTTCAAGGCCAAGCAAGCGCTACTAAGGTTATCTGTCAAAATGTCTATTTCTATTCCACGTTCTGCTTACTACCGTTTCACTACATAGAACGCAAAATGATCTGCCATTTTTTTCTATAATGCCATACATCTCAGTCCATGTCTCTTGAAAGGGTCGGCTACTGCTACTACCACTTCCTTTACTTAACCTTGGTTTTTTTGGCTTCTCCATAAGAGGGGCAGTGACAGAAGATTTATAGACAGCCCTGCAGGCAATTAGGGGTTAACTGTCTTTTAGGAAAGGGCAGAGTTAATAAGCAGAAATAGGGATTAATAGGGTGAAATGCAGTCTGTACTATGCTGCAAGATGGCGTTCCTTATGTAAATCAATGGCGGCAAACGGCACCCATAGCACAGGCCTCTTCCAGCCTCCCCCTCACTTATCTCAGTAATGGCCAATCACACATTCATGACACCCCAGATTCTGCCCAGAACCTTTCACGGGAGGATGGTTGCTGTAGTAATCACTGGACCTCCAGACAGACCTCCAGACAGCGATCACAGGGCCTCAGATATGCGTCCCCCGCAGCGTTCCGCTGCTCCCTGCTGCGCCAGCCAGAAGTTCCGCTTACCGGAAGTCCCAGGACTAGACACTCTGTGCCGGAGCTCTGCTGTTCTGGCTACAGACCTCCAGCACATTTTTTTTTCCTCAGCTGTAGTTAGTGATGGGCGAGTCCTAACTCGGAATCGCTTGACTCTAGTCTAGCGAGTCCGAGCCCGGGACTCGCTACTCGTTGCTAGTCTAGCGAGTCCAATGTTAATGAATGGGGAAGCGAGTAATAGCGAGTAGTGTGAGATTTACAAATCGCAGATGTCTCGGAAAGCGCTCGCATTGCCGTGTCGGAAACCCGACTCGCAACAGTTTTTTGCTGCTGTGTCTGTGTCTGTGGTTTTTATCCAAATAGCGAGTCTAGTTTCTCCGGCGGCCGCGTGTCACTGAAAATGGCTACGCGTGTCAGTGCTGACACGCGTGTCATAGGTTCGCCATCACTGCCCTAAGACGTACCGAACATCGGGGATGCGCACCTGTACGATACTCCAGGACCATAGAGAACCCTGTCACACCGTGGAGACTTCAGTCACCCGGTCCCCCTGTGGGTCAGATAGAGGGAGCCAGCCACAGCAGTATCCCTCTGCAGTGATCAAAGAAGGTAACCCGGAGACCGCACAGGAGGAGAGACAGACACCAGAGTCAGGAAGAGAGAGGAGGCAACACTGGCTGCAAGCAGGCTGTGCTTCAACCATTACAAAGTAGCAGAGAAGGCCTTATATCCACTTGCTGTGGGGACCCACTGTGCAACCTGGTCACCTGTCAGTGCCCTGGACATCTTTACCTGCGTACCACCAGTAAAAGAGACTTTACAGTGTGCGTGTCATTCCTCTCCGTTCCCGGCACCCCTCATAGACTGCTCCAACACTCCATATCCTATCTTCCAGCTGCCCCCCTTTACTCAACGCTGCCCCGGAGGTCCAGTTCTACCTGTGGAGGACTTTACCAACTCAGCCGCAATACCATTGACCTCCGGCAGACTGTGGCGGCGCCGGTGAATCATCACCGGAAACTACAGGTGGAGTCACGACAAACTTTGTACATACTCCCCTGTAAATATAAACCCTCGTTTCAAAGATAGGCCCAGGAAACGGGGTCAGGCCCGGCCCCCATTCCCCGTAACACCGTTAATCCCTTCGAGGTCTGACGCCCGAGTACCCCAAAGCCTGTGCTCGACACTTAGCAATCATAAAGGGAGCTGTCAGCAGCAGATCTTGATGATTTCCAAAGCCAAGTTCATTCTGCATGTCAAGACATTCCTCATGGAACCATAAATAACCTCAATAATAGCATGCCATGGTTGTTTGCTTATTTCTCCGTGTGGCTCTCATACTCAATTCTAAATAAATCAAGATGTTTTTAAAACTCTGTTTCCATGTTTTCAATATTTTCACATCATTAGTACAGTTTTCTGATTTCTAGAATTCCACAACTTTTTCTTCTTGGTGTTGCAATTTCATTGTTGAACTTTGTAGATTCATTGAGAAGCCATGGTGCAGATTTTGCCAGACATCACAACTTACATTACAAGATTTACAAATGTGACTCTTTGATTTCACTGAAACATTTGTATGAGAAATTTTATAATGAAATATATACTTTTCTGGGTAACACCAGTTTATACATGTAGACCATTAATCCTTGAATAAAGGATATGCATCTATTAAGACTCAATACCTCAATGGGATCTAAGTCTACAACCAGTAGAACAATAAGTACATATCTGCATTTGGGAAAAAGCTGGGAACATTGCTGGATTATTTCTCAAAAATAAATAAGGAAAACAACATGGAACTTTTCCTTCTGTCCCTATTGAAATATTTTTTACCCCACTAGACACAATCATCAGTTTAGTAGCTTTTTATAGAGCAATTGTCCCATCCCATGGCCGTGAGGTACCCGGTCCCGGGCGTTAATTAAAGGGGTAGTCACAGGTGGCCTGTGCCCGGGCCCTTGGCCTTGGTAGTCACTGAATAAAGGGAAAAATAAAAATATAAAGTCTTTGTGACGCCACCCACGGTGTCCAGTAATGATACCGGCAATGCTGCTGTCCTCCGGGGATGATGGATGGGGCAGCTAAATGGTGACGCTCCCCGTAGGTGGAGCGGGTTCCCCGGGGCAGAGATGGATGATGAATAGGGGATTTCTACACAGAGAGGTGGCTCTGCAGGTGGAGATGCTGGTGCAGTCTGTGTTAAGGGTGGTATCAGGGGCTGCGATGATGGACACACACACACTGGAATTCTTTTTTTTACCTTTTACAGGTGTTGATACAAGGTATCATCCAGGGTACAGTCCAGGTGGTCGGGTGGCAGTTCAGGATTTCCACACCCGATGAGTTGTGAGGCCTCCTCTGTACTGTGTGTGCATTTAAGTTCTGGCCTGACTGAATCCTGGCCCTGACCTCTCCTGTGTTCCTCACTTGTATGGCAGGCAAGATGAACCTTCTGCTAGGCACCGCTAACTGCTTTGTGGTCCCTGGCTCTTTGTAGTTGCTGTGCCACAAGTGCTGCCAGGAGCCTGAAGTCTCCCTGGTCCTCCGGTACACTCTGCTGGGCTAACTGAACCCATGCAGACTCGGACTCCGGTGTCCAGGTTGCTTCTGTCTGTTGCTGGGGTGAAGCGGTATGGTTCCTCACTCTAGGGTTCCTTACACTGGCTAGGCTCCCTCACTGATACGGGCCTGGCGCAGCACAAGTCACCAGGATGTCTTCACAGTCCTCCTTGGAACTGCACTGCTTAACTCCTCCCCCGGCCTGAATTTATAGGGGACCTTGCCTGAAGTCGGCAAGTAGAGCTCCCCCTTCAGGTCTGGGGTGAAGGTGTTGAATGTAAGTTTACCTGATGTGGAAATCCCTCCCTGCATCAGGTGTTCCTGTGGCAACTTACCCGCAGGGGTGCCACACAATATAAGGCTTCATTCGTTTGACAGTATTGTTCAGTATTAGGCCCCAGTATTTGTAAGCCAAAACCAGGACTCGTTTGTTTCACTCTGGTTGCGGCTTCCAAATACTGGGGCCTCATACAGGCCAAAATATTGTAATGTGAATAAAGGCAAATGTAAAATTTCAGCCACCTGGTGAGAGCTGAACATCTTTACACACAATTTTTTCAGTAATGAGTTTAATGTTTGGAGAATTAATGGGATATTTTATGTAATAAGATTTATACTAATGAATTCATCATTTATTCTCTTGCATTTATTGGTGTGCCTATTAGTTCTGGATTTTTTGGTTCTTTTTTTAAATACCAAAAATCACCCCAAAATTCACTCAGATCAGTACTCATATTTTCTTAGTGGCCCTATAAAGTTTTTTTTCTGTCTTCCTTCTTTATACAAGTCGTTCAGCACTCATTTAGTCGTTCATTCACATAATACTAGCAAATACTGTTTGGGAAGAAATGATTGTTAATACACAATCACTCAGTCCCCACTCAGTGTCCTGTTGTCTGCAGCACATCTCCTGTTTACATGGAGTGATATGCTGCAGGCAGCAACGAGGGAATCTGTCAGGTCAAAAATCCATATAGAACTGCTATAATTTTCTAATTCCTTTCTCTAAGCTCTCTCTATTGATGTATTTCTTTTATTCATATTCCCCTCATATCCTCTGTAAACTTCCAATAAAGAGATTCATTTCATCTGTCACTCGCAGTGAGTGATCCAGTTAGGCTAAGTGCACATCTGCATTTCTATTCCATTTAGTTTGCATTCCATTTTTGACAGCATTTGTTGATGCAGTTTTTGTAAAAGCAGCCCAAAACGTAGCTGGAGGCGTTTTGGGCTGCGTTTGCAAAAAGCATGCATTCTGCATTTGCAGAAAATGACATGCATTTTTACTTGCGTTTTCAATGTGTTTCCCTTTGAAATCAATGGGTGCAAAAACGCATGCGTTTCATTGCGTTTTTGGGCACAAATGCTGTTAAAAACAGATTGCAAGCAAACAGAATAGAAATGTGTAGCACCCCAGGGTATGGGAACTCGGATGTCTGGGCCTCTCTCTCTCCAATCGGGGAATATCGCAGGTGGCCTGGCCAGACCCGTGGCCCCAGGGGACAGCCTAAAAGAAGGGGTTTTTGTATTTACAAGTGATAAGAGTCTTGTGACGCCACCTGTAGTGCCTGGTGACTAGACACCAGTGCCGCCACAGTCCTCCGGAGGGTGGTGGTATTGCGGCTAGAGTGGAGTACCTTCCTACAGGTGAAGCTGGGCCTCCGGAGCAGTGATAAACCGTTGCCAGGACAGTGTAAGCTGTCGAGAAAAATCAATAGTAGCAGGACCGAAACACGGAGGCAATTCACTCTTCCAGGTACTTTACTTGCGAAACTGGTCAAGATGATGATACAGCTCACAGGTCTCTAGCCGGATGGCTAGACGGTTAACCGCAGCAGAATGCAGTCTGTGGAAGTCTCTGGTGGTACCTTCTCGGATCTAACCCTTGTCCTGTTCTTTCTCTTCTCAATGCCTGCTCAGCTATCAGTGTTACGTTCCAGGGGATGAACACTCTGAGAACGCCTTTGGAGTCGGGATGAGTACGGTTGTAACATGAACACTCCAGGCTGCGTTGTCAGAACTGCGCACTGCGAACAAATCAGAACCTGTCTGTCTGGGCTACTTCTCTCTCTAGCCCTCTCTTGAAGCCCTCTTTCTCTCGTGGGTAAGCTCCCATTCTCTGTCTTTCCTCGGGGAAGACACTCCTGAAGACTCCCCGTGCGTCCTCCCTGCTCTCCTTACAACTCCAACTCTCAAATTTTTTGGGACCTACCCCGGTTGCCTAGGTGGGTGTGTGTGAGTGCTGGGATCAAATCCTTCCACAGTGTTCTGCATTCTCCTGCGACAGGGATAACCACACCCTCATTTTTGGGTGCAGAACCCCACTTTTGACGCCTGACCAGTGGGGCGCCACAAATGCAGATGTGAAAAGGCCCTTCGTTCTCTACTGCCCACTCTGCATAGGATGAATATTCATGTCACATATTCACATCACATCACTGCACTGGAGATCAGTAGGTGGGGGGCTGTATCCTCCTCTCTGCTCTTTGTGTTTGCAGCCAAGCAAGAGGTCACATAAAACACAGAATCTGTCACAGGACAGCAGGATAGCTAGAGAAACAAATGGAGTAGACACCTTATCTAGATCAGCTAAGGCAGACCTGCAATACCTCACTCCCTTTGTGTCCACAACAGAACTGAAGCTCCTAATGGAAACTGAAACCTGACACTGCACTGAGAGCAAAGGGAGCAGGGAAGAGGGAGCCGCTGAGAAGACGTGCACACTAAATGTAATAATACTAATGCTAAACAGTTTAAAACAGCTGGACTATTTCTCTGCACTTATAATGGATAGGACTAATCCAGGAGCTCCCTGCAGGGTCTGACAATGCTGATCACATGGAAACTACAAATAGTACAATAATGATTTTACATGTTTTTAAAAGGTCTGCTCAGGCACTATTCAAGGGTAATATTAATATCATACTGAATAATGACCTGACAGGGTCCCTATAAGTAAATTGTTACATGCCAATTTTCATATAATTTCTTATGTTTTTTATTGCATGTTTATTACTCTGGTTTCTTTCAGCTTTTGACATGTATAATTTTAAAAGATGATTTGTTTTATAATTGCACTGTAAATTAGCTTTTCTAAAACTTTGTTGGTAAAGTCATGTGAACATTAGATTTTTTAGTGTGTTTCTTCTATGTCATTGTTCCAGCACAAGAATGTGACGTGCTTCAGATTTTAGAAATGTTGATTGCTCTCAGTGTGAGAAACAAGATACAAATCTTGTGGTTGTGATAACTTTTAATGGCTAAACCAAAATTAAATAAATGATGTTATAAGGCGAGCTTTCGAGACGACTCGGGTCTCTTCATCAGGCATGGTATGACAAGATATTGAATGAAACTCAAAATATATGCATGCACAACTAAAATGATTGGACATTTGACTAAATAAACATTACAAAGACTGGACATTTGGCAAAATAAACAAACAGCCTCGGAGAGGATCTTCAAACAGGCAGGCCAGAGGTAATAAAGTCTTTAGGACACTAAATTATGTGCAGATTTTAGAAACACACCAATGTCAATTTATGCTTCATATAAAAGCCCAGGGGGCATGAGATTTCTATAAATCCCATTAACTGTAAAACACTGCTTTTTTGTGCAACGAAAATATATAGTGTCAAAAATGCACCAAATACTCATAGTGGGAACTTAGACTCAGAGGCAATTGAATACAGCCACTTTGTAACAATACCCACTAAAACCACTAGGGGGGGCAAAAATCTTTTCAATGGATTAATTCCTTTCATTTCCTCCAATACACTGTATATTAAAAAAGAATATTGCATGTTGTGAGATATTTTATGATTAAAAAATCAGATATATACACATATAATATTTAAGTATTAAAGTAATATTCTCACATATATGAAAATAACTCGGGAAAATATAAAGCTCAAGATGAATCCGACCCTAAAGAGCTTTGTCATCATGATGACCCTGACCTCTTACATAAAGCTTTGTATGTAATGCTTGGATTACTGTATAGCTCCACATAGTGAACAATCTGGATGGACTGATGTCCTGTCTATTCCCAAAACACGACTCTGGTATGTTATTCTTCCCGGTTATTTTGAACTATGTTTCCTGAAACTTTCAGCAGGATAACACATTATCTGCTAGAATTAAAGGCACAGAGACTAATTTCTTAGTATTGACCTTACGCTGCAAAATATAGACATAGCCAAGTTCTTGTTACAGGGTTTGATCAGCTTACTCATAGTCACCAAGCAAATAAAATCTGCCTATCCTTCTTCTATGCTTTGCAATGCTCAACTAATTGTTAGAATTCTCCAGATGTAAGATGGCCGTTTTATGACAGATATGAGCGTGACAGAGACAAATATTTATGGCCTCATTGGCAATTCCTGAAAGGTTGTCAATGACAAATACTGCAACATACTTATGTCAACTTGTAAAGACATGGACGTTTTGCTACAATTATTTAAATGTCATTTAGGCCCCATTCACATCACGATTTTTGTGGATATGTGGCTATCCATTGTGAAACTGATAGCCACGGATCCAATTAGGCCTCCATGTATCCCTATGGGCACGGATGGGCACAGATTGGTCCTTAATAGCCATCCTTATGTGCAGAGATCAGATTGTGTCCGCTTTTTTCACATCCCCAAAATCGGAGACTGCTCCGATTTTGGGAACAGCGGACACAATCAGACAGAATCAGACCGTATTGGATCCGACGCTGTCCGATTCAAATAACATGGGTGTCTATGGAGCTCGGATCCGGGAAAAAACAGGATCATTTCCCGGATCTGATTTTAGTGTACTGAGCATGCTCAGTAACACTAAAACTGCTCTGTTCCCGTGTAATTTCACTTGAGCAGTTATCTACATATGCTGGTAAAGTGAAATTAAAGTAAGCAAAGTGTTAAAAATAAAAAAAAATGCTCACCTCTTCGCCAATGCGTCTCGCGATGCGTGGCATCCACCTCCAATGGCTGCAGGACTTTAATCAGCTGACCGGGTGGGGCGGGGCAACCCAATCAGCTGATGTATCACTTGACAGCATCAGCTGAGCAGTTTAAACCATCCGCCCACCAAAACCAATTGATGGGTGGGCAGTTTAAACAGCTCAGCTGATGCTATCATGTGACACATCAGCTGATCGGGTTGACCCGCCCACCTGGTCAGCTGATTAAGGTTCTAGCAGCCATCGGGGTGGATGTAAAGCGGTCGACAGGGTAGGGGGTACTCAGATACCGGGATAGACGGTTGCTTCGATTGGGGAATCACGGCTGGTTGGTTCCCGGTTCCGTGCCCTGGACCCTCAGTGGCAGGGGTGGGGGTGATGATGATGGGGGAATTGGTATTGTGAAGCCACCTGTGGTACCTGGTAATGTGGATACCAGTGCTGTGGCCGACCGCTGAGGTGATGGAGGTGCAGCTCAGAGTAGTACAGCTCCCCACAGGTGGAGCTTTATCTCAGGGCAGCGGGGATGGATGAGAGGAGTCATAGTTCTTACCCCTCTGAGTGCTGAGGCCCTCTGGGCACCAGAGGAAAGGATCACAGACACCGATTCAACTCAAACGCTACTTTACTGGTACCAGGTAGATGATACAGTACACAGACACAGTCTGATTGAACGGGGACGTAGCCACAAATTGTAAGGTGATCCTGTTGAATCTGTTGATAGTCCCTTTTAATGGTTTTTGGGGTCTGTGTTCCTCTTTACTCTCTTTAACCACTCTGCAGAGCTCCTATGCCAGTCCACGGGTCTGTTACAGTTAAGTACATTCAGTTCCTTACCGGTAGGATGGGAGCGACAGCAAGCAAATCCTCCCGCCACTGGAATTCGGTCCTTTTCTTTAAAGTGTCCTGGACCCAATATAGGACTGAGGTAAAGGTACAGTCTGTGGTGCTATGGCTCCCTTCTGTTGGTCCCACAGCTTGTCAGTTCGTTAACCAGGGATAGACCACTGATTGCCTCAGCTCTGGTATGCGGTGTCGACCCCGGACTTCCCCAGCTGGCTCCAACCAGGCCTGGTTCGTCCCCTCCGGTTCCGGGTCACCTCTCTCTAAGAGGCACCCTCCTGTCAGGAACGCTGTCAGGCACATCCTCTCTGGCTGCCTTCCCGGCACTGTCTGACTAAAATTAGCTCAATTGTCACTCAAGTCTCCCGCTCTAATCTAGGCTCCACCCCCTGGACCTACTGAATATACGGACCCTATGCTAAGGGGGGCTAGTGTATAGGTGCTTTGGACAGACTCTACAAGGAAACCCCAAATCCATACCTACGAAGGCACTACACCTTCTGTTTGGGGTGCAGTACATCCCTGTGCGCTAGCATAGGGGTGCCACAGATGTGTCGCATCGCGGACACTCAGCGAAGAGGTGAGCATTTTATTTTTTTATTTTTAACCATTGCTTTCCCTTGCGCAATGTATGTAGATACATTATGAAAGTGAAAGTCAGCCCCGACACCACTTGCCTGCGCTTTGCAGGCTCGGGCTCCTCCCAGCTCTTTCTGTGTCAAATCGGTCAAAATCACGGATTCGGACACTGAAATGGCATCCGGAGTAACAAATCCGGGCCTGTCCATTCCTGTCCTTGTGGTCCTGCAAAAAACAGGATCCCCACAGACAGGAACAAAAAGTGATGTGAAGGGGGCCTTAAAAAGAACCAACCAGCTGGTTTTAGGTCGATAAAGTGAAGCTACTGTAAGAGAGTAAACTAATAAGCTGCTAAAACCAAGCAGACTGCCATTTTGTAGTGGCCCAGGAAAGTGAAAACACAGTCTCTGGTTGCCATGGTGACTGCTCTGTGTCTAGGAAAGTGAAAGCACAGTCTCTGGTTGCCTTGGTGACGGCTCTGTCAGTTGCTCCTGTTGTTGTTGATCTCTCTCTGCGGTGGCCATTACTAGTGTAAGGATTACAGCAAAGCCAGTGCAAGCTATATGGGCCTTTAAAGTTGTTTGCAAGCCCTGTTGTGTGGACTAAAGACTTTATCTTGAACTGAGCAAGTGTCCAGCATCTGAGGAGAGGCTGAGGAGATGTTCCCCCTGATGGAGCGAGTGATTGCCGTCCAGGAAGGCCGTGAGTGACTGCGAAAGGAGAGCCGGCGTCCGGTGCCATCCACATTGGGAGGATCCTGACAAGGAGGCTGAGGAGATGTTCCCCCTGATGGAGCGAGTGATTGGCGTCCAGGAAGGCCGTGAGTGACTGCGAAAGGAGAGCCGGCGTCCAGTGCCATCCACATTGGGAGGATCCTGACAAGCCCTGGAAAAGAGTGCTCCACAGATTGCACCCCAAGCTTACAGAACTAAAGTACTGGACATGTGAATATGGCATTGGCTGGTAAGATGCCAAATTTTGCTGTTTTTCAATACGTTTTTTTCTTTTGGCGCAAAAGGTTTTTTTTTCTTTTCTTTTTCTGGACTTGCTGCAGCCCACGTGGAATATACACCAGTGTAAAACTACATTTGAGGTTGATGGTACCATAGTTTTGAGATACCCGGGTATCCCTGTGCTAAGTGTATAGCCAGCATTGATATAGTGTAATGTATTGTTATTAGCTGTGATAAGTTATACTCAGTGTGCCATCTCAGAGGTCCCATCAGACCGCCCACAGTTGATGTACATAGCCTTTAGTTAAGTTAAATCCTAGATAAGTCTAACGTGTAGGTAAATTTGTTCCTGGTTCTGAGTGTGATTTACATACCCTGGGAACTCTGAGATCGGTGCATTGATGTCGGCTAACGCGGAGTGTGTGAAACTGTTATTGGTAATATTTTAAGGGGATTTTGAGACTTATACATTCCATACTGAACCATACTTTGATCCCCATATCAGTAAAAATACTGTTGTTTATTTCTGCCTCTGTCTTAGTCTGTGACTCACTGGATCTTAATAGGACCTCCGGTCATTACACTACTACCTTACAGGCTCTGGGATACTGAGTGCAATCATACCTTTACTTCAATGATTACATGTATGATTGCTGAGATAAATGTTATAGAAGTCCTTAGAAAGTGTGCAGCAATTAGCATAAGAGTGGCTGGGTTTCTTTGTTATACTGCCCTGTTTTTAATAAGCAAAATCCTCCCCCACTCCTTCCATCTCTCTTCTTGTGATCTCAAAAGCAGGAGCCCCCCGCCCCTCCCGTCTCTACACGTCCTGATTTGTCCTCTCTCACAGACCTGGACAGATCCCTGCTGTTGTCATCCCAGATTACATCACAGATGGGGATCCTTCTATGGAGCCTGCTGGGAGTTGAAGTGTCTCTAGATGTGCAGATTGTGTGATGGAGCATGATGGGGGTTGTAGTGTCCCTAAATCTGCAGACTGTGTGATGGAGTGTGCTGGGGGTTGTAGTGTCTTTGTATCTGCAGACTATCTGATGGAACATACTGAGAGTTTTAATGTCTATGGATCTGCAGACTGTGTGATGGAGCATGCTGGGAGTTGAAGTGTCTTTGGATCTGCAGATCCTGAACGAGTGACACTACAACTCTCAGCATGCTCCATCACAGAGTCTGCACATCCACATGTATCGCCCTTATTCTCTGCTTACAGGGGATGTTACAGTGGTGGCCGTGGACCGGTTCCTTGGCCCTGAAGGGACCGCAATTAAAAAAGTAAAAAATACAAATACAACTAAGAGTTTGTCAGTGATGCCACCTGTGGGATGCGGCCAGATATGACCATCGCTGCTTATCTCAGCTTCAGGGGATGATGTTGGGATGCAGCAGGATGATAAACCCTCCACAGGTAGGGCTAGGATGACCCCTGAGCTGGTGATAATAATTGTTATTGGTGTTGATGGGGATGCAGGAATTAGCCCAAACAATGATGTGGAGACACAAGAGTAACAGTCTTTTCTTTACCTTTAATGGTGGAACTCAGGTAGTACCGGGTACTGTTTTCTAAAGTTCACGGTGATAGAAATAATTTCGTTAGTTCTTCCTTTGTTCGATAAACTCCATAGACTGCGTCTTCAGAACCAAAAGTGGGTTTTATTCGGGTAGGAAAAAATACAGAGATATATGGCAAGGCAATAATAGGCAGGTTTCCAGAATGACAGGCACGGGAGCCACAGGTGTCACACTCAGGATGGATTCAGAATAATGGCTCCCCGTGTCATGGACGGGGGTTTCTTTATACCAATTTTCTCCATAGAAGGACATTGGCACAATGACTCTCTATGGACAAATGGCTACGTCATTCTGTCATAAATGATCCCTTCATATTACTTACAACATATATTGACATGAAAAAGCACATTCATTTCATTACTAACTATATACTTCACTTAAACTTATCCATATAAATTATCTCATAATAGCCTTTTTGGGGCCAAGCACAAATCACAACTTATTGACATTAATCAGCTCTGTTCTTGATTATAAGAAACGTCATATTAGTCTTGAGGGATAGAATACACCGTAAAATATCCTTCAGATTTGAGAAACACTTGAGAGAAAGGAATTGGTTAACTGTTATCATGATTAGCTCTTGGTATATGCTTGGACCAAACCTAATTAGCTCCATGCCTCTTTTATTTCTATGCCTAGTTTCCTTATTACTTGAGATCTACAACAAAAGTTCTTAAACTGAAACTCTTACACAAGACAAAATGGCTGACAGAGGCCTTGGTACCCATGGCCTCCGTCTAACAACGGGGTGAGGAGCTTGGAGGTAATTTTAGGCTTTCCACACCAGGCAAATCCTGAGGCTTTCCTTTTAGATTGTGTCCTTTGGGCCCTGGCTACATAAAGCAATGCTGTGACCCTCTCTGTTCTGTATTAGCTGTAGGAAAAAGCAGCATGAACCCTTCTCTTGGCTGTATTTCTACTTAGCTCTCCTGGGCTCTGTAGTATGGCTGTGTATCTTTAGCTGTACAGTGAACGGGGCGGTGTATAACTATCTGTTCTCCGGATTTGGCCACTGGGTTTAAAATCCCTTACGATCTCAGTCTCCGGTGACCGTACTATACTTAATTCTATGCTTGCTGGCACTACTACCACTCCCAGATTTTCCTTCTCTCCTCCTCAGGCCCTCGCTATGGGCTCCACACACTATCAGTTTCCTTGAATCGGCCTAACACGGCTCCTGTCCCCAAGATCACTTTCCTCTCCTCCTTCTGCTCTGCTCAACTGTCAGCTCAGCTCTCCTGACAGGAACTGACTAGCTTCACCCCCTGCACCTGCATATCTAGGGGATCTCTACTGATGTCAGCAACTGACCTGACCTCAGCTGTTAGAGCTCCCCCTACAGACCCAGATTGGGATATATTATATGTGTGCTTAACCTGGTGGATGCCTTGCCTCCAAGCTTGTAATGTGATTACCAGACCCCGGGGAGCGACACTTACCCCTTGGTTAAATTCAGTACTCCCGGACTGAGAAAACATATAAAAATATAACATAGCATAACAGGAATTAATAACAGAGTTTCAAAAGAAAAATTACAAAAACCAAGCAAAGTTACTGGAAAAGCAGTCCAACAAAAAGAATAAAAGTTCAAAAAGCAACAAAAGTCTTTACATTTACCCAGCCTGACAGGCCAGTTTGCTCGTGCAGCCCCAGTGGTAATCTTCTTGCACTGACACACCAGTGTCCTTATCAACTCCGGGCTGCTAAAAGTCATATAAAAAACAAAACTATATTCTCTAACTACTTACAAGGGTACTTTAACTTTTCTAACTAAAATGAATATTTACACTATTTACATTACAAATTTTACTTCCCTCTGAAGGGATAATCATCTCTATACCGAGCTGGAATCCAACCTTTGTTGCTACGCATTGACCTACGCAATACCGGTGCTTCTGTCAGGGTATTTAAATCTGTATCAGCTATGTGTGGAGAGGGTATACTATTGTTTAGTGCTTGTGATTCTAGTGGAATAACAGGTATACTCTTACTCACCCGGGGACTGATAGGTATAGCACGAGGGGTGTCGTATTCATCAAAGTCTTCAGCCCGTAAGGTCCTGGCGGGTTGATCAGTCACTGGCATAGAGAAAGTGAGCACTGGAGCCACAATGGCTCCGTTAATCTGAAGCCAATCTGAAGCAGGGAGGTCACCCAGCGTGGTATGGATTATCTCCTCTTTTTCTGGTTTGTGAACTGGCATTGACAAGCCCAGTTCAGGACTCCTTAGCTGTTCAGGACATCGTTTCAAAGGGTCTTGGGAAACAGTAGCTGAGTTTTCTCCCCCTCCCGGCTTATCAAGCAAACCTTCTGAGGATCAAGTTGAGACGACATCACAGTGTAGGGCACGGCCTCCCATTGGTCATCTAATTTGTGGATCTGCCGTTTCCGCTTCAGGACCTGCTCTCCTGGTTCCAGAGGGCCAGCTGGCGCATTTTGGTTGTAGACCCTCTCTTGCTTCTCCTGAGCCTGAGACAGATTTCTCTCCACACATTCTTGCACCTGGCGATACTTCTGTTGACGCTCAGTGTCCTAGTCCATCTTCGGGAGGTTACTTTCAGGGGTAAATACCCCCATTTCAAGGTCAATGGGCAGCTTACCGGGTCTACCTCTCATTAGGTAAGTAGGACTGAAATTGGTGGAATTTACTAGAATATTATTATAGATATCCACTAGATCTGGCTGCCTTTCCGGCCATATGTTCCTTTCTTCTATTGGAAGGGTGTTCAGCAAATCCATCACAATTCGGTTAATTTGTTTCCATAAACCATTTGTCTGCGGATGATAAGGTGTAGTCCAGATCTTCTTACACCCATAAAGATTGTAGAATTCCTGAAACACTTCCGCTTCAAAGGTCGGACCTTGATCAGTTAATACCCTCTCCGGGTAACAATGAGGCCTACAGAAGTAGGCAGCTTATTTCCGGGTTAGGGGGATAAATAAACGCGAGATGCAGCGTTTAGTACGCTGTTATCCCTTACACTGCGGTGGTGAAGTCTCTTAAGGCACCGTCACACGTGGCAAGTTTGCTAGCAATGTCACTGACAATTTGCTGGTTGCAGTGAAATCATGGACACATTGTTCTATTTTGTTGCTGTGTACAAATGGAACAATGTGTCCATGATTTCACTGCAACCAGCAAATTGCCAGTAAAATTGCTGGCAAAATTGCCGCGTGTGACGGTACCTTTAGCGTCACTTCTATGGTGAGTGTTACATTATAATTTAATGCTATATGTTACTGTGACCATAGGGTTCTTGTGCCAGTCCTCTTTATCACTGTATATTGATATAGTTTATTTCTAGGTCTTGTCTTGTTGAAACCTCTTGTCTGAGCAAGATTTTTGTTTCTTCCATATAGCCTATATGAAATAAAAAATCATCATAAATGAAGTAGCATGGTGACAAGAATTAATGGTATAGATCAATATTGAATCTTATTCTACTCTGTATTATACTTTTATGTAACATGAGGATTTATCATGTATCATATTCTCTTTGTTCTTTTGTTTAGCAACTGATGAAGGCCAATAGGCCGAAACGTTTTGCTTTTTAATTCTGTCTACACAAGCTGCTTATTAAAAAATTTTGAATCAAATTTTTTTGCCAAGTTATATTGATTATTATTATTACCTACAGAAGTACATTTGAAAGGTTCAAGTGGTGGTTCTTGCCGTCTGATCTTTCACAGGTACCACTACCAAGAATCGAGAGTAGTGGTCCACGATCGTGAGGGCGTAGACATAGCCAGATCGACTTGGGGTCAATTTCACGTGATCCAAAGCCACCAACTCCAGGGTCTTCTTAGTGACAATAGGTTGCAGTGGAGCCCTCTGGCTATCACGATCTTTCCTGCGAAGACTACAAGGGCCACTGTTCCTGCACCAGGTCTCAATGGTTGGTCTCATACCAATCCAATAAAATCTTTCTCGCAGCAGGGCCTCCAGCTTCTTCCAGCCGAAGATTGTGATAGGCTTCCAGAACCATCTGGGCGTTCCTTTCTTGGGATCACTATCTGCCATATTAGTTCTTGAGAAAGTAAAATCTGTGAAAGAAAGAATGCGCAAATAGGGTCTTATCTCAATGATACACTTTCGCTTATCGATGTGGAATTGCTCACCTTTGTCAGTTGTGAAACCCACAACTGGTAGAATATCGTACAGGCAGCTGCTGCAGGGACCGCACTCCCAACGGTGACCGTGGTTGTAATACAGAATCCTGGACAAAGTGCCTCAGTGTCTGTTCCCTGAGGAAGGAGCTCGGGAGGAGGCTCCGAAACGCGTCGGAAAATAAAGGCTGTAGCTGTACCAGACATTCCTGTGTCTGTGTTTCTTTGGTCTCGGAGCAGCAGCGCGGACACTGAGGCACTTTGTCCAGGATTCTATATTAGTTCTTGAGTTCTAGGGTTAATATGCCGTCGGCATAGTTTACCGGCATAGATAAACAGCCTTCCTTTATCCTTCCAGAGCTGCAATGCCTCCACTGGGGCATCTGGGCTTGGGTGTGCCCCTGCTTGTTATAGTTAGGTTTTGGCCAAGTTTGGATGGCAGTGATCTTCTCCAGATCTGGAGCCACACCCTGTGCGCTTACAATATGGCCTAGGTACTGTACCTTAGGTTTGAGGAGATGACACTTTGATGGTTTCACCTTTAGGCCGAACTTGGACAGCCCTCGAAGACTTCAGCTAGATTCTTCAGGTGGCCCTCGTATGTCTTCGAGGGCCACGGTCTCAAAGTTCAGGTTACCCAAACAGCATTCCATAAGCCTCTTGAACGTTTCCGGGGCATTGTAAAGTCCGAACGGCTTACAGTTGAATTCATTTAGGCCCATAGGTGTCGTAAAGGCGGTCTTTTCCCGGTCAGCCTCTGCTACAGGGACCTGCCAGTACCCACTGGTGAGATCAAGAGTGGAGAAATAGTTAGTTGTTCTCAAAGCGGCTAATGACTCCTCTATCCTAGGTAATGGGTATGCGTCTTTGTGTGTAATGCGATTGATCTGTCTATAATCTACACACATCCTCATTGTCCCATCCTTTTTCTTCACTAGGACTAGTGGAGCTGCCCATGAGCTACATCTATCTCTAATCACCCAGCCTGCTTCATTTCCCGTAACATCTCCTTTGCGCATTGGTAATTTGCTGGTGGTATAGGCCTGTACCTTTCCTTGATAGGTGAGTGATCACCGGTTGGTATACAATGCTGTACTCCCTTTGCCTGCCCAAAGTCTAATGGATCCTTGCTAAAAATCTGTGTAAATTCTCTAACTACCCGGTATACTCCAAGCTTATGGTGTAAAGGTGTTGAGTTGGTGCCGACGTGCAACTGCTGACACCAATCTTCTAACTTTTCTTTTGAGCCGTTGTCCTCAGCCGGGTCAGGTAAGTCTAAGGGCTCCACGGCGGTAATTGCGTTGTCAACTGTATATAATTTAGCAATAGTAGCATACCGGGGTAGCTTAACCTCTTCCTCCCCACAGTTCAAAATGCGTACAGATACCCTCCCGTTGCGGACATCAACTACACCCCTGGCTGCTAGGATGGTGGACCGGCTATCCGAATACACAGGTTCTACTAATGCCTGGTAACTTTGCCCATTAAGGCCCACAGCCGTCCTACACCAGATTAATATTTCACTCCGCGGAGGTACTACAATGGGGATAGGGTCACTTACTCTTACGCTGCCGATCTCACCTCCAGACAGCTCCACCTGTTGTTTTTGGACCAGAACCCGGATCTCCCGCTGCAGGGTCCTTTGCTGTCTGAAGTTACCATTGGGGTTTCTGCTTTGCGATCAACATCTATTATCATCAAACCTACATCATGCAACTCCACCAGCCCCACTGTCATAGTCACTTCCTTAAATCCCTTTTGGGGTACAGATCCCTCATTACTTGCAACTATAGTAAAATTGTCATCCGGACTATAAGTAATATCAGAGTCTGCCCAATAACGTTTGTAAAGGATATGGAGTATTGAGGTGATCTGCGACCCGGTGTCCAGTAGAGCGTTCATGGGGATTCCGTCCAGAATGATAAGCAGAATGGGTGGTCTCCCCACATACCGGTGACACCAGTTCGACGGGTTGGAAAGGTCTACTCCCGAGGGGGGGCCCCCTGCCCCTGGGATTTCTCGTTTAAAGAACAAAATCGAGCAAGGTGTCCTGCCTCACCACAATGGTGACAAATGGGTTTTCCTGTGTTGTTATAGCGGTCGGTGACTCTGCCTTGCCTGGTGAAACTCTTCATCAGACGCATCCAGGCGACATCATTGGAGCTTGAGGCTAGACTGATTCTCCTCAACAATTCGGCTCCTTGCATATCTTTCACAGTTTTAGCCAAGTCAGCCATCTCTTGAGTGAGCTGCTGCAGCTGAAGGCATATACTTTCTGGGATAAGAGGTGTGACAGCTTGTACACTGGCCCTGCAGAGGTCGGGGAAGAAGACGTCATCTCAGTAGAATAGGTTGTTGCCACTTGTTGTGAGGGCACAGGGCTGCGATCTGGATCTTCCTTTAACAACCGAAGAACCCGATTTTTGAAGGCTGTAAAATCCTCATCAGGATGCTGCGAAGACAGGGTCCGCATTTGGACCCGAGTAATGGAGTCTCGTAAGCCCTCAATAAACTGGGTCCTCAACATTTGGCTCTCATTTGGTGCACTATCAGGGTCAGCCTGTTTCATAGCCTTCAGGGCTCCCTGCATGGTTAAAGCATAACTGCGCACACTGTCCTGCATCCCTTGTTTGCATCCAAAGAACCGAACTTTCAATTCAGAAGCTGTCCGGGTCTCAAAAGCTTCTTTTAATTTGGCATAAACTTGTGATACAGTTGCTTTATCATTATCAGACCAAGCTTTTGCCTCCCGCCAAGCTTCACCTTCCCTTCCAACTGGCCACTTATCATTTTTACACGCTACCCTTGTGTCATAGGGTACAGTTCAAATACACCTTTCATCCATTCACGGAAGTCACTGAGGGTATCAGGGGCCCCTGAATACTGCGGGAGTCACTTTGCGCCAGGGACATATGGCAGGTTGAACGGCATGGAAGCGGTGAGCGGAGGTATCACATTCTCAGCATCTCCAATGGCATCGCCGCATCTCTCCTCCTCGGAGACAGTCATTGTTCCCCTTTGGTGAATCACAGCCCTCTTTGAGTTTCAATTAATATCACTCACTTGCTTCCGGCAAGACCTCTTGGTGCCAAGTGTTTTTCTGCGTCACGTAGTTACGTTGCTTCACTGACATAAGAGCGAGGGGCGGGGCTTATCTTCGCACCTTTCTCAACTGTCACGCCCCCTCTTCTCCTGTTCTCCATGTGACGCAGCACTAATTAACTCAGTTCACAGTTCAATAAAGTTAATAACACAGTCCTTAGGCACACTTAACCCAGTTTAACCAGATTTGGTTCGTGCTGTTCGTGATGCCAATTTTTGCATCGTCCTCAGGGCTATGGGTTACTCAGGACCGGTCCTTATTCTCTGCTTACAGAGGGATGTCACAGTGGTGGCCGTGGACCGGTTCCGTGGCTCTGGCGGCACCGCAATTAAAAAAGGAAAAAATACAAATAAGAGTTTGTCACTGATGTCATCTTAGGGATGCGGCAAGATATGACCACCACTGCTTATCTCAGCTTCAGGGAATGATGTTGGGATGCAGCAGGATGATAAACCCTCCACAGGTAGGACTAGGATGATTCCTGAGCTGGTGATAATAATTGTTATTGGTGTTCATGAGGATGCAGGAATTAGCTCAAACAATGATGTGGAGACACAAGAGTAACAGTCTTTTCTTTACCTTTATTGGTGGAACTCAGGTAGTACCGGGTACTGTTTTCTAAAGTTCACGGGGTCCGGAGCTTGGAGGTAATTTTAGGCTTTCCACGCCAGGCAAGTCCTGAGGCTTTCCTTTTAGATTGTGCCCGTTGGGCACTGGGTGCATAAAGCAATGCTGTGTCCCTCTCTGTTCTGTACTAGCTGTAGGACAAGCAGCGTGAACCCTTCTCTTGGCTGTATTTCTACTTAGCTCTCCTGGGCTCTGTAGTGCGGCTGTGTCTCTTTAGCTTTACAGTGAACGGGGCAGTGTCTGTTCTCCGGATTTGGCCACTGGGTGTAAAATCCCTTACGATCTCAGTCTCCGGTGACCGTACTATACTTAATTCTGGGCTTGCTGGCACTATTACCACTCCGAGATCTTCCTTCTCTCCTCCTCAGGCCCTTGCTATGGGCTCCACACATTGTCAGTTTCCTTGGACCAGCCTAACACGGCTCCTGTCCCCAAGATCACTTTCCTCTCCTCCTTCTGCTCCGCTCAACTGTCACCTCAGCTCTCCTAACAGGAACTGACTAGCTCCGCCCCCTGCACCTGCATATCTAGGTGACCTCTACTGATGTCAGCAACTGACCTGACCTCAGCAATTAGAGCTCTCCTTACAGGCCCAGGTTGGGATATGTTATATGTGTGTGTCACCAGGTGGATGCCTTGCCTCCAAGCTTGTAATGTGATTACCGGACCGCGGGGCGCCACACACAGACACTATAATTCCCAGCATGCTCCATAGACAGATCCCCATCTGTGATCTGTGCTGACAATAGCAGGGATCTGTCCAGATTTGTGAGAGGAGACAGATCAGGACGTATAAAGACTGGAGGGGGCTGGGGCTTCTCCTGTTTGTGAGATCACAAGCAGGGAGATGGAGGGAGGGAGAGAGGCAGGGGAGGACTTGGCTTACAGAAAACAGGGCAGTATACATAGAAACACAGCCTCTCTTATGCTAATTGCTGCACACTCCGTCCCCCTGCTGCACACTTTATAAGGACTTCTATAACATTTATCTTAGCAATCATACATGGAATCATTGAAGTAAAGGTATGATTGCACTCAGTATCCCAGTGCCTGTAAGGCACCAGCTTCACATTATAGACCTAAAACCTGCTGGCTGGTCATCTTTAAACATGTGATTGATAACAGAAATTTTCTTCAGATCTTATGGTGGGTTTACACGCCGCGATATCGTTTCGATATCGCAACTCAATGGCGCGGGAGCGCGCAATTAGTGCACGTTCCTCCCGCATCGCATTGAATGTTTACACGCTGCGATATCGGAATACAACGTCCGTGCGATGTCTCCGCCTCCCAACCCAGGATCGCATAGTTAACATGGGAGTGAATGGGTGACGTATCAAATCGCATTGTAATTGGGCGTTTACACAGCACGATCGGCTCCAATCTCCCTTCAATATCGGGGCATTGAATAGCACGCTCATTCGATCCCCGATATCGCATTGACATCGTTCCTGCATCGTATTGGACGTTCACACCATACAACGCAGGAACGATATCGGGTCCAACGATCGAACCACGTGACTTTTCATTGAAATTGTACTGCGATATCGCGACGTGTAAACCCGCCATTACAGGGGTTCTATTGGACAATCCCTATTTGTTGGAAAGGTTCTATGATAGTAATCAATGACAAATTGTTCCCCAGCAGAGACATCCAAAGATTAGCTGTAATCTGCAGTAAAAGCTACAGCGCCTCTACAGGCAACATTAATAATTACACAATATGCACCCAAATCATTAGGAGATCTGTGTATTGCAGGACAGGACAGGTCCTTCAGAGAGAGAGATGCATTTTATAACCCCTGTCACATGACCATTGGGAGGAGTCCCTGAGGATTATTTGTGGAGGTATCACTTCTATAAACAGTTTAAGCACGCCATGACTTTAAGAGACAATGCTCCACTGCAAGCTGTGTATTGTGGACTAGTCAGCGTTTTCCCCCCATGGATTGTGTCATTGGACCAGCCCAGGTACAAAAAGAGCAGGAAGCAGAGAAAGAGCTGTAGAAGATTTGAGGATGAAGTTGAAGGGGGACGCTGCAAGAGAGGTGTCCGTGTACAATACTTTGGGAAAAAGGCACAGTGCCGGCAGTGAGAGATATTGTGAACCGGAGTATGAAGGAGCCCTGATAGCCGCCAAGCAAGTACTAGATGGAGGAACCCCATTGGTTGGCGAGTCTGAATGGGATGAGAGACGTGATCCAGATAACCCAAGAGATTCTGATGCCAAGAAAAAAAATTAACAGTTGCCCCTTCACTGCAAGAAGTGCACACTGGTGAGCATCCCAACAATGAGCTCCCGGGAGTGGACTGGTTTCCCTCATGAGTCTATGTCTAGTGTGCCACCCTTTAGGGTGTAGCATAGGCCTCAGTAGTCATAGCACTGTATCCTTGTGGGCCAAATAGCATAGGTCGGTCAGGTTGTACGTGTAGTGTAGTTGTGGATATATTATATATTTATCTGTTGAATATCTGATTATAATAGCTGGGGCAATGCATTTCTCTGAGCGACCCAACTAAAAGCTGCAGTGTTTGTTAACTTTACTTTACCTTGAAAACCGCTAGCTGTGAACTGCGGTGACTTTGCTGATGTCACTTCTCACAGCTGCAGCTTCCATGCTGCCTTCAGTGTGTTCCAGAAGCTGCAGTGAGAGGTCACATTTTCTAATGTCACTGCTCATCGTGGCCACCGGATATAGCAGAGCTGATAATCATCATGGGACGTCATTGTGAATTAAGTAGTAACTGCAGGGATGTTTTTGAGGTTAATAGATGGGTGAAAAACGGCGCTGTTTTTTTATTACAAATAAATAATCAAATCTGGAGAGACAATTCAAGCGCAATTGATGAGCACAGGGGAGAGGTGTACTCAGACACCGGGATGATACAAAAAGATGGAAGCGTGATGTATGTTTGGGCGCTGAGGTAAGGAAGATCTCTGATGCTGGCTTCTTTTCCGGACTTTATTAAAATAATTGCAGTTATAATTATTCAAGCTTAAGGCTCTCAAAACCCACGATGCATTTCGACGTGCACACACGTCTTTCTCAAGTGACACCGGGATGGGTTGATGGCTGTGATGGGGAATCACGGGTGGTCGGGTTCCCGGTTCCGTGCCCTGGCTGTCATTTTTGGTGTGGGAAATATTTACAAGGATTAATAGTCCGTGACGCCACCTGTGGATCCTGGTAATGATGATACTGCAGGCCGGCTGCTGAGGTGATGGGACGCAGCTTAGTGTAGTACAACTCCCCACAGGTGGAGCTTACCTCAGGGCAGCGATGATGGCAGCACGTGTTTATGCCCTTTTCTTCTTATCCATTCATTAATTCAAATAAAGGATTTTTCTGGGTTTGCATTTATTCTAGGGCTAGTAATGGGGGTGTCTCATAGACACCTCTTCATTACTAACCCAGGACATCATGGCAGCTGTGATTTTTGACAAATCACTGCTGTCATCAACCCCATATATTACCCTGATTACCACAGCACCAGGGCAAATGAGAGAAGTTGAGTAAACCGCCAAATTCTGGGGCAGCTGCGAGCTGGTATTTGTTGGCTGGGATGGACCGCTAACCGTGGGCCAACCCAAACTGATAATACCAGCACTCTGAGCTCTGCTTTATCTGCTCTGGTAATCAAAAATAGGGGACCCCATACTGTTTTTTTCAATTATGTATTTCTTTAAGATGTGGGGTCTTCTATATTTTGGTTTAACTAGCACATATAAGGCAGACATATGTGGGCTGGCATTATTTTTCTGCTAAAATTCCATCTGTCAAACTCGGGTTAAGAGCTCAGACAGCCAGTTTGAGGGTTGCAGAAAAGAGCAGACTGACTGCAACCAATCACAGATGCCAGTTCAGAGGATGGGGCGCATGTATAGCAGTCTGACTGCAGCCAATCAGAGACACTGGCACAGAGTATGGGCGGGGAAAGCAGTGAGCATTCACGCGGTTTAATGAGCAGGCCAGAAAAGAATATGATTATTGTTTTATCTTCTGGGAAACAAGGAGGACAGACAGCCTTTCAACAAGCTTTATTCAGGTACCAAACTGAACAGTAACACGGACATACATTTTTTCCATGCGTTTTTTTTTTTTTTGCACTAATAAAATAAATGAGATTTCTTTACTTCCATTCATTTGTTTTTGCAGCATGTTTTCATATTCACATAAATTGGGGGACAAAAACTGCAAAAATGCATGTAAAATGTGCAAGAAACATAAAAACAGACATTTCTCCTGCCAATACTCTGGTATATGACTACCACAAAGCAACAATGGAGCTTGCACCACTTGTATATTAATGGTGCTGACCAAAGTATGTGTAAGGCCTCATTCTCATGAGCGTAAATTGGACGGGACACGGCAATACAAGGCAAAGGGAGCAAGAAATACAATGACTACCCACTGATCATCCATATACCATCCATTTTGTAGGGATACATTACCATTCTGAAGCATGGAACACTGTCAATCGTCCAGCAAATGATTGCAGAATAATAGTTACTGTGAAAAGCACTTGCTGCGTACAGATGGCGTATATCCCTATCATATGTATGCTAGGTGAGAAACAAATCACACACTCGCATGACATATGGAATTCGAAACGCATTTCACTTGTCTTACTCTACTAGATAAAAATCGATCATTTTTCATACACTCAAGTGTGCCATAGTCATAGGAAAATGCTATTAAAAAAAGAGGTAAGATCAGTTATACTTACTACATTTGAACAATCTTAAGATTTATTTAGTAAAAAAACAATAGTCTACACAAGACAACTAAAAACATTAAGATTTGCACCTACCATATTTTTCGGATTATAAAATGCACTTTTGTTCCACTAAATTTTGGGGGAGAGTGAAGAGTGCATTTTAGAATCCGAATCTACAGTTCTGTACTGGGGGGTGGCTCTGGAGCAGTGTCCAGGGGCTGGAGGAGGCTGGTGGGGGACTGCACAGGCAGCCCATGATCACGTGCTCCCGCTTATTATGCTCATATAATATGCACTGCATCCCGCTATCCATCACCTCAGTGCTTAACCCAGTGCTGAGATGTGGGCTTGGGAAGCTGTGCATATTATGAGCCTGCACTCACCCCCCCATCCTGCACTCACCCCATCCATACTGGATATGCCCCCTGTCACTCTATATGCCCACATGCTGGCGCACCAGCACTCAAATAATAAATGCTGTAACTTACTCTCTGCTGCTCCCTGTCTGCATGCAGCATGCCGCCTTCTTCCTGTCTCTGTGAAAATCATATGAATATAGGGTTGTGTGCCCTGGTCACATGACTGGATGCCAGAGACAGAAAGAAGACAGCTAGCTCTAGGCAGTGAGCGGTGGAAGGTAAGTTACAGCATTGATTATTTTAATGTGTGTGCCAGCATGGAGGTATATCAAGAATGAAGGGGGTGAGTGCAGGACGGGGGGCTATGCACCATCACTGGGGGCCATATCCAGGAAGGGGGGCTATGTACCATAACTGGGGGCCATATCCAGGGTGGGGGGCTATGTGTACCATCACTGGGGGCCATATCTAGGATGGGGGGCCATTTACCAGCACTGGAGGCTATGTACCATCCCAGGGGGCTATGTACTGTCTTAGGGAGCCATATCCAGCATGGGGGGCCTGCCTTGTACCAGATGGGGTACATATATCCAGGATAGGTGGGTCATGTACAAGGATGAGAGACATATATACTGATTTTAAGACGAACACTGGCATTATGAGATGGACCTCATTTAACATTTAAAAATTATTTTTTTTTCTCTTTTCCTTCACCAAATTTGGAGTGTGTCTTATAATCTGGTGTGTTTTATAAAATGAAATAATATGGTATTTCCTAGTCCAAAAATTGCCACTGGAATACAACTTAAGACTTCACTCACATCATTGTATAAATACACTTAGTGCATACCGATAAAAAAAATGCATTGCACTTGGACCAATGTTAAACAATGAGGTAATACTGATATATGATTTTTTTCTTCAGCTGTTATTGGCCTGGGGGAAAAAAATTGTGTATACAACCAGCCATAAGCAAAATATGTCCGGAAGAGGAAGAGCTGTGTTGTCATTTATTTAGTTTTTTGCGCACGATACATCCAATAATGCTACCCCTTAGTGCGAGTCATTCAAAAACTGCAAGTGGCTCCCTCTGAGCCAAGCACCGCATGTACCTGAGCATAGACATGGTCGCTACAGTGGTTTGTGGACGTAAAGCATCGGAACTTCAAACTCAAACACTGATTTTTTTTGTAAACTCTGTGTTCTGCACAAACACCAAACGTTACAGTTTGATTCACTCATCCATAGTCCCTGATCCTGAAATTTTCCACCAATCACCTTGATGGTCAAAGAATAGAAAACATTAGCAGAATTGCAGTTTTTTTGCACTTCCTCATAAACAACAGCATAAAAAGTGCTAAAATAAAAAGTCATGTTTAAAGATGAAATACAAAAGGGTTAAGGTACCGTTACACACAGAGATATCTGTGCAGACGTTGCTTGCAACTCACTGGTTGGAGTGAAATCATGGACACATAGTTCCATTTTGTAGGCGTGTACAAATGTAACAACATGTCCATGATTTCACTGCAACCAGTGAGTTGCAAGCAATGTCTGTACAGATATCTCTGTGTGTAACGGTACCTTTAGTGCTTGTGTGATCCGCGCTGCCATCAGGATGAACGACACGGGAGACAAGGCTCCTTTAAAGATGCTCCTACATTTCCATCCCTGCACCTTCCTCAGGAGTACCAGCACACTGGTTGTGGGTCATCACAACAGAACCACGTGAGCACATTTACCCACAGGGAAATTATCTTATATGACCGATAGGACTCATTTACGCCTTTTGTGTCTCCTTTTTGATCTAGATGTTTAGAGATAAGCAGAACTAAATTTTGAAGTTTGGAGTTTGTACAAAAAACATACTTTACAAAAATAATCAGTATTTGATTTTGGAGTTCGGGTGCTTTACGTCCACAAACCACTGGAACGAGCATCACTTGGTACTCAGCCCAGTGTGAGCCACTTGCAATGTTTGAACGGCTCGCACTTGGGGTAAAATCACCATTATCAGATGTAGTGTGTACAATAAAAATATGACAAACCCCACCCTCCTTCCCCATGAAGTGTTTTGCTTATGGCTAGCTGTATGTAGACGGAGAGCCAAACTGCCAAATCAGTGAATTTCAATGTTTGGGTCCAGAACAGAATGTTATGTAAAGTCCGACTGAACTCCCAGAATCCAAACTTCCACAGGTCATCTCTATTAGGGACCCAACTCTGAATTCATTTAGGGCAACAAATTGTCTTCTGCTTGCTTCTGGGGTCGCCCATTAACCTTCATGAATATTCAGTGCGCTGACCACCAATGGCCAATCACAGACATTCACTCTTTGTGACAGCACCTGTGATTGTTGCACTCAGACTGCGCTCCCACAATCTGTACCAGTGTCTGTGCTTGGTTGCCATACATATTAGTGTATGGCAACCAACTTGCCGTCAGTGTGTAAAATAAATTAAATACTGGAAAAAAAAATACGTAGGTCCACCGTGCAGATTGTTGGAGCTTAATCTGACTGTAACAGCCAAACAGCCAATCACAGACACTCTCACAGAGAATGAGCATCTGTGATTGGCCATTGCTGGTCAGTGCAGTGAATATCATTAAGCTTAATGGACGGCCCCGGAAGCAAGCAGCGGAAAAGCGGGAGACCAGTGAGCTTTATCTATGTCTGTCTGTAGCCAGTTGAAGCGATTACCAAGGTGACACTGTCAGCTGACCATGTCACCATGATAATTGTGTCAGCTGAAGGACACTCAGATCCGGCATAGTAGCGGTGCAGTATCATCTGGTAGCATCCGGTGTCACGCAAACAAAAACCACGAATCCGGTCAGATGCGTTTTCTGCTGGATCTCTGCCGGACAGAAAGCAGCACAAGCCTGAAACCAGCCTAAAAGGAGTGAAGCGTCTATTATTATGCATTTCAGTTGCCTGAACATTGAATAAAAACCAGCAACATGTGAAAGCAAAGTATTTTCTTCATATCACTGAATAATTACCTGGCTGTAGACAAAACAGAGTAGGGAGGTGACGGGGCACAGAAGATGAAGACTGTACCACCCAAATCTCGCCCCAATGCACAAATGATGCACGGATGACGTCATAATGGAACTTTAGATGCAGAATATTCAGCGACAACAGACTGGATTTCTTCACTACAATTATGTATTTAATCAGTATCACAGGACCATTACGGCAATGTATTTATTTCATGCTGACAAATCCTGCTGACAGATTCTTCTAGATCAAGACATTTTCCATTATGTACAATATTTATAAAAATCCAAGTTTTAGTACATACTAAATATTTAACCTTTTCATTTACTGAAAGGCATTGAAATTGAAATATCTTTGAAGGATGACACCAACGTGTTGGAAAAGTGCATAAACCAGAGCTTTATGTGATTGTTTTATGTATCTGCTGTAGGTATTTAGATACAAAGGTCGCAGCAATAACTTTCCTAATCCCCACACCTACAACAAGCCATCCCGTCTGTATTGTGGGAAGGAAGGGAAGCTTTCTTTTATCTTTATTGTGGCCGCTCCTAGTAGCAAAATAAACTAGAACCAGAAATGTAGAGAAAGAAGAAGACAAGGTGGAATATGAAACATTCGTGGAATCAGAGCTTCAGCAAAGTTCAGCAAAGTAGGGATAGTGCAGAAAAAGAGAGGGGACTTGTGACCACCCTTACGCTCCAATAAGTCCATGGATTCAAGCCATGTAGAATTCATACGGTGGTTTAAGTCAACGTGTTTCATGGTTTAACCCCTTAAGGACCGAGTCACTTTGCAGCTTAATGACCGGACCATTTTTTGCAATTCTGACCAATGTCCCTTTATGAGGTAATATCTCTGGAACGCTTCAACGGATCCTAGCGATTCTGAGATTGTTTTTTCGTGACATATTGGGCTTCATGTTAGTATTAAATTTAGGTCGATAATTTTTGCGTTTATTTGTGAAAAAATAAAAAATTTGGCAAAAATTTTGAAAATTTAGCAATTTTCAAATTTTTAATTTTTATTCTGCTAAACCAGAGAGTTATGTGCCACAAAATAGTTAATAAATAACATGTCCCACATGTCTACTTCACATCAGCACAATTTTGGAAGAAAAAAAAAAATTTGATAGGACGTTATAAGGGTTCAAAGTTCATGAGCAATTTTTCATTTTTCCAGCAAAATTTACAAAACCAATTTTTTTAGTGACCACATCACATTTGAAGTCTCTTTGAGGGGTGTACATGACAGAAAACACTCAAAAGTTACACCATTCCAAAAACTACACCCCTCAAGCTACTCAAAACTATATTGAAGAAGATTATTAACCCTTCAGGTGCTTCACAGGAACTAAAATAAAGTTGAAGGAAAAAATGGACATTTTAATTTTTGTAACAAAAATGTTCTTTTAGCCTCAATTTTTTCATTTTCACATGGGCAACAGGATAAAATGCATCCTAAAATTTGTTGGGCAATTTCTCCTGAGTACACCGATACCTTATATGTGGTCATAAACCACTGTTTGGGCGCACGGCAGGGCTCAGAAGGGAGGGAGCGCAATTTGAATTTTAGAGCCAATTTTCCGTTCAAAAAGTGAAATGGCGCTCCTTCACTTCTGAGCCCTGCCGTGCGCCCAAACAGTGGTTTATGACCACAAATAAGGTATCGGTGTACTCAGGAGAAATTGCCCAACAAATTTTGGGATGTATTTTATCCCTTTGCCCATGTGAAACTGAAAAAATGTAGGCAAAAAGAATTTTTTTGTGAAAAAAAAGTGTTTTTTTTCATTTTTATGAATGAATTTGTGAAGCATCTGTTGGTTCAAAGTGCTCACTATGCATCTAGATACCTTCCTTAGGGGTCTAGTTTCCAAAATGGGGTCATTTGTGGGGGAGCTCCAATGTGGAGACACACGGGGGCCCTCCATACGCGACATGGTGTCCGCTAACAATTTGAATGGAAAATGAGCTCAAATTGTAAGCGGACACCATGTCGCGTTTGGAGGGTCCCTGTGTATCTCCACATTGGAGCTCCCCCACAAGTGACCCCATTTTGGAAACTAGACCCCCTAAGGAACGTATCTAGATGCATAGTGAGCACTTTGAACCCCCATATGCTTCAGAAATTCATCTGTAAAAATGAAAAATAACTTTTTTTTTCCACTAAAATTTTTTTTTTCATTATTACGGATCAATTTGTGAAGCATCTGGGGGTTCAAAGTGCTCACTATGTACCTAGATATGTTCCTTTGGGGGTCTAGTTTCCAAAATAGGGTCACTTGTGGTGGAGCTCCAATGTGGAGACACACAGGGACCCTCCAAACGCGACATGGTGTCCGCTAACAATTTGAGCTCATTTTCCATTCAAATTGTTAGCGGACACCATGTCGCGTTTGGAGGGTCCCCGTGTGTCTCCACATTGGAGCTCCCCCACAAGTGACCCCATTTTGGAAACTAGACCCCCTAAGGAACATATCTAGATGCATAGTGAGCACTTTCTACCCCCAGGTGCTTCACAAATTGATCTGTAAGAATGAAAGAAGAAAATTTGTGTGGAAAAAAAAAGTGCTTTTTCATTTTTATTGATGAATTTGTGAAGCATCTGGGGGTTCAAAGTGCTCACTATGCATCTAGATATGTTCCTTAGGGGGTCTAGTTTCTGAAATGGGGTCACTTGTGGGGGAGCACCAATGTGGAGACACACCGGGAACCTCCAAACGCGACATGGTGTCCGCTAATAATTTGAATGGAAAATTAGCTCAATTTGTTAGCGGACACCATGTCGCGTTTGGAGGGTCCCCGTGTGTCTCCACATTGGAGCTCCCTCACAAGTGACCCCATTTTGGAAACTAGACCCACAAAGGAACGTATCTTTATGCATAGTGAGCACTTTGAACCCCCAGGTGCTTCAGAAATTCATCCGTAAAAATAAAAAAGCACTTTTTTTCCACAAATAATTTCTTTTTTCATTATTACGGATCAATTTGTGAAGCATCTGGGGTTCAAAGTGCTCACTATGCATCTAGATATAATCCTTTGGGGTCTAGTTTCCAAAATGGGGTCACTTGTGGGGGAGCTCCAATATGGAGACACACAGGGGCTCTCCATACGCAACATGGTGTCCACTAACAATTGGAATTGTTAGCGGACACCTTGTAGGATATGAAGAGCCCCTATGTGCCTAAACATTGGAGCTCCCCACAAGTGACCCCATTTTGGAAACTAGACCACCCACGGAACGTATCTAGATGCATAGTGAGCACTTTGAACCCCCAGGTGCTTCACAAATTGATCCGTAAAAATGAAAAAATAAACTTTTTGTGGAAAAAAACGTGCTTTTTCATTTTTATGGATGAATTTCTGAAGCACCTGGGGGTTCAAAGTGATCACTATGCATCTAGATACGTTCCTTCGGGGGTCTAGTTTCCAAAATGGGGTCACTTGTGGGGGAGCTCCAATGTTCAGGCACACAGGGAGGGGCTCTCCATACCCGACATGGTTTCCGCTAACAATTGGAGCTAATTTTCTATTGAAATTGTTAGCGGACACCATGTCGCATATGGAGAACCCGTGTGCCACCAGCACAAGGGCAACTGGTAGAGTTGGGGTACAGCACCAGAAAATGCCGCCTCTAATGAATGCGCTATTTTCTTGGGTGGCTGTGGGTCGAAATTTGCAGCGTGGGGGACCCACAACATTTGAGTCTCTCCACGCTGAGGATTCCAGTCAGCCAGCTACCAAGTTGTACCTGGCTGGCTACAAATACAGCGAAGGCTTTTTTTTATTTCTAGAACTAATTCTAGAAAAAAAAAATGACGTAGGGCTCCGCCATATTTTTGGTCCAGCCAGGTACAACTTGGCAGCTACAGACTGCCAGCAACCCCCAGCTGCCTCGTTGTACCTGGCTGCAACCAAAAATACAGCGATGCCCATTTTTTTTTAATTTCTAGAACTAATTCTAGAAAAAAAAATGACGTAGGGCTCCGCCATATTTTTGGTCCAGCCAGGTACAACTTGGCAGCTACAGACTGCCAGCAACCCCCAGCTGCCTCGTTGTACCTGGCTGCAACCAAAAATACAGCGAAGCCCATTTTTTTTTATTTCTAGAACTAATTCTAGAAAAAAAAATGACGTAGGGCTCCGCCATATTTTTGGTCCAGCCAGGTACAACTTGGCAGCTACAGACTGCCAGCAACCCCCAGCTGCCTCGTTGTACCTGGCTGCAACCAAAAATACAGCGATGCCCATTTTTTTTTAATTTCTAGAACTAATTCTAGAAAAAAAAATGACGTAGGGCTCCGCCATATTTTTGGTCCAGCCAGGTACAACTTGGCAGCTACAGACTGCCAGCAACCCCCAGCTGCCTCGTTGTACCTGGCTGCAACCAAAAATACAGCGAAGCCCATTTTTTTTTATTTCTAGAACTAATTCTAGAAAAAAAAATGACGTAGGGCTCCGCCATATTTTTGGTCCAGCCAGGTACAACTTGGCAGCTACAGACTGCCAGCAACCCCCAGCTGCCTCGTTGTACCTGGCTGCAACCAAAAATACAGCGAAGCCCATTTTTTTTTATTTCTAGAACTAATTCTAGAAAAAAAAATGACGTAGGGCTCCGCCATATTTTTGGCCCAGCCAGGTACAACTAGGCAGCTGGGGGCTGGAATCCTCAGCATGGAAAGGCCCAAGCGTTCTGGGCCCCCCATGCTGCGAATTGCAGCCCGCAGCCGCCCCAGAAAATGGCGCATTCATTGAAGCGCCATTTTCTGGCGCTGTACCCATGCTCTTCCAGTTGCCCTGGTGCCGGTGGCAAACTGGGTAATAAAGGGGTTAATGCCAGCTTTTTATTGGCAGCTGGCACTAAGCCCGAGATTCATAATATTGGGCCAATGTTAGACCCGCCATTAGGAATCTCTGGTAAGTAGTCAATAAATACACACAGAGAAAAATATTTTTATTAGAAAAAAAACACAAACAAATTTCGGACTCCATCTTTATTATAAAAAGATCCGACGTAGTCCACAACGAAGGTCCCACGACGCTCGATCACCTCCGACGTAGTCCACAACGAAGGTCCCACGATCGCCATGCAGGGGATCAGGGATCCCCATGCAGTGGAATGGGGGATCAGGGATCCCCATGCAGGGGGATGGGGGATCAGGGATCCCCATGCAGGGGGATGGGGGATCAGGGATCCCCATGCAGGGGGATGGGGGATCAGGGATCCCCATGCAAGGGGATGGGGGATCAGGGATCCCCATGCAAGGGGATGGGGGATCAGGGATCCCCATGCAGGGGGATGGGGGATCAGGGATCCCCATGCAGGGGGATGGGGGATCAGGGATCCCCATGCAGGGGGATGGGGGATCAGGGATCCCCATGCAGGGGGATGGGGGATCAGGGATCCCCATGCAGGGGGATGGGGGATCAGGGATCCCCATGCAGGGGGATGGGGGATCAGGGATCCCCATGCAGGGGGATCAGGGATCCCCATGCAGGGGGATGGGGGATCAGGGATCCCCATGCAGGGGGATGGGGGAGGTCTTACCAGACGTCGTGTGAGAGCTGCGGTCGCAGGCAGGAGGACGGAAGCGGGAGGCGGCGGCGGCAGGAGGACGCAAGCGGGAGGCGGCGGCAGGAGGACGCAAGCGGGAGGCGGCGGCAGGAGGCGGTGAGTACCGGTCACCGGCAGTGGGGCCCAGAAACAGCAGGGGACAGGGGAATGAGCGGGTGGGGGGGGCGGGCAGATGACACAGCGGGGGACAGGGGGATGAGCCGGGGGGGGCAGACACAGCTGGGGGACAGGGGGATGAGCGGGGGGCAGACACAGCTGGGGGACAGGGGGATGAGCGGGGGGGCAGACACAGCTGGGGGACAGGGGGATGAGCGGGGGGGCAGACACAGCTGGGGGACAGGGGGATGAGCGGGGGGGCAGACACGGCAGGGGACAGGGGGATGAGCGGGGGGCAGGCACAGTGGGGTACAGGGGGATGAGCGGGGAGGGCAGACACAGTGGGGGACAGGGGGATGAGGGGGGGCGGGTGATGCACATAATAGGGCACAAGCAGGGGATGATTGCAGGAGCCGGGCACAGCTGACAGCCCGGCTCCTGCAGAGATCATGCAGGGAAGTGCTGACATTCAGCACTTTCCTGCGCGATTTTGATGTGATCGGTCGGTCAGATTGACTGACCGATCACATCGCTCTGAGTGTGGGGACCTCTAACAGGGGCCCCCACACCTCTGCCCCTGACCCTTGGCTGTCACTGACAGCTTTTAGATTTGAGCTGTCACTGTTCGTTTAGGAGCAGTGACAGTTCAAAGCCATGACGAGTATACTCGTCATGATGCGGGAACTGACATCTTTTCATGACGAGTATACTCGTCATTCGTCGTTAAGAGGTTAAAAGCTCATCATCAGGGATACCACACAGTTGCGGTTTCGGCACTTGCGGCAGAAAAACGCGGTTTTTCTCGCGGCCGCATCTGCCGCAAGTGCTGAAACTGCACTTGCCGCTTACTACAAGCTCCATAGACATTGCATGGGGCTTGCCACAAGTGAACCGCAAGTGCAGCCATTATGCGGTAATCGCAGCAGTTGCGTTTTTTTCACCGCAACTGCCGCGATCAGCGATTACCGCTGATGTGAAAGCAGCCTTACAGGGGACAAATATCTGTTATTTCCTTATCTTGCAGTGTAGATTTTTTAAGCTGCTTTGATCAGTAACTACATCCTAACTACAGTGTCTACAGGTAGTCAGAGGTAGTCTGAGACACACCTCCTGTCACGTCATTGGTTTGGCCTGCTGGTTTCTCCCTCACCTCATGGAGGAGTCAGATTGTGGACTGAGCTAACATAAACTGGCCATGAACATTCAAAGTATATCGCCCAACCCACTTTTTTGACTTACACCAGTCTGCCATCAAATGTATATGGGAGTTTCCCCACCCTTGCTAGACATTAAGAGTTGGATTTTAGTCCTTTGGTGCTTGGGGAGATCATATGCCACCGGTGTTGTGTGGCAGATGCTTATGTCGCTGTCCAAATTTTGTACCCATGCGCAGTCAACAAAAACTGAAAAGCCCCATGTTAATGGAGTGGAGGTTGATCATACCGCACGTCCACTCACTTCATTCTTAATGAGACCGCTGGAGATAGCCTTTCTGCTATGCTCGTCTATCTTTAGTATTCCAATTAGACTGAAGAGAGCAGCAGTAAACATGATCAATCATTACTCCATTCATATGGGAGTAGCTCCAGTTCTTGTGATTGGTGAGGGTCCCATTAATCAGACCCCCGACAATTGAGAAGTTATTCCTATCAAATGGGTAGATGTTAATTTACAAACTTTAAAATACACCTCTAAGCCTAAAATAGCACATTTGTTTTTACTGGATATATATTTATTTCAAGTTCCTGTCATTTTCCAAGAAAATATTTTCATATATATGCATTACAGATGTCAACCATTATAGAATGTTTGTCTTAGGCTGCCTTCACATTAGCGTTTGTGTCTGCATGCTGATGGCATGCAGACACAAACGCTGTCAAAAGCGGTGTGTAAATGATGTGTCCGCCTGCGGACACATCACTAGGGAGCCCGGCAGCCAATCGGCGCTGTCCGGGGGCGGGCCGGAGGAGGAGTTCAGCGCCGGAGATCTCCTCCTCCCGGCCGCCGGTAAGCACCGGGACCTGTCGGCGGGGAGTACAGCTGATCTGACAGCTGTTTGAATCTTCCCGCGCCGACACCGAGAGGAGATGTCGGCGCGGGAAGATTCAAACAGCTGTCAGATCAGCTGTACTCCCCGCCGACAGGTCCTGGTGCTTACCGGCGGCGGGGAGGAGGAGGACAGCAGTGGCTCAGGTGATCTCCCGGTGGCCGTCGGTGAGCTCCTGTGACATCACCGGCGGCCACCGGGAGATTTTTCAATGGGTCCGCAGCGTTCTCCCGCGCTGTCAAGCGCTGAACACTGCGGACCCATTGAAGACAATGCATTTTTTGTGCGCTTGGGGACGCTTGCCGATTTTCCAAGCTCCCGAGCGCACAAAAAATGCAACATGCTGCGTCCCGGGCGCGGATGCTGGACACCGGAAAGAGCAGATATCGTCCGCATCCGCACCCGAACGCAGCAAACGCAGGCACTATGCGTTCCTATGTTAAACATAGGAACCGCAGTGCGCATGCGTTTGACTGCGTATGGGAACGCAGCATACGCTGCTTTCCCATACGCAAATGTGAAGGCACCCTTACTGAATAGATTTTAATCTGTAAAGGGGTTTTCAGTTTCAAAAAACATTTGTCCCCCACAGCAGTTTATTTAAAACATAGAAACTGTGCTTTACTCACCCTCTCTTGTTCCAGTGATATTTCTCCACCATTGTGTCATGAGTGTACCGCATCCTATTGTCACCTCTGGGGGATCTGAGGTCTGAAGGTCTCAGCATTTGATTAATCGAGGGCTTTCTGTAGATCTCTAATGGTTTTACTGATGTGCCTGCTGTTCTTTGCTGAATGTGTGAAGTACCTTTTTACTGCTGGATGAGTATTCTATTAGCCTTTAGCTGTAGTATGTAATCACCCTCCCCTTCTGCTATATCTATGTGCCTCTGACCTCACTTCTTGCCAGTGATAGAACTTGTATTGGCTGTAGTGCTGTCAATGTGATGTCAGCTATGCAGACAATAACATACGAGAGCAGTGGTGGAGACTCTACATTGCACACAGGAAGGGTGAATAAAACACAGTAGTAATAACTCTGGAAAGTTTCAACATAATCCAGTGATTCTGAGGCTGATATTTCATGACACATTGCACTTTATGTTGGTGGTAAATGTAAGTAGAAATGCTTTGTAATTTGTATGAAAAAATCTGAAATGTGATGAAATATGAAGTAGCTGACTAATTCCTCTAGTAAGTAATCAATTAATACACTTCATGTTTTATATGTGCTTATTTTTTTTTCTCTGACTTTTAACCCATCTAAATTGTGTAAATACTGTACTTAGTACATTGGGTCACTATATAGTTATAGATTGGGTAAATTATGTTTATGATAGTGTATTATAGTACTCTGTATCAATGTTCATGGTATCTTACTAGAATTTTAACTTTAGTCAGGAATATTGGTGTATATTCCATTAAAATATTAAAATTAAGGTGTCGATATAATTAAGTATGTATTGTCCCCCCCTTTGTGTAGTAGACTTATACATATTTTCTAACCCTAATAATATCTATTAATATTGGTGTATAATTTTAAAATACTTAATAAAATTGTTGGATTTTTTGACTCTTTGTATTATATTTTTATCATGTGTGCTTATGCGTAACATTTGTGTTTCGGCCATGTTTATATTAAAGGGCTCCCAGAGGGGATTTTTCTATGTGAGTTGATGGTGATTGATCTGTAAGGACAACACTGGATTTATGTAATCAAGTTCATCTTTATTATTGATCCTAGTTGTCCATGGGATTTGAAAAAGTCTTCTCCAGCATCACAGCTAAAAAGGCATACATTTTTCTCCTGTCTTCTATTGTGAGACCAACCTTATGTCGCAATCGGGGACACAAATATGATGTTTGACGGTGATTGAGATGTCCTTGCACTCCCATATTTGGTCCATGCTCACCATGGATGCATGCCTCAGGGCTATTCCACACTTAATTGTACCACCATTACGATTAATAAGGAACCCCAAAAAATGAAGCTGTCGATCATTTCTACTTCTTCATTGCTGGTCTTTATATGGCCTTCCTTGTTTGTGATAGTCATAATTTTGGTCTTCTTGATGCTCAGGTAATGTCCTGTCTTTAGGCTCTCTTCTTTAATTTTCAAGATTATCTTTTTAAAGACCTTCTCACTTTCTGCCAGAAGAGTTGTATTATCAGTAAATCTTAGGTTTCTGATGGTTCTTCTGCCAATTTTAACCTCAACTCTCACAAAATATCTAAGTCCATGTTCCTTCCTCATGCTTACTTTTGCATAGAGGTTCAACAACCAGAGGGAGAGGATGCATCCTGGTCTTGTGCACTTTTTGATCTTGAACAATTCTGTATCTCTAGTACTTATTGTAACTTCTTGATCATCATAAAGTGATCTGATTAGCCTAATAAGATGCACTAGTATGCCTACCTTGCTCACCATTTTCAAAAGCTTATCATTCTCAACATAGTCAAATACCTAGGTATAATCACTGAAGCACATGAAGAGTCCTCTGGTACTCCTTCACCTATTCTAAGATCCATTTCAAGTTTTTGATCATGGATCCTTCTGCCCATACTGAATTCAGCGTGGGCATCAGAATTTCTACCTACCTAGTATATATTGTATGTGTTTTAATATTTTGGCACAGAATTTACTTGACAATGTTTTCGTATTTGCTCTCTTTGGTGTTGATCTCGTCATGCTTAATCCTTAATTTTTCTCCAAATCTACTCCCCAATCAGTGACTGTTCTGCAAACACACCTTAGGAGCCTCAGCTATGAAGTCCAGATCCTAGTGAAGGTGTTAAAGGTTGCATACCTGAGAACTTCTCAGATGCTATCAAACATAATCACCTGTGCCAAGTTTGACTGTGAAACCCGTTTTGATGTGATGGTATAATTACAATAGTTCTCCTTTTCTACACCAGACATGTAAAGTTGGTGGGCTGCCAATTGCGTGGGCCTTTCTCCCTCCTCCTTCTGGTCCTTAGGCATATACTATCATTGTTATGTTTCCACTCTTCCTAGACATGGCACATTGAGTATACGATGCCATATATAGTCTGCAGAATTCTTGAGCAGTGTTCATCAATGTTTAACAGAAATGATCATCACTGCAGGCTACCTAGTGGTTGGTTTCGCATCTTAAATGTAGAGATAAAACTGCATGTAGAAGCCTAGAGAATACAGATAATCATAGCAAAGCTAGCATTACAAAGCAAACATGTTCTATCATGATACATTTCAGGCAGCATTTACAAATGGATATTAAATAATATCATTACAGGTCTAATAGAAAAAGGTTAGGTAGTAAACATTGCAACAGTATTGCCTTATTGATTTGCACTGTTACCCTTACACCAAAATCTGCAGTATGACCTGATGCTTACAGCTGTCACATCATCATATGGCATTCTTAAAATCAGGGTACCAAGGGAAAGACCAGGAGGGAAGTGTGTGAAAAATTGTAATCTTTTAATAATCGTCTACATTTGTTTCTTCTATTGTTTAGTTTTCCATATATCTCTGTACTTTTAGTTTTTTTTTAAGATCAAAATAGTCATAAAACTTTATTAAAACTCATATCATATCTGTGGTTTACCTGTCACCAAACTACATGAGATGTCAGTGTTCTGTCTCCAGAATTAATATGTTTTTTCTTGTTGTTCTGCTGCAGTAATATCAGATTTACTAGAATGTTTATAGATGGTTCTGCACCTTTAAGCACCTTATTTAGTGGTTTATAGTACTTTGGCTCCCTCTAGTGGCTGAGTTTTATTCGCTGTTTCTATTCTTTTAAATGTCTGATTCTCCTCCCCTTTGCAATGTATTATAGGTAGTTCAGTCTCCTTTTTCTCTCATGCTGTATACCGGAAGAGATCCTCCATTCCAATCCCACTTGTGTTTGCATTGCTGGTAAGAATTTATGCTTTTCCGCAGCCATTTATTGCTCTAAATGTTACCTCAGCTTAGTTAGTTGTATCCTAGGTTAGACTCTAGCTTGCTAGATGTTTCATGCATATTGTATAGCTTATTTGTGATATGTATTTTCTGCTGTATCATTGATAAACTGATTACATCTATCCCTATTGTCCCCAGTTTCACTGAATTAAACAACTACGTTCAATAAGGCTGGCTTCACACTTGCGTTCCCCACCGCTGCATATTGCGGGGGAGACGCAAGCTGAGCACATACACCACGCGTCCCTATGTTTAACATGGGGAGCATGGTGTATGCGCTTGGGTGCGTATGACCGTGCGTACCCAGTGCCCGACAGGTGTGATTTGTACGCATGCGGATGTTTGCGCACAAAATCATACATTCTCGTCCGCACCATGAAACGCGACAAGTTGCGTTCATGGTGCAGACGAGAATGTATGATTTGTGCGCAAGCATCCGCATGCGTACAAATCACACATGGTGCATACACCGTGTATCATCCATGTTAAACATAGGGACAACAGTGTATGTGCTCAGCTTGCACTTCCCCGCCGCAATACGCAGAGGCAGGGAGCGCAAGTGTGAAGCCACCCTAAAAGCACAGACTTTCTCAACAGTCTCCTTATTAGACTCAGTATACTGGTTTAGCTGCCTGTTAGCTTTATTAGCCATTGGCCCATTTAGTTAGTACAGAACAGAGGCTATGTGTACACGTTCAGTATTTGGTGAGTTTTTTACCTCAGGATTTGTAGCCAAAACCAGGAGTGAGCATTTAGAGGAAAAGTCTAATAGAAACACCTGCACCGCTTCTGTATTTAATGATCCACTGCTGGTTTGGCTACAAATCCTGAGGTAAAAAACTCATCAAATACTCAGCGTGTGCACATGGCTCAGTCAGGCAGCAGTTGCGAATTGGAGTGCTTAGGCTGGTTCTGACAAAGACCCCACCGCAGTTCCTTTATTAGTATTAATATTTTCTTTTAGGCAGGCAAAATTTGTGAGAACATTCTGCAGAAGAATTTATGTGACTGTGAAACCTTGGTTAACGTTAGGGTGTTGCTTTACCCACTTTGCCACAGCTTTATTATTTCTATTGTCATTTCCTTGAAGATGTACTTTATCTCACATGGATTTTGGCATTACAATGAATTATTGAGTGAGTCACTATTATGTTTAGATCTTAATTGGAAACACATATGGTGTACATTACACCAGAACATAATTAATGCAAGTAGGACTGAAACCCAATATAAAAATAAATATGTTGTGTTTGAATAGTGAGACCAAGTAAATAATGGATGAACAATCTTATGTATACGCTACCTCACAAAGGCTAACGTGAACACGTGTCCAGAGCAAGAGGAAATGCTGCTGAACATTACTTCTCTATGCCAAATGGTAACAAAACAAACATATTATATTAAGAAGCATTATCAGGCAGATCATACCTTCTATGAAACTGAATTTGAAATGTACTAAAGCAAATAGCATGTACTGTATATTACATAATATCAGCCCACACAAAGTAAAAGCCTCGTAGAGGCTAGTAGACAACCCCTTCTCATTCCCCACGTTCACCCCCATAACAATAAAAAATGCCTATACTCACCCCCTTGCCAGTGCGGTTTCTAGGAATGTCTGAAGTCAGGTACCCGTGGCCCTTGTGACATTGTTATGACACATGAACTCCGTGACCACTAAGCACTGGATACCTTCTCCTCACCTTCAGACACAGCGGCTTCCTTCTCCCTGCCTTCGGACACAGCGGCCTTCTTTTCCTTGCCTTCGGACACAGCGGCTTTCTTCTCCCTGCTTTCGAACACTGCAGCTTTCTTCTCCCTGTCTTTGGACACATCGGCTTCCTTCTCCCCACCTCACTTCCTGTAATTACTTAAGCGTCCGAAGCAGAGAAGGAGTCTGTGTCTGAAGGTAGGAAAAAGGAAGCCACTGTGTCCAAAAGCGGGGAGAAGGAAGTCAGGGATAATTGGTTGTGAGTTTTGTGTCATAACACCTCATGTCTGACATTGCTAGAACCGCACAGGGAGTTTTCTTTGAAAACTAACTGGCTTGTCATTTTTTTGGAGGCACTTACATGTCTAATATAAGGAAAGTCCAGTTCACCACATTGTGACAAACCCTCTTATTAGGAGCATGGATCCGCTTTGCCAAAACATTTAGACATGTTGAGAAGAAAAAATCAAAGTCCAGCTTCACTAGCGTTAGGCTTTTTTATGATTAAAATGACAAAAATACAGAACATGCCAGATCTCCTATGATGCCTCTATGCTTTTCTGGTGAATATACTGATGGATGACATTTTAATGGTAAGGGTACTAATTGATGGTGGAAACCAATACAGTGGAAGCCAATGAACAAGTCTCAGGACACCATCTGATCAAAGGAGACCTGTAAATATTAAAGGAATTGTGAATAGTTCTCAGATGTGTCTGATGAACGAAGAACCTGATCTGAACAATAGAGAGGGAGCGTGATCAGAACCACGAAGATCTCACTCCTGGAAAGAAAAAAATGTATTGTAAATTACATTGGCTTTAAATTCTTCGCTATAAACATATGTATTGATATTTTAAGTGGATCTTTCAGGTCTTCTATGCTAACATATCTGGGGGCAGAGCAAAAAAATAAGATGCTGACTTGACATAGAATTCTCAATGATTTAATCCTATATTTTAACCTTCCTAGCGTTATTCCCGAGCCTGACTCGGGTTAACATTCACTACCAGAAGCGTTAACCCCGAGTCAGGCTCGGGCTTACCCGCGTTCGCGGCAGATGCGGTGAGAAAACCGCATCTACCGCATCTACCGCATCTGCCGCACTTGTGCCGCACTTGTGCCGCACTTGCGGCGCGGTTGCGGCGCGGTTGCGGTAATCTGCATAGGAACCAACCACCTCTGATGACCCTCATACATTGTTAATATGTGCCCCTGCACCCTAGTAAACCATTAGCAGCACTGTTGTTGTGTGCTAAGTGGCTGCAGTACAAGTGCGATAATGATTTGAGAAACTTACATGCCAGCGTACATGAGGCCGTCTCCCTGTGTGTGCTGGGACTTGTTGTGCTCATCATGTCTGCTCGCCCCCTCCCTTATGCACGCCCCCTCTCAGCCTGCTATAGTGATGTGAGGCTGATCTCGTCATAAAGGGGCGGGGCTAAATCGCGGCATAACGGTAGCCCCGCCCCTTTATGACGAGATCAGCCTCACATCACTATAGCAGGCTGAGAGGGGCGTGCATAAGGGAGGGGGCGAGCAGACATGATGAGCACAACAAGTCCCAGCACACACAGGGAGACGGCCTCAAGTACCAGGCATGTAAGTGTCTAAAATCATTATCGCACTTGTACTGCAGCCACTTAGCACACAACAACAGTGCTGCTAATGGTTTACTAGGGTGCAGGGGCACATATTAACAATGTATGAGGGTCATCAGAGGTGGTTGGTTCCTATGCAGATTACCGCAACCGCGCCGCAACCGCGCCGCAAGTGCGGCACAAGTGCGGCAGCTATGCGGCAAGTGCGGCAGATGCGGTTTTTTAACCGCATCTACCGCGAACGCGGGTAGCCCGCTTTTAGCAACAATTTCCAGAACTAAACAGACCGCCAGGGAGGTTAATGAAAACACAATGTTGGCAGGCCTCTAAACACATCCTATGAACCTTGCTTGCTTTGCCCACAGGGTGATTGACAGCTTTTTCTGAATTAGTTTGCAGGTTAGGGGAAATGTCAATCACGTAATGTGGGTGGAGGAAGCAGGACACACAGGATTTGTTTTTGCGTTGTGGTTGAATCTGCATAAATATACTGTCAACAATAAACTATAATTCCACAAATTCAGTATCACACCCTGTTCCTTTTTTCACCCGTGTATAGGGGATTTAGGGGACATGAGGGATCTGCTTCATTTTAGTTTGGGAACTGCTAAAATGCATCCAAATATGTTTCTAATCTCTGTGTAATGACACAGGCAGTGATCACCTGCAGGACATAATCCAATTGCTGTGCTCCCACTACATAACAGGCTATCAGTAAAGTCCAACCATGTATAGATAAGATTCTTTACACATAGCTGATAATTTCTAATAATGGACATATGTATTTCGAAATATGTCCACACTACGCCCTCCCAATAAACCACATATCAGTGTACTCTGTAATGTATTGTCGCTGTCAGTCAGGATTGTCGACCATCCATAAATATCGGGCACTTTTTTGACTTGCCTGTAAAAAATATTTAAGGCTTTTTTCTGTTTTTTTTTTTTTTTAATTAATACAGATTATTTTTACTGTAATTATTATAATTTTACAGTTTACAGGTAATGCAGCTTATAGTCTTCATAACAGAATTTTGGGCTGTAGACATAATTTATTTTTTTCATACGGATTTATCATGGTTTTACCTTGTATCCATAAGAAAATATTGTCTGTGATTTTTGGATGATCTGTCCAGAAACAATAAAAAGTCATGTTGGCAACCCTGCTGTCAGTGAGTTGTGTAATGATGTGTCATACGCTGTCAGTACTGTTTGCAAGCACATGTCACATTATTGGAGGCACGTAACCATTCCGGAACGGTGAATTGGTTTCTGGCACACAAAGGGTTGAGGTTGGCCTGTGACAGCTGTGGTGAACACTCCACCTCCCTGTGTGTCTGGTAACAGGAGCTGCCTGTGCTATCAGCTGTCACTGTGTATTGTGTTTGTTTGCCCTTTAGTGCAGCCTGCATGCTCAGCATCCCTTGTCAACTTCTTTAAGGGTGTGCCTGTATGACCTGTAGTGTGGAAGGAAACCACAACTGAATTTACCTCCAAGAACATTCTAAGAATAATATTAAAAAATGTAAAAGAAGAAAATATAAAGATAATAAATATAATAGTAAAAGAAATCTCCCTAAAGGCCTCGTCACATAGGGCGACATTGCCGCCAATTACATAGGCGACGTAGGGGTGTGGCCTATCGGTGGCAACATCGCCCCTATGTCGCCTCATGCAATGGGGCGATGTCGGCGCCGGGAGGTCGCCAGGTTTCAGAGCAGTGCTCTGAAACCAGGTGACCGATCTGGGGCGATGTGCACACATTACCCCATGTAACCGGGCGCCGGCGACCTGTCAGGCGATGAGAGCCATAGGCTCCCATTGTCCTGCATCTCCGCTGGGCTTTTCAGACACCCCGGCAGCAATGCCGCCTGACAGCTCGCCGGCGCGGGGCTGAAGATGTTGCCCCAAGTAAATGGGGGATAGCGTCGCTGGCGGGGCGCCAAAAACGTGCGCGCTTCCCCCAGTCGCCGCCGACATCTCCAGCCCCGTCACCAGGTGTGATGGGGCCTTAAGTGTACGGCAACACGATAACGTTAGGCAGCTAGTCTCGCTGTCTGGGTGTTATGTTTGATTCTGATCTCTTCTTCACCCCATATATACAATCTTTGCCCACTCTTGTCGCCTGCACCTGAAGAACATCTCCAGAATTCGACCAGTTACTCACTATGGAAACAACTAAAAACCCTCAATGTGGCTCTAATCTACTCCCGCTTTGATTATTGTAATTCTCAATTAATTAACCTACCCCTTAGTAGACTCTCCAATCTTCAGTCCATCCTTAATGCAGCAGCCAGGGTCACCTATCTGGCTAACCGTTACTTGGATGCTTTAGTTCCGTGCCAGTCATTGCACTTGCTGTCCATACACTACAGGATCCAATTCAAACTGCTTGTTCTCACCCATAAAGCTCTTCACAGCGCAGCACCTCCCTACCTCTCTACCCTCATCTCTGTCTATCTCCCCACCTGTTCTCGTTGGCCTGGAAACAACTTTAGATTAACACCTGCACTAATCTTTACCTCCCACTCCCAGCTCCAAGACTTTTCCCGAGTTGCACCAATTTTCTGGAATGCTGTACCCCAAGAAATTAGGACTATCTACAACTTACATAGTTTTAGGCGCTCTCTAAAAACACATCTTTTTAGGGTGGCCTATCATTCTTCCTAATCAAATTAATTTAGACATAGCGGATTCACTATTTATCTGAGCATAACCCTCTGTCAAACTCCACTAGACCCAAAAGCTCTACACAGATAGGCTTGTGGCAACTCTCAGCTCTTATCTACTCTCCATTTCCTCCAGATGTCGGGACCATCATTGTAAATAAGTCCCTGTACTTTGTGTCACCCCACCTCATTGTAGATTGCAAGCTCTTATGCACAGGGTTGTCCTTATTTTGCTTTAATTATTGTGTTTTTTATAATTGTTATGGTACCTTTACACGTGGCAACATTTCTAGGGTGTCAACAGGTAACTTACTGGTTGCAGTGAAATCATGGAGAGATTATTCCATTTGTACACAGCAACAAGATAGAACCTTGTCTCCATGATTTCACTGCAACCAGTAAGTTACCTGTAGCCACCCTAGAAATGTTGCCGCGTGTAAAGGTACCATTACTGATGACTGCTTGTATATGAACCTCTGAATTGTAAAGCGCTGCGGAATATGTTAGCGCTATAGAAATATAGATGATTATTAATTATTAATAAAAGAAGAAAATATAAATAATATTTTCTTAAAATCACATGATAAACACTTAAAAAAAAACGTGTTTTTGCTATTTAAATATATAATGCTTAAAGCACCGCGCCATCATTTTGTTTTGTTTGTCAGCACTGGAGTGGTACTTTAAATCTAAGCCCCCTGACATGCACTCACCTTCCAGAGGCTTCACTTTTTTACTGAGGCCACTCCGGTCTGCCGCCATCTTGTGAATGTAACTTCTGACTGGCTGGGAGTTAAGTTGCAAGCTCCCAATGCACCTCTATTCGAGAATGAGTGGACCTAAGAAAGTTCCGATTCTGGGGGTTCATCTGGACTTCATATAAAATTCTGCTCTAGACCCAAACTTGACCTGAACCTCATTGGAAGTTACTGATTTGGCAGTTGCTCTCTGTCCACATACAGCCATAAACAAACCACTTCCAGGGAGGGAGGGTCTTGTCATTTATATAGTTACACTACATACGATGATGCTGGTTTTACCCCCAGTGCGGCCATTCAAACACTGCAAGTGGTCACACTGGGCTGAGCACTGAGTTTTGCCCGAGCATAGAGATGCATGCTTCAGTGGTTTGCGTATGTAAAGCACTCAAATTCGAACACTGATTTTTTTGTAAAGTACAAACACCAATCTTTAAAGTTTGGTTCACTCGTCCCTAATCTCAATTTGAGCCAGAACAAGACTCTCATTGACTTGTATCAAATTGTGACCTCTGGCATACTCCATGACACACTAGAGCTGCCGCAGGTCGCAAATGTCCGGAAACCGACCAGAGCAATGGTGATAAAAAATGATTGAGACAGGGGGCAGGGGACTTACATTTAAAGCATCACTCCAAAGATGCAAAAATCTTTAAAAAAGAAATCCTATGTGTCCAGCTTTACATATTCTAAGACTTTTTAACACCACTAGAAGTTGCTAAAGAGCCGGAATTAATCTAATCTCTAAAACGGAACTGTCAGACAGTATTTGGCATTGAAGATGTTAATAATTATGAACGATTGTTACGACAAGGCCCCACCCTCGTGCTCGGAGGGTGTTGTCTCTGACTGCTACATGCTCTATGTCCAGGTAAGCAGCTAAAGGAATATGAATGCTGCCTGACAAGTCGAGTAGGAAACTACATGTGAGATGACCTGGAGAAAAAACAATGCCAGAGTGTGTGTTGGCAACATGACAGTGGTCAGTGCAGGTGTGCAGAGCTCGAGGAAGCATTAGAACACACTGGGAAGTTGTCTTCAGGGCTGACACTTGTGTGCTGAGGATTACTGGACGAGGACATCTAAAGCAGCAGGAAAGGGGTGGAGAGGAATTAACAGGACTTCCACTGATCACTGTGAAATCCTTTCTCAGACAGTCTCTGAAACTCTTGGACATGCTTACAGATGTGAAGACTGACTGAACGGGCAGTGAAACACAAGAACCACACAGTCGGGTCACTTTTGGACTATCTGGACTTAAACAAGATGATGCGATATAAAGCAGGGTCAACAGTGACGACATCAGAGACTCCCCAGAAATCAGTGAGTATATATTGAGAAATATATTCTGTAACACCTTGGATCATATAATAATAATAATAATAATATACATTTCTCAGTTAGGAATCATTAAAAGAGGCACTATTTAAAAGGTTCGGATGTAAAACATAACACTTTTTTTAGGAACTAATGCATGACTGAGAAAATACATATTTATGTTATACTTCTATGATCAGCATATTGACAATGCGATACGTCATATAGAATATAGAACAATGACCAGATTAACAGTATGATAGGAATGATAGAAAACCAGTGTACCAGGAGAAACCATACCCAACTCAGGGAGAGCAAACAAACTGTAAGCAGCACCACAGAGCTACCACTGAACCACCATGCTGCCCATAGGGTTGTATCAGGGGCGTAACGACAATGGGTGCCCGGGCCCTGCAGCCTAGGGGGGCTCCAAGAGTCCCTTTGGCCTATAGAAAAAGACTACTACTTTTAAAGATTTGCAATAATTGGAGGTACCGTTGGAGTTTTTGCATCGGGGCCCCTGGACCCGAAGTTACGCCACTGGGTTGTATACATGTAAATTACGTCCGTGGACACACAGAATGTCAGCGGACAGCACTGTCACCCTAGTTCTCAAACTTTGTTATAATGATTAAGCTGTAAGTGACTTATAAGCTTGATTTCCGCAAGCTATGAGCATATTTCATTGCACATGGTCAACATTGCAGGAGAATCCACTCTATAAACTAGAGAAGGGAGTCACTGTGCAGAGCTGTGTTGGACTCACTGTAGTCATGTATTATATTGTGACCCATCAATTTCGATAGTTGGCATCTATTCCTAAAATTCTATGCAGCGGCTGTACTGAGGTTAAAGCCAGTTGCTGGGGTGGAAGAAGCTGGGCCTAAATGGTTACTAATAAGCTGTTACATTCACATTAGATGACAATACAGGAATTACGTGACAATTTAGGTATTTTATGAATTAGATACTATTATGAACACTGTTAAAAAGTGAATGATGCATTACAAGAGGAAGCTCCCTGATCCCAATGCAAATCTATTCCTTACCTCTCCCCCACCCCCCTTACCATGGCTACATTACTGGTATTTTCTTATGAGGCTGAGGTATCATTGGGCACCTTAAGCCACTTGTGTTTCTCTAACACATCCCACACTTCCTTTTTCCGTCTTATAGTTTTTGTAACTAGTGTATAACACTGAAGACCCGAATTGTTTTGGTTGTTTAGTATCAGCATCTAGTAGTAATATGTTATGTTATACCTGTTAGCAAAATGAAAACACATTAATTGCTTTATATATTTCTTTAAATACGTATATACTCGTGTATAAGCCGACCCGTGTATAAGCCGACCCCCCTACTTTTGCCCCCAAAACCTGGGAAAACCTATTGCACTCGTGTATAAGCCGAGGGTGGACCCCAGCACAAGTATACAGCCCCACAGTGTGGTATACAGCAGCCTCCCCAGTGGTAGTATACAGCAGCAGCCCCAGTGGTAGTATACAGCAGCCCCAGAGGTATATAAGCAGCCCCAGTGGTAGTATACAGCAGCAGCCCCAGTGGTATATACACAGCAGCCCCAGAGGTATATACAGCAGCCCCAGAGGTAGTATACAGCAGCCCCATAGGTAGTATACCAGCCCCTGTGGTAGTATACAGGCACCCCCCCATAGTATATACAGCAGCCCATGTAGGAATACAGCTAGAAGACCCATTGTACATATCCCCAGCAGCCCCAGTGTAGCGATACAGCGCCTCCAGGTATATACGCAGCCTCAGTGGTAGTATACATCCACTGCCCAGTGGAAATGACAGTCATGCCGCCCCAGAGGAGTAACAGAAGCCGAGTGGTAGTATACAGCAGCCCCAGAGGTAGTATACAGCCCCTGTGGTTGTATACAGCAGCCCCAGAGGTATATACAGCAGTCCCAGTGGTAGTATACAGCAGCAGCCCCATTGGTAGTATACAGCAGCAGCCCTAGTGGTATATACAGGCCCCCCATCAGTATACAGGCCCCCCCCCTTACTGCTGCAATCCTGTAAAAGAATACATTAGTATACTTATCCCTGCCGCTGTCCCGCAGTCGCTATCCCGCAGCCGCTGTCCCGCCGCCGCCATCGCGCTCCTCCGGCTTCATCCAGCGTCTTCCGGCTTCCTCCTCTGGCGCACAGACAATGACGTCATTGCCTGCGCCCACCGGAGGAAGCCGGAAGAAGCCGGAGGAAGCCGGAGGAGCGCGATGGCGGCGGCGGGACAGCGGCTGCGGATAGCGACTGCGGGACAGCGGCAGGGATAAGTATACTAATGTATCCTTTTACAGGATTGCGGCAGTAAGGGGGGGGGGCCTGTATACTGATGGGGGGGTGACTTCATACTGTATACAGTGTATACAGTGACTCACGTATAAGCCGAGGGGGGACTTTTCAGCCCAATTTTTGGGCTGAAAAACTCGGCTTATACGCGAGTATATACGGTACTGATGGTATTAACTTTGGTTCAGTAGAAACACGTAGGGTCTTGGTGTTAAGGCTATAATGCAGACACTAAAATGAAGTCTAATCACAAATAACACAATGAAAGAGACGCTGTCCCCCACCCCACCCCAAACTGTATAACTCATCAAATCATAAGATGCACTTAAGTTTTCAGGAAGCAATAGGAAAATAACTTTTAAAACAAAAATGTGGTCATATTGCACTGTTATGGGGGATTTGCTGCTGACTCTTATGGGGATATTGTCCCCCTATTCTGTAGTAATGTCCATCATCCTGGGATTCTTCCAGGTATATACTCTATGTCCTCAATCCTGGTATATATGTCCTCCACGCTGCTATATATGTCCTCTATCCTGATGTATATGATCATTATCCTGGTATACATTACATGTTCCCAATCCTGGTATATATGTCCCTCATCCTAGAATATATTTCTATATATATATATTTATGCTGCACCTCATGGGTACACCCTGTTATATATGCTTCCCGTTATACTGCACACATAAAAAGATAAACCATTCTACTCACCATCCCTTCGCACCCCTATTGTCTTCTTCTGCTGCTGGAAATTTGTGTGAGCGGGGCAGCACATGACATCACTGCCATGCGACCACAGTCACACGCCAACATGAGCTGCTTGCTAATCCAAAATGAATATTCACTGCTCCCCACACTCAGGACTACGGACATGAGGAACAGTAAATACTCATTTTCTTTAGTAACAGCCACACAATCTCCCCAGCTGCTGCAGGAAGATTGTGCTGGGTCAATGCATGTGCCCACTATTAAAGAAAATAAATATTCACTGGTCCCCTGCTCATAATCATGCCCACATCTCCGCACGGGCTTCAGTGCAAAGAGATGGGTGAAATATGAGCATGCTGAGCAATGACTATTCATTTTTTTTAATAGCGGTCATCTTAACCCCAACCACGCTACAGCCTGCTCCTACCTCCTGTTTCACCACTCCACAGCCAGGTACATCTGGACTGTAAAACGCATCCCCCACTTTTCCCATATTTGGGGGGAAAAAGTAAGTCTTAAAGTCCGAAAACACTGGTAGTAAATAATGACTCCAGTTTTCTGTTCTGTATCTTTTATAATTTGAAGCATTTTTTAAACAAAAAAATGACTACTACAATCTAATAGAAGAATAACGTGCAAAATCCCATCACTACAAATATAATGCACATAGGTCTATACGTCTGCTATTTCAGATAAAGAAAGTCATCAGTTTTATAAAGTGTGCGCCCTTAACAGCTTCCTTGAAATAGCTCCCAGGGATCTTGATAAATGATGGCTGTGACAGCTTTCTTCCTCCACTTATTAAGTGTCCTATCACCTGATAAATACCTGTCAAACATGCATTTTTAATTGAGGAATGTGGCTTTGCTGCATAGCTCTATAGACAATCACTCTGATGACTGAAATGATGAGCAAATTACGTGAACAAAACTCACATGTAAATGTCCAAACTAATACACATAAATATGAAATTTTCCATCTGTGTTGACATTTTTACAATATGACAATGCTTTATATTTGGCTTTTAATCCATATATGATTACTTCTGACGTATAGAGTATTACATATCAATTAACATTTATTAGACGTACAGATATTATTCACTCTCAGATATACATATTGAAAAGGTACAAGATCTGTATGTGTGGTTATGTGTACAGCAATAAAATGACATCTAGGCTACAAATGGCCAATGTTCCCCATTGTTCGGTTTATGAAACCAATTATTAAAAACAATATTAGGGAGCTTGGAGTTCATGAAGTGGAGTATCTTGTTAGGTCCCTGATTTATTAGTAAAAGCAGAGAGCTGTTGGGCTCCTCTGCGGACTGTTGACATCCTAATTATAATAATAATTATTATAGACAATGTGGAAGTCCTCCTTCAATTGTCCAACAGGTGACATTAACATTATCACTGGGTTCCAGCACTCTTACCAAGGTTAACAAATAGTTATTGTTTTAAGTAGACTCATCAATTAACCTTAGCTACGATGTTCACTTTATACCTGTAATCCTACCCATACAACACAAACCATAAGGTTCACTGTTCATCCATTGTTCGACTATAATGACAGCTGCAGCCTTTACATAATACCAGCCATACTGCTTTCCATTTGCAGTGCCACATAATGCACCTTTCAGTAAATCAGCCATAGTTTTAAACAGTCATAGCCAAAAGTGTTGGCATCTTAGAAATTGTTCTAGAAAATTAAGTATTTCTCCAAGAAAATTATTGCAATTACACAAGTGATGTTACACAAATGTTTATTTCCATGGTATGTATTGGAACAACACAAAAAAAACTGAGGAAAAAAGACAAGTTGGGCAAAATTTCACACAAAACCCCAAATTAGGAGGCACAAACTTACTGTCACCCTCAACCTAATATTGGTTGCACACCCTTTGGAATAAATAACTGCAATCATTCACTTTCTATGACCATCATTAAGCTTCTTACACCTCTCAAGTGAAATTTTGGACCACTCTCCTTTTACAAACTGCTCAGATCTCTCATATTTGAAGGTTGCCTTCTTCCATCAGCAATTTTAAGATTTCTCCCTGGTGATCAATGGGGTTTAGATCCAGACTCATTGCTGACCACTTCAGAACTCTCCAGTGCTTTGTTTCCATCCATTTCTGGGTGCTTCCTGAAGTATGTTTGGGGTCATTGTCCTACTTGAAGACCCATGACCTAGTATATACATACTCCCAGCCAAAATCCGACCAGAATGTTTCTGGCAAACTCAATGTACACCCCACCTCACCACAACAGAAAATGTCATAATATACAGTACTGTGCTAACGTTATAGGTAGGTGTGGAAAAAATGCTGAACAAAATGCTTTAAAAAATAGAAGTGTTAATAGTGTATTTAGTTTATTTTTTACTGATTAACAAAATGCAAAGTGAAAGAACAGAAGAAAAATTCTTATTCAAATCAATATTTGGTCTGACCACCCTTCAACACTGCATCAATTCTAGGTACACTGGCACACTTATTTTGAAGGAACTCGGCAGGGAAGTAGTTCCAAACATCTTGAAGAACTAACCACAAATCTTTTGTGGAGGTAGGCTTGTGTAATTCCTTCTGTCACTCCATGTAATCAAGCCAGACTTAAAGATGAGTCAGGGCTGTGTGTGGACTATGTCATCACTTCCATAACTGCTTTTTAAAATGGAAGATAGTTGTTAATCACTTTTTCTATATGTTTGGGGTCAGTGTCCTTCTGCCGAACAAATTTGGAGCCAGAAGCATTCCTGATGGTATTGCATGATGTATCTGCATGTATTTCTCAGCATTGAAGAAACAAATAATCTTGACCAAATTCTCATCTCCATCTTCTATAATGCAGCCTCAAACTTGCACGGAACCTTCACACTTGACCGTCGTCTCCAGATGCTCCTTACAATATTGCTATGAAGCCTTTTGGTTAGTAAACTGCATTTTGTTACGGCCAAATATTTTACATTTTGACTCATATGCATATGCACCATAATTAGTTCAAACTAGCATTTTTCCCTTTTTTTGGCCAATTGAGCAAAACTGATTGGGAACATTTTAAGCTTGGAGCAGGGGGTTGGAATAGATGACCCAGGAGGTCCCTTCTTACTCTGCCTTAATGTGATTCTATTATTCTAAAAAAAAGAGGTAGCTCTCCTTTTTGACAAAATGTATAACAAAATAAATTGCAACAACTGATAGTAATCACCTAGTATATTTTTGAGCCTCCAGGCTAATATGTTTGACACGAGTTCATGGACAACATAAGCAGGAGAATAAATATTGACTTGAAGCTCTCTACGACTACAATCACACACTTGTACTGTATTTTACTTTAGAATTTCATGTAAGTGATATGTAAATATAAATTGTCAGTCTACATAAACCTACCATATTCAAGTTAACTTGTAATTCAAAGAAGTTTGTGTAACCCACATACCAGTTTTAGATTTTACCATTGTTCTTAGTACCTTCAATTCTTTGTTACTTAAAGGGATTGTCCACTACTAGGTTTCCAATGCTCATGTGCCATTCTGAGATCAGGCGAGCCCTGTGTCCAATCAGAGCCAGCTTCTCTCTCCCCGCCTTTGGACCAATGAGTTAATCAACAAGAAGTGAGCGCCCAACAGCTGGCACTCACTTCCTTTTGATTGCTTATTTGGTTCAAAGGCGGGGAGAGAGAAGAGACAGTGATTGAGTCTCGCGTGGTCACAATATCATGAGAGCCCTGCGATTACCAATAGGCTCTATTATTTTTCCTGTGAGAGACATGTAGAATCAGAAGGGGTTGTCTTCATAGTGGACAACCGTGATTAAACGTTTCCTTACTTTTAGAATTTTTGTAACACAGTGTACTTCTAGTTTTTCCTTATATGAGAACTATTTTTGCCCTCCTCTTGATCTTAAGTACCCTATTCACCTTATTTTAAAGTTTGATATACCCGCCTGTTTGTGTATTAAGGTGTCCTGATGCAAATAATGATAAGGGAAAGAAGGAACAGACACTTTGAATTTAAATGTCTGATCCGTTTCTAGAGACAGCCACTATTAACCCCTTCCAGACCCATGATGTTGTACAAGTAGCCTTGCTACTGTCAATATATGACATTGTTTGGAATTTTTGATACTGCTGCATATCTGCTGCTTATTTTGAGTTGGATATCAGGAGGACAAACACTAATCAGGAGGATTAAATATGTGCTCCTGCCAAATAATATAAATTCAGAGTGATTGTTGTAGCATATGGTGGTTTATGCTACGTGTTTCAAAGCGTAACCCCGCTTCTTCATCAGGAAATGTAAACCAGATCTCCTGATGAAGAAGCAGGGTTATACTTCGAAACGCGTAGAATAAACCAGCATATACTACAACGATCACCTTGAACTGGATTATTTGGCAGCAGTGTGGATTTGATACCATTTTTCCTGATATCCTGCATAATTCACTTGCCTTGGTGCTAGTGGTTTCTGCGGTAGCTGCCTCTAACTCTTTCATTTGGTTGTGGGTCACAACCATACAAGTGAACACCATATCTCTTCTCCGGTAATCCTTCCTCTCCCTGGGTAAGAGCCTATTGCGCTTTTCTTTTCCACAATTTATTCGTTATTTTGAGTTAACATGGGGGTCTACGGGTGAAAACCGAGGTAAAATCTGTAGCAAGAATTGACATGCTGCAGGTTTTACCGCAATAAAATACTGCAGAAAAAACACCTGTGCGGACAAGACTTCACAAATCCCATAGACTTTCCTGGGAAGGCACGCTCTGCTGTGGACACGCACGAAATATGAGTCACAATATGCATTGTGTGAACAGGTGCATTGTCCGTAATTTTTCACAGACCGAGCTGTCCACAGAAAATTACAAAGATATGGTAAATTTGAGCCAAGTGTCAAATAGTAATCAACAATGCAAGTTTATTGATCCATGAAAGAAATCAGTCAGCACTCGGATGACATCTGAGCGCAGGTTTTTTTTGGTTTTTGAATCAATGTTTTTCATAAAGCGTCTTCTTTCGCGTCTCTGGTTTATTTTTAATTGTATATATAAACTAATGAGAATGGTCAGGTCACTTTTTTAGTTTAGGTTAAGGGAAACTCAAAAAAGACTGAACATATCCAGAAATTACAGAATATTCAGAGCACAATTTGAATATCTGCAAAACAAATTACAAAAAAATGGAATACAAGTCTCAGTGAAAGTCAAAAGCATTGAAATATACAAAGTCTATCTAATTTTCTCTGTGGTTCTATGTAGGAGCAGAAAGTCCACAAAGAACTCTGCAAAACACAGAATAAATAATGAGATAATGACCTCTCAACATTCTCATAGTCTGAATGGTGTCATAAAAATCTTATGGTGGGTTTACACGCTTCAATATCGTTGCGATATCGCAACTCAATGGCGCGGGAGCGCGCAATTAGTGCACGTTTCTCCCGCATCGCATTGGATGTTTACACGCTGCGATATCGGAATACAACGTCCCTGCGATGTCTACGCCCCCCAACCCAGGATCGCACACTTAACATGGGAGTGAATGGGTGACGTTTCAAATCGCATCGTAGTTGAGCGTTTACACAGCACGATCCGACTCCAATCTCCCTTCAATATCGGGGCATTGAATAGCACGTTCATTCAATCCCCGATATCGCATTGACATCGTTCCTGCATCGTATTGGACGTTCACACCATACAACGCAGGAACGATATCGGGTCCAACGATTGAACCACGTGACTTTTCATTGAAATTGGACTACGATATCGCAACGTGTAAACCCACCATTAGACTATTGTATTAATGCTTTGTCCAGACAGATCTTCTAATTAGGCAGCATCTTTTTGGAATCGGATAGATGTTATATTGTACAAGGCAAGTGTTTTCATTGCATAATAAACGGCATGATTCTCTATAGCTCAGATTACGGTAGTTAAAACACAGTATAAAAGTATAGCAACTTTTTATTCTACAACTCAGCATACTCACATGGAATAGTTTGCAAATCAATATCATCAATATAACCCTATAAAACCCTATGCTCACAGTCCTTCAGGTATGCATAAGTCGTTTGGACATTGCAGAGCATATGTTCAATGTTTTTAAAATATTTTAAGCATTTTTTCAGGTGGATTTCTGGTGGAATCTGCTGTCAAAAGACATCATACACTTAGAATGCGTATCTATCTAGTGTGCACCAGTATATATCTGCACTAATCAACTTCAAGCAGCTAACAAATCACCAGCTAGCTTCAAATCTCTAGAGTACCCGGCAATGAGGTGATATTTACCATATTTTGATAAATGAGGCATGTCATTAAGTCTAGCAGTATTGTCTATCCTGGTATATAACAATCCACCTGATTTATACCCTGTTTCCCCAAAAATAAGACACCATCTCATATTAATATTTGCTCCCAAAGATGCACCATGTCTTATTTTCAGGGGGTGTCTTATCTCCATGAAGAAGAATTCACATTTATTGATGAACAAAAAAAAATGAACATTTATTATATACTGTACAGTAGTTGTCATCACAAACCAGTATACCCAAACTGTCATCCATCCATTCATCATCCATCTGCAGACCCCATCATCCCCCAATATTCTTATCAACCATCTGCAGCCCCATCATCCATCTGCAGCCCCCATCATCCCTCAATATCCCCACCATCAATCAGCAGCCCCCATCATCCATCAGCAGCCCCAATCACCCCCCAATATCCCTCTGTAGCCCCCATCATCCCCCAATATCCCTCTGTAGCCCCCATCATCCCCCAATATCCCTCTGTAGACCCCATCACACATCTGCAGCCCAGACACACAGCCAGTACACACACACAGACATACACAGTACCACAATTGCCGGAGTCTGCTGCCGCAACTTCATTCCTCCCCTGTCCTCCTGTGTGTACGGGTGCCGCTCAATGTAGGATGTACGATAGTAAGCCGCCAGCCAATCAGGCAGAGGCTGCTGGTGTCTGATTGGACAGGAAATTATCGTACATCTATTTTGAGCGGTGCCCGGATGACGTCCATACAGGAGATGTACAGTAATGACGCAGCCAATCAGACGCCAGCAGCCGGCTTACTACCATACACCTACATTGAGCAGTGCTCGGTGCATACAGGAGAATGTGGAGGAACAAATAAAGCGGCAGCAGCGGCAGCGGCAGGAAGGCTCCAGCAATGGCGGTACCATGAGGTGAGAATCAATTTTTTTCCCACGTTATATTTTCAGGGGGTGCCTTATATTTGGCACCCTGGCCAAAGCCACCACTACGTCTTATTTTCGGGAGATGTCTTATTTTCGGGGTAACATGGTATCTCTACTATGCCACCTACATATCTAAATGTAAGATTGGCAAAGGTTCAAAGTTTTGTGCAAAAAGGCAACATTCTTCTTTGATGTTCCGCAGTTTACTAACTATACTACCTATGGTTATTATATACTTTTTAGATGATCTTCATTATGGAATCAAACTGATTTATTAACTATTGTAAAATGTTTTTATTTTATTAATATATACCGTATATACTCGTGTATAAGCCGACCCGTGTATAAGCCGACCCCCCTACTTTTGCCCCCAAAACCTGGGAAAATCTATTGACTCGTGTATAAGCCGAGGGTGGACCCTAGCACAAGTATACAGCCCCCAGCAGTGTGGTATACACCAGTCCCAGAGGTAGATACAGCAGCCCCAGTGGTAGTATACACGCAGCCCCAGTAGTATATACAGCCCCAGTGGTAGTATATACAGCCCCAGTGGTAGTATACAGGGCCCCAGAGGTATATAGCAGCCCCAGTGGTAGTATACAGTGCCCCAGAGGTATATAGCAGCCCCAGTGGTAGTATACAGGGCCCCAGAGGTATATAGCAGCCCCAGTGGTAGTATACAGTGCCCCAGAGGTATATAGCAGCCCCAGTGGTAGTATACAGGGCCCCAGAGGTATATAGCAGCCCCAGTGGTAGTATACAGTGCCCCAGAGGTATATAGCAGCCCCAGTGGTAGTATACAGGGCCCCAGAGGTATATAGCAGCCCCAGTGGTAGTATACAGTGCCCCAGAGGTATATAGCAGCCCCAGTGGTAGTATACAGGGCCCCAGAGGTATATAGCAGCCCCAGTGGTAGTATACAGTGCCCCAGAGGTATATAGCAGCCCCAGTGGTAGTATACAGGGCCCCAGAGGTATATAGCAGCCCCAGTGGTAGTATACAGTGCCCCAGAGGTATATAGCAGCCCCAGTGGTAGTATACAGGGCCCCAGAGGTATATAGCAGCCCCAGTGGTAGTATACAGTGCCCCAGAGGTATATAGCAGCCCCAGTGGTAGTATACAGGGCCCCAGAGGTATATAGCAGCCCCAGTGGTAGTATACAGTGCCCCAGAGGTATATAGCAGCCCCAGCGGTGGTATACAGGCAGCCCCAGTAATGCAGGCCCCCCCCAGCGTCTCTCCGGTCACCTGTAAAGCAAGCTATACTTATCAGTGTCCCGCTCGCACCCGCCGCTGCCGACATCCACGATCCTCCATCTTCATGCGACTCCTCTTCCTGTTTCCTGTGCGCTTCGCCGGGAATGACGTCATTGCCGGCGACGCGCACAGAAACAGGAAGAGGAGTCGCATGAAGATGGAGGATCGTGGATGTCGGCAGCGGCGGGTGCGAGCGGGACACTGATAAGTATAGCTTGCTTTACAGGTGACCGGAGAGACCCTGGGGGGGCCCTGCATTACTGGGGATGCGGGGGCTGCTGTATACCGATGTATACATCGGTATGTACCGATGTATACATCGGTATACAGCACTGACTCGCGTATAAGCCGAGGGGGGTACTTTTCAGCCCAATTTTTGGGCTGAAAAACTCGGCTTATACGCGAGTATATACGGTAGATATTTTGTAAGACTTCTATTACAGCCTGTTTTAAACATCATTGTATTGTCTAACACATTTGTATGTTGAGTTGTCCTGTTTTTTGTATAAATAGCACCGCTATGCTATATCTGTCATTATCTCTAGGACCCAGATTCATTGCGAGATTTTCATACCAATCTTCATGAAGGGGGCATGTAGGAGTCAGACGCTCCTAATGCATAAACTGTGAAAATGGCAAGTTACCAAATTTTTTGCGAAACTTAACGTTGCACCAAAACGACGTTTCAAAGCAATTTACATCAGCATTCTGATAAAATGTCTTTGATGAATCGGTATCTTACTGTCTGAAGAAGAAGTTCAACGAATGTTCGTCATTATATTACTGCCAATTCATTTTATTTTTGCATGTGCAGTCAATAAATAGGGATGTATTTAATTGTTTTTTTCTGGTCTCATTACGTACTGAGGATATATCATTATAGGGGTTGTCCGGACTAAACTGATAATAATGACATCAATCTATGTGACTGCAGACTTAAAAAGTCCTCCCAGTGCTTGCTCTGAGTGCTGTGAGGAGTCACGGATTTTAACCAGAACGGACTGCAGTTATGTGGTATGCATCTTCCCAGTCAGAACCCCAAACTAGTGGGGGAAACCTTGCTCAATTCAAGTGTATGAGCATGGCTGCTCCCTCTAGCCATTTGTGCTCGTTCCATACACTTGTATTGAGCGAGGCCATGCCCAGTAGTCTTGTTTTGCTGGGAACATGCATACCCCATTTGGTCTGTTCTTGGCTTACAAAATGTCGAATCCTTGCAGCGCACAGTGAGTGATATGTATGCAGTCACATGGAGTGACTGCAGATTTATCAGTTTAGGCCGGACAACCCCTTTAATGTTTAAGTCCTGAATATTTTCTTTAAGGTGCTATAGAAGTAGAAAGTCAGTTTAATATTGAAAGACAAATGACAAGGCACAGGAAGGTAACCGTTTGACAATGTAGCACTGTATGAAATGAATATATTTCTAAATCTCAAGTTTTGTGTGAGGCCTCAGAAGGGATTAGGAAAAGAAGCCCTGGTAGAGATAAGAAATAATAGAATACATTACTATTGGAACATTCTGCAAAACATATCGGGGCCACATAAAAATACTCACTTCTCATGACTTTGACGTCCAGGCATCTTGTCTAATTCTGTAACTAACAACTTTACTTGAAGCAATGTTGCTCAACGGTGATTGTAATTCAAAAGACGCAAATTACCAATTAACTGACCCCTTTGAGTTAATTTCCATAATTACTTCCAAATGTTGGAAATTAGACTTTTTTATGTTTTAAAATCTTCAAAGTATGTAACAAGAACTGTTATAGAGATTGAACAAGACTTGTGATTGTAAATCAAGTGATTGTGCGGACGTCAGCTGCCATGATCATCTGCTCTTTACTGTGCTCAATGTCATGGGAGCACAGAGGCTCAGTGAATGTCTTCATGAATATTTCAATTGTCTACAATGTTTCTTGTTACTGAAGTAACAAGATTTCTGTCACAAGTTGAAATAATAAGCAACTATTTCATGCTTCATTGAAATAGAATTTAAATGGTCAGAATACTATAATTAATGTCAAAAACAAGATGTGGCACTAACTACAAAACATGTGTATAACTATAATTTGCTTCAAAGTGGAGAATATCATCAGATGCTACAATAATACGTTGGCTATTTTATTTATGCAGAATGCCAACACATTTTACGTGAATTGCATGACATGTTTTACAGATAAAAATGAGAAGTTCCAGATGGATATTGGTGTTCTAGTATGCAGAATTCTCATGGTGGCTGGAACGGCAGGCCATCTTCTGTATAGGACATGTTCAGATGACAATTTTACGGCTATGCCTGGAGAATTAGAGTTTGTCCGGTCTAAAGTGATAATTCTGCAGTCACTCTACGCGCCTGTAGACTTATCAATGCTCCCAGTGCACTCACTGTGTGTTGCCAGGTTTCACCAATTTCTAAGTTGGGAACCAACCCCAATTATGTAATATTCATGTTCCCGGCCACAACTCGACTAGTGGCCATGGCCTCACTCAACTCAGTACAAATGTATGGGGGCAAGGCCTCACCCACTAGATGGCCATGCCTACTTGTTGGACATACCTACTCCATACACTAGTAGAGAGCAAGGTTGTGCCCACTAGTCGAGTTCTGGCCAGGAACATGCATATTGCATCATTGTGCTCGATTCCTGGCTTAGAAAGTGTGAATCTTTGCAGCTCATAGTGCAGGCGCTGGAAGGATTGATGAGTCTGCAGTTGCACAGAGAGACTGCAGAATTATTATTTTAGATCGGATCCCGTCAAGGATCCGGCATGTTAAATTGGAAATTTGTGGGGTCCTTTGTCCTTATTGAGATGGGCCACTTTTAGAGGTGGGAAAAAATATGTATAGCTTCAGTCATTAGCATTAGAATATTGCTTTTGTTCTGCACAGAGACTATGATGTATACCTTAGGACACATTTATTGGAGAACGTTTGTGTGTGAACATGGGTGGACAGCTTTAATTCAAACCAAATATTCAGAATCAGGCTTAGGTCTAGCTACTCCAGGTTGTTTCAGTGCATTTCTGTGCAGCTTTACCTTCAGGTTCGGGGTTATTGTTGTACTTCTAAATAATCCTTCTCCCAAAGGTTAGTTCATATGGTGACTACAGCAGGCTTTCCTCCAGGATTTCCCTGTATTTTCCTGTAGTCATTTCATCTTGTATTTTCCCAAGCTTTCTGGTAGATGGAATTACAGGTCCTGCTGGGTGTGAGAGTTAGGACTAATAAGATATTAAACTCTCTCTCAGTTAACAAAATCAGCCTTTGGACCTTTGGGGATTTTCGTGGTTTCTAAGCGTAGTGTAATTCTGCAAAATCATAAAGAATTATTTAAATGAATTGTGTTGTTCATTACTGTACATTTCAGCCATAATTAGCTGACAAGGCAAACTTATGGTACCAAACAAAACCGATGCGATGAATATGGCACTTTTTCCATAAAAAGGAAACTAAGTATACTGTAGATAATGAACAAAAAATAGAGATCATCTGTATGTGACCCTTGGAAATCTGCCTCCTTAAAAGGGAGGCCTCCAACCCTTCCTGTTTGCAGGTAGTCACAAAATATGATTAAACTCTGCCGAATTTACTGAGCCTCATCTTGAAGCAATAAATAGACACAAATGGAACTGATCAGAAATCAAAGGGAACCTGTCAGCAGTTTTTCCCAAAATAAACTAGACTCACCTTTAACCACTCATGTGTCACAGCCTAAAAACCTGTATAAAAAGCCCCCAACTCCCCCTGCATATCCATAAAATACCATTCTTAATTCTTCCATGCCAAATCCTGATTGGTGCAGTGTGATCAAATGGGCATTGTTGGTGCCCAGCACCTCCTCTGTCCCCAGAAGGAGGCTCTTTCTCCTGCCTTGATTTGATATGGGTGACACATCCAATGTCATCCACACAGCACTGAAAATCTTATGCATGAGCAGTTAAAGTACAGAATTTCGCAAGCGCACAGAGCACTGCCCTGCTGAGGACAACGCAAAGTTCTGTAATGTACATGTCTGAGTAGCAGCAAAGCAAAGTGCATCTGCGGAACCCCTGTGCTTCAACTGCACATGTGTGAGGTGTACAGCAGTGTGTCGATGACTTTGAAAGTGTAGCCTGATCAATCAAGGAAGGCTGGTGTGATTTTATGGATAGAGGAGGTGAAGGGCAAATGCAAGAAGCACCCATCACATTGGACCGTGACAGTCAATATGATGTGGGAAAATAATAAAAGGTAATTTCTGGATATGCAGGGGGATTTGGTGAGCTGATAATTGTGGCTTTAGCTTATAATGGGAAAATCTGCTGATAGTTTCCCTTTAAACCCTGAGTTCTTTCCAAGATTCTCTTTTAGAACACAGTTTGAGAAACATGTAGAAACTTGAGGACACATGCTTGAGAAAGGCTAATGATGTAGCTGAAATATTTGAATACTACATGTTTACAACAATCTAGAAGTGCTCCATCTTTTAATATTTTGCTCTTGTGTTGTGGTCTGTCTTGAATTATCAACCATGAAGCGTGCACTCAGATTGATATACTTGGAGTGCTGTTCATACTGGTAATATTATTTGACTAAAGAGGTCCTTGACAAGGTTGGTCTGGGGTGTCCGGGGCCCAGAAGGGGAATTGACTCCAGGGGCCCACTCTTCAGCTGTATGCAAATACCTTTTAGCCAGTATTCCAGTTAGGCTTCATTCATATCATCGTTTCTCCTCATTGTGGTAGATCCGTCAGTTTTGCTGCATCTGCTGGATACCGGAACACTTGCGGCAAGACTGCGTTCATCCTAATTCATTGCTTATGGAACTTGCATACATGTGCGGCACTTGCGGTTTTGCCGCGGTCCGGCCAATCTGGCACTTGCGGCAACAGACAAAAAAACGCTGCTAGCAGCATTCTTTTTGACTCGCTGTAAGTGCCACAAGTGCAAAACCGTTAAGACTTGCACATGTCTGCAAGTGCCAAAGGGAATGAATCAGGCCAAACTCAGTCTTGCCACAAGTGGTTCGATAGATAAAATCAGAGCTGGAACTAAAATGATACTCTGCACTGGTGCGTGAAGTGAAGAAAGCTGGCACCAAATCTGATGAAAGTACTTGCAAATTTTATTTAGTAAATCACAACATTAAAATAAAATCATCTCGGTGGCAGATAGTGCCCCAGTCAGACGCGTTTCGATTTAAAATCTTTATCAAAATCTTTATCACTGGTGCGAGCTCACACTGGCCTCATAATGGTAAACACAACAAAAAAACAACAAATGAGCAAATATCCTAAAAATGATAACAAATTAATAATGGTATAGTGCAAAAAAATAATTAAGGTACTTAGTAACATACATATGATCATATGAATACTTAAGCTCTCCCACCAGCAACAGGGTGACCCTATCGGGATAGTCCCTGCCTAATACTACTAATATTTTGCCATCTGTCAGTGACATGAAGTGACAAGGACAGGATCAAGCAGGACCAGGCCCCAACGGAGCACACCTACCATCTGACGCATTATATCATGTCAAGCTCAAAGTAGGCCACACCTATGATTGAATGACTGCAACAATACATGAATAAATAAAACCAGAGCTGGAACTTAGGTAATACTCTGCAGTGGTGCGAGTTCATACTGGCCTCATGATGGAAAACACAACAAAAAAACAACAAATGAGCAAATACTCTAAAAATTATAAAAGTAAAAATGCTGTAGGGCAAAAAAAAACAAAATTAGGGTACTTAGTGACATAGATATGATCATATGAATGCATAAGCTGTCCCACCATTGACAAGGTGACCCTATCTGTAGTGTTCCGATAGGCGACAGATGCGGCAAAATGCCGGATCTGCCACGAATGCCATGAAACGGCTCCTGCACATATGCTGTGAGCACACCATAACTGGGACGTACAAACTTTCGATCCACAGGTTAGGTATGTTATCACTTATTTCTTGATGGAATCTGACCATTGGAAACCACGCCGATCGGAAGAATGGAAAACTTTTATTCCTGACAGGGCAATTTTAACCCCGTTATATAATGCAGCAGCATGTCGAATGCAGCTCCAGTCATCTCTTTGGTGCTACCAGAAAAAGCCAAGTGAAGCACTCGCAGCCACTGAGAGTATGAATGGATCAATGTTCAAGTTGAACATGAGATTCAGTCTGATAGAGATTAAAGTTGCACAATCAGCCAATCGGCACGGGTCGCAGCAGTCAATAACTTATCACCTATACTTGGGCATTGTTCACACATTGAGTATATGGCAAGTTTTTTATCCCAGTATTTGTAAGTCAAAACCAGGAGTGGAAAAATCAGAGGAATAGTATATTAGAAATACTTCACCATCACCACTCCTGCATTTTCCACCCACTCTTGGTTTTGGCTTACAAATACTGAGGAAATAAACTTACCAAATACTCAATATGTGTATGTGGCCTTAGAGGAGATGATTACTTATTTTCACCGGAGAACCTCTTTAAGTGAATATTTGCTACTTTGTAATAGTCACAGGACAGGGAGGGTTTAAACTTCCAAGTATTTAATTTCTACTGGAAATAAAGAATCTTCCCCCATTAAAATCGTAAAGAACAATTGACCTCCATACACCACACAATCCACTAAACCTTGACCAATAAATCCACGTATAAGGGAGCAATACAGCTACACTGTGACCAGACCATTTATTACGACCATATAGTGACCAAGTAATACTACATACAAGGAAGAAATATTGATACACCATGACCAGACCAAATATTACCACCTTATATTGACTCAATAGTACCACATATAAGGGAGAAATACTGCAACATCATGACCAGACCACATATTACCACCACATAGTGATTAGTTTTGTAGTGCTCAATCACTAATAGAAACCACAATACTAATAACACTAATATTACCATCAGTGACATTATACTCAGGAGCTCTATATATAGTGTATAGTGTAGGTGTACAAGTAATAGAGTGACTTACCAGTGATGTTTCTAGGTGAAGTCATTAATTTTCGCTTTTCCTCTTCATCCAGCACAGACTGCTATCAATTCTTACAGCTAGGACTTGTCTCTGAAATAAGTAACACACAGACATCTATAACTGATCACTTGTAGAGCACATTCCCCACTTTTTCCTTCCACACTATGTCAGGTGACAAAAAAAAGCAACATAGTGCTGTCCTGCACAGAAACAGGAGCTCCCTCTCATTGAATACTGTATCCTCAAAAGTATAATGTATTACAGCAGTCATAATGTCCCTTAATTGGCCTCTAGAGTAATTAAATATCCCAATTGCCACTAGAAACTAATAATGCATGTTCCCCAATCTGACCCCCATACAGTATTGTCCTCCATCCTGACCCCTTCAAGAATAATGACACTGACAATCGGGTGCTGGATAATTACGCTAATATTCGGGGTGCAGAATAATGACATTGATACTTGATATACAGGATAATGACACTGACAATTTGGGGTCCAAGTTAATGAAACTGATCCTTTGGGGTAAAGGATAATGACACCGACACTCGGGGTACAGGATAGTGGCACTGATCATTTTTGGGTATGGGATATTTACATTCACACTTGGCTCTTTCCCCCTGCACCCAGCTTTCCTATGATCTGATATCCCTCGTTTTCTCAGCACCAATCTTTTCTATGTTCTGATATCTATCTTTACTCAGCACCCAGCTTTCCCAATAATATCAGAGCATGGGAAAGCTGGGTGCTGACGGAAGGAGGAATATCAGAGCATGGGAAAGCTGGGTGCAGAGGAAAAGATGTATAGCAGAACAATGGAAAGCCAAGTGCTGAGGGAAAGAGCTTCTCATCCCCTGCTCTGTCGCTCTCCCTCTTTCCCTACTGCTATATCAAACTTCACTTACAGCAAGCAGGCACTGGCTCAACCCAGCCACTGTGATGGCTGCGGCCACCTGCCCTCAGACTACCTCCATGCTATTGACAAGCGCACTGCTATGGAGTGTTAGAATGAGAGAGGCCAGGCCGTGTCATGTGACATGCAGCGTGCTTGGTAAGCATGCACACCTCAGGACCTTGATGCATTTGCAGCAATGCCACGTTACAACAATGTCTATATCGTCAATTACCTGTGGCCACATCCCAACCTAAGATGAGGCATGGCCACTAGTGATTTTACTGTGCAGCGAGTGTTAATGCACCTGACGGGCAACCCTGATCTGAAGAACTTTTGCTATGTGACCGGACCAGGGGAGGGGGCCCTGACCCAGCCCACTCCCTTCTTGAGGCAAGAGAGACAAAGGCCCGCCAGGGGTTTTCCCGATACCCAGGCAGGCCAGGCCAATGCTGGTCTCTGAGGATAGCTAATAAATATGAAAAGTACTGGACAACACCTTTAAATCTTACCTAAAATTAAACATCTGTATTATAATAGTATGTAGAAGACATTTAGTCCTTAACCTGAATTATTGCATAGAACAATAACCAATGAGAGCTGTTCCAGGCTGGTAACATTGTTTTGGCATATCTCTGTGACTCTGTTGAACTTTGTGGAAGTATAGAAGGGAAATGGGCACAAGGATTTCCTGTATATAAACAGTCAGGATCAAAGTGTGTGAGCTGTTCAGTAAGATGAAGAGTGCAGCTGTGCTACTTTATATGTTTGGATTTATTCTTACTAGAATATACCTCAGTAAACAATCAGTATTATATTCAGTTTGAATTCCTCTATGTGAATTTACAATACAAACTTCCTCAATGTCATGACAAATATAGATGTTCTATGTTTGAGGACAATAAAATATTAACTTCTTCACGATCTATGATGTATTTGTACATCATAGATTGTGTTCCCTGCTTTGATGCAGGCTCACACGCTAAGCCAGCATATTTCCCTGCACATGTCAGCTGACCTAATCAGCCGACATATACCTCTAACAGCAGCGGGCAGAGCAGAGATCCACCTGCCGCTGTTAACTAGATAGATCTCGCTGTCAAACTTTGACAGCGTAATCTAACACACACCGAAGGAAAATGTGCTATTCACGGCTCCTGTTGGTTGCTGTGTGACATGATTGTGGGCTCCAATGTGTTGTTATGACTGCCAGAGGTCAGCTGATGACTGCTGTCACTGTCAGGTCGAACTTCCTGTGAGCGCTGGCTGAGCGCCGGTGTTCACAGGAGATTATCATTTGTGCTATGCAGAGATATACATCAGCACAGGACTATGCAACACAAGGAATCAGATAGTGGCATATTCAAATTCCCAGACAAGTAAAACCAATAAAAAGTGGAAAAAAGCTAAAAAAAAATAAATAAATAAGAGTACAAATCACCCCCCTTTTGCCCTATTGAAAATAAAACAATAATAATTAAAAATACACGTTTTGTATTGCCGCGTTCAGAAATGTCTAATCTATCAAAATATAAAATAAATTAATCTGATCAGTAAAGGGCACATTGACAAATAAGGAATCTAAACTGCAGGATTATGTTTTTTTTTTATTGCTGCAACACAGCACTAAAATGCAATAATGGGCGATCGAAACATTACATCTATCCAAAAATGATATTTCTAAAAACTTCAGCTCAGGATACAAAAAAATAAGCCTTTATTTAGCCCCATTCCCAAAAATTGAGGAAATTACGGGTTTCGGAAAATAGCAACAAAAGCGCATTTCTTTTTTTGACAAATTTCTGGATCTTTTTTCACCAATTAAATAAAAAAAAATACACGTTTGGTATCTACAAACTCGTTCTGAGCTGTACAATCATACTGCCTTGTCAGTTTTACCATATAGTGAACATGGTAGTTAAAAAAAAAAACAACAGACCATTGTGGAACTGCACTTTTTTTTACAATTTCTCCACACTTGGATTATTTTTCCCCATTTTCCAGTACAATATATTGCAGAAATGAATGATGTCATTCAAAAGTGCAACCTGTTCCGCAAAAAAGCAAGCCCTCATATGGCTATATTGATAAAAAAATAGAAAGTTATTGCTATTGGAAGAAGGGGAGGAAAAAATTAAAAACAGACAATCATGGGGGGTGAAGGGGTTAATAATATTCTAGTACTATATGTTTATATACGGTTATGGGTGAAAGTTTTGAGACTGACACAAATATTGGTTTTCATAAAGTTTGCTGATTCAGTGTTTTTTGTTCTTTTGGGGTACCTTTACACGCCGCAATCTCAGCTGGCGATATGAGGTGATCTAACGTGCGCATGCACATTTTTCATGGTCGCCTCAGATCACCGATGGCGGCATCACACGCCGCAATTGCGCTCTGAGAGTAATGCGAAGTGTCGCTCCGGAAATTACCTCACCTACAGCAGAACCAATCTTGTCTCATTCCATCACCGCTTCACACGCCGCAATCTCAAAGCAATGTGGGCGTACATGTTCAGTGCAGCAAGGATATAGGCGTGCCACAGTGGTTTACACCGCGCCCCATACGCGCTCATTGGACAATGCAACAGCGTTACAATTGGGCAGCCTGCTCTGGAGGGCTGACTAATACATGACGCAATTGAAGATGTGTGTGTAGCTCTTCAAATATGACGGCCTGTGAACTGACAGCCAATGGGAACACAGTAGCCAACACCAAGTATCGCATATGGGGCGTAGACTACAGAACGAATGAGGCACGCCTACGGGAAATTTTAAGCAACGCTGTTTCCATCACTATCACCCGCCAAAACCCGGAAATCTCGCCTTCATGATTGCACCTGATTTTAGAGCAGTGCTCAGGCTAGAGGCGATTTATCGCCGCGAAATTACCCAATTACACGCCGCAACTGGGAGGCAATTTCACAGTGATTGCTCCGGGGAGACATATCGCCTTTAAGATTCCCTGCCGAGATTGCGGCGTGTAAAGGTACCTTTAGTCAGATGTTTCTCAGATAAATGATGTATAATTATCAGCATTTCATACATTGTTAAAATGCTATTGACAAATACATCAAGTTTATGCAAAGACACAGTATTTACAGTGTTGACCCATATTTTACAAGATTTCTTTATTTCCTCCTGGCATGCTGGATATCAGCTTCTGGGCCAAATCCTGACTGATGATAGCTTATTCTTGCCAAATCATTGCTTGAGTGTATCACAATGTCTTTGTGTTTGTTTCAATGGGATAAAGATCCAGGTTTCCTCTCCATGGAGCCAAAATGTTAATGTTTTTTTTTTTCACCAAAAAGACAGTTATCACTTTTGTCTTGTGACATTGTCTCCATCATGCTGCAAAAATGATTTGTTTATCACCAAATTGCTACTGGATCATTGGGAGAAGTTGGTCTGGAGGATGTTTAGATCCATTCATGATTCATGGCAGGGTTCTTGGACAATATTGACATATCATTGGATGAAGAATAACCCAACACAAACGCAGGATCCCAGTGTTTCAAAGAGAAAGTGCTAACCACTGAGCCACCATGCTCCACTAACATAGCTTTCCTTAAAGGGAACCTGTCACCAGGTTTTTGCAACCTAATCTGAGGGTAGCATGATATACTGTAGGACCTGAGATCCTGATTTAAGTGATGTGTTACTTACTGGGCTGCTCAGTGTAGTTTTGATAAAATCACTGTTTAATCAGCTGGAGATTATCATTAGAGGACCACTTGGCCTGCTGCCAGGTAGTCCAGCATATTCACAAACTGCTAGATCTGCAGCAGACAAAACACTTATTTTACCAAAATGACAGCAAGCAGCTCAGTAAGTGACACATCGCTGGAATCAGGGTCACTGTCTCTACATTATGCTGCTCTCAGATGGGATGGGAAAATCCTGTTGACAGGTTCCCTTTAAAACTTGTACCTCATTCATTTTGTTAACTCTTGCTATGAAGCCAGAAGACCCAAACTTTACATGCATACTACTAACAATTAAAATGTATTTTGTTTCCTTTTGGCTGATGTAGCATCTTCATTTATTACAATATAGTAATATGTCAAATCCAGTAAAATAGTAGAGCGTTGGTTTCATTACGCTACTCAATGATTAACTGTGAGAGCTAGTTACTGAAGGTAATATTCATGTGAACGTTGAACTATGCGTCATCTCTGGGAGATTTGCAAGTCAAAGTGCGGGACTGGAATCTGTTTGTCATCGGAACATGACAAATACAGAGACCACGTTACACATGGCTCAATGTGACGGTGACAAGTATGTGCAATGGGATATTTCAAAATGAGTTTACAATTGTAAATCTTTGTCATTTTATACCAAAAATTAGTTTTTTTCCTCTTTAATATTTGATACTTGCGTATACAATTTTCCTTCTGCCACATAGTATTGTGTGTCTTTTGAACACCAGCTCTGCAATGAAATATCATGGGGGTGTATTTGCCTTATAAACAACAACGCTTAGATTTTCTTTTAGGAAATAGAAAATTTAAATGTTGCAGAAATGTCTTTTGAAATGATGTATGTATAACGTTATTTCCCGTTTAAAATATTTTTATTAGCAAGTAAAGAGGTATAATTAAAGTTGTTCAACCAAAATAATATTAATTATTATTACATAAAACAAATAAAGATAGGATTTCAAATACCGTAACTCATAAATATTACATTTACAAAAAAAATAAAAATAAAGAATCACTATACTAATCAAATAAAATGAAACTTTGTACAACGACATGACAATTAGTGAAAAGCAAACCCTTATTCAACCCTCTTAGTATCAAATCAGCAAAAGCAAAAAAATAAATAAAGACAATATAAATCAGCAATTAAAACAAAACATTAAGTAATATCAAACAATAAATTTGGAGAATACAATGGCACCCCCTGTGACCATTTTGTCATATATTTACGCTTCATATCACTTCACACAGCATAAATGAATTGAAATTGATTATGCATAGCTAACGTATCCATTAAGGTACCTTTACACGCCACCACATGAAGGCAGAAACTGGCAGGCATCGGGGACAATTGTGCCTATTTCCATGAAATCACTACGAAATGGCGGCGTGTAATTCGGGTAATTCCTTCCTGTGTCTCAGAGTTCCTTCGCATACCTGTTTCTGTGCTCAAAAACAGGAAAGAACAATCCCTATGGTGGCAGCGTGTAATCGGGGCACAGGAAGGTATTTGCGTGGCCTACGAAATCCCAGGGGCGTGCCACGGCGTCATGTATACCACGCCCCATCAGCGATCATTGGTGGAAGCTCCTGCGTTACGATTGGTTGTCCCTTCACAGGGCGCCATATTTAATGAGCTCTCCATTCACAGTCCACAATTGCAATGGCGTCATGTATTAGCCAGCCTTCCTGCGCAGGCTGGCCAATCATGATGCTTTTGTGGTGTCCAATCATCGTACGAGTGTCACGTAATACACAACTCTGTCACGCCTATGAACTTACGGCGCGCAATATGTACGCCCATATTCCTTTGTGGTAGCGGCGTGTAAACCAGGGAAGGTACTCCACAGGTAGTAAGCCGCGGCACCCGTCGGCACTTCCAGGGAACGCAAATACCTTCTGTGGAGCACGTTGTGGCGGCGTGTATATGCGGCATCAGGGATCGTTATCCACCGTTAAAAACGCGTGCGTGCACGTGCTGTAGCTACTGGTTGCTGCACTCTGTGGCGGCGTGTAAAGGTACCCTTAGGGTCTCCATAGAAGGTGATCTCTCATCCCTCCCCATAGAAGCCAAAATATTTTTAGCCATTAGATTGTATGTGTATAATCAGTAGACGTTTATTTTTTGGAAGGTCACAAATTCCCATCAATAAAATTGCAAAGTCAAATGTTAATGTTATGTCACGATCCAGAGCCACATTAATTAAAGACTGGACATCCAACCAAAATCGAGCTAAGACCGGACAAGACCAAAAAATAAGTTTAATTGAACCTAAAGAACCGCAGTTCCTCCAGCATAAGTTACTATCACGTGGATCAATAGTGTGTAGCCTCTGCCGGGTAAAGTACCACTTTGTAAAAACTTTATATTGAGTTTCTAATAGGGTTGGACATGGAAGAGAAGAATATCAATTCTGCAAAATAATAGAGAATTTGTCATGTAATGTTCTACTATCAATGTCCAACTGACCCTCCCATATACTCAAAAATCTGTGATTATAAAAAAGTCCATCTTTGTTGAAGATCTGATAAAAACTACTAGTCTTCCAACTGAATTCATTTCCAATCTGACGAAGTAGGATTTCAACGTTGTAGGCATGGAAAAGTTCATATCTCCACTATTCAACGTCCTAACTAATGACTTCCAGTTTATTTCTTCAGAAATAGGTAAATTAAATTGAGTACAAAAATCTGGGAAGGATTTTAGTCGCTTTCTATTGAATATGTTAGAAACAAATGTCGCTATCTTATTAAAGTTATTTCCATAACTCGTATAAAGTATATTTTACTCCTTTTCCCGATTGCACATTATGTCCATAAAAACAAGTTATACACTCAGAAACCAATTTCTCTTAGGTAAAGCTGATTAATGCACATATCAGTCCTGCAGCAGCTACTAATATATAAGGAATTTCAGGATACAGACATAGTCCTGGGATAGATGCTGCCTGACATGGTTGTTTCAGTATCTCAAAACCTGACTAAGCGCCAAGTGCCTCTGCACATAATGGGACTGATTCTTAAAAGCTTTCACGACAACATTTTGTTGTAAAAGCTTTGAATAGTCTCAAAGTTTTTCACTTCAGTCACTCCCAGCTCTGACAACATGGAGTGGGATTTCTGGTGTAGAGCATGGAGGCACATGCCACTCGTCAGACACTCTAAATATGAAGAGAAGTCCACCTCTTAATGATTTAGAAGCAGTAGCGTAGCTAGCGGGGTGGCAGGGGGGGCGATCGCCCCGGGCCCCCCCGGCATGAGGGGCCCATTGGCCGCCCCCGGGGGGCCCCGCACTCCCTGGGGGGGCCCCGCACTCCCTGGGGTGGCCTCGTGCTGGCAGCCGCGCGGCCGGAGAGGAGGGAGGACGGGACTTCCTGATGTGCAGATCTGCCCGCCCCTCCTCCCCCTCCTACAGCAGACGCACGCAGGCGGCCGGCCGCGGTGAGTGCTGGTCCCCCGGTCCGGTCCTCCTCACACCTCTCCACCATCACACCCCCCCTCCCCCCGGACCACCAGAGGGGTGAGAATGCTAGTGTCCTGGTCGAAGCGGCAAGACAGTGTGTGGAGGCTGGTAAGGGTCTTATACAGTAACGTTCCCTGAAGATCAACCTGTAGTCTGTTGCTGTGCAGAACCCTTATTAAACATCCTACATATAACACTGCTTTACCTTATCATACATTACTACATATCACATTACATTATCAACCCCCCCCCCCCGTCCTCACATGGGGGGCCCGGGTGGTGATGTCGCCCCGGGGCCCGAAGGTGGCCAGCTACGCCACTGTTTAGAAGCACCTGACTCCATCACGACCCCTCATCAAGACCGGCGGGAACTACGCCAGTCTTCATCAATTGAGATGTCTTTTACACGTTCATGAACCTGGCAAGCTTTTCAGGAGGATGATGCTTCAGGACACCATGGCATCTCTTGTCCTACACAGCATCTTTGTTTGGAGTCTTTTTGGTCATTTCTGGAAACATCTTTGTTTGGCAGACCTTTTTATTTATAAACTTGCATTGAATAATCAAGTAGATGACTTCCGAATGGAAACTGTCTGAAGAATGGTCAGGTCACATCACGGTAAACCACGTTGAGTATTTGGAAACCTGAAGCAATTAAAAGAACCTTAAAAGATGCGGATGCACAAGTTATTTTTATATTACAATGCATATGTTCTTTCTTTTTGGTATTTATATAGCATTTTTCTGGCATATTATGGAATAGAGCTGCCTGAAAAAGATGTGCACGTACCCTAAGCAATGTATAATACTACAGAAATGGCAGTTCATGGATATATTCAGAATTTGGATACTCATTCAGGTAAAGGCTCAGGCTCTTCTATATACTGCACACAGGTCAGCACACATATTTAGGCTTTTAAATAACTCATTAAAACACATGGGGTATTTACATATTTCTCATATACTATTTCTTCCACATTTCCGTTGCCTGTAGTGCGCGTGTACAGGGTAATGCTTTATAGACATTTTCATCACATGGTTAATGAAATGCAAAAATAAAGAGTTTTCTCCCTGTTAATCTGTCTTGTACGTGATCACATCAAAGCCTGGGGTCCATTCATTTCACAGTTCTACTTTCAGGCAACATTTACAGCTTCATTGAAAGCCCTAATGTGAGAAGATTGTACTGCAACCATCCAATTGACTGGTAAAGTACAAAACATCCAGTCAACCAAATACGACAAAGAACTTTTTATTTTTATTCTTCACAAAATAACTCATTGATGTACAACTACAAATGGGAATTCCAGTTTCAAATAAGTAAAGGGCAGAATAATGTTGATGTCACCTAAAACAGTAATACTGGATTTGGTTGACTGAATTAACTGAATTTTGTGTTTTTGGTAGAATTATCATACACTGACATGGAAATCTGGACACTTTATAGAGGACATCCTTGCTTCATTTTTACACTAGCACCTCTGGTTAGTAGTTTCCAGGGAACTCCTTGGTGTTTATCCTTTCACCCCGTACAAGAATCCAGCCTTCACTGTGAATCAGCATACAAATATGGTATCTGGAGATTAACGGGGGTCAAAACCAGAGTCAGAATCACAGACACAATCAGCAGGTAAAGGGAGGGTTATCAGTCCAGTGTCAATTTCAGGAACAAGTCCAAAGGAAATGCAGCGGTTATGAGCCGCAGCAGAAACTAAGGTAACTTAGCAGCATTAAAACCACGGACAATATAAACACACTAAGGCCAGTTGCATGACAGTCCAAGTACTGATCACAATATATAAACTAGAAACAGATCTCCTGACCCAAAGTCAACAGCCTCATACAGGGGTGGACATACCATTAGTGCACCCTGTGCAGCCGCATAGAGGGCCAAGAAGTAAGAGGACCCACTATTACCTCCAAATCAGCACACAGTAACTGTCATAGGTATGTGCCGCCCAGCTTAGGGGACCGGGATACCCGGCGCAGGGTCCCTTTCCTTGGGGAAGTCACTGGTGGCTGGACCCAGGCCGTGGCCCCAGGCTGGCACACTCCTAAAAGGGGGTATTTACAGGGGATTTAGAAGTTTATATAATTTATAAAGTTTGTAGATGTTATTGTCGTGACGCCACCCAGAATAATGTGGCTATATATGGCCACCGCTGCCTTGTACTGGCCAGGGGATGATGGTGAGAGGCAGCTGAGATGGTATAGCCCTTTTCCGGGTAGGGCTGTAGGGTCCCCTGGACAGGTGATGTTAAAGTTAATGATGGATGAAGATGGAAGTATGGTGAGGAGATGTTAAGGACACAGACACTTACTTGATTCACAGCAAATTCTCTCAGCGGTGATGGTCCCAATCCTGGATAGATGGTAGCTGTTAAATCAGAGGCTGAGGCACAGATGAGGTTTAACTGGTTTACTTTCAACCAAACTATAATACAACAAGTCCCGTCTCCGGAGTCTGCAATAGGGGTTCAGTTGCTCAGGCCCCACCGGGTCCTTTACCTCCTGCTTGCGCTGTCTATGTGGCCCTGCTGCCGTGTGTGAACTCGCTGCTGGCCCAAATCTGTCCTCTCTGGGTCCCACTCAACAGGCAACTTGAGTCCTTTGTCTCTCTCTGCTTACCCCCTCCGGGAGTACTGCTGAACTCTTAGTATGTTGCTGTGTCTGGCCCTGTGAAGCTTGTTGTTACCTCACGTTTTTCCGGTTGCTGTATTGTATATAACTAATGCAGCCACGGATCCGGTATCCGTATCTGCGCTTTTTATCTAGGGTAGATAATGATGCTACCCGATTCTGAAAGTGTTCCTCTTATCAGTTTTCTCCTCCTCAGACCGATGGCTTGGCCCTGGAAATTGTCAGCCAGTCCTCAGGAACTCAATGCAGCTCCTGTCACTCTGAGCTCCTGGCTCCAACTGTCTGAAAATTTACCTCAAACCAGTGTTTTATCTCTAGGGAAGTCTCTGGTGTCTCTGGAGCTCCCCCTACTGGCCAAAGGTGGTAGTGCAGTGGCTTGGCTTTCTAAGTGAGTGCAACTATTATGATCTTATACTGTGGCTAATACCCGCAGGGGCGCCACATTCCCCTTAGTTAAGAACAGTACTCCGGGACTGTGGGACAATAAACATAAGATATAACAGATAATATCTACAGAGTCTTAAAAAAAAAATAAAAAGTTACAAAAACCACTCAAGTTTAAAAAATAGAGTCTTGTAAAAGTCACTTCAAATAGCGTCCATTAATACAGCTCTGTCCTTGAGGGCTATTTATTTGTTAGGAAAGGCACTGCAATTAGCGTCCATTTTTCCAACAAAGTTTATGAATAATTTAAGAATGTTCAAAAAACAGTCTTTCCGGAGCTTTAATTTACCGCCTCCGGGCTGATAAATGAAGAAAAGAACTCAAGAATATGCAAGTAGTTCATACAGAATAGTCTCTGTAGGTACTGAGCTTTTTAACGTTACATCTAATAACTACTGATTAACAACTAAACAAGTTCCTTTCAGATATTTCTGGTTGTAATATCTATTTACATTTGGTAGTCTGCATATCTTGCTGGTAATTGACCCTGAGTACTACGCTGTGATCTGCGTAACGCTTGTGTACTGGGTGTACTCAATGTGATGGTGTGAGTGGACGTATACCTAGTAAGTACTTCTGGTTCTGCTAGGGATAATTCCACATTTGTGGGGTTGGCAATTCCACCGTGTCCAGGACTATTAATACTAGGAATTTGTTCTTCCTGTCTTGGGACTTCTTGTGGTACAGGGTCTGGTGTTTGATAGAAGGCCATCATGGGAACTACTACTGCACCATTGTAGGTTGGCCAGGTTTTAGGAAAGTCTCCTAGATAGGTGTGATATACTCCATCTTCTTCTTTTTCTTTAACAGGTTGAACCGGTACTGGTTGAATAACTTCTGGTTCATGTTGAATGACTTCTTTTTCTTTCAATGTCTCTGGACATAGTTTTAGATTGTCTCTTGACACTAGTACTGATGTTAATCCACCATCTTTGCTTATAAGACACATTTTAGGATTGTTCACTCTCATTGGTAAAACTGTATATGGGGCGGATTCCCACTGATTGTCCAGTTTATTAGTGCGACGGTTTCTCTTGAGCACTTGATCACCAGGTTTTAATGGGGTTGCTAGAGCATTCTGGTTGAAGTATTGCTCTTGTCTTTCTCTAGTTTTCTGGAGATTCCTTTCTACGCATTCTTGCACTTGGCGATACTGTTGTTGGCGTAGGGAGTCCCAGTTGGAATCCTGCACTTCTGCGTCAGGTTTTACGATGCCCATTTCTAGATCTATTGGTAGCTTGCCAGGTCTTGCACGCATAAGGTAAGCTGGGGTACAGTTTGTGGAGCTTACCGGGACATTGTTATAGAGGTCTACCAAGTCAGGCAATTTCTCTGGCCATAGGTTTCTCTCTGTCTCTGGTAAAGTCTTTAAGAGATCGATTACAATATGGTTCATCCTTTCGCATAAGCCATTTGTTTGCGGATGATAGGCTGTTGTACGGATCTTCTTGCAGCCATACATATTGCAAAATTCTCTGAAGATCTCTGATTCAAATGCTGTACCTTGGTCTGCGAGTACTTGTTCCGGATATCCATGAGGTCTGCAAAAGTATGTCTGGAACGCCTTAGCTGCTGTCTTTGCAGTGAGATCTTTCACGGGCACTACTACCAGGAAGCGTGAGTAATGGTCCACGATGGTTAAAGCATAGACATAGCCGGACCGGCTTGGTGTCAATTTCACGTGGTCTATTGCTACGAGCTCAAGTGGTTGCTTGGTAACTATAGGCTGGAGTGGTGCTCTTTGGTTTTTTAGATCTTTTCTTCTGAACCATTCTTCAATTGATCTTCTCATTCCAACCCAGTAGAATCTTTCTCTTAAAAGTACTTCTAGCTTTTTCCACCCGAAGTGACCAGCACCATTGTGATAAGCTTCTAGGACCATTTTTACATCTTGTTTAGGCACAATGATCTGCCATACTAGCTCATGCGTTTTTGGATTGGTATATCTTCTGCACAGCTTTCCTTGGTACAGGAACATTTTGCCTCTCTCTTTCCAGAGTTGATGTGTCTCTTTCGGTGCATTTTCATTGGGATACGCACTTTGCTCAGTCAGCAGTTCTTTCACCAACTTCACAGCTGGATTGCTGTCTTGAGTGTCAGCCCATCTGTGGTGTGCTAATGGGTTGAGATTCACTTGTTGATGTTTCTGGTAGGCACTGGATTGATACTGTCCTACCTTGGGACGATGGAAGGCGGGTAGTTCAATTTCTTCAAGTTCTACCGGTTCTTCTTCCACGTCTCTCAAGTGCGGCATCCGGGATAAGGCATCTGCATTTCCATTCTTTCGGCCTGCTCTATACTTGATCACGAAGTTGTAATTAGACAGCCGGGCTATCCATCGCTGTTCCAGCGCACCTAGCTTGGCTGTATCCAGGTGGGTCAATGGGTTGTTATCAGTATAGACGGTGAATTCTGCAGCTGCCAAATAGTGTTTGAAACGCTCAGTCACAGCCCAGACTACTGCCAGTAGTTCTAACTTGAAGGAGCTGTAATTTTCAGGATTTCTTTCAGTAGGCCGGAGCTTTCTACTTGCAAAGGCGATGACTTTCTCCTTGCCTCCTTGCTTCTGAGATAGTACTGCTCCCAGTCCCACATTACTGGCATCTGTGTAAAGGATGAAAGGTTGATGGTAGTCGGGGTATGCCAGAACTTCTTCTCCGGTCAATGCCTTCTTCAACTTTTCAAAGGAATCTTCCCTCTCATCACTCCACTGGAAAGGAGGATTGCGGTTTGAAGGCTTCTTCGACTGCCCTACCAGGATGTCTTGTAGAGGTGCTGCTAGCTTGGTGAACCCTTGGATGAATCTACGATAGTAGCCCACCAGTCCCAGGAATTGCCTCACCTGTTTCACGCTGGTAGGTCTTGGCCAATCCCTTATTGCGGTTACTTTCTCGGGATCCGGTGCTACTCCTTCTGAACTTACAACGTGTCCCAGGTATTGTACCTTTGGCTTTAGAAGGTGACATTTTGATGGCTTGATCTTCATACCATACCGGGATAAGGCTTCGAACACTTCTGCCAGGTCTTGTAGATGTTGTTCGTAAGTCTTTGAGTAGACTATTACATCATCTAGGTACAGAAGGACGGCTTCAAAGTTCTTGTGTCCGAGACAGCATTCCATCAATCGCTGAAAGGTACCGGGTGCGTTGCAGAGTCCGAACGGCATACAATTAAATTCACAGAGACCCATCGGAGTGGTAAACGCTGTCTTCTCTTTATCTTCCTCAGCCACAGGGACTTGCCAATACCCACTTGTTAAGTCTAAGGTGGAAAAATAGTTAGCAGATCTTAAAGCGGCTAATGACTCTTCAATTCTAGGTAAGGGGTAGGCGTCTTTATGGGTAATGTGATTAATCTGCCGGTAGTCTATGCACATTCTCATGGTTCCGTCTTTCTTTTTAACTATTACCAGAGGGGCTGCCCAGGGGCTACAACTGTCTCTTATTACCCCGGCCTGTTTCATCTCCCTCAGCATGTCTTTAGCACATTGATAATGAGCGGGCGGTATGGGTCTATATCTCTCTTTTATTGGTGGGTGGTTACCGGTAGGAATTGTATGTTCTACCCCTTTAATCTGTCCAAAGTCTAATGGGTGTTTACTGAAGACCCGTTCATATTCTTCTACTAGTCGGTACACCCCTTGTTTTTGGTGGGTAGGTGTTGAATCTGTACCTATATGCAACTGCTGACACCAATCGTCTAATTCTCCACTTGAACCATTGTCGTCCGCCTGACATGACGGATTCAAGGGCCCAATGGCTATGATGGCATTGTTGTCAACAGTGTATAGCTTGGCCATTGTAGCGTACCTTGGTAAAGTGACCTCTTCCTCTCCACAATTCAAAAGACGTATGGGTACTCTTCCCCTGTGTACCTCGACTATTCCTCTAGCCGTTAATATCGTGGGTCTACTATCAGTGTACACAGGCTCTACCAAGGCTTGGTAATCTCGTCCTTTAATACCAATGGCTGCTCTACACCATACCAGCATTTCAGTTTTTGGAGGTATTACTATTGGAGTTGGGTCACTTACCCTCACACTGCCGATTTCTCCACCTGCAACCTCTACTTGTTGCTTCAGCACCAATGCTTTTATCTCTCTCCGGAGAATTCTCTGCTGGCAGGATTGGGCAGTTTCCGCAAATTGCTGTAAAATAGTAATAACCTCGGAAAAAACAATTTTCTAAAACATTCATACCTATCAATACAGAAGGTTCCCGTCGGTTAACATCAACAATTATGATACCCTGATTCTTTAATTCTACTCTACCAATCTTAATGGTCATCTCTCTAAATCCTACTTGCGGTACCAATTTTCCATTACTAGCATATATACTTAGCTCAACATTAGATGGTCTTTTATCAATGTCTGAATCTGCCCAGTACCTCTTATAAAGGATATGTGGTATAGATGAAATCTGGGAACCAGTGTCCAACAAGGCATTGAGGGGAATACCGTCCAGCACGATGGGGATAATGGGACGTCCTCCAACGTACTTATCGTGCCAGGATGTTGGGCCTTGAAAGTTCACTCCTGCGAAGCGGCCCGCATTCCCAGGGGATCCTTGTTTAAATCACAATTGCGGGCGATGTGGCCTGGCTTCCGGCAACGGCGGCAAATAGGCTGTCCATCCGGCTGGTAACGGTCGTTGGGTCGTCCTCTCCACGCTGGGTATCTCTGGGGTCTCATCCAGGGAATATCCTCTCTGCGGTTCGCCAACTCCATCTTGGATGTAGTCTGTGATTCTCTCATTTCCTGCATGGTTTTAGCCATTGAGGTGACAATGTCTGTTAGAGAGTCAAGCTTTTGCTGGAAAGCATCATTAGCACTGGCCTCCAGGGGCTTAACTGATGTCACTAGCACTCTCTGTTGTTGAGGGGTTTCTGTAATGGATGGCTCAGGATCCTGATCCCAAAGTGCCTCTGCTGCTGGAGACGAATAGCGCTCTCCTTTAACTGGGCAAATGTCACTTCAGGGTCCTTGAAAGTCAGCATACTCGCATGTCCTCGATGAGAAGGGGTTAATAGTCCCTCAATAAATTGATCTTTTAGCAATTTATCAGCGCCAGTGTTAAACATTGGTTCAGCCAGTGTAAGCGCTTTAAGGGCCTCCTGTAAATTCAGGGCAAAGTCTCTCACACTCTCATTGGCCTTTTGTTTGCAATTGAAGAATTTGGTCTTTGCTTTGCTACCAGCAGTAGTTTCAAATACTGCCTTTAATCCAGCTAGAATATGCTCAGCAGTGTCTTTTAGATCAGCGGACCATGCTGTGACTTCTCGCTTGGCATTACCACTTAACTGTGCCATCAGCAAACCGACACGCTGAGCTTCTGCCATTGGAAACATGTTTAAATAGGCCAGCAGTTTTTCTTTAAAATCATCAAAAGTATTAGGCTTACCTTCATACACTGGAAGCCATGGAGCACCTGGGGTATATGGCATCAACATCGGCATAATGGGCGCTGCACCTTGCGCCGCTGTGCTGCCGAGCGCTCTGTTTTGTGCTTCAGCTGCATTTGTGTCGCCGGGTGTTTCGGCGTCTCCGTGCTGCGACATGTTGCGCCCCCTTAGTTAATCCGGACCCTTCCGGTCCTCTGCTTCCGTCGGGATGGCGTATAATCGTTCCGCTGTGCAGCAGGATTGGTTTTCCCCTTTTGCAGACGTCAGAGCTCTCAGCTTGGTACCGCCCACAAAGACACGCCCCTACTGCTTCTGCTCGCCGCGAGCTCAGTAATGGCGGAATCTGAAATTTTTCAGTCAGATCAGAGCTCAGGGCTATGACACAGTTCAAATAGCAGTCTCGTGCTGTGGCAGTTATGAGGTAATTAGTGATGATGCAATTTTACCTCAGAGGCTGGCGGCCATTTTGTTTCAATGTTAGTCAATGGGGAAAAGTCTATTTCAATGGTTTCCAATGGGAAAATCACTTTTTGATAAAAAAGTCAATTTTTCTCGGATTTTCTCACAATTTTCGGCATTAATCACGGCACACAGTACCCGATTTAACCAGGCACGGTAAATCCTGTTCGTGACGCCAAAGAGAGATGTGCCGCCCAGCTTAGGGGACCGGGATACCCGGCGCAGGGTCCCTTTCCTTGGGGAAGTCACTGGTGGCTGGACCCAGGCCGTGGCCCCAGGCTGGCACACTCCTAAAAGGGGGTATTTACAGGGGATTTAGAAGTTTATATAATTTATAAAGTTTGTAGATGTTATTGTTGTGACGCCACCCAGAATAATGTGGCTATATATGGCCACCGCTGCCTTGTACTGGCCAGGGGATGATGGTGAGAGGCAGCTGAGATGGTATAGCCCTTTTCCGGGTAGGGCTGTAGGGTCCCCTGGACAGGTGATGTTAAAGTTAATGATGGATGAAGATGGAAGTATGGTGAGGAGATGTTAAGGACACAGACACTTACTTGATTCACAGCAAATTCTCTCAGCGGTGATGGTCCCAATCCTGGATAGATGGTAGCTGTTAAATCAGAGGCTGAGGCACAGATGAGGTTTAACTGGTTTACTTTCAACCAAACTATAATACAACAAGTCCCGTCTCCGGAGTCTGCAATAGGGGTTCAGTTGCTCAGGCCCCACCGGGTCCTTTACCTCCTGCTTGCGCTGTCTATGTGGCCCTGCTGCCGTGTGTGAACTCGCTGCTGGCCCAAATCTGTCCTCTCTGGGTCCCACTCAACAGGCAACTTGAGTCCTTTGTCTCTCTCTGCTTACCCCCTCCGGGAGTACTGCTGAACTCTTAGTATGTTGCTGTGTCTGGCCCTGTGAAGCTTGTTGTTACCTCACGTTTTTCCGGTTGCTGTATTGTATATAACTAATGCAGCCACGGATCCGGTATCCGTATCTGCGCTTTTTATCTAGGGTAGATAATGATGCTACCCGATTCTGAAAGTGTTCCTCTTATCAGTTTTCTCCTCCTCAGACCGATGGCTTGGCCCTGGAAATTGTCAGCCAGTCCTCAGGAACTCAATGCAGCTCCTGTCACTCTGAGCTCCTGGCTCCAACTGTCTGAAAATTTACCTCAAACCAGTGTTTTATCTCTAGGGAAGTCTCTGGTGTCTCTGGAGCTCCCCCTACTGGCCAAAGGTGGTAGTGCAGTGGCTTGGCTTTCTAAGTGAGTGCAACTATTATGATCTTATACTGTGGCTAATACCCGCAGGGGCGCCACAGGTAGAACTATTGTAATGTAAAGGACCCATGTTCTGTTCTTGCACAGGGGCCTTTTTTTGTCTGTGTCCACCTCTGGCCACATATATATCTAAGTGTCTGTTGAGTTTGGGTTAAGGCTATGTTCACACGCTGCGTCTTTGCCACCTTTTTTTTTTAGCTCCGTTTTCCCCTAAAAATGCATCTGCATCTGTGTTGAACAGCAAAGTGAATGGATTTCTATAATTGCCAGACATATCATTTTTTGCAGATCAGTTTTTGGCATACAAAACGGGTCCGCAGACAGATTGAAAATGTCCATTCTGTGTTGTTTTTTTAGCTGTGTTTCCTCCATAGACATAATGGATTGCTCTTCACATAATCCGCTATTCCAGCACTTTTCCAGGAGAAAATGGAGGAGCAGCAGGATGTGATGTCACATGGGAGCAGGAAAAACAGGAACAGGAAATTTCATCATTTTGGAATCCTGTTTTCCTGTTCCTGTGTGAGATCTTTGTGTGTTTGACTGTGTGTGTCGGGGCTGCAGTTTGCTTTAGCAGTGTACGTACAGGCAGCTTTGGCTGCAAACTCCCGCTTACTGTACATATGATGCTAAAGCGAAATAGAAGGGAGCAATGGTAAAAAAAATTTTTAAAAATACTCACCTATCCTCAAGTGTCCCAGGATGCGGGAGGAAGGTGACCAGTCCAGAAATCAGCTGCAGCAGTTGCCGCCAGTAAAGCGATCATCTGACTGGCCGGCACATCAGCTGCTCTGTTTGCCAATCAGCTGACCGAGTCAGCTGACTGAATCAGCTGATCACTTTACCGGCAGCGCTTCTTGCAGCTCAGTCAGCTGATCAATCTGCTGCCGGTAAAGTGATCAGCTGATTTAGTCAGCTGACTGGCTGTCACATCAGCTGATCTGTTTGCCAGGGGCAGGTTGATTAGCTGACCTTGGATCCGGTTTTGACGTTGCTGGGCCCTAGAATACGCTGAAGGGAATTGGTGGGTATGTAATAAAGTGGTAACAGAGGTGTCTGTTTTTTTTTTTAATAAAAAAATAATATTTTTTCTGCTGTCTGTCTTTTTTTTAAACTCTTTCACTATTGCTAATGGCTGGCTGTCATACTGACAGATGACATTAGCAATAGGGGCTTGCTGTCAGCTGCAAAAGAGGCTGTCACCAACCCCATTATTACCCAGTCTGCCACCACTACACAGCAGCTTGAAGAGTGGGGTGATTGCCAGTTTTGGTGTCTCTCATGGAGACTCCAATTCTGGGGCGGCTGCTGGCTGCGATTCTCAGCGTGGGGGGCCCAGAACGCTTGGGCCTTATGTCGCTGAGAATTCCAGCCCTCAGCTGCCTGGGTTACCTTTGCTGGCAATAGAAAATACATTGAAGCCCATGTTTTTTTATTTAAAAAAAAATAGGGCTCCACTGTATTTTTCATTGGCAGCAAAGGTAACACCAAGCAGCGCGGATTAGCAGCCAGTAGCTGCTTGGATTACCCTTAGCTGGCAATAGAAATTGCTGCGGGAGCCCACTTTTTGTAAAAAATGTTTTATTAAACAACTAAAAAAAAAATAGGGCTACCCTGTATCTTCATCCCCTGTAATAGGGAAGAAAGGGAATGACATCTAGAACCCTTTCTTTTCTTTTTTTAAATATGTTTCTTCACTGTCTATAGTGCACAATGTAAAAAAAAAAGCATCCTCAACAAAACGCATCAAAAACGCAGTGCATTTTTTCAGCAGCTAATAAAAGACGGATCCAGTTTTGCTGCTGAAATCGGATCCTCAAAAAATGCAGCAAAAACACAGCATGTGAATGTGGCGCCCTGCTCACACAGGTAGCCACAGACTTCCCTAATGCACAGCTCGGTTTCCACAGCAGGTACCTACTACATGCAACACCTTCCACCCCACGGCACAGTAGGGGGAGCGCTACTCATCGACTTTAGGTGAGGTCCCCTATAAATACTGCTGCTGGGGGAGGAGTTAGTCAGAGTGTGCAGATGCTAGGAGAGCTGGGAAGATGTCCTGGTGATCGGTGCCGCGGTTAGGCCTGAACCAGAGACCCGGAGTGGCCCCTCTGCCATCCAGCAAGCCTAGGAGTGGGGACAGAAGTCAAGGAGCTAAGCCAAGGGAGTGAGGAACTGGTGGAGGTTCACCCAGAGACGTACTGGACATCGGGATCCGCACCTGTAGGATTACTTCAAGACTACAGAAATCCCCGTCACACTGTGGAGACTTCAGTCACCCGGTACCCCTGCGTACCCAAAGAGAGAGAGCCAGACACCATAGTGTATACCGCAGTGATCATAGAGGGTAACGTGGACCGTGCAGGAGGAGAGAGAGGACCCGGGAGGAGGCCAGTCTGGCTGCATGCAAACAGGGGCTTCAAGAACAGTAGAGAAGCTGAGGAGGCTTTATATCCACTTGCTGTGGGGACCCACTGTGCACCTGGTCACTGGTCAGTGCCCTGGACATTTTACCTGCCATACCACCAGTAAAAGGTAAAAGAGACTTCTACAGTGTGTGTGCGTCGTTCCTCTCTGCTCCCGGTGTCCCTATAGACTGCTCCATCACCCCCTGCCCTGACTTATAGTTCCACTCCAAGCTGCCCCTTTACACAACGCTGCCCTAGAGGACCAGCTCCACCTGTAGGGAGCTTTGCCATCCAAGCCGCATTACCATCGACCTCCGGAGGACTGTGGCGGTGCTGGTGACCCATCACCAGGTACTACAGGTGGCGTCACATGACAAACTCTAATCTCCTGTACATACACCCCTTATTGAAGTGTCACCCAGGCCACGAGCTCAGGGGCTGCCACCCGTGACATCCCCCATGAGAACACCCACCGAGCCTGATACCCAAGTACCCTAGGGCCTCTGGCTCGACATGAAGGCTGCTTTCATGTCACGATTTTTGTTCATCCGTAGCTATACGTTGTAAAACGGATAGCCACGGATCCGATTTGGCCTCCATGTATCCCTAAGGGCACGGATGTGCACGGATTGTACCTTATTGGCATTCTATTGTGTCATTTTTGTGATGGATCTGTTTGTGTCAGATTTTTTCCCGTCCCCAAAATTGGTTCCTGCTCCGACTTTGGCCTACTTTGAAAAAAATCGGACAGGAGCGGATCCGTTGCTGTCCGTTTCAAATAACATGGAGCTCTATGGTGACGGATCAAAACAAATTCGTCAAAAAATCGGATCCTTAAAACAGATCCGATTTGCTGTACTGCGCATGGTCAGAAGCAAGGTAAAGCCCTATCTCTGATAACTGATGAGAGATCAGTGGAAAACACAGATCTGTGGGCATTAGTGGCATCTGTTGGAACAGATCCGTGCCTGTCCATGTGATCCTTGAAATTCAAGGATCACCACGGATGTGCAAAAAACGTGATGTGAAGGCAGCCTAAGAGAGTCATGGGCAGTTCTTACAAAGCGGAAACCACATGTAGATGGAAATAAATAACTGTAGCAGGGAAAACAGGGCACTGTTTGTCATCAAGGAACTGAAGAATGTTAGACAATAGCAGATGGATACTGTATATTGGGTGCACATATGCCGCCCAGGAGTAATATAAGCACCAATCAACGAGTTAGAGGGGCGGCGCTGGAGTGAGGTCATGCAAGTATGTTATACATTCCATATATGTAATTCATTAACAGAGTCCAAAATATACCAAATACTTAGGATAAGGTTCCACCCAAATGAACATATATATAAAGAGAAATACAAAAATATTAATAACTTTCAAGAGAGAAACCAAATCATTTACCGTAATTAAAATCATTTTATTTAATTAACAAATGACAAGACAAGTGATTAAAAATATATACATAGTGATAAGGTGCCTCAATTGGAGAAAGCATAAAAACAGCAGGAAAACCATGAAATCAATAACAGGAAATAAGGTGAAACAAAATAGAATATAATAGGACACATGAGAAAATTAATACATTTATGAGTAAATCTACGTAAGCAAGTGCCAATGTGTATCCTATTATGTTTCACCTTATTTGCTGCTATTGATTTTATGGTTTCCCTGGTGTGTCACACATAGCATACGTATGTATACCATAGTACCATCTGATGATAGAAAATACCATATGTACGCATACCATAATACCATCGGATGTTACACACACCATTTATACATATACAATAGAACCATCTGATGTTACACATACTATTTATACATATACAATAGAACCATCTGATGTCACATATACCAAATCTTCATCTACCACAGTACCATCTGATGTTACACATACTAAATGTACTCATACCATATTACCATCTGATGTTATAAATACCATATGCTCATCTACCATAGTACCATCTGATGTTAAATATACCATAGAACCACCTTATGTTAACATGCCATATGTTCATCTATTATAGTGCCATCTGATGTTACGCATACCATATGTACATATACCATAGTAACATCTGATCTTACACATACCATACGCACATATACCATAGTACCATCTGATGTTACGCATAAGATATGTACACATACCATAGTACCATCTGATATGTTATAAATCCATATGTACACATACTATAGTACTATACGATCCTACACATACCATATGTACACATATCATAGTACCATCTGATGTTAAACATAAAATATGTATACATACCATCAGGGGCAGATTGAGAGTAGACACGTACCCAGGCAGTTTAGAAAGCAAGGTCCCCTAAGTCCAATGCATCATGTGATATGTTATATGCTCACTTTGAAAGATCATATGGTAGCTCATGCGATTAAGTGAAAAAGAGAAGACAGGGAGCGCCCATGAAAAGGACCTGATGGTCTAAGGGTAGCATAAGGGGGTGTGACAGTAAGTCACTCACCTTAAGGGGTTGTGCACCTCTGCACAACCCCAAAGTTAGCCTGAACAGAGCAGAGAGAGGGATCCCGGTCTGTGCTGTATTCTGCCACTTCTTGGAGCACGGTCATGGGACTCGGTCACGTGGGCCTCAGTGAGTGGGGTTAATTACATCACCAAAGGTCCTTCAGCCGCAGCTCCGGTGTCCGAGTGGGGGTTCTTTAACCAAGAGCAGCTCACCCATATGGGTGAAATCACATGTGACAATGAATAAACGGCAATCTTAGGGGCTACGTGGGAAACTGTGACTGTTGTGGCTGAAATTGACTCTTCTCTATATTAATATTAGCATATTAATTATAATAATTATTTATTTTTTATATTAATTGTATCACTAAATTTTGAGCAGAATTAAGTATGCTGACATACCCCTATATACAGCATGAGCTGACACACAGCCCCCTATGTACAGTAGGAAATCCCAGATAGCTCCTTTATATTCAAGATGAGTCTCCACAAAACTCCCTAGATACAGTAAAAGCCCCTACATAACCTTCCTACTGTATATGCCATATGATTTCCCACATAGCCCCTTATACATTATGAGCCTCACATAGCCTCCTATATACAGCACGAGCCCCCACAAAGCCTCTTATATAAAGTATGAACCACCACATAGCCCTATATACAGTAGGAGAAAACATTCAGCTCAAAAACTCTGGTCAGTGTTTGAGCTCTGTCATTACCATTATCGATCCAGTTCTCTCAGAAGAGAGAATGTATGCTTGTGTCACCGCACCCTACACTAGATTTTATTGACTATTGTTGGTTGTAGTCAGTGGAAAAGCGTTCATACCAAATGACAGATCTGCAGCTCATCAATAGAATCACAGACTCAACCATGAATCAACAATGACATAAATCATCGACGTGTCATTTTAACACATTTCATTGTAACCATAAAGTCAAGTTGGTTGGACAATGGCTGCCTAAAAAATTCTGATGAGCTTAAAAAAAATTGTATTTACATAGATAACAATGTTATATGCAGCCCTACTGTGATTCGCATTATAAAAAATTGAGCATTATGCTGTTTGCCATACACCAAACTAGAACAATTTAAATAGCTTAAACACAACTAATGTAACAAGTGGTTTCACCAAATTCAAAACCCAATACCACATTTTTTTGACTAGTGACATCACAGAATGATTTAACTCATCATAGCAAGCAATTATAGTATGTAGTAGAGAACTTTGGAATGTTATCTGTCCCAAATGAGATTCAAAGCCAAACACCAGCATTTGCCGGCATTACTAAGGAATCTTCATCCACTCCTCAAGGGTAATGGCCTACAGTTCACTATAATATTCTTGAGATCGCATGCTAAAACGGCCTTCATCAAATCACACCAAAGATGTTCTATAGGGTGCAAGGCAGGCATCTGTGATGGTCTATTGCGTAACTACAATAGGTGCAGGGGTTGCTATCGCACCCAGGCCCTGCAGCTTAGGGGGCCCCAAAAGTCCCTTTGGCCCATAGAAAAAGACTAATACTATTAAAGATTTCCAATAATTGGGGGCCCCGTTGGAACTTTCGCATCGGGGCCCCTGAGCCTGAAGTTACGCCACTGGTGATAGTCACTCACTAGTATTCTAGGACATCTTCTGAAACCAAACTTTGGTGGATTCTGAGGTGTACTTTTGACCACTGTCCTGTTAAAAGGTCCATGCTTTAGCTTTCTCACAAAACACGTGATGATTTGTCATAGGATTTCCTGATTCAGCATTGATTCCATCTTGGTCACCACAACATGCTGAAATTTTTCAGTGCCAAAAGAAGCAAAAGAGACCAAAACTATCACCATGCTTCACTCTACTAAAAAAAAAAAAAAAAAAAATTCTCTGCAGCACTCAGCTACTACTAATGATGTACATGTGCTAACAAGCTATATATATTTGAGAAAAAAGTTTAAAAACTTACGTTTTTTTCAAAAAACTCAAAATTCTTAGTTTTTTATTTCTGAAGTTCTTAGTACATACATTGGCCAATGTCTGTTTGCTCATCAACTGCGACAAAGTGACTTCAGGTCCGATGAGTCCTAATGCTGACATCCCTGTCCTCCTTGTCCACCCCCCACTTCTCAGTGGACGGACACCATCTCGACCCTAGACCACCTTTTTTATTTATTTATTTATTTATTTTTTTATGCTTCACTCTAGGCATTATTTTTTTTTCTGCATATGCTTTATGCTTTCTCGTAATGATAGACTGTTGATCCTTGGGCCTGAAAATAATGATAATAATCTTTATAATGCGTCAACATATTCCGCAGCGCTTAACAAATCAGAATCATATACAAACCGTTATAAGAAACAGTTTTGGTAAACACAAGAATTATAAAGCAAAAAATAATGATCACCCTGCTCGCAAGAGCTTACAATCTACAATAAGGTGACACAAAGTACAGGGGCATATTTACAATCATGGTCCAGCCATTTTGAGGTAGTGGAATAGATCAGAGTGGAGTAAGTGGCCACCAGCCAGTATGTGTAGAGATTTTGGGTCTAATGGAGTTTGACAGTTATGCTCAGGGAACTAGTGAATAACTTATGTTTGAATGACTTTGATTAGGGAGAATGATAGGCCACCCTAAAAAGATGTGTTTTTAGAGAGCGCCTGAAGCTAAGTAAGTTGTGGATAGTCCTAATTTCTTATGGTAGTGCATTCCAGAGAATCGGTGCAGCTCGGGAAAAGTCTTGCTGCTGGGAATTGGAGGTTCAGATTAGTGCACGTTAGTCTAAAGTCTAAAGTCATTCTCAGAGTGAAGAGAACGGGTGGGGTAATAGATAGAGATGAGGGTAGAGAGGTAGGGAGGTGCTGCACCGTGAAGAGCTTTGTGGGTGAGAAGAAGTAATTTGAAATTTGAATTGGATCCTGTAGTGTATGAGCAGCCAGTGCAATGACTGGCGGAAGCATCCGAGTAACGGTTAGCCAGATAGGTGACCCTGGCTGCTGCATTAAGGATGGACTGGAGAGGGGAAAGCCTAGTGAGGGGGAGGCCAATTAATAGAGAGTTGCAATAATCAAGGCGGGAGTGGATCAGGGCCACTGTGATGGTTTTTGTTGTTTCCATGGGGAGGAAGAGGCAGATTCTAGAGATGTTCTTCAGTTGCAGGCAACAAGAGAAGGTGAGAGATTGTGTACAGAAAATGAATGAAAGATCAGCATCAAATGTAACGCCCAGACATTGAGCCTGCTCCCTACGCGTTATTGTAGTGCCGCACACCGAGAGGTAGATGTCAGATTTAGGGAGGTGGAGAGGAGTCTAGAGACTTCTTCTTTTGTTACTGGATCAAATGTGGAGAGTGAGCCAGAGGAGATGTGAGGAGGGATGGGAGTAACAGCGCTTTGAGGTTGGGAGTTGATTTCCTGATGAAAGTTTTCTATTTTCTTAGTGAAGAGGCCAGATCATCAGCACAGAGGTCAGTGATAGGAGCCTGCACTTTAGGATTGAGGAGAGAGCGAAAGGTGTCAAGGAGTTTCTTTGGGTTATTGGATAGTGAGGAGATCAGGGTGGTGAAGTAGGTTTATTTGGCAAGGTGAAGGGCAGAGTTGTAAGTTCTCAGCATAAATTTATGGTGAATGAAATTTTCTGGTATGCGGGCTTTCCTCCATAGGCATTCAGCACTACTAGAGTATCACTGTAGGAATCGAGTTTGTGATGTGAGCCAGAGCTGTTTTACTCTGAAAAGATGTAGGTTTGTTTCATTGCTCCATAGAACAGAATCCCAACAGTTTTCTGATTCTATATATGCTTTTTTGCATACTGGTACTGATTTTGCTTTGTGCTATTGGCTCACATCTTGAAGTCTGGGCATGAAGCACTTGAACATTTACTATGTGTCTTAGGCCGGCTTCACACTGCGTGTGTGATCCGATCCGTGCCTGTCCGCTTGAGGCAGACAGCCGCGGACCGGATCAGCACACAAGACTGGGGGCTATTATGCCCTCCGATCCTGTGTGCAGCCGCATGCAGCTCCCGATGCTAATAGGTGAGGACCGCGGGCGCCGCGGTCCTGACCTGTCAGCTGGTTCAGCTGCGTGCGGCTGCACACAGGATCGGAGGGCATAATAGCCCCCCGTCCTGTGTGCTGATCCGGTCCGCGGCTGTCTGCCTCAAGCGGACAGCTACGGATCGGATCAGGCACGCAGTCTGAAGCCGGCCTTAATGTGCAAGCAAAAACCTTAGTGCCTGCCGCCACCAAATCTTGCTGCAGGTCTTGTGCAGTCATTCTAGGGTTTTTGGGTCATACTACACCTTTGGGATCTGGTAGCAGCCAGTGATAGATTCCTCTTTCTGCTTCCACCAATTGACATCATTTTCCTTATTTGTGCAAGACAGTGATATTTTTTCTTAACATTTTGGACCACTCTCTTGACTTAGCCATATTTGACTCTCTTGACTTGAATCAAATGTCACAGTCCACAAACCTGTAGCCAGTCCAGATATTTATTGTGTTTTAGTCAAATAAACCCGCTGAATCTAATAAAGTAATTGATAAATTGCATAAGGTGTGCTGAGAAACACCTGATTTGTCAATGTGTGCTCTTAAGAGGCATTGTACTCAGGGGTTGAATCATTCTGAGACTGTAGTCATAAGTATAAGTATAATTTTGCGATTAAATCAGTTTATCATATTAGTTGTGTGGAGCTACTTAGATTGTTCTTGTTTGATTGGTTATTGCAAACAAAAGAAAGTTTGTCAGTTTTGCTAATAAATCAAATTTTCAAAGGGGGATGTTGAATAATTTTAAATGCAACTGTACCTCAAGAATGATATGTTTATCAAAGGGATTACTTTTGTAGACTCTCTAGGTATGACATTAATGACAATGGACTGGTTCAGGCAAGACTAAATAAAGGTCTCATAACTAGAAAACACTTCATGTAATTAACTCTAACAAAAAGGAAACTACTGTATGTGTAATGATGAAATGCCTTTAGATTAAGGAAATTCATTCTTCTTGTCTCTAATGTAGAACCATTGACCAAGCTAAACCCTTAATGCAGTATTTACAAAACCAATAGTGCCAAATAAATTAATTATGGCTTAATGTTGTTATGAAGAGGAACATCTTCATTGTGGGAAATACTTTTTATTAGCATTGTACAGAGATATCAGTTTAGATTTTACTTGGTGGCACTACTACCATTATACAAAATCAGTAGTCCTTTTAACACCCTTAGGGCCACGTCACACACACAGATAATTGTGCAGATATTGTTTGCAGATCTCTGGTTGCAGTGAAATCATGGACACATGGTTCCATTTTGTGGCTGTGTACAAATGTAACAATGTGTCCATGATTTCACTGCAACCAGAGATCTGCGAACAATATCTGCACAATTATCTGTGTGTGTGACGTGGCCCTTAGGAAGGTAAATGATGGCTCCAACTCTTGGAAACTGTTTTACGAAAAAAGTTGTTGTGCTTTGGCATCATTTGAGAGCTTCCAGCCACCACCGGCACTGGTAACAGTTGTTCGGCCGGGATTCCAAGTGTTGCACCCTCACCAATTTATTTTCTTGCAGCAGATTCTCAATGGGATTTACAGTACAGTCATGGCCAAAAGTTTTGAGAATGACACCAAAATTCTATTTTCACATGATCTGCTGCCGTCTGGTTTTTATTTGTGTTTGTCTGATGTTTATATCACATACAGAAATATAATTGCAACCATATTATGAGTACCAAAAGGTTATATTGACAGTTAGAATGAGTTAATACAGCAAGTCAATATTTGCAGTGTTGACCCTTCTTCTTCAGGACCTCTGCAATTCTGCCTGGCATGCTCTCAATCAACTTCCGGACCAAATCCTGACTAATAGCAGTCCATTCTTGCACAATCAATGCTTGCATTTTGCCAGAATTTGTTGATTTTTGTTTGTCCACCCGTCTCTTGATGATTGACCACAAGTTCTCAATGGGATTAAGATCTGGGGAGTTTCCAGGCCGTGGACCCAAAATCTCTATGTTTTATTCCCTGAGCCATTTAGTTATCACCTTTGCTTTATGGCAAGGTGCTCCATCATGCTGGAAAAGGCATTGTTGGGCGCCAAACTGCTCTTGGACGGTTGGGAGAAGTTGCTCTTGGAGGACATTCTGGCACCATTCTTTAGTCATGGCTGTGTTTTTAGGCAAGACTGTGAGTGAGCCGATTCCCTTGGCTGAGAAGCAACCCCACACATGAATGGTTTCAGGATGCTTTACAGTTGGCATGAGACAAGACTGGTGGTAGCGCTCACCTCTTCTTGTCCGAATAAGCTGTTTTCCAGATGTCCCAAACAATCGAAAAGGGGATTCATCAGAGAAAATGACTTTACCCCAGTCCTCAGCAGTCCACTCCCTGTACCTTTTGCAGAATATCAGTCGGTCCCTGATGTTTTTTCTGGAGAGAAGTGGCTTCTTTGCTGCCCTCCTTGAAACCAGGCCTTGCTCAAAGAGTCTCCGCCTCACAGTGCGTGCAGAAGCACTCACACCAGCCTGCTGCCATTCCTGAGCAAGCTCGACCCTGCTGGTAGTCCGATCCCGCAGCTGAAACAGTTTTAAGATACGGTCCTGGCACTTGCTGGTCTTTCTTGATTTACAACAGCAAAGATTGCTGTTGATTCCAGCTCTGAAGCCTGTCAACTTAAATGTATCTATAAACTCAGAATAGGTTGTCACTTAGAATGGGGGTTAGCACTGTTACTTTGCAGTGCTGGGGTCCTGGATTCATATCCCACCAAAGACAACATCTGCAAGGCGTTTGTATGTTCTCCCCATGTTTGTGTGGGTTTCCTCTGGGTTCTCCAGCTTCCTCCCACACTCCAAAAACATACTGAGAGGAAATGTAGATTGTGAGCCCCAATGGGCACAGTGATGATAATGTTTGTAAAGTGCTCCAGAATTAATAGTGCTATATAACAGAGTCACATAAATAGCCGATTGGCGGCATTTTACTCGCCTGTTCACACAGACTTTAATGTATTCAGAATGATTTGTGATACATTCTGTGAGCAGAATATCAATGTTCTTGGCAGCACATGTCTTGTTTAGTCAGGACAAGTTGATATTGAGAATAATAGTTTTTAAGGAAGCTTAAAAGTCATTTCACTCAAATGAAGGACCTTTTGCTCAGGTGACTGTGAGCTTTGTGAAGCAGCAGCTTCTGCATTGCAAATATGTATGCTGGAACTTGTAGTTCAGCAAGTTTAGGCAATGCATTATTCTGGGACTTGTAGTTTCACAGGTTGAGGTTATGCATTACAAGTGCAGGTGAGCCAAAAGACAGGGGCGTGTCTGGCTGGCCTGATTCCTCACACAGCTGGGTGTATCTCAGCGGATATAATCTCTGTGTTAATAGGATTATATGTCTCTGTGCAGTTCGGAGCAGGAGCTGTCCTGGAATGCATGCAGTCCAGAGATCACATTCAGAGCCTGGAATGGCTCTGGCAGAACCTGTGAGGGCTCTTTCTCGGTACTTGGAGCGACCATTGTCCTGTAACGCACCTAGTATGGATGTGTGGAAACAGCAGGTTTCCTGCAAGGTACGTGACAAGGAGACCACAGGGATATTCAGGAATCTCAGCCCTGCTGAGGATCTGGTACTGACAGGTGTTGGTGATCCCAGAGAGGCAGTTTCCTGAATGATAGACTGGCAGGAGGCAGTGAAGGGAGCTGGGAATGGCTCCTGTAAAGGCCCAGTTACACACACACATAATTGTGCAGAGATTGTTCACAGATATCTGGCTGCAATAAAATCATTGACACATTATTCCATTTTGTGGCCGAGTACAAATGGAGAAATGTGTCCAAGATTTCACTGCAACCAGAGATCTGCGAACAATCTCTGCACAATTATCTGTGTGTGTAACTGGGCCTTTAGGTAACCATGTGCCTAAAAGGGACTACCGTATGTATTTATTGCCATGTGGGTGTATCTGCAATTGGGACAGACTGAGGGTCATAAAAATGTTCTGTTGATATTTATAATAGATTGTTTATGTTATGCAGTTTATGATGTAATAAGCCAATGGACTTTGTTTGACAGAAAAACATTCTTGTTTGCCTCAATTCCACTACCATTTGAGTGTCCCACAACACACTCAGTGAGCAAATCACTGCAGCTTGTTTACATGGATATTGGGAAACTAGCATTTCTAAAACTGGATAATGTAATTGCACAGTTGCACGGCTGTGCAGTACTAATGATTCTGATTATTTTATTTCTGAAGTTCTTGGTACACACATTGGCCAATATCTGTTTGCTCATCGACTGCGACAAAGTGACTTCAGGTCCGATGAGTCCTATCGCTGCCATCCCTATCCTCCTTGTCCACCCCCCACTTCTCAGTGGGCAGACTCTATCTCGACCCTAGATCACCTGTGGTCAATGAGGGTGCAATTGCAGCATGGAGCCAGCAACTCCATATGATACAAAAAAAGAGAAAAAAAACTGCACAGCTCACAGACTAAATGTGAACTGGTGCTAGCAGGGATGCTGTGTCAAATAACTAGAAAAAGTTCTCTGCAGCACTCAGCTACTACCAATGACGTACAATTGCTAACAAGCGGTATATATATGAGAAAAAAGTTTAAAAACTTACGTTTTTTTCCAAAAAACTCAAAAATCTTATCTTTTTATTTCTGAAGTTCTTGGTACATACATTGGCCAATGTCTGTTTGCTCATCGTAAGTTTTTAAACTTTTTTCTCATATACATATAGCTTGTTAGCAATTGTACATCATTGGTAGTAGCTGAGTGTTGCAGAGAACTTTTTCTAGTTAATGATTCTGATTAGCTACTAGGCCAAAATGTGGTCCTTCTTCTGATAATATCACATTCCACTATTTTTTTTTTTAATAAACTTACCTTGCCAGACCTGTCGTACGCTATATTAAGCATGTGTGGCATGTGGCTCTCGGAGCTGAGCGCACACCCTGGAATGTCCTTGTTGCATATTTGTACTTGTGGTAGACTTTATCTTCCTTCATTTGATAAATCTCAACTTTGTTTTTTTCCAAAACTGCACACAGTTGACAGAGGGTTGTGTGTAAGTCACCCGCTGTAAGCTGGGCAAGAGGATTATATTCTTTGAATGCTTCTTGTTTGAAGAGTCACTACAATATGTTGTGCTCTATCTCGTGCTGAAATGATAATGCTTGTCTGTATACACCAGTAATCACTGTACATTATGCAAATTATTTATTTCTATACAAAGATAGGACTCATAGTCACTGGTGAGAGCCTAATAATCCCCTACCTTTAAATACAACTATATAATATATAATACCAATAAAAATGTTATGAAAACATGCATTGTTCATACCACAGATCAATTGTTACAAAGTATATATCGAGATATTTACATTTCTTCATTTCTGCAATTACTGTAATGATAGAATGGCATTAAAGGAAACCTGTTACCATTTGTTTGCTTTTAAACTCTGCCCATCACCTTTAAGGTTCATGTGAATAGGCTTTTTGCAACCCTTTCATACCTGCAGACGTGCCCCTGCATACTTCAGAAAAAGAGTTACCGTATACTTGTCCTTGTCTGGCCATATCTAAACCTTTGATCTATCTTTTGCAAATCCATTCTTTCATTGATTTGGAGATATGCTCGGGGTCATTGCTGTGTTAAAATGTTACCGTATATACTTGTGTATAAGCCGACCCGTGTATAAGCCGACCCCCCTACTTTTGCCCCAAAAATCTGGAAAAACCTATTGCCTCGTGTATAAGCCGAGGGTGAACCCCAGCACAGGTATACAGCCCCCAGCAGTGTGGTATACAGGCCCCCCCAGTGGTATACAGCCTCCCCAGTGGTAGTATACAGCAGCCCCAGTGGTAGTATACAGCAGCCCCAGTGGTAGTATACAGCAGCCCCAGTGGTAGTGTACAGCAGCCCCAGTGGTAGTATACAGCAGCCCCAGTGGTAGTATACAGCAGCCCCAGTGGTAGTATATAGCAGCCCCAGCAGCCCCAGTGGTAGTATATAGCAGCCCCAGTGGTAGTATACAGCAGCCCCAGTGGTAGTATACAGCAGCCCCAGTGGTAGTATACAGCAGCCCCAGTGGTAGTATACAGCAGCCCCAGTGGTAGTATATAGCAGCCCCAGTGGTAGTATATAGCAGCCCCAGTGGTAGTATACAGCAGCCCCAGTGGTAGTATACAGCAGCCCCTGTGGTAGTATATAGCAGCCCCAGCAGCCCCAGTGGTAGTATATAGCAGCCCCAGTGGTAGTATACAGCAGCCCCAGTGGTAGTATACAGCAGCCCCAGTGGTAGTGTACAGCAGCCCCAGCAGCCCCAGTGGTAGTATACAGCAGCCCTATACAGCAGCCCTAGTGGTATACAGCAGGCCCCCAGAGGTACATATAGCAGCCCCCAGGGGGTCCCCAGCAGCCCCCGGTGGGTCCCCAGCAGCCCCCGGTGGGTCCCCAGCAGCCCCCTGGGGGGTCCCAGCAGCCCCCAAATGCTGGCACTCGCCCCCCCTTGCAAGGGCCCCCCCCCCCTTCTCTTACCATCCCGGTCTTCTGATCAGCGCTGCTCCTCGGCGCTCCGTCCTCGTGGCTCCCGTCCTGCTACATCCGGGATCCCCGGCCGTCGCGCGATGACGTCATATGCCTGCGACGGCCGGAGATCCCGGATGTAGCAGGACGGACGGACGGACGGAGCAGCGAGGAGCACCGAGGAGCGGCGCTGATCAGAAGTCCGGAATGGTAATATAACCATCGGGGGGCCCTTACAAGGGGGGCGAGTGCCAGCATTTGGGGGCTATATGCACTGCTTCCCCCTGCCGCTGATTGACAGGGGGAAGCAGTGCATATTTAATGAGCGGCCCCACGTGACGGGGCCGCTCATACGGCAGCCTCCCACCGCCTCCTCCAGCCTCCACAGCCCCGGGACACAGCCCCCACCTTATATACCGTATATGACCCGTGTATAAGCCGAGGGGGAGACTTTTCAGCCCAAATTTTGGGCTGAAAAACTCGGCTTATACACGAGTATATACGGTATATTCCTCTTCAACTTTAGCTTACTAGCATGGGCCGAGAAGTTTTGTTGCAATATTTGACTGATGGTGTTCATAATATCCTCCACTGTGACTAAAACCCAAGTTCCAGCTACTGAAAAATAGCCCCAAAGCATAATGCTGCCTCCACCATGCTTCACTGTGGGTATGGGGCTCCTTGGGTTAGTGTTGGCTGTGCACCAAACATATATTTTGAAAAACTGGAAAAAGGGAGAGAAAAGCGCAATATGGTCTTATCATTGATAAAAAGGTGGACTAAATTTAATTAGTCACTCACCTGGGGGGTTGTGTAGCACACAACCAGCATCAAAGCAAAAGGTAGTAGCTGCTGCAAGGATCCACACCACAACAATCAACGTAAGTCAGGAAAGCAAAAGGGTGGACGGTGAATATGGACCTGCACTGCAAGGACCAAAGTATCAGATGGTGTTCATCATTATAATTTTTATTTCCGACGCATTTCAGAGTTACTCCCAACTCCTTCTTCGTGAAATAGTACACTACTGTTCCCTGTGGAAGGAGTTGGGACTAACTCCGAAACGCGTCGGAAATAAAAATTATAATGATGAACACCTTTGGTCCTTGCAGCGCAGGTCCGTATACACCGTCCACCCTTTTGCTTTCCTGACTACTTTAAACATATATTTTGGTAATATGGACAAATAGTTCAATCTTGGTACAATCAGACAACAACATGTTATCCCACATGCTTTTTTCAGACTTCATGATTTCATGTAAGTTTTGGCAAGACATAGCTGGGCTTAGATGCTTTTTTTTTTTTTAAAGAAAATCCTTCCGTATTTATAACCCTACCCCACAGGCCAGACATATGAAGAATATAGTAGATTGTTGTCATATTCAGTACACAACCAGTACTTCCAAAAATACCTGCAGCCTCTTTAGTGTGTCTGTAGGCCTCTTGGCAGTCCAGATGACTTTTTGTTTTTTCAATTTTTGATGGAAGCCCAGATCTGGATAATGTCACTGTTGTGCCAAATTTAAGCCACTTCCTGAGGACTGTCTTCACAATGTTTAATGGTATATCTAATAGTTTAGAATTTTTTGTGAACCCCTTTCCTGACTGATAACTTTTAACAATGAGATCCCTTTGCTGTGCTGTAAGCTATTTACAGGCCATGGCTTTTGTTGTAAAATACAACTAAGAAAATGAGAGGAAAACCTACAAGAACAGCTGTAAGCTTTATGTGGGGTTAGCCAGAATCACTGTAAATAATGGCAGCTGTGTACTGACTGCAATTTAACACAAGTTGAAAATAAAGATTATCTCAGCACAGGAGATGTGGTATGATCAGACCATGTCCATGTATGGTCAGACACGGCCATTACACAACACATTGCAGGGACACATATATAAGATTATCTCAGCAAAGGAGAGGTGGTATGATCAGACCATGTCCCTGCACGCTCAGACACATCCATTACACAGCACATAGCAGGGACACATATATAAGATTATCTCAGCACAGTAGATGTGGTATGATCAGTCCATATTCCTGTACGGTCAGACACGGCCATTACACAGCACATTGCAGGGACACATATATAAGATTATGTCAGCACAGGAGAGGTTGTATGATCAGACCATGTCCCTGTACAGTTAAGGCCGGGTTACACATAGCGATGTTTCAGCAACCCGACCAACGATCGGGATCGCTGGAACATCGCTATGTGATTGCCCAGCGATCACCCAGCGATACACCTGACTGTCGCTTGGACTGTTCAGGGTCTCGGGCGCAGACTGGGGATCGCTGGTTGTTGCCCCTGGCACACATGCCGATGCATGCGTAACAGGGGCAGACCAGCGACCAAAAAATGGTCCTGGCCATTCCGCAGCGATCAGTGATCAGCGAGCTCATCGCTGTTTGCTGCGGCATGTCACATGCAGCGACGTCGCTGAGAGATCGCTGCAACATCAGAAAACCTGTGATGTTTCAGTGATATCGTTAGCGATATCGCTGCATGTAACGGGGCCTTCAGACATGGCTATTGCACAGTACATAGCAGGGAGACATATATAAGATTATCTCAGCACAGGGGATGTGGTATGATCAGATCATGTCCTGTATGGTCAGACACAGGCATTACTAATAATTTTAAATGACTAATAAATCAATATTATATACTTCCTTTGATGTCTCGTGGAATACAGCAGTGTGGTTTTTTAACCTTTTATCCTTCCTACTTTAATTTTCTGAGATACTGACCTTTGGGTTTTCATTGGTTGTAAGCCATAATCATTAGTATTTACAGAAATAAACACATGAAATAGATTACTCTGTAATGACTGTAGATAATACTTACTTTTTGTATTGAAGTACTGAAAAATATTGACTTTTTGATATTCTAATTTATTGAGATGCACCTGTATCTGCACTTTTGTCAACATTAAAGGCAAAACTGAAGTCAAGTGTGATGCAAAGCTAGAATACATGTACAATATTACGTCTGATGGAGCATGTCATGATTATATTTCCAATGGATTCCAGTATAATTCATAACAAGAAAACTTTGTGTCTAAAATCGGGGGCACGCAAAGTAAAGACAATTACAGTACCAGTACAAATATGCAGACGCAAACGCAGTGCAAACGCAGTCATACTGATGTGAACGGAGAATCTCCGCATACGTTCACATCAGTATGCAGGCCAGCCAGCCAATCAGCTGTCTCGGCGGTAGCTGGGAGGCGGAGATCAGCGGCAGAGATCTCCTCCTCCTGGCCGCCGTTGATCTCCCGCCAGTGTCGAAGGGGAGAAACAGCTGATCTGAAAGCTGTTTAAATCTCCCACGCTGACATCTCCTCTTCAGTGTTGGCGCGGGAGATTTAAACAGCTGTCAAATCAGCTGTTTCTCCGCCGCCCACACCGCCGGGAGATTAGCGGCGGCCAGCAGAAGAGATCAGCAGCAGCTCCAACTGATCTCCCGGTGGCCGCCGCTGATCTCCCGATGACCGCCGCTGATCTCCCGGTGGCCGTCGCTGATGTCCTGGGAGATCTGCGGGAGCCACCGGGAGAGTTTTCAATGAGATCCGCAGCTTTCTCCTGCGCTGTCATGCGGATCCATTGACTCCAATGCATTGTTTGTGCGCTTGCAGGAGCTTGCAGATAAAACAAGCTCCGTCACACGCACAAAAAATGCAACAGGCTGTGTTCGGAGGGCGCACAAATTATTCACATCCGAACGCAACCGCAACCGAACGCAGCCAAACGCAGGTACTAAGTGTTCCCATGTTAAACATAGGAATGCAGTGCGCATATGTTTGGCTGCGTTCAGTATGCTGCGTTTACATGCGTAAGTGTGAAACCACCCTAATTCTCATTAAATGGCTAATGGAAATATTAATATGACAACCCATAGAAACTAATAGGTAACTTACATGTTAGCTGTTTACCTGTTTTGATGGATTCTATTGGATTTTATGTCCTTAATTAAATTTCAGAATTTGCATCAATTCCATGTACATACAAAAATATGTGATTATTGCTTTTTATTATTATCACCATTATATACTGGAATGTAATATAAGCTATCATTCTATGATCTACAGGGGAACATCTGTCGGCTACGTCTCACATTACCTGTTGATGGAACATCAAAAACAGAACAGAATGATTCCAGCAAGGAGAAACAAATGCATGTAAGTAAATTGTCAATTATTAACCATTATAGTCACTGTGCAACAGCCCAAATAATGTTAATAAAGTAATTTTAACCTTACTATATCTCATTTGTTTTAACTACCGTACACAAAGATTTCAATTAATTTAAGGGGGATTAAGAAAAAAGACTCAAAGAAATGTAAAAGCTTTACTAGTTTCCCATAGCTACCAATCAGGCTGTAGCTTTACATTTTGTAAATGGGTGTTATACTTTAGTGTATTATTAATCTTCCTCATAGTTTACTATATGTAAAATTGGAAAAACAATGTAAAAAACTGAACACAAATTAAAAAGATTATAAAAATGTAAATTTGAGTTTGAATTTCTGATATCAACGGATTTGTTCAGAACTTGTGGTGAAAGGACAACTACTATTTTCCAAGGAAATGAAGCAAGACTCTGTTCACAGGAACATGAAGAAGAATGGTTCTTTAAAATGATTTACCAATGGATGCAAAAATATCAGAGTTGCAGGCCACATTCAAAGCATACTTCATAGCAATGTGTGCCGCCCAGCTTAGGGGACCGGGATACCCGGCGCAGGGTCCCTTTCCTTGGGGGAGTCACTGGTGGCTGGACCCAGGCCGTGGCCCCAGGCTGGCACACTCCTAAAAGGGGGTATTTACAGGGGATTTAGAAGTTTATATAATTTATAAAGTTTGTAGATGTTATTGTCGTGACGCCACCCAGAATAATGTGGCTATATATGGCCACCGCTGCCTTGTACTGGCCAGGGGATGATGGTGAGAGGCAGCTGAGATGGTATAGCCCTTTTCCGGGTAGGGCTGTAGGGTCCCCTGGACAGGTGATGTTAAAGTTAATGATGGATGAAGATGGAAGTATGGTGAGGAGATGTTAAGGACACAGACACTTACTTGATTCACAGCAAATTCTCTCAGCGGTGATGGTCCCAATCCTGGATAGATGGTAGCTGTTAAATCAGTGGCTGAGGCACAGATGAGGTTTAACTGGTTTACTTTCAACCAAACTATAATACAACAAGTCCCGTCTCCGGAGTCTGCAATAGGGGTTCAGTTGCTCAGGCCCCACCGGGTCCTTTACCTCCTGCTTGCGCTGTCTATGTGGCCCTGCTGCCGTGTGTGAACTCGCTGCCGGCCCAAATCTGTCCTCTCTGGGTCCCACTCAACAGGCAACTTGAGTCCTTTGTCTCTCTCTGCTTACCCCCTCCGGGAGTACTGCTGAACTCTTAGTATGTTGCTGTGTCTGGCCCTGTGAAGCTTGTTGTTACCTCACGTTTTCCGGTTGCTGTATTGTATATAACTAATGCAGCCACGGATCCGGTATCCGTATCTGCGCTTTTTATCTAGGGTAGATAATGATGCTACCCGATTCTGAAAGTGTTCCTCTTATCAGTTTTCTCCTCCTCAGACCGATGGCTTGGCCCTGGAAATTGTCAGCCAGTCCTCAGGAACTCAATGCAGCTCCTGTCACTCTGAGCTCCTGGCTCCAACTGTCTGAAAATTTACCTCAAACCAGTGTTTTATCTCTAGGGAAGTCTCTGGTGTCTCTGGAGCTCCCCCTACTGGCCAAAGGTGGTAGTGCAGTGGCATGGCTTTCTAAGTGAGTGCAACTATTATGATCTTATACTGTGGCTAATACCCGCAGGGGCGCCACATTCCCCCTTAGTTAAGAACAGTACTCCGGGACTGTGGGACAATAAACATAAGATATAACAAATAATATCTACAGAGTCTTAAAAAAAAAAATAAAAAGTTACAAAAACCACTCAAGTTTAAAAAATAGAGTCTTGTAAAAAGTCACTTCAAATAGCGTCCATTAATATAGCTCTGTCCTTGAGGGCTATTTATTTGTTAGGAAAGGCACTGCACTTAGCGTCCATTTTTCCAACAAAGTTTATGAATAAACTTAAGAATGTTTAAAAAGCAGTCTTTCCGGAGCTTTAATTTACCGCCTCCGGGCTGATAAATGAAGAAAAGAGTTCAAGAATATGCAAGTAGTTCATACAGAATAGTCTCTGCAGGTACTGAGCTTTTTTTTTAACGTTACATCTAATAACTACTAATTAACAACTAAATATCTATTTACATTTGGTAGTCTGCATATTTTGCTGGTAATTGACCATGAGTACTACGCTGTGATCTGCGTAACGCTTGTGTACTGGGTGTACTCAATGTGATGGTGTGAGTGGACGTATACCTAGTAAGTACTTCTGGTTCTGCTAGGGATAATTCCACATTTGTGGGATTGGCAATTCCACCGTGTCCAGGACTATTATTACTAGGAATTTGTTCTTCCTGTCTTGGAACGTCTTGTGGTACAGGGTCTGCTTCTAATTCTATTGGTCTTTGGGCTTCTGGTATTACAGGCTCTGGTGTTTGATAGAAGGCCATCATGGGAACTACTACTGCACCATTATAGGTTGGCCAGGTTTTAGGAAAGTCTCCTAGATAGGTGTGATATACTCCATCTTCTTCTTTTTCGTTAACAGGTTGAACCGGTACTGGTTGAATAACTTCTGGTTCATGTTGAATGACTTCTTTTTCTCTCAATGTCTCTGGACATAGTTTTAGATTGTCTCTTGACACTAGTACTGATGTTAATCCACCATCTTTGCTTATAAGACACATTTTAGGATTGTTCACTCTCATTGGTAAAACTGTATATGGGACGGATTCCCACTGATTGTCCAGTTTATTAGTGCGACGGTTTCTCTTGAGCACTTGATCACCAGGTTTTAATGGGGTTGCTAGAGCATTCTGGTTGAAGTATTGCTCTTGTCTTTCTCTAGTTTTCTGGAGATTCCTTTCTACGCATTCTTGCACTTGGCGATACTGTTGTTGGCGTAGGGAGTCCCAGTTGGAATCCTGCACTTCTGCGTCAGGTTTTACGATGCCCATTTCTAGATCTATTGGTAGCTTGCCAGGTCTTGCACGCATAAGGTAAGCTGGGGTACAGTTTGTGGAGCTTACCGGGACATTGTTATAGAGGTCTACCAAGTCAGGCAATTTCTCTGGCCATAGGTTTCTATCTGTCTCTGGTAAAGTCTTTAAGAGATCGATTACAATATGGTTCATTTTTTCGCATAAGCCATTTGTTTGCGGATGATAGGCTGTTGTACGGATCTTCTTGCAGCCATACATATTGCAAAATTCTCTGAAGATCTCTGATTCAAATGCTGTGCCTTGGTCTGCGAGTACTTGTTCCGGATATCCATGGGGTCTGCAAAAGTATGTCTGGAACGCCTTAGCTGCTGTCTTTGCAGTGAGATCTTTCACGGGCACTACTACCAGGAAGCGTGAGTAATGGTCCACGATGGTTAAAGCATAGACATAGCCGGACCGGCTTGGTGTCAATTTCACGTGGTCTATTGCTACGAGCTTAAGTGGTTGCTTGGTAACTATAGGCTGGAGTGGTGCTCTTTGGTTTTTTAGATCTTTTCTTCTGAGGTTGCACGGACCACAGTTTCTGCACCATTCTTCAATTGATCTTCTCATTCCAACCCAGTAGAATCTTTCTCTTAGAAGTACTTCTAGCTTTTTCCACCCGAAGTGACCAGCACCATTGTGATAAGCTTCTAGGACCATTTTTACATCTTGTTTAGGCACAATGATCTGCCATACTAGCTCATGCGTCTTTGGATTGGTATATCTTCTGCACAGCTTTCCTTGGTACAGGAACATTTTGCCTCTCTCTTTCCAGAGTTGATGTGTCTCTTTCGGTGCATTTTCATTGGGATACGCACTTTGCTCAGCAGTTCTTTCACCAACTTCACAGCTGGATTGCTGTCTTGAGTGTCAGCCCATCTGTGGTGTGCTAATGGGTTGAGATTCACCTGTTGATGTTTCTGGTAGGCACTGGATTGATACTGTCCTACCTTGGGACGATGGAAGGCGGGTAGTTCAATTTCTTCAAGTTCTACCGGTTCTTCTTCCACGTCTCTCAAGTGCGGCATCCGGGATAAGGCGTCTGCATTTCCATTCTTTCGGCCTGCTCTATACTTGATCACGAAGTTGTAATTAGACAGCCGGGCTATCCATCGCTGTTCCAGCGCACCTAGCTTGGCTGTATCCAGGTGGGTCAATGGGTTGTTATCAGTATAGACGGTGAATTCTGCAGCTGCCAAGTAGTGTTTGAAACGCTCAGTCACAGCCCAGACTAATGCCAGTAGTTCTAACTTGAAGGAGCTGTAATTTTCAGGATTTCTTTCAGTAGGCCGGAGCTTTCTACTTGCAAAGGCGATGACTTTCTCCCTGCCTCCTTGCTTCTGAGATAGTACTGCTCCCAGTCCCACATTACTGGCATCTGTGTAAAGGATGAAAGGTTGATGGTAATCGGGGTATGCCAGAACTTCTTCTCCGGTCAATGCCTTCTTCAACTTTTCAAAGGAATCTTCCCTCTCATCACTCCACTGGAAAGGAGGATTGCGGTTTGAAGGCTTCTTCGACTGCCCTACCAGGATGTCTTGTAGAGGTGCTGCTAGCTTGGTGAACCCTTGGATGAATCTACGATAGTAGCCCACCAGTCCCAGGAATTGCCTCACCTGTTTCACGCTGGTAGGTCTTGGCCAATCCCTTATTGCGGTTACTTTCTCGGGATCCGGTGCTACTCCTTCTGAACTTACAACGTGTCCCAGGTATTGTACCTTTGGCTTTAGAAGGTGACATTTTGATGGCTTGATCTTCATACCATACCGGGATAAGGCCTCGAACACTTCTGCCAGGTCTTGTAGATGTTGTTCGTAAGTCTTTGAGTAGACTATTACATCATCTAGGTACAGAAGGACGGCTTCAAAGTTCTTGTGTCCGAGACAGCATTCCATCAATCGCTGAAAGGTACCGGGTGCGTTGCAGAGTCCGAACGGCATACAATTAAATTCACAGAGACCCATCGGGGTGGTAAACGCTGTCTTCTCTTTATCTTCCTCAGCCACAGGGACTTGCCAATACCCACTTGTTAAGTCTAAGGTGGAAAAATAGTTAGCAGATCTTAAAGCGGCTAATGACTCTTCAATTCTAGGTAAGGGGTAGGCGTCTTTATGGGTAATGTGATTAATCTGCCGGTAGTCTACGCACATTCTCATGGTTCCGTCTTTCTTTTTAACTATTACCAGAGGGCTGCCCAGGGGCTACAACTGTCTCTAATTACCCCGGCCTGTTTCATCTCTCTCAGCATGTCTTTAGCACATTGATAATGAGCGGGCGGTATGGGTCTATATCTCTCTTTTATTGGTGGGTGGTTACCGGTAGGAATTGTATGTTCTACCCCTGTCCGAAGTCTAATGGGTGTTTACTGAAGACCCGTTCATATTCTTCTACTAGTCGGTACACCCCTTGTTTTTGGTGGGTAGGTGTTGAATCTGTACCTATATGCAGCTGCTGACACCAATCTTCTAATTCTCCACTTGAACCATTGTCGTCCGCCTGACATGACGGATTCAAGGGCCCAATGGCTGTGATGGCATTGTTGTCAACAGTGTATAGCTTGGCCATTGTAGCGTACCTTGGTAAAGTGACCTCTTCCTCTCCACAATTCAAAAGACGTATGGGCACTCTTCCCCTGTGTACCTCGACTATTCCTCTAGCCGTTAATATTGTGGGTCTACTATCAGTGTACACAGGCTCTACCAAGGCTTGGTAATCTCGTCCTTTAATACCAATGGCTGCTCTACACCATACGAGCATTTCAGTTTTTGGAGGTATTACTATAGGAGTTGGGTCACTTACCCTCACACTGCCGATTTCTCCACCTGCAACCTCTACTTGTTGCTTCAGCACCAATGCTTTTATCTCTCTCCGGAGAATTCTCTGCTGGCAGGATTGGGCAGTTTCCGCAAATTGCTGTAAAATAGTAATAACCTCGGAAAAACAATTTTCTAAAACATTCATACCTATCAATACAGAAGGTTCCCGTCGGTTAACATCAACAATTATGATACCCTGATTCTTTAATTCTACTCTACCAATCTTAATGGTCATCTCTCTAAATCCTACTTGCGGTACCAATTTTCCATTACTAGCATATATACTTAGCTCAACATTAGATGGTCTTTTATCAATGTCTGAATCTGCCCAGTACCTCTTATAAAGGATATGTGGTATAGATGAAATCTGGGAACCAGTGTCCAACAAGGCATTGAGGGGAATACCGTCCAGCACGATAGGGATAATGGGACGTCCTCCGACGTACTTATCGTGCCAGGATGTTGGGCCTTGAAAGTTCACTCCTGCGAAGCGGCCCGCATTCCCAGGGGATCCTTGTTTAAATCACAATTGCGGGCGATGTGGCCTGGCTTCCGGCAACGGCGGCAAATAGGCTGTCCATCCGGCTGGTAACGGTCGTTGGGTCGTCCTCTCCACGCTGGGTATCTCTGGGGTCTCATCCAGGGAATATCCTCTCTGCGGTTCGCCAACTCCATCTTGGGTGTAGTCTGTGATTCTCTCATTTCCTGCATGGTTTTAGCCATTGAGGTGACAATGTCTGTTAGAGAGTCAAGCTTTTGCTGGAAAGCATCATTAGCACTGGCCTCCAGGGGCTTAACTGATGTCACTGGCATTCTCTGTTGTTGAGGGTTTTTGTAATGGATGGCTCAGGATCCTGATCCCAAAGTGCCTCTGCCTGCTGGAGACGAATAGCGCTCTCCTTTAACTGGGCAAATGTCACTTCAGGGTCCTTGAAAGTCAGCATACTCGCATGCCCTCGATGAGAAGGGGTTAATAGTCCCTCAATGAATTGATCTTTTAACAATTTATCAGCGCCAGTGTTAAACATTGGTTCAGCCAGTGTAAGCGCTTTAAGGGCCTCCTGTAAATTCAGGGCAAAGTCTCTCACACTCTCATTGGCCTTTTGTTTGCAATTGAAGAATTTGGTCTTTGCTTTGCTACCAGCAGTAGTTTCAAATACTGCCTTTAATCCAGCTAGAATATGCTCAGCAGTGTATTTTAGATCAGCGGACCATGCTGTGACTTCTCGCTTGGCATTACCACTTAACTGTGCCATCAGCAAACCGACACGCTGAGCTTCTGCCATTGGAAACATGTTTAAATAGGCCAGCAGTTTTTCTTTAAAATCATCAAAAGTATTAGGCTTACCTTCATACACTGGAAGCCATGGAGCACCTGGGGTATATGGCATCAACATCGGCATAATGGGCGCTGCACCTTGCGCCGCTGTGCTGCCGAGCGCTCTGTTCTGTGATTCAGCTGCATTTGTGTCGCCGGGTGTTTCGGCGTCTCCGTGCTGCGACATGTTGCGCCCCCTTAGTTAATCCGGACCCTTCCGGTCCTCTGCTTCCGTCGGGATGGCGTATAATCGTTCCGCTGTGCAGCAGGATTGGTTTTCCCCTTTTGCAGACGTCAGAGCTCTCAGCTTGGTGCCGCCCACAAAGACACGCCCCCTGCTGCTTCTGCTCGCCGTGAGCTCAGTAATGGCGGAATCTGAAATTTTTCAGTCAGATCAGAGCTCAGGGCTATGACACAGTTCAAATAGCAGTCTCGTGCTGTGGCAGTTATGAGGTAATTAGTGATGATGCAATTTTACCTCAGAGGCTGGCGGCCATTTTGTTTCAATGTTAGTCAATGGGGAAAAGTCTATTTCAATGGTTTCCAATGGGAAAATCACTTTTTGATAAAAAAGTCAATTTTTCTCGGATTTTCTCACAATTTTCGGCATTAATCACGGCACACAGTACCGATTTAACCAGGCACGGTAAATCCTGTTCGTGACGCCAAAGGGAGATGTGCCGCCCAGCTTAGGGGACCGGGATACCCGGCGCAGGGTCACTTTCCTTGGGGGAGTCACTGGTGGCTGGACCCAGGCCGTGGCCCCAGGCTGGCACACTCCTAAAAGGGGGTATTTACAGGGGATTTAGAAGTTTATATAATTTATAAAGTTTGTAGATGTTATTGTCGTGACGCCACCCAGAATAATGTGGCTATATATGGCCACCGCTGCCTTGTACTGGCCAGGGGATGATGGTGAGAGGCAGCTGAGATGGTATAGCCCTTTTCCGGGTAGGGCTGTAGGGTCCCCTGGACAGGTGATGTTAAAGTTAATGATGGATGAAGATGGAAGTATGGTGAGGAGATGTTAAGGACACAGACACTTACTTGATTCACAGCAAATTCTCTCAGCGGTGATGGTCCCAATCCTGGATAGATGGTAGCTGTTAAATCAGTGGCTGAGGCACAGATGAGGTTTAACTGGTTTACTTTCAACCAAACTATAATACAACAAGTCCCGTCTCCGGAGTCTGCAATAGGGGTTCAGTTGCTCAGGCCCCACCGGGTCCTTTACCTCCTGCTTGCGCTGTCTATGTGGCCCTGCTGCCGTGTGTGAACTCGCTGCCGGCCCAAATCTGTCCTCTCTGGGTCCCACTCAACAGGCAACTTGAGTCCTTTGTCTCTCTCTGCTTACCCCCTCCGGGAGTACTGCTGAACTCTTAGTATGTTGCTGTGTCTGGCCCTGTGAAGCTTGTTGTTACCTCACGTTTTCCGGTTGCTGTATTGTATATAACTAATGCAGCCACGGATCCGGTATCCGTATCTGCGCTTTTTATCTAGGGTAGATAATGATGCTACCCGATTCTGAAAGTGTTCCTCTTATCAGTTTTCTCCTCCTCAGACCGATGGCTTGGCCCTGGAAATTGTCAGCCAGTCCTCAGGAACTCAATGCAGCTCCTGTCACTCTGAGCTCCTGGCTCCAACTGTCTGAAAATTTACCTCAAACCAGTGTTTTATCTCTAGGGAAGTCTCTGGTGTCTCTGGAGCTCCCCCTACTGGCCAAAGGTGGTAGTGCAGTGGCATGGCTTTCTAAGTGAGTGCAACTATTATGATCTTATACTGTGGCTAATACCCGCAGGGGCGCCACAAATGAATTGGCATGAAACACTGACAAACCATGCTGACTAAGGGCCGCTTCACACTGCAGCGTGATCCGGTCCGGGGCTGTCCGGGAGGACCCTGACATCCACAGACCGGATCAGCACACAGGACTGTGGGGCTATTATGCCCTCCTGTCCGGTGTGCAGCACATGCAGCTGCAACCACTGACAGGTCAGGACCGCGGCGCCCTCGTGACTTATCAGCAGTGGGAACTGCGTGCGCTGCACACCGGACAGGAGGGCATAATAGCCCCCCCAGTCCTGTGTGCTGATCCGGTCCGCGACTGTCAGGGTCCTCCTGGACAGCCCCGGACCGGATCACGCTGCAGTGTGAAGCGGCCCGAACTCAACATCAATCTTGTGTGTCAGCTCAACGTATAAACTGTTTCCAAGATCAAAATACATTTTCAGCTATGTTATCTGCTCTCTAAATGGAATCTGTCAGCAGTATTCTTCTGTGTAATGTGAGAGCAGCATGATGGAGGGACTAAGACCCTGATTCCAGGGATGTATCACTTACAGTGTTGTGTGCTGTTGTATCACTAAAATCAGTGTTTTATCAGCAACAGCTTATCAATACAGGACTAGGTGTCTTGTGCCTCTTTGTCGTACTGATTTGTGTATTCCCTCACCACTGATTATCAACTTACTATCAATTTACAATGCACAACAAAAACTGCCAAGCAGTGGCAGATTATAAAGGGGCAATTTACCCTGGGCGGCTCGGCCCCCCCAGAGCATTGGGACCAGGGCGGCCGCCCAGATTGTCCTCATTATAATCTGTCACTGCTGCCAAGGCTCAGCATTCAGAACACCATTACATCATGCTACTCCCAGATGAGGTTGCAAAAACCTAGTAATAGATTTCCTTTAATCGTAACCTATGGTCAACATATCTTGTGTTATAGGTAATGTTGGAAGAGGGTAATGAGTATTGTTTAACTGATATTGTAAGGGGTTCTTGAATGAATATTACTTTCACAATACAGATTAAAAATGGTATAGGGCAGCCAGACAGTGAGTCCTGTTGGGTTTGTACTTCTGCCTCCTGATGTGCAGCAACCTCATGCAGATATAGATTTGCTTTCATAAATGCATAATAGACAACTTAATGATGTCGTTATGTGAGACGGGTGCAACAATAAACATAACACTGTACAATGCTCTTATGGCTTATAGTCAAAAGGATGTTCTCCTTTCGGGACAACTTTTTCTCCTTACTAAAATACATGTATTTTAGGCTAAAAAGCTCTTTTGTAATTGAGTTTCATTGATAATTCTTCACTGTTTGCCATCTATTCCCTCTGTGCTGCACTTTTTCAGCCTCTGTGTTGCACTTTCACTGTCCTTGTGTTGAATTTCTACAGCTTCTATGTTGCATATCTACAGCCTGCGTTGCACTTTTAAAGCCTCTATGTTGCACATCTACACCCTCTATGCTGCACATCTACAGGCTCTGTGTTCACTTCTACAGCCTATGTGTGCACTTCTACAGTCCCTGTGTTGCATTTCCATAACATCTTAGGCCTGTTCCACACCTCTGCACCTGGCCACATCACCTGCACCAGCCTGGTCACGCTGGCGCAGGTGCAGGCGCAGAGGTGATTGCGGGCACTGTGCGTCCACGTTTACAGTTAGTGTAAACGCATACTAGTGCCCCCTATGCGCTCAGCTGCGCTCGGTGGCCCATTATATCCTATGGCCGAGCACAGCTGAGCGCGCGCTCTGCCAGTGAGACGCGCAAGTGAAACTGGCAGAACGCACGGCGCATGTGCCTGGTCTTAACACACCCGGAAACTCTCTACTGAGGCGTTTCCAGGTGCGTCAAGACCAGGCGCATGCGCCATGCGTTCTGCCAGTTTCACTTGCGCTTCTCACTGGCAGAGCGCTTGCTCAGCTGTGCTCGGCCATAGGATATAATGGGGGCACCGAACGCAGCTGAGCGCAACTGCAGGGCATGTATGCGTTCACTGCGCTAGGCTGCCCCAGGCTCTAAATGTCCCTGCGCATGCATTTGCGCTGGCGCAGGGAGGCAGGGCAGCCTAACGCAGTGGGCGCATAGATGTGAAACAGGCCTATGTGTTACATTTCTACAGCCTTTGTGTTGCATTTCTAATGCTGGTTTCACAATACTGGTTTTTCGAATCCTGGGGAATGTGGGTAAATCCTGCATCCATCCGGATTCACCTGCAATTGTAAAACTGAATGCACCCACACCAGATTATCACTGATCCATCTCACGAATCAGTGATAATACAAGTGCGCGAGTATACAGTTGCATCTGGTTGTGTACCTTTTTTAGATGGATCCAGTGTAAAATGATATGCCCCCTAAGGGGGTCTATCATTTAAAACTGGATTCTTGGCATTCTCAGATCTGGCATCTGGATCCAGTGTGATCTAGATTCTGCTAGATCCGGGTTCCATAGAGCACAACTCTTTAACCTACATTGACCCATATTCGGCTGCTTCCAGATTTTAAACGTGCTTCCAAAACACAACATTTTACATTTTTGGGAACGGTGAAAAACTGGTGACGCTCAAATCTGGGGGGGGACCCGTAGACAACAGGATGCACCTGCAAGTTCATCCATCTCAATTGAAAGTCAAAAGGGCTGAAAACGGTTGCAGGTGCATCTATAATTTCAGCCGATTTCACCCAGATACAAAAAAAAACAGCCTAAGGCCTCTGTGTTGCACTTCTGCCACCTCTGTGTTGCAATTCTACAGCCTCTGTGCTGCACTTCTACCGCCTCTGTGTTACACTTTTATAGCCTCTGTGTTGCATTTCTACAGCCTCTGTGTTTCACTTCTAATCTCTATGTTGCACTTTTAGAACCTCTGTGTTGCACCTCTACCACTCTGTGTTGCACTTCTAAGGCCTCTGTGTTGCACTTCTACACTCTCTGTGTGGCATATCTACAGCTTCTGTGCTGCACCTCAACAGCCTTTGTGTTGACTTTTAAAGCCTCTTTGTTACACTTCTAGTCTCTGTGCTGCCCCTCTACAGCCTCCTTGTTGTCTTTTAAAGCCTCTGCGTTGCATTTCTACAGCCTCTGTGTTTCACTTCTAAGGCTTCTGTGTTGCACTTTTACACCCTCTGTGCTGCACTTCTACAGCCTCTGTGTAGCACTTCTAATCTCTGTGTTGCACTTCTACCGCCTTTGTGTTGTACTTCTAGTCTTTGTGTTTGACTTCTACCACCTCTGTGTTGCACTTCTACCCCTCTGTGTTGCACTTCTAAGGCCTCTGTGTTGCACTTCCACACTCTCCGTGTGGCATATCTACACCCTCTGTGCTGCACTTCTACAGCCTCTGTGTTGCACTTCTAATCTCTGTGTTGCACTTCTACCGCCTCTGTGTTGTACTTCTAGTCTTTGTGTTTGACTTCTACCACCTTTGTGTTGCACTTCTTCAGCCTCTGTGTTGCCATCTATTGCTGGCTGCAAAGTGAGTTGAGTATCTGTTAGTTAATGCTGGTTTCACATTTGCGTTCGGGAAGCGTGCGTCTGGTGTGCAGACCCAAACGCACGGTCGAACGCATGCATCAACGCAGTCAACGATGTCAACGATGTCAACGCAGTGTTGATTATCAGCATGTGTTCAGGGTGAAATTGCCAAAGGAATTAAGGGGAAAAAGTAGGCCCCCATAGGAAATTATAAAGTGCGGTCTGGGGAGAGAAAGAGAGAGAGAAAATAAAAAATTCTGCGCTTGGCTGTTGTGACATGCGGATGGCAGTGCAGCTCCATTAAGTTCTATGAATTGTTTGTGCGCTTCAGGATGCTTGAGACAAGCATCCTCAGACGCACAAAAAATTTAACAATACACGAACACAAACGCATGTGAATGCAGACAAACGCAGGTACCATGCGTCCCCACGTTAAACATAGGAACGCAGTACACATGCGTTTGGCTGCGTTTGCAAATGCTGCTTCGTAAACGCAAATGTGAAACCGGCCTAACTTGCTCTGTTGGAGAGTTTGTAAATTGATGATGCTTTTTGTTAGTTCCTCTTAGCTCGTATACAGCCAAAGACTACATACAAATTAAATGTGCAAAGATACAAAGAAGCCGTAAAAGCCAAACGTTGCAACATTTTTAATGACGCCAAAAAGTAAAAAATAAAGATTTTTAACCCAAGGTACATGCTTTTAATTAAATAAAAAAAAGTTCTCCCTAGGGGTGGTCAACCCTATTATCAAGTGACTTTTGTTTTGTTTGTTTTTACTGATTTTTAAAAAAAAGTCGCTTATTGTATTGCCTATTGGCCAATAACTTCAATGTTTCAATAAATTATTATTCTTTAACTATTTACACTAAGATTAGACATTTTCGGAAGCTTGTACATACAGAAATACATGGTATCAGAATTATCAGTTTTGGCATTGTATAACCTACAACTGTGTTATGTAAAACTAGACACATACAAGTCGCTCTTTGTTTTATTATTGCTACTGTTTGCTTTTCTGCACAGTTTTCTTCCTGTATAATATTTATGTGTCCTTGCCGTTCTTTTTGTTAGTTTTGGAATTAATTATGTACAATACATTACCTCAATGACAATAAATTCAAGGCAGTGGACACCACTGTATGAATCAAGAGGGCCCTTGCTGTCTGTGTAATGACACAACAATGGTTAATAGCCACATGTCATTTCATTGGATTAGTAATTGAGTTACATAAATACTAAAGTGAATCCAGCATCAATACACATATATGCATCTATGCTTAACAAGACTGATACAACCGGAAAAAAAAATATTTTTGCAATAATGTGTTTTTTCATTCATTCTCTCTTATGACGCCATTCTTTAGATACAGTTATAGGTTAGCATAGTTATAATTGTAGACAATGTATTATAAGCTCTGGAATCCACGGTCTGTATACAACAAGCTTCCCTTGATTCCCAATTACTTTATTACTCACTCTCTTAAAGGGGAACTCCAGTGAGAGAAAACATTTTAGCACAGTTCCTGCCCTGTTACATGATGAAGCAGAGCTGTACACTGCAGTTCTAGGATCTATAAATCTCTTATAATTCAATAAAATCATACCTGCTCCTTTGATCTCCCCCCTCCCTCATGGAACCCTAGATTTCTGCACGTCAGCTTCATCTAGGAGCAGAGAAGAGAAGGTGTGTCAGGGGTGTGAATACTGGGGAGCTGCAGGATCAGCCTACAATCATGTGTGGCACCCCATGGGTTAATGTGCCACAATAACATCACATGGGTTCTCTCCCCCACTACACACTGACAAACACTACCACCTCTGGGCAATAGGGGGAGCACCACCTGCTTCCTTATATACTCTTGCCCATGAGGGAGAGCTCAGACCGTACAGCACGGTGTAGTGCTGTGAGGAGCTCACTCAGAACAGAGTTAGCTCAGTGCAGACCTAGCAAGGGTCAGAGGAACAGGAGAACGAAGGACAGAGGAACACGTCTGGGAGCTAGAGTGACACCATCACTTGCCCCAGAAGTACGCACAGAGACGGACACCGGATCCGGTACTGTGTCTGGCACCCACAGCACAGTGAATCCAGGAACAGTAGGATCTCTAGATGCCCCCTAGTACCAGAGCGAAGCAACACGGAGGGGTCAGCACAGCATAGAGGACTCAAGTTGCCTAGCCAAGTGGTACCAGCAGCATACAGAGAGACGTGAGGAATCCCAGCAGCTTAGCTAATAGCAGCAGCCAGGACACACACACAGAGTGCAGCATAAGGACGCTGACGACCCCGGACAGGGTGTGGGAAGAGAGCTCAGCCCCATTACAGACTCCGTGGACTATAATCTGCAATAATATCATCAGTAAAGCCTTGGAAAACAGCTTTGGAGTCTGTGTATTGATTGCGACCTTTGCTCCAGATTCAGCACAGAGGCAATTCCTCCCTACAGATCCAGCCTGTCAGCTCTGCAGCATCAGGAGAAGAAGAGAATTGCAGTGTCTACCAAACGTGAGTGTGTGTCCTCCAACCCTTCTCCACCATCTATAACCCCAATAGACTTTAAACCCTTACTGCCCCGGGGGATACAGTTCCCCCCACTGGAACTATACCATCCCCGCTGCCATTCCATCACCCCCGGAGGTTCTGCAGCAGCGGCGGCCCCCATTACTGGCCGCACCAAGTGGGTGGCGTCACCCGTGACAATCCCCTTGTAAATAATTCCCCCTTTTATTGTGAGGGCCCAGGGACACGGTCCGGACCAAGCCACCCGTGACATCCCCAGCTACCGTCCGGTCCGGTACCGAGTACCCTAGTCCCGCCTGGGGCTCCACACATGCCCCCTCACATTTCTGTACAGGGAGGTAGCGTGGCAGCCGACCCTTTGCTCACACTCACAATCCAGCCCCTTATATACCATCGCATGTGACAGGGTGGTTCAGACTTCAAATAACAATCATGTCACCAAGCAGATACAAATACATGCTGTCATCCTCTGCTGTATGATGATGTATAATGTGTACTGTTATTGTGAGGCTGAGAGCACAGGCAAATCATTACATTTATCCATTCAGCTCTGCATGGTCTCCCCTTCCCCATAGGAACATGTTATCTTTGGTGGGGGCCAGAGCAAAGGAGCAGGTATGATTTTATTAATTTATAAGGGTCTATAGATTCTAGAACTGCAGTATACAGCTCTGCTTCATCATGTACTAGGTAAGGAACTGTACTAAAATGGTTTTCTCCCACTGGAGTTCCCCTTTAATCTGCTGGCCCTCACTGAAACCTGGATCCATAGGCTCAGACACTGCTTCCCTTGCATCTATTTTTCAGGTCCATCACTCTCATTCCCCTCTTTTGAGGTCCACACAAATAGGCTCTTCCATCCCCTCCCCTTCAGAGTAGCGGTGGTATACCGCCCCCCCCAGGTTCACCCACCCATTTCCTCAACCATTTTTCCGCATGGCTGCCGCACTTCCTGTCCTCAGAATTACTAACCCTTATTCTGGGAGACTTTAACATCCCCATAAACAGCCCCACCACCCAATATGCATCTCAGCTTCTATCTCTAACCTTCTGTCTTGTCATCTCACAGCTTTCAACCTCTGAGACACACAAAGATGGTAACACCCTTGACCTTGTCATTGTCCGTCTTTGTTCAACCTCTTCCTTAGACAACTCACCTCTTCCTGTCTCTGACCACAACATTCTCTTCTTCACGCTCACAAATCCTCACCCATCCCTGCACACACCTACCTATCACACATCCAGAAATCTACAGGCCATTAATACATTCACAGACTCTCTACACTCATCACTGTCCACAATCTCCTCCTTCTCCTGTCCCAATCTAGCAGTGAATCACTACAATGACACTCTCAGAGCATTCTGGAACAAGTAGCGCCCCTCACCCTCAGAACCTCGAAACATAGAACAAAATTGCCCAGGCTCATATCGCAAACTCGATTCCTCCAGCAATGCTCTAGGAGTGCTGAACACCTATGGAGGAAAACCCGCACACCAGATAATTTTATCCACTATAAATTCATGTTAAAACCTACACCTCTGCCCTCCATCATGCCAAACAGACCTACAGTTAGGGCCAGAAATATTTGGACAGTGACACAATTTTCGCGAGTTGGGCTCTGCATGCCACCACATTGGATTTGAAATGAAACCTCTACAACAGAATTCAAGTGCAGATTGTAACGTTTAATTTGAAGGGTTGAACAAAAATATCTGATAGAAAATGTAGGAATTGTACACATTTCTTTACAAACACTCCACATTTTAGGAGGTCAAAAGTAATTGGACAAATAAACATAACCCAAACAAAATATTTTAATTTTCAATATTTTGTTGCGAATCCTTTGGAGGCAATCACTGCCTTAAGTCTGGAACCCATGGACATCACCAAACGCTGGGTTTCCTCCTTCTTAATGCTTTGCCAGGCCTTTACAGCCGCAGCCTTCAGGTCTTGCTTGTTTGTGGGTCTTTCCATCTTAAGTCTGGATTTGAGCAAGTGAAATGCATGCTCAATTGGGTTAAGATCTGGTGATTGATTTGGCCATTGCAGAATGTTCCACTTTTTTGCACTCATGAACTCCTGGGTAGCTTTGGCTGTATGCTTGGGGTCATTGTCCATCTGTACTATGAAGCGCCGTCCAATCAACTTTGCAGCATTTGGATGAATCTGGGCTGAAAGTATATCCCGGTACACTTCAGAATTCATCCGGCTACTCTTGTCTGCTGTTATGTCATCAATAAACACAAGTGACCCAGTGCCATTGAAAGCCATGCATGCCCATGCCATCACGTTGCCTCCACCATGTTTTACAGAAGATGTGGTGTGCCTTGGATCATGTGCCGTTCCCTTTCTTCTCCAAACTTTTTTCTTCCCATCATTCTGGTACAGGTTGATCTTTGTCTCATCTGTCCATAGAATACTTTTCCAGAACTGAGCTGGCTTCTTGAGGTGTTTTTCAGCAAATTTAACTCTGGCCTGTCTATTTTTGGAATTGATGAATGGTTTGCATCTAGATGTGAACCCTTTGTATTTACTGTCATGGAGTCTTCTCTTTACTGTTGACTTAGAGACAGATACACCTACTTCACTGAGAGTGTTCTGGACTTCAGTTGATGTTGTGAAGGGGTTCTTCTTCACCAAATAAAGTATGCGGCGATCATCCACCACTGTTGTCATCCGTGGACGCCCAGGCCTTTTAGAGTTCCCAAGCTCACCGGTCAATTCCTTTTTTCTCAGAATGTACCCAACTGTTGATTTTGCTACTCCAAGCATGTCTGCTATCTGTCTGATGGATTTTTTCTTTTTTTTCAGCCTCAGGATGTTCTGCTTCACCTCAATTGAGAGTTCCTTTGACCGCATGTTGTCTGGTCACAGCAACAGCTTCCAAATGCAAAACCACACACCTGGAATCCACCCCTGACCTTTTAACTACTTCATTGATTACAGGTTAATGAGGGAGACGCCTTCAGAGTTAATTGCAGCCCTTAGAGTCCATTGTCCAATTACTTTTGGTCCCTTGAAAAAGAGGAGGCTATGCATTACAGAGCTATGATTCCTAAACCCTTTCTCCGATTTGGATGTGGAAACTCTCATATTGCAGCTGGGAGTGTGCACTTTCAGCCCATATTATATATATCATTGTATTTCTGAACATGTTTTTGTAAACAGCTAAAATAACAAAACTTGTGTCACTGTCCAAATATTTCTGACCCTAACTGTACTTCACCATCCTGATCTCTTCACTATACAACAATCCAAAGAAACTCTTTGACACCTTTCACTCCCTCCTCAGTCCTAAAGTGCAGGCCCCTATTACTGACCTCTGTGCTGATGATCTGGCTTCTTACTTTACAAAGAAAATAGACAACATCCACCAAGAAATCAGCTCCCGGCCTCCAAGCTCTGTTACTCCCTTCTTCCCCACATTTTCTCCAGCTCACTCTTTATCTTTGACCCATAGAAGAAGTAATCTCCAGGCTCTTCTCTTCCTCTCGTCCCACTACATGCACTACTGACCCCATTCCCTCATACCTACTCCTGTCTCTTTCTCTGAAGGTCACCACTCACCTAACGAAAATCTTCAATCTTCCTCTTCTTCTGGCATCTTGCCCTCCGCATTCAAACACTCTATCATTACTCCATTATTAAAGAAATCTCCTGTTGACCCATCCTGCACTAATAAGCACAGACCAGTCTCTTCTGGCTCACTCTCCAAATTTGATATCAAATCATAACTAACCCTAAAATCAAACCTTTATTGTTATTTGCAAACTCACAATACAGAAATTGATAAAAAAGTAAGTGCACAGAAAGTATGGAAGGAAGAGGCAATACCTATAATCTTGCTCCCTCCCTCGCCCTGCCTGTCAGCAGAGGCCGGCACCCTTAATACGTCATGGCGCCCCCACTCGATGGCAGCTACCCGTCTACTTCTGAATGCTGACCCTGTAAGCAGGAAAAGGGGTGCTCCCCTTCCCTAGTGTCCAGCCCAGAGTCGCTTTTGAATGAAGTTTTAGGTGTCACTTTGTGTCCTAGTGTTAAAAGAAATTGATGCTCTCTTACACTAGTACTCCGTCTGCTCTCGATAAAGTCTAATCCAGCATTTTTTACTAGCTACCACCAGCTCAGTCCCCCCCTGATTCTCCTCAGTGTTTTCCCACTTTATAGATAGATAGGAATCACCTAGAACCATAAATAGACGCTAGTGGCTAGCCCAGCAGAGTACTTAGCTTTGTAGAGCTTCAATGTGCTCCCCACACCTCACGATAAAAGAACATTATGGGCAGCTTTGCAATGGTGATTATTAATGTCCACTCCATGAGATTGTTTTGGAATGGACTAAGGCTGAACGAGGGTTCACTGACAAGGAAAATGAGATTACTGTGAGTAGGAGGCGGCTATCAGGTCTTGAGCAGTCTTAAGGGGAATGCTAGTACCAGGGCGCCCCTCTCCCAAGGCACATCAGCATTGTGAACAGTGGCAGAACCACAATGGGAAGATTTGTATCAAGCCTCCTAATGATGATTGAGGCATGGGGAGCACATGCTGGATTAGACTTTATCAATAGCAGACGGAGTACTAGTGTAAGGGTACCATCACACTTGGAGACGCCCCACCAATCCCGACAGCAATACGACCTGGTAGGGATCGCTGGTGAATCGCTGTTGGGATCACTGGTGAGATGTCAAACAGTCAGATCTCACCAGCGACGCAACAATGATCCGGAATGATACGGAGGTCTTTGGGACCCTGTTTCTCTGACCTGTATTATTGAGGTCGTTGGTCGTTGTCCCTGTCAAACACACCGATGCATGCTGCTCAGTGGGAGCCCGACGATCAAAAAATGGTTCAGGTGACTCTGACCCGACCAGCGATCTCACAGTGAGGCCTGATCGTTGCTAAGTGTCAAACATAGCGAGATCGCTGGCGAGGTCGCTGTTGCGTCACCAAACTTGTGATTTAGCTGCAATCTCACTAGCGATCTCGCTTAGTGTGACGGGGGCTTAAGAGAGCATTAATTTCTTTTAACACTAGGACACAAAGTGACACCTAAGACTTCATTCAAAAGTGACTCTGGCCTGGACACTAGGGAAGGGGAGCACCCCTTTTCCTGCTTACAGGGTCAGCATAGAGAAGTAGAGGGATAGTTACCATTGAGTGGGGGCGGCATGACGTATTAAGGGTGCCGACCTCCGCTGATAGGCAGGGCGAAGAAGGGAGCAAGATTATAGGTATTACCTCTTCCTTCCATACTTTCTGTGCACCTACTTTTTATCAATTTCTGTACAGTGAGTTTGCAAATAACAATAAACGTTTGATTTTAGGGTTAGTTATGATTTGATATGCGTTTGAACCCTGATAGTTTATCGAATATAAGGAAAAAATCACTCTCCAAATTTGACCCAGTCACAGAAGAAGTCTCCAGGCTCCTCTCTTCCTCTCATCCCACTACATGCACCACTGATCCCATTCCCTCACACCAGTCCAGTCTCTCTCTCCAGTGATCACTACTCACCTAACCAAAATCTTCAATCTCTCCCTCTTTTCTGGCATCTACCCCATCTCCTTCAAACATTTTATCATTACTCCATCATTAAAGAAATGTTCTCTTAACCCATCCTGCACTAATAAGTACAGACCAGTCTCCAACCTCACCTTCATCTCTAAACTCTTGGTGCACCTGGTCTACACCCGCCTCACCTGTTACCTCTCCACTTACTCTCTTCTAGATTCATTACAGTCTGGTTTCTGCCCCCTACATTCTACAGGAACTGCCCTCATCAAAGTGACCAGTGACCTCTCTGCTTATTCTTCTTGACCTCTCTGCAGCTTTTGACTCAGTCGACCACCATCTCCTACTCTCTATGCTGCACTCCATTGGCATAAAGATACTGTTCTCTACTGGTTCTCGTCCAATCTTTCTGACCGCTCTTTCAGTGCATCAGGTGAATCTTTATTTATAGTGCTAGGTGGTCGCACCACCTAGCACTATAAATAAAGATTCATCTTGAGCATATCTTCAACTTGTACGTGTACATTAATTATATTAACCATTCACTGTGGAACCCTTGGCTCCATTCACTAGCACCCTAAACAACAAAGGGTTGAGTGCTAGCCATTATATTCTACTACTTTCAGTGCATCGTTCGCTGGCTCCACTTTGTCTCCTCTTCCTCTCACTATTGGGGTCCTTCAAGGTTCAGTCCTTGGTCCCTGCTCTTGTCTCTCTACATGACCCCTATTGGATAGACCATCAGCAAATTTTGCTTCCAGTACCATCTCTATGCTGATGACACACAATTATACACTTCAGCCCCTGACCTTACCGCTGCGGTTCTAAAGAACACCAATGACTGTCTAGCTGCAGTTTCCAACATCATGTCCGCTCTCTACCTGAAACTTAACCTTTCCAAAACGGAACTTCTTCTGCTCTTGCCCTCCTTTAACCCTGCTAAATCTGATATCATTCTCTCGGTGTGCAGCACCACAATAACGAATAGGCAGCAGGCTTGCTGTCTGCTTGTTATGTTTGACACCGATCTTTTCTTCACCCCATATATACAATCTCTCCTCCGCTCTTGTTGCCTGCACCTGAAGAACATTTCTAGAGGTTGCCCCTTTCTCACCATGGAAACAAGGAAAACCCTCACCGTGGCCCTAATCCATTCCCGCCTTGACTACTGCAATTCTCTATTAATTGGTCTCCCCTGCACTAGACTTTCACCTCTCCAGTCCATCCTTAATGCAGCAGCCAGGATCTATCTGGCTAATCTTTACTTGAATGCCTCCTCTAAGTGCTGTCACTGCACTGGCTGCCTATACACTACAGGATCCAATTCAAATTGCTTGTTCTTGCCCACAGTGCAGCACCTCCCTACATCTCGTCCCTCATCTCTGTCTGTCACCCTACCTGATGTCTACGTTTTACAAATGACCTTCGACTAACATCTGCATTAATCCATACCTCCCATTCCTGATCCAAGACTTCTTCTGAGCTGCACCAATTCTCTGGAATCCTCTACCCCAAGAAATTAGGACTATCCACATTTTACATAGCCTCAGGCAGTCTCTAAAACCACATCTTTTTAAGGTGGCCTATCATGCTCCCTAATAGAAGTTCTTTATACTGTACATAGCCCATTCACTATTTCACTGGACATAACCCTTCTTCAAACTCCACCAAACCCAAAAGCTGTACACAAATTGGCAGGTGATCATTCATGTAATTTTTTTCTATCCCCCACTTCCTCAAGATGACTGGACCATTATTGTAATAAGCCCCTGTACTTGGTGTAATCCCTATCTCGTTGTAGAGATTGTAAGCTCATTCGAGCAGGGTCGCCTTTATTTTTGCTTTAATTATTGTATAGTAATTTTTAAATTGTTTCTCTGCTTTAATTATTGTACTGTATTTTTATAATTTTTACTTATGACCGTTTGTATATGAGCCAATGAATTGTAAATGTGGCACCCTGCTCACACAAGTAACCACAGACTCACCTTCAGCATGGATGGGTTTCCACAGTGGGTACACAAGTTCAAACAACACCTTCCACCCCAACCCAATAGGGGGAGCTCAACGTGCTGCCCTTAAGCAAGATCCCCTATAAATACTGGTGCTGGGGGTGGAGTTAGACAGAGTGTGCAGTCGCTAGGAGAACTGTGAAGATGTCCTGGTGGTCGGAGCTGCGCTAGGCCCGAGCCAGAGACAACTGAACAGCCATCAGTCTACCTATTGCAGGGACCCAAGAGTGGGGTCGAAGGCGAGACGTAGGAACAACGGAGAAGTAGCAGCCTGGGGACCGAGGAGCCATCTTGGTTCACTCCAGAAAGCAGCCCGGACACCGGAGTCTGAGTCTGCAGGAGAGCACTCAGCCCAGCAGAGAATACCGGTTTTCCGTGGAGACTTCAGTTTCCTGGGCTTCAGCTACCCACAAGGGAGCCAGGCACCACAAGAGAGTCTATAGCAGCAGTCCAACGAGGGTTACCCAACACAGCACAGGTGAAGGAGAGCAGAGGAGGCCAGCCAAGTTCCATACAGGGCAGGGGCTTCACACAAGGGAAAAGAGACGAGGAGGCCTTATACTAATTCACTGTGGCGATCCAGAAGTGCTACCTGAACACTCGGCAGTGTACTGGACTTTTACCTGTAATTCCATCAGTAAAAGGTAAAGAAACAATCTCCGGTGTGTGTGTCCATTCCTCTACCCCTGACCCTGCCATTGATAGAGACTATTCCAGCTGCCGGCCAGCAAGGCCAATTCCCTGCTTTCATCCCTAACCATTTACTACCAGAGCCCCGGGAACCCAGCTCCGCCTGTTGGGAGCTTCAACACCTAGCTGCCCGTACATCATCCCTGGAGGCCCAAAGCAGCGGTGGGGCAATCACCAGAAGTCACAGGTGGCGTCACAACAAACTTTTATTCTCTTTATTACCATTCCCCAACTCCTTTACCAGTTTACCACCAGGGCCACAGGTCTGGGCAGGCCACCAGTGACATCCCAACCGCAGCAGGGCCCAGACACCCGAGTCCCCATACAACCCTGGGTTAGAAATAAAGCACTGCGGAATATGTTGGGGCTATATAAAGATTATTATTATTATTATTTATTTTTAATGAAAAATTCAGCACTTAAAAATTGTGTAAAGTAGTAATATACAAGATAATGAGAATGAATGAAGATTAACACAATGTAAATCATTTCATATGGGAAAACTGCTTTTCTATTGGAGGAGGTTGATCACATGCTCCTCCACTGGCCACCATTGTATGGACAGCAGTGATGATGAGTGTGAGGCGGCACTAACGAAGAAATGGCCGACGTCTTTACTTTTCTTATCTGTATTTTTCTGGGCCCCTCTCAGCTCATTTTTTTCCCCAGAATACATTAAAGTTGAATGTACAGGGAAACAAACAGTGCAAAATTTTCAATAAAACTCCATTGCAAAAATGATTTTTAGCCTAAAATACATGTATTGAGGTTAAAAAACTGTCCTCAACCCCTTTAAAGGGAATCTGTCAGCAGGTATTTGCTACCTCATCTGTGAGCAGCATTATGTAGGCAAAGATACTCTGAAACTAATGATGTTTAAGGTAGATTACTGGCTGCAGCCATATAGTCACAATCAAACAATTTAATTCTAGGCATGTAGCAGAGCTGGGAGAGCTGCCCCCACCCACACCAGGTTCTCAATAGAGATTGTACATTGACAGCGAGGTGTCAATCAGAGGAGGGGACGTGTCAGACTGACATATGTATGTGTGTGTGTGTGATAAAGTAGTCCTGTGATTGTAATCACCAGGTGATGATGCTTTTAGCTTACATAAAAAAATAGCACAGAGCCTGATAAGAGGGGCACAGTTGACTTTTGTTTTTTTAACCCTTACAGCATGGTGTCCTCAGCTTACATAGCAAAAACCTAAAGATTCCCTTCAAATATAAAAACTTGTAACTGCTTGATAGCATTTAGTGCCATATTACCACAATACTACAGCCACTGAATAACATTTAGTTACTTGTTTTGTATGTATCTGTGGATCAAAGCTCATGTTCCCAGGAGAAGGAGGAAGAACACGTCACCAGAAAGCTCTTATCTGCATAGCTGCCTCTAACTGCTAGATGAAGGCCAAATATATGGATAATTTATCAACATTTTCTCAGAAAGTTAGAGAGCGTGATCTTTGCAGTGTGGGAACCTACTGTAATTAAGGTTATGAGCCGGTGAGCAGGAGAAAGATATACAATAATAATGGCATCACTTGCACAGATGACAATTCCTTATATTTGCAGTTATTGTTATAGCTTTACAAATAAGCTACATAGACTTCCCAATATTTTTTATAGAAATTGCCACGTTACTAGAAAATGTGACATAAAACTCTGTGCTTCAGGGGCGTAACTAGAACTGTCAGGGCCCCATAGCAAACTTTTGAACGGGGCCCCCTCCAAGACACGCCCCCAATGACACGCCCCCTTCAAGACACACCCCCTTACCGAATCGGTGTTAACAGTCTGACGCCACCCAGTTTACCGTATATACTCGTGTATAAGCCGACCCGTGTATAAGCCGACCCCCCTACTTTTGCCCCCAAAATCTGGGAAAACCTATTGACTCGTGTATAAGCCGAGGGTGGACCCCAGCACAGGTATACAGCCCCCAGCAGTGTGGTATACAGGCCCCCCAGTGGTATACAGGCCCCCAGTGGTATAAAGGCCTCCCCAGTGGTAGTATACAGCAGCCTCCCCAGTGGTAGTATACAGCAGCCTCCCCAGTGGTAGTATACAGCAGCCTCCCCAGTGGTAGTATACAGCAGCCTCCCCAGTGGTAGTATACAGCAGTCTCCCCCAGTGGTAGTATACAGGCCCCAGCAGTATATACAGCAGCCCCAGTGGTATACAGCAGCCTCCGCAGTGGTATATACAGGCCTCCGCAGTGGTATATACAGGCCTCCGCAGTGGTATATACAGGCCCCAGCAGTATATACAGCAGCCCCAGTGGTGGTATATACAGGCCCCAGTGGTGGTATATACAGGCCCCAGTGGTGGTATACAGGGTATACAGCTCCCAGCACAGGGTATATAGCTCCCAGCACAGGGTATACAGCTCCCAGTTTCCCAGCACAGGGTATACAGCTCCCAGAGTCCTAGCACAGGGTATACAGCTCCCAGCACAGGGTATACAGCTCCCAGAGTCCCGACACACACAAGGTATACAGCTCCCAGAGTCCTGGCACACACAGGGTATACAGCTCCCAGCACAGACAGGGTATACAGCTCCCACTGCTCCCAGCACAGACAGGGTATACAGCTCCCACTGCTCCCAGCACAGACAGGGTATACAGCTCCCACTGCTCCCAGCACAGACAGGGTATACAGCTCCCACTGCTCCCAGCACAGACAGGGTATACAGCCCCCACTGCTCCCAGCACAGACAGGGTATACAGCTCCCACTGCTCCCAGCACAGACAGGGTATACAGCTCCCACTGCTCCCAGCACAGACAGGGTATACAGCTCCCACTGCTCCCAGCACAGACAGGGTATACAGCTCCCACTGCTCCCAGCACAGACAGGGTATACAGCCCCCACTGCTCCCAGCACAGACAGGGTATACAGCCCCCACTGCTCCCAGCACAGACAGAGTATACAGCTCCCACTGCTCCCAGCACAGACAGGGTATACAGCTCCCACTGCTCCCAGCACAGACAGGGTACACAGCTCCCACTGCTCCCAGCACAGACAGGGTATACAGCTCCCACTGCTCCCAGCACAGACAGGGTATACAGCTCCCACTGCTCCCAGCACAGACAGGGTATACAGCTCCCACTGCTCCCAGCACAGACAGGGTATACAGCTCCCACTGCTCCCAGCACAGACAGGGTATACAGCCCCCACTGCTCCCAGCACAGACAGGGTATACAGCTCCCACTGCTCCCAGCACAGACAGGGTATACAGCTCCCACTGCTCCCAGCACAGACAGGGTATACAGCTCCCACTACTCCCAGAGTCCCAGCACAGGGTAGCTCCCAGAGTCCCAACCACCACAGGGTATAAAGGCCCCCCCTCACAGTAAGGCCTCCCCATGCTGCCGCTGTTCACTGACTGTACAATAGTGATAATATTTGCGCCTCTCACCCTCTCCCCGGGCTCAGTGAAGCTCCTTCCTGCTTGTCCTGTGCGGCTGTGCTGTGACCGGTCACCGGCCGGTTAGTAAGGAGGTAACAGGTCGGCCAGGCGGAGACCAACTCCGCAGATAACACACAGGCAGGCAGCAGAGCAGGCTACAGTCTGGCGGCGGCAGCCCCTTTGATCTGTGTGCGGCCGGCGCCTGCGGCCGCTTTGAATGGGAGCTGCATCCACCTTGCCGGGGGCCCCGTCGGGCGTGTGCGCTCCCCGCCGGGCCCCCACCTGACGGCCACACAACAGGTATCGCAGGCAGCTGCCGGTATAGCAGCGTAGCGGCGCTGGGTCCGGGCCCCCCAGAAGCGCCGGGCCCCAAAGCGACCGCTATGTCTGCTATGCCGGTAGTTACGCCACTGCTGTGCTTTATGACATCAGTGAACAGCTCAGCACTAGGCATATCACTATATACACTATAATTTAATGCATGTGTCGAGCACTCTGGGACGGGGTACTCGGTACCGGACTGGGTCTGCTACTGGGGAAGTCACGGGTGGTCCTGATCCGGAAAGTGTCCCGGGCCCTGGCAATAATAAGGGTGTATTTACAGGGGATAATGTCAGTCGTGACGCCACCCACAGTGTGTGGCCAGTAATGGGGCCACCGCTGCCGCAGAACCTCCGGGGATGATGTGATGGTAGCTAGGATGGAACAGTTCTCCGTGGGCAGAGCTGAGTTCCCCGGGGCAGTGATGATAGAGTCTATGGTGTATAGTGCAGGCTGGTGCTGAGTGTAGTACACTTACTGTCCAGATGCTGCAGGAATCCTCCTTCAGTGTTGGAGCCGGCAAGCTGTGGCTCTCCAGGCGGGGATCTTCTGCAGACCTGTGTAGAGGGAGTCATATGCAGGCAAAACATACGAGGGAGTCGGAGTCAGGGTACACTGTGTTTACTTCTCAAACTTCTCACGTACACTTCACAGTTCCAGTTACAGTTCACAACTCAGATCTTACAGTCTTTACACGGGCACACTCTCCCCTCCGGGTTCCTTTACTCCCTGCAGCCAGGTTACTCCTTCTATGTCCCCTCACTCTGTCTCTCTATCCTTTCCAGGCTTTCAGTTCTCTCTCTCTCTCTCTGTTCACTTGGTGTGTGACTCCGGACAGTATGGCGGTGGCTCGGACTCCAGTGAGCCCTCCGGGTTGCCACTGAGCTGCCTGTCCTTGGGGGTAGGACCCTAACATGTAGCTGTGGTCCCCCGTCGGTTATCTGGGGATGCCGGGTGGATCATCGGTCCCCACCAGAGCCGACACTCTGTTCCTAGCCTAGCCTCCAATAGTCCTCGGTGGTGAGGTTCTACTCCGCCTGCAGTCTGCCGTCTCAGCCGTGGTTCTAGGGACCAGTGTCACTGTCCCTCTTGTCCTTCACACTCCTGGGGTGCTGGCTCCTGTTAAGCTTTCTCTCTGCGGCTCACACTGGCTCTTCCAGATTCTGCGTCCCTTTCACCCCACTCTTCCAGGACATGTGTCTCTGTCTTTTCTGCTCAGCCTACCTCGGCCTACTGACTCCTTTCTCCTCCCCCTGCTCTATATCTACCCTCTGTCACCTGACTACGTGTTTGCCCACCCACTGTCTCTAAACCCACCACCCCTTGCCTGCCTAGAGTTCCCAGGCTCCGGGTTGGGTGCTGCCCTCTACTGCTACATGGGTTGTGTGGGCTGTGAGGGTGTTGGTGTTCAACTGTCGTCCTACCTTCCTGGCTGCAGTTCCCTTTGTGGCCTCCTGGACGCAGGGGCGCCACACATGGATATAATAATGCTGTCTACTATCTATTATAAATACAAAGCAGACCTTTCTCCTTCTACCTTCATTACAGGTGGGGGTGGATTATGATCAATAGTGTAACTTGAAGCCCATGGAACCCAATGCAAAAGCTTCAACAGGGCCCCCAATTATTGCAAATCTTTAATAGCATTAGTCTTTTTCTTATAGACCAAAGGGACTTTTGGGGCCCCACCTAGGCTCCAGGGTCCAGGTGTGATTGCAATGCCTGCACCTGTTGTAGTTACGCCCTTGATTATGAGCCACTGACATAAATTAGAATTGGTTTTCCTGCTCTTTAGACATTTTCTGAGGCAGTAAATAATATCTATTGCCTCTTATTTTACCTCGTTATTAAAGATTTGCAAAAATCTTCAGGAAGTCTTGGATACTGCTGCATTTTACGGCACCGAACTGCTGTTTTGTAATGAACGGCATCCTAAGACCGGCTTCACACCACGGTTTTTTCACGTCTGGGGCTGTCTGGTGTGAACCTGACAGCCCCGGACCCGATTTTGGACTAATGCATGCCTATGGTGCCGGATGCGGCCAGATGGCAGTGATTTGCAATCTAGTTTTGTTCCTATCCGGCAGCATCAGGTTGCATTCGATTTTAGTCCCATACAAAAAATCACAGCTTGCAGGATTTTTGTGTTCGGGGCAAGATTCTGACAATATCGGATCCTACCGGATCCTCCCGGATCCAGTGCGATCCGGCGCCCCATAACATGGAAGTCTATGGGCACCGGATTGCACCAGATCTGACAGAAAATCAGACCCGGCTGCCGGACGCCGGGTGCTGAAGTTCAGCAGCGCCGGCGCTGAACTTCAGCACCTGAAGATCTCCCGACTGAAATTTCAGAACCGCGGCTAGCTAGCTAGTGGCTAGGACTTTGGACAGCGGCATCACCGCACAGTGCTGATTCCAGCAGAAAATAGGACTGGAGAGCATATTTGCCCTCTAGTTCTGTTTGTCCTGAGCTGTCAGGCTGTGTCCGGTGCATCCAGCAAAACACCGGACACAGCTTGACAGCACAAAACCATGGTGTGAAGCCAGCCTAAGGCTATGTGCACATGCTAAGTGTCTGCAGCAGATTTTCTGCTGAAAAAAGGTTGACAATATACTGCAAATTTTCTATCTCGCTGCAGAACATTACAGTAGAAACAACAATTAGCAAATCTCATCCATATCAGGCAAAAAAATTCTGTGTGGAAATTTACATTTTGTGAGAAAAATTCTATTGTAAATGTTGTTAATCACATATGTATACACCCATAAGAGTACATTCACATCTTTTTGCCAAGGATCTGCGTGAATACAACACAACGTGCATTTGACTTGCAGATCTTGCCAAAGGTTAAAATTCACATTCCAGGAAAAGTTTTATTTTTCTGCATTGTGTTTATGCTACTGTGATTTTCTACTTCTTTTGTTTCTGAAAATCTGTGAAGAAAGATCCGCAACTTATCTGCTATATGTAACGATAACCTTAGGTACATGTGAGAAGAGAAGGTCCAGGCAGAGAACCACTTCACACAGTACAGTACATAGAAACAACATATTTTGCATTCAATCTCCTGACAATGTTCAACTCGCTCCTGGTTAAGTAGTTAGAAGTTAAACAAGAAGCAATGAGAGGAATGTAAAGAGAGCTGACGTCCAGACAAGGAATCTTTCTAAGAAATGGATATCATACAGTCATATTAGGAAGAGACAGTTGTCTGAAACACAACAGGCTCCATGTTTAAAGAGGTATGAATGTAGAGCCAGAACCACAGTCAGTGCATGAATAAATCACCAAGCGTGGCGACCAATCAGAATAGCGGCATTCAAACCGCGGCGGCCAATCAGAAGAGTACTGTGGCTTGAATGCCGCGAAGCGCACCACCAGTCATCTCCCGGCTAGCTCGCCGCTGACCGGAGCTCAGCCGCGGCACAGAGGTCAGCGGCTCGCCAGCCGGGAAATGACCGGCTGACGCCGGTCATCTCCCGGCTGGCTCGCCGCGGACCTCCGTGCCGCAGGTAGTTGCGGCTGAGCTCCGGTTAGTGGCTCGCCAGTCAGGAGACGACCGGCTAATGCCGGTTGTCTCCCGGCTAGCTCGCGCGCGCTGGGTCCACCGTTTGCCGGACCGTGCATACCTGCGGAAGCGGCGCTCACGCGCCACTTCCGCTGGGCTGCAAATTGGCACGAAATTCGAATGTTCAGCACGCGCTATTTGCATACTCCGAGCTCATTGGCCGCCGCCAATGAGCTGCCTCTGTGTGGCGCGCGATTTCAGTTACAGACAGACTCAAAAAACCCTTAGACAATTATATAGTAGATGTGAGCAAACCCTTATGATTAGAAATATGTTAAAACTAGCTGGGTGCCCCGATGCACATGCATCGGGATTCTAGCAGAGCGAGTCTCTGACTCGCAATGGCCGCTTTGCGGCCAATGCTTCGCGCTGCTAAGGCGACTCGCCATGCCCGCTGCGAGGGCATAGCGAGTCGCCTTAGAACTGCTCGCAATGGCCGCTGCGCGGCCAATGCTTCGGGCGTATCCACATGACGACACTGACTCGCAGCGTGAGCGGACTCAAAAGGGGCAAAAAACCCATTCGTGATTATATAATAGATTGCTTCAGTGATCACAAAGGTCCAACCCATAGGACCTTTGTCCATCTACTGAATTAATGGGTTCAGCTGCAGTACTATTTATGTAGGAAATTACTGTAAAATATTGTTTCATCTCACCTTCCAATGGATTGGAACCGAAGGCTGTATTCAGTTTGTGGGACAGAAAGACAGGATTGTATGTCAAACAACATTACATGTACATGCTCCAAGGATATTTTCTACCATTCCGGTAAACGCATTTTCCCCCACATTTTGCTGATTGGTGGAACCATGCAGGTCATGGAATAAATCAGCCTTGGCTCACATCGCAAACTCGATTCCTCCAGCGATGCTCAAGGAGTGCTGAACATCTATGGAGGAAAACTCACTCACCAGAAAACATAAATTCATGCTAAAAACCTACAGCTCTGCCCTTCACCTCGCCAAACAGACCTACTTCACCACTCTGATCTCCTCACTATCCAACAATCCAAAAAAACTCTTTCACACCTTTCACTCTCTCCTCAGTCCTAAAGTGCAGGCCCCTATAACTGACCTCTGTGCTGATGATCTGGCCTCTTACTTTATGGAGAAAATAGACAACATTCTCCAGGAAATCAGCTCCCAGCTTCCAAGTGCTATTACTCCGATTCTTCCCCACATTTCCTCTGGCTCACACTCCATATTTGACCCAGTTACAAAAGAAGAAGTCTCTAAGCTCCTCTCTTCCTCTCATCTCACTACATGCACCACGGACCCCATTCCCTCAGGCCTACTTCAGTTCCTCTCTCTGGTCATCACTACTCACCTAACCAAAATCTTCAACCTCTCCCTCTCCTCTGGCATCATCCCCTCCTCCTTCAAACATTCTATCATTACTCCATTACTAAAGAAAACTTCTCTTGACCCATCCTGCATAAATAACTATAGATCAGTCTCCAATCTCCCCTTCATCTCTAAACTCCTGGAGCACCTGGTCTACACTCACCTCACCTGTTACCTTTCCACTCACTCTCTTCTAGATCCATTACAGTCTGGTTTCCACCCCCTACATTCTACAGAAACTGCCCTAATCAAAATGACCAGTGATCTTCTGACGGCAAAATGTAACGGTGAACACGCTCTGCTTATTCTTCTTGACCTCTTTGCAGCTTTTGACACTGTTGACCACCATCTCCTACTCTGTATGCTGCACTCCATCGGCATAAAGGACACTGCTTTCTCCTGGCTCTCGTCCTACCTTTCTGAGTGCTCTTTCAGTACATCATTCACTGGCTCCACTTCCTCTCCTCTTCCTCTCACTATTGGGGTCCCTCAGGGTTCGGTCCTTGGCCCTCTTCTCTTGTCTCTCTACACGACCCCTATTGGATAGACCATCAGCAGATTTGGCTTCCAGTACCATCTCTATGCTGATGACACACAATTATACACTTCAGCACTTCAGCCCCTGACCTTACCCCTGCAGTTCTAAAGAACACCAATGATTGTCTAGCTGCAATTTCCACCATCATGTCCGCTCTCTACCTGAAACTCAACCTTTCCAAAACAGAACTTCTTCTGCTCCCACCCTCCTCTAACCCCGCAAAATCTGATATCATTCTCTCAGTGTGCAGCACAACAATAACGAATAGGCAGCAGGCTTGCTGGCTAGGTGTTATGTTTGACACCGATCTTTCCTTCACCCCATATATATAATCTCTCCTCCGCTCTTGTCTCCTGCACCTGAAGAACATTTCTAGAGGTTGCCCCTTTCTCACCATGGAAACAACAAAAACCCTCACCGTGGCCCTAATCCATTCCCGCCTTGACTACTGCAATTTTCTATTAATCAGCCCCCCTCTCTAAACTTTCCCCTCTCCAGTCCATCCTTAATGCAGCAGCCAGGATCACCTACAGTACCTGACCAATCGTTACTCAGATGCCTCCGCTGTGTGCCAGTCATTGCACTTACCGCCCATACACTACAGGATTCATTTCAAACTGCTTGTTCTCATCCACAAAGCTCTTCACAGTATAGCACCTCCCTACATCTCCTCCCTCATCTCTGTCTATCACCCTACCCACTCTCTACGTTCTACAAATGACCTTCGACTAACATCTGCACTAATCCGATCTTCCCACTCCTGGCTCCAAGATTTCTCCCGAGCTGCACCAATTCTCTGGAATGCTCTACCCAAGAAATCAGGACTATCCAGAACTTGCATAGCTTTAGATTCTCCCTAAAAACACATCTTTTATAGCAGCCTATCATGCTTCCTAATAGAAGTCCTTTGTACTGTATATAGCCCATTCACTATATCTCTGGTCATAACTCTTCTTCAAACTTCACCAAACCAAAAAGCTCTGCACAGATTGTCTGGTGACCGTTCATTTCTATCCTCCACTTCCTCAATATGCCTGGACCATCACTGTAATAAGCCCCTGAACTTTCTGTAACCCCCACCTCATTGTAGATTGTAAATTCGTTTGAGCAGGGCCACCCTTATTTTTGCTTTAATTGTTGTATTGTACTTTTTACACTGATTCTATGCTTATTGTATTGTATCTAATTACACGTTAATATTAATATATTAATTATAAATTATAGTGATTACAGCAGCATAGGCACTGATAGAAGAGGCAAAGTAAGGAACAGAGGTGACGAGAGTAACATAGTCTAACAGGCTTGTGGGATCTTTGGCTGATAGACAGGTAACAACACCTAAATATCTGTAACATGTCAAACAATGATATCCATTTCAATTCAACTCAAAATTATTGAAAATCAAGCTTGAAGGCAGTGGCATAACTTAAAGCTCATGGGCCCAAATGCAAAAACTCCAAAGGGGCCCCCAATTGTTGCAAGTCTTTAATAGCATTGGCCTTTTCATGTAGGCCAAAGGGACTTTTGAGGACCCTTAGGCTCCAAGGCCTGGGTGCAATTGTAACTATTACTAGAACACAATGTATTGTGAGAGCTTAATTTTTCAGATGAAACCAAGCAGATTGGTCACATTTTATGGGTGAATGGATTTAAAGGGAGTTCTTTACCCCCAAAATGTATTTTAAATTAGCTCTACAAGATAGAAGAGGACTTAGTCCTTATAACAACCATACTAGTACTGTACCTGTTACTGCTGATACAGTGCCTGAGAAAATAACTACACTGTGTTCCAAATTATTATGCAAATTGGTTTTGTGTCATAGTTTTTTTTTTTTCATTGTTTGTCAATGAAACCCATTGATGGTATTGTGTCTCAGGGCCACTTTACACACACCAACCTATCTGTCCAACTTCTGACCAACTTGCTGGTTGCAGTGAAATCATGGACACATTGCTCCATTTTGTGGCTGTGTACAAATGTAACAATGTGTCCATGATTTCACTGCAACCAGCAAGTTGGTCAGAAGTTGGACAGATAAGTTGTGTGTGTAAAGTGGCCCTCAGGGTTCTTTGGATCATTGAAATCAATCTCAGATACCTGTGATAACTAGTTTGGCAGATAAGCCCAATAAAAGGAAAACTGAGTGTTCCACAATATTAAGCAGGCCACAGTTTTCAAGTAACATGGGAAAGAAAAAGGATCTCTCAGCTGCCGAAAAGCAACAAATAGTGCAACGCCTTGGACAAGAGATGAAAACATTAGATATTGCACGAAAACCTAAGCGTGATCATCATACCGTGAAGAGATTTGTGGCTGATTCTGAGCACAGACGTGTTTGTGCAGATAAAGGCAGAATGAGGAAGGTTTCTGCCAGGCAAGTTCATCGGATTAAGAGAGCAGCTGCTAAAAAGGCCTTACAAACCAGCAAACAGATATTTGAAGCTGCTGGTGCCTCTGGAGTCTCTTGAACCTCAAGGTGTAGGATCCCTCAAAGGCTTGCTGTGGGGCATAAACCTACTATTTGACCACACCTAAACAGTACTCACAAGCAGAAACGGTTGCAGTGGGCCCAGACATACATGAAGACTAATTTTCAAACAGTCTTGTTTACTGATGAGTGCTGAGCAACCCTGGATGGAGAAGTGGATGGTTGGTGGATGGCCACCATGTCCCAACAAGGCTGCGATGTCAGCAAGGAGGGGGAGGAGTCTTATTTTGGGCCGGAATCATTGGGAAACAGCTGGTAGGCCCCTCTAAGGTTCCTGGAGGTGTGAAAATGACCTCTGTAAAGTATATAGAGTTTATGACTGAGAACTTTCTTCCATGGTACAAAAAGCAAAAATGTGCCTTCAGGATCAAAATCATCTTCATGCATGACAATGCACCATCTCATGCTGCAAAGAATACCTCTGTGTCATTGGCTGCTATGGGCATAAGAGGAGATAAACTCATGGAGTGGCCACCATCTTCCCCTGACCTCAACCCTATAGAGAACCTTTGGAGTATAATCAAGCAAAAGATCTATGAGGGTGGGAGGCAGTTCACATCAAAACAGCAGCTCTGGGAGGCTATTCTGACATCATGCAAAGAAATACAAGCAGAAACTCTCTAAAAACTCACAAGTTCAATGGATGCAAGAATTGTGAAGGAGATATCAAAAAAGGGTTCCTATGTTAACATGTACCTTGGCCTGTTAGGATGTTTTGGAGTTAAATAGCTTTATATTTCAGTGAATGTGACCTCCTAATGCTGCAAATTGAACAAATGAGCATTTTCAGTTCTTTCAAAAATATCAAATGTTTAGAAACTCTACTGTGCCTAATAATTTGGAACAGTGCAGTTAGAATTTTTTTTAATTTTGAAGATTATACAGTTATCATTGGGAGGTTTCTTCAATAAAATTTGATGTATACTCTAAAGGGTGGAGACTTTTATTACACTGATCGTCATTTGCACCGACCATTTAGGAAAATCAGAAAAAAAGAACATTTGCATAATAATTTGGAACGCAGTGTATTACTTCAAATGCAAATAGGAAGCTTCAGTGCACCCTTGGTGTGGCCAAGAGTTTGGTGCACCATTGTGCCTCATTTAACAATGCACATTGTCCAAAGAAAGCAATGTCTGAATGCTGCTGGTGTGTGTTTGGTCAGGAGTGCACACTGTATTTCTCCCTGTCTCCTTTCTTTTTTTCTTATTAGCGCAGTGTATTAATATACCCAGATGTGAGCAACATTACAGTGAACAACATTAGAATAAAAAAGTAGGTAGGAAAATATGACCTGCCACTGCATGCACACTGCTGCACACATGCTGACAGCATTCAGACAGTGCTTGCTCTGGGATGTGACCACTTCAATCAAGCAGAAGGGCTCCAATATGCAAACTCTTAAGAGGATGTCACATGCGTCAATACAGTGTGCAATACCGCTGCTGCACATGACGTTGCAGCGATATTGAAGTGTGTGACAGGGCACATCAACCAGCGATAAGTCGCTGGTTGATGGTCATCAGGTTTTAGAACCTGTTCTAAAACCTGAAGGTGGTTGCCCGGTGGACACGCAGCATCGCTGCGTGTGACACCGGGAGATGAGCGAGAAGCCAGCTCCCAGCACCTCTCTGCAAGCGCTGGGAGCTGATCTCTAAGGTAAACTGTGGGTATCTAGGCAGCGTGTGCTGCCGAGATACCCGATGTATACCTTGGTCACCAGCCTTCTCCGCTCACCGGCTGGTATCCAAGGTACACAGTGGGTAACTAGACCCTAGATACTCGCTGTGTACCTTGGATACCAGCTGGTGAGCGGAGAAGGCTGGTAATCAAGGTATACATCAGGTGTCTAGGCAGCGCACGCTGCCTAGTTACCCGCAGTTTACCCTGGATACCAGCCTGCAGACATCGTGTAAACGATATTTAAATCATTTCTACGATGCCGCTGGTCCACTGATCGCTGGTGCGTCTGCTTGTGTGACAGCTCACCAGCGATCAGCCTTCAATGTCGCCAGCAATGAGATCGCTAACGACATTGACGCATGTGACAGCCCCATCAGAGATAGTCAAGACGGTCAGTCCCACAGACTGAAAAATATTGATGGCACTCATACACACATCTGCATTCACAGGAAATTTGACACCCTCTTCTCAAGACTTTTTCATCTCATGATAAAAGATCAATTTAATTAGTGGGAAATCCCTTAAAACCACTGAATAATAGAAAAATATATTATAAAAGTTTATTATTTCTTTAAAAAAGTTGTGATGCATTAAATATCACATTACTAAGAAAATGAGTAATAGCCATGTCTACCCCTGGGGCTATTTCAGTCTTTTAGTTATGGAAGTGACATCTACTCCAGCCAGCTTCTTTGTAATTATGCAAGACAAAACTATAACTTATGAGGAATAGCCTTAAGACTTTACAATCATACTACAGTACTTTATCCCTTTACTATCTGATGGCACGCAAACCATCTGAAAAATAACATTTTCTAAAAATCAGGTCAACAAGAAAAATGTTTTGTTCTTAACAATTAGCAATCAGGCAAAAATACACAATATGAATTGAATTGGATGACACGGCTAAGGATCTGTTGTATTAAAGTTTTCCTGCATTCATGCACAGCAGTTTTCATATGAACATCTGATGATCTGATGGATATTTTCATGTGTACAACACATGCCTTAGTTTTAGAACCCAAGTCCTATGGTAGTGGTTTTGTTGGTAAGTCCTACATTCTGCTCATGGGTGACATGTGTCCTCTATAGCTAAGGATATCATGACTCACAACGCACCATCTTAATAACTTGTCACAGAAGATTATAATTATGTAAGAGGATTAAGATAAGTTAACATTGCTAAGCCATTGGCCAGTGTCAAGTTAGGTCACCAATTTCACTTTTTTGTGCTGTGATATCCCAGTTCAATGTTATCTAAATCAATTTAACTTTTGTTAAATCTGTATTTGGTAGATACTTTTGAGAATTGCACTACTGTATCTAACATGCCAGACATACAGCGAGTGAAATAATTATTGAACACGCCACCAGTTTTCTAAGCAAATATATTTCTAAAGGTGCTATTGACATGAATTTCTCACCAGATGTTGGTAACAATCCATCCTATCCACACAGTCAAATAAATCAAACCATAGATGTACATACATTTAGTGATGTGTAATAATGAGAACTGACACAGGGAAGAAGAATTGAACACGATTACTGAAATGTAATTAATACTTAATTCTAAAGCCTTTATTGGTGATCAAAGCTTCATAACAACTCCTTTATGGAGATACTAGTCAATTCATTGCTCAGGTGTGATTTTGGCCCATTCTTCCACACAGAGACTCTTCAAATTCTGAAGGTCCTGTGGATCCTTTTATGAATTCTGAGCTTTAATTCTTTCCATAAATTTCTTGTTGTGTTCAGGTCAAATGACTGGCTGGGCCGTTCTAGCAGTTTTATTTTCTTTGTCTAAAATCAATTGAGAGTTCAGTTGGCTACGTGTTTGAGATCATTGTCCCGCTGAAAGGTCCATCCTTATTTCAACGTTATCATCCTGGTAGATGGAAGCTTTTGATTAAGAATATCTCTGTACATTTGTCCATTTATCCTTCATTCAATATATAAAGTTTGCCAGTGCCATATGCTGAAAAACAGCCGCACACCATGATGTTCCCACCTCCAAACTTCACTGTTGGCATGGTGTTTATGGAGTGATATGCAGTGCCTTTTGGCCTACCAAACTAGTGCATTATGTAATCCAAAGATTTTTTTGGTCTCATCTGACCATACTATATTCTTCCAGTGTTTCACAGACTTGTCTAAATTTTGTTGAGCAAACTTTAAATGAGCTTGAACATGCTTTTCTTCAGCAATGGAGTCTTGCATGGTGAACATGCATACAGGTCAAGAAGGTTGAGTTCAGGTGCTTCTTGGCTCTTGGGCAAATCCTCTGAAAATTTTCACTCCTCTTTCTGAAATCCTGCATGGATCACCTGGTCATAGCCGGGTTATGATGAAATTAGATTTTTTTTCCATTTCTCGATTATGGCCTCAACAGTGCTCACTGAAACCATCAGTAGTGTATAAATTCTTCTGGAACAAATTCCATCAGTATGTTCTGCAAAGTTGTGAAGGTCTTGAGGAAGCTCACTGGTTTTATCCATCATGAGATTTTTCTTGTGTGGCACCTTGGTAATGAGACACCTTTTTGTAGGCCATCAGTTGAACCAACAGATATAATTTTTTACTAAGTAGCAGAATTACTTTCTAATTACTGATAGATTTCAACTGGCATCATGACTTTGGCTTTTTGCACCTCCCCTTCTTCATGTGTTCATAGCTTGAGTGCTTTACCCACAGTGAGGCAATTGCCTTCATAGCAATTTGACCTTTCTCTCCCCAAACACTGGTGACCACCAATTTTGCATAAGTTTGATAAAGGTCAATCTACACCGAAAAGTCATACAAGTTCACATTAGACTACAGTAATAAAGTCTCAACTTTTGCAACTTATCTAACATTGAGTGATAGATCTTTTTTCTGTTGGATATTAACAACTGGAATCCTAATCGTACCTTTACACGCCGCTACCGAGAGGTAGAAACCCGCAGGTGTCGGAGACAATTGTACCTTGTACCTTCAAAACACCGCGAAGTGGCGGCGTGTAATTCAGGTTGTACCTTTCTGTCTCTGTGGATACCTGTCTTTCAGCCAGGCTGAAAAACAAGCAGGTATAAACCCTATGGTTCGCCGCCTGTAATCGGGGCACAGGCAAGGTATTTGAGTTACCTGGGGCGTGCTACAGCGTCATGTATACCACGCCTCATCAGCTATCATTGGTGGGGACTACTGTGTATCCATTGGCTGTCCCTGCACAGGGCGGCATATTTAACGAGATGACCAGTCACTACACATTTGCTATAGCGTCATGTATTAGCCAGCCTCCCTGCGCTGGCTGGCCAATCATGATGTTATTGCATTGTCCAATCACCATACGAGCGCCGCATAATACACTACTCTGTCACGCCTATGTACTTACACCGCACAATATGTACGCCCATATTCCCTTGTGGTAGCGGCGTGTAAATCAGGGAAGGTGCTCCACAGAAGGTAACCTGCGGCACCCGTCGACACTTCCAGGGATCAAAAATACCTTCTGTGGAGCACCCTGTGGCGACGTGTATTTGCGGCATCAGGTACCGTTAGCAACCGTTGAAAACGCGCGCGTGCACGTGCGGTGCCTACCTGTTGCTACCTTTGGTAGCGGCGTGTAAAGGTACCATAACTGGTTACCAACACTTTTAGGAGTGCCATATTCTTCTTCTACGTTTGTTATGTAGCTCAAGTATAAAACACCATAACTGGCTCTCTGCTCATACCAATGTTATATAGTCTATTTACCAATGGCTGGTGTTATACCATTTCATATCTTATCAATATGCAAACACAGTAAGTTCCCAGGTATACCACAATGAAGCAGGGGTCTGGAAGCCGCCCAGCCCAGATCCTGGGTATGTAGCAAGTTTGTGTGGTTTAATAGTTTAATAAATTAATTTATCTTTAGTATTTTGAATATTGGACACTGGAGAAGAAATAATGACCTAACAGTATATCTTTGTAATAATATTAGTAGCTAATCTACTAATAATGGTTGTAGGAAAAAAACTCTCTAATATTTCTTTAAGCCAGTAATGGAGGTTTTGCATGATTTAGCCATAGAGATAATAATTGTCCTTCCAACACTTTGCTTGGAGATAAAATATGGCTTTCTTCACCTTTGTAAATTACTTGTTGTTAATTAGGAGAGTTGTGTGAACACTTTTTGACTACGTTGCTCATTGTCTATCAGTTCCTGTGATTTTCTATTTGGCTTGGATTGTATGCTACTATTTCTAAACATGTATGATAGTCATATTCTTTCTAGAAATATACTGCAAGAACTAAAGCCTTTAACTAAACATTAGATATTTATTTCCCGTTCTAATTTTTGTCAGCATTCCTCACACTCTTGTGTCTATGGCCCATCATAGACAGCTCATTACATATGAACCCACCAAAATGATATCTCCGTAGATTGTGTTGCAGTACTCCATCAACATAAAGTTTGTATGCTCTTCCCATGTTTGTATGAATTTACACCTAAACTCCAAAGTTGAACTGATAGAGATTCAGATTGTGAGTCCTAGTAGGGGCAGTGGCGATGATGTCTGCAAGTAACATAAATTAAAAAATGGCAAAAAAATGGTAAAAATGGGGATTGATGTGACTAAAACATCCATTCTGGCATGCACAACAAAAAAGATTCTTATGGGATCTACCATACGGATTAAATAATTTATATTTTGATAAATTGAACTTTTACAGACATTGAAATAACATTTTCTATAGCTCATAGCTTTTTATTTATTATGTTTGGAAGGGGAAAAGAAGGGTGATTTATACTTTTATTTTTTTTTTCTGTTATAATATTATTTTTACCTTTTTTTTCCCTTTTTTTAGTTTCCATACAGGATACAAATCTGCATGATTGCTTATACAATATACCGGAATATTTTAGCATTGCTGGGCATTGTCTATTTCCTGATCACCTACGAAGCCCAGCCACTAGCTAGGATTCAGAGAAGTACAAAGAAGTTAACGATGGGCCTTCAGGAGGCTTTAGTAACCCCATAGTCACTCTATAAATGCAATGCCCATCAGGAATGTGGGGTGATAGGCAAAGAAACTGCCCTCATCTGATCTAACCACTTGAATAGAACTTTCAGCAACCACTCTGGCATCTAAGTTTTTAAAAAGCAGGGACCCAAGCTAGTTTTGATCATGTCTGTGCAGGTACCGTTGGTGTTATATAGTTACTGAGCGCACTCTTTACATCTGAACTCATGATGTAGCATATATGTTAGGCGGCCGTCACACGCTGAGATATCTATACCGATATTGTAAGCGATCACGTGCACGTGCAATCGCTTACAATATCGCTCACATCGCTGGTGAGCTGTCACACAGACAGACTCACCAGCGATGTGGACCAGCGAGATCGCTGGTTACTATGGTACACATCGGGTAACTAGGCGCCGCGCGTCGCTTAGTTACCCGACGTGTACCATAGTTACCATCTCCCAGCATAGACTCTGCGCTGGGAAATCGCTCATCGTGGTGTTATACACCACGATGAGACAGATCGTCAAATTGCTCATCGCTAGATCCGGAGAACCGGAGCTCAGATCAGCGATGTCACGATCAAGCGATTTAACATCGTAAATCGCTTGATTACATGCAACGATTTCTTGCCCGATATCGCTTAAGCGATCAAAAAGGAGATCGCTTAAACGATATCGGGCAAGAAATCGTTCCGTGTGACGGCCGCCTAACTGACATGTCTGTAAGATCTTAGAGAAAAACAGGATAGGTTAATTAACTATTTTCTTCAATGTTATATAGACCTACCTAAATCAGACCAGACATCTGCGGGGCCTTGTAAAGTTGTCTCAAAAGTATCATGTACCCCTGAGACGTGTGGTAGGTTTTGGACCTGAGTCTTATTTCCAAAATGAGACTCTTCACATTAAATGTATTTGCCTTTCATTTGGTGCTGCTAGGGTTAATATCAGTTTTGCTGTTAGCAGCATAATTTCCTCTCCATGTGCTTTCGGCTGTGACCACAAAAATAGCATGGCACTGGGAGATGGTAACCAGGGTAAACGTCGGGTAACTAAGCGCAGCACTGCGTTTAGTTACCCGATGTGTACCTTGGTTACCAGTGTTCTCGCTGAACGCTGATAGCTGGTGAGTCTGCCTGTGTGACAGCTCACCAGCGATCACAAAACGATGTCCCAGTGATCCACATCGTTGGTGGGTACGCTGGGACATCGTAGTTTGTAACCCTGCCTTTAACTCGCTGCAATTTTTTGATCTAAAGCCTCTTTTACTTTGCACTTAAAGAGAATCCAAGGTAGAATGTGATTTTCTATGTGTTTCTATGTAATGATTATCATGATTATTTCTCTGGTTTGATCACTAAGAGGATGTATATTGAACAATGATAGGGAGTAAATCTGCTTGCCCTGTTTAAGGGCTTCAACTGACGGAAACACATGTCAGGAAAACCATGAATAAATCATTCAGAAAGCAGCAGTGATATAATAGCCACAGTTCCTCCTAATTATAGATAATCAGAGGTGCGTCTCAATCTCCACTGCTGTCTGAAAACTCTGAGTAAAACCATACAATAAAAGTGCAGGGATTATATAAGGATAACACTGATCCGGTATATTTCCTCCCATCCTAATTATAGCAATGTAATCAGAGCACAGGTACAGCTTGTTTTAGGCTTGGTTGTATTGAGAGGGAAATCTGGAATTATGTCTATAAATAGGGCATAGATTAATATAATTTTCTATTACATAATATTTTACATTCGATTAGGTAATGTATTTTTTGTATAGTATAAATTATTTGCTTACTACCAGCAGTTCTGGTTCCTGGTATTTATATATGATGAGTCAAGAGCTTGATGATGAATGTTCAATGAGAAAATGTGCTAATTATTATTGTCATTTGTATTGTACAGTTATTATTATTATTATAACATAATGTCTGTTCTTGGTACACCTTAACGAATTCCTTTAGAATGACAAATTTAATCTGACTTTCAGTTGAGAATATTATCCCCATTATCCACTTAAGTAGTGAATTAGTAGAGTACACTGGATATAAAGAAGGCAGTATAGTGTGGAGTTAGATCAGAGTGGACTTTGTTACATAGAGAATTACTGCTCATTACTAGAGATGAGTGAACCTTTCAAAGTTTGGTTCTGGTTGCCAAACTTCCCGGTGTTGAGCAAACTTGTTTGGGTTTGGCGTTCAGGTGCTTTATGTTTGCAAAGCACTGGAGCAAGCAATGCTGTGGTTGGGTATAGTGGGTGACTGGCCCACTGCGAGCCGCATACAGTGTGCGATTGCCTTACACTGGGTTTAAAAGCACAGTTTTTGGGATGCAGTGTGTGTCCAAAATTAATTTGGAAAAGAAAACCCTCCCTCCCACTCCAGGAAGTATTTTACTTATAGTTGGCTGTATGTGGGAGGAGAGCTGAACTGCCAATCAATGACTTCCATAAAATTTCGGGTCAAGTTCAGGATCACAAACAGTGCATCAAAAGGTTTGGCTGAGCCACGTGAACCCGAACTTCAAGAGGTTCACTAATCACGACTCCTTACTAGGAGCTTTATAAGGCTTTCCAAGTATCTAGAAATGAGCATATCAATTGCATGGTCACCCTACAGGAGCCCAGCAATGCAAATAAAATTGCATTGTGCCCACTAAACCGGAGAGATGCCAAGGATATCAGCAAGAATGAGGTGGTTAACCAGGCTCCTGTACGATTGCCATGAAAGAATGACAAGGCCGCTGGTAATGGATCCTGTCAGTCCATTCACTCATCTCTACTAGCAGGTAAACAAGAAGGGAGATGCAGAGAGAAAATACTACAAAATAGAAAGTATAAAAGAACAAGATTAAAGTTATACTCAAAGTGACTATAAAACCAGAAACAAAACATGTATCCTTGTTACATAAGAGTGTATTTCCTTTTCTACTTATAAAGGTTGTAATTGACCTTTAATTTACTGTACAAAGCCATGTAATTTTAAAAGGCACGTGGATGTTGTATAACCACAGTAGACAAAAATGGAAAATTAATAATTAAGATTGCCAAATTGTTCTATTTCATTATGCATAGTTGAACAAAAGTTCAAAGCCTGAAAATGTTAGCGGTAGAGCAGGAAATTTTACAGAGTAAATTACCTACATACTGCACCTTCTCCTTCTTAATCGATCTTAAAATAATTATCATCAAAGGAGACACTGTTAGGTTTTTTAGTGTAAATGAACAGTTTTTTAAAGGGGCATGTCACATGTGTGTAATGTCTACCTCACTTTAGTGGCATATTCTGTGGAAAAGATGAGAATCCTCTTTAACCATAATGTTCATCATAAGTACAATACTAAAGTTGACCATTGTAGGCCAACCCATTATGTGTACCCATGTGAATATCAAGTTTCACTCTTCTCGTCAACTCATACCATTTAGTATCTGAGATGAAAAATTACATAACTGTACTTTGTCTCACCTCCAAGGTACTTCAAAATGCAATTCTACTAATAAAGCCATATTCAAGCATAATCCACCTGCCTTAAATTTCATGTAGAATATTTCCATCACTTGGATTTTGTTGCAGACTCTCATTTGAATGCAGATTTTATACCCTGACAATAAAAAGCAACCTTACTATGTCCATATATCATCTAAGTAAATAATGTATTCTAATTCTTAAAGCGTAACCACCGATTACATTTAATTTAATAATAATGTAGAGCAAGTGGTTTTAATTAATTTTCAAATATACTTTATTAATGAAATCTGAATGGAAACCATTCCTCATCCTTCCACAACGTTTCCACACTACACTTTGTGTGAAGAAGACATATGTTTCCTTATCAGTCAAATCCATCTTCATACTGAACATGGGGCATGTAACCATATAAGGGTAAAGGGTGTGGGGCCTGCAGAACATCCACACGGCTGACTGCAACTGATGAGGTGACAATGTATCAGATTTCATCAGGCTACAGCATAGTTGCTCAGCAGTGTCAGAATATTGTGATCACTGCAAATCACTCTTTCCTTGGCACAAGCTTCTGATCTGTCATCTAGCTCCACACAGCTCAGTCAGGATCTCTGTTAACCCCTTCTCTGCTGGCACATCAAACTGCTCCCTATCAGCCTGCACTCAGAAGCTGTGGTAATACACACAGTGCTGGCAGACGCTGGCCACGCCCACACAGCAAAAAAAAAATGCAGTTCTTAAAAGAGCACAGAAAAATGTGAGAAAACAAGTCATATGGCACAAAAAAGCATTATCTTAACTGCTATGTAATCATTAACAACCAGTGCAGTGTTTTTTCAATGAAATGACATTTACACTTTAATCATAATACTATAATAAATGCAAAATGTTATAGTCTATAAATTATAGAGTATAGCAAGTTACTAAGAAGAATGGAGCAGTAGGGACTGTGTGGGGTCTGCTGTATGTATAAGACCTTATTGCTGCCGATTAAGAAGTGATGTGTCAAATCAATCATCGAGCATGAGCCACTATTATAAGTATGGTGCCCTTTCAGACTGTTTAGTCAAAGTTTATGATGTCTATAAATTAGACAGGATTAATACGTCTGCCCTGTTATGTCTCAGTTAAAAATAAAAGTTCTTGGTGCCAAGAAACATATATGTTTGTTTGGAAAAATGTTTCTTAGGAAAGACGTCTTAGTGGCTAACCAATATGAGATAATATTCTCACGGTTATTTTTACTGTGGCTTGTCATGCGTTTTAGTCGTGAAAAAAGCAGAATTGTATTGAAATCTCATTCACACATTTCTTATGTTTTATGATTTGAAGCACTTCCATATCTGCAGCATGTCAATTCTTTCAGCATATTTCAGTGTTTTTCATGCAACTCAAAAAAGGGTAAAAAAAATGCTTATTTTTTTGCAGCATGTTTCCCGCCAACACATATATACTTACAGCAGACTTTTCTGCTGTAAATCCTGAACAGAATAACAGATGCATTTAAGATAATGTAGACAGTAGGCACAACAGGGCAAGCAACCAGTCCCTCCAGTGTCTTGGGACCATCTGGTGCATTGCGCTATCACTTGCAGTAATACACAGCTCTGACACTTGATCTGTTCCATGTTGAAGATGCATTGTAAGGCAATAAAGGTTGATTGTGTAATATAACCACACACATACCTAACATCCTAGAAAAGGTAGCTTTGAAAACTCAATCTTCAGATTATATAAGATAAAAGTAAAACAATGGTTACATGCTAATAAATAGTACAAAAGGGTAAGGGTAATAGGAAAGCAGCTCACCGATTAGTCCATCACCTGCACCGTATGGAATAAATCGACCTGGTCCTGGGCCACGAATCGGTACAAATTAAAGGAAAAAATTAAAATGTTCCAAATAAAATGTCTTTTTATTTCATATTGTTTAAGCTTCATATATGTATGCAGTCCAATACACAACTCTTTCAATACCACAGAATCTTAAAGCTGCTGTATCACCTGAATGCACACTGGCAAAATGTCTAGAAACCGCAGACACATTTATAGCACAGACTTGGATGAGCAACATCTGTTGCTATAGCTGATAGGGTAACCCCTTTTGCCTTCATCTGGACAACCTGCTGCCAGAGAGTTTCAGTCACTTTGGAACGGCACACCATTTTTGTAAAGTGAGTGCAAACAGGAAAATTTGGCTGCCAGTTAAATAGGGTTTGTCAGGTCTGGGTCACACTAGCACTAGGAATGCTTTCAGGGGGGTCCCGTTAAAAAGATAGAATCTGGCAGCATTAAAACAGCGTAACTGTAATCTTAACACTGCCAATACAATCCTATGGATGATGGTCCCCCAAGCGCAGGTCAAACGCTGACATGTAAGTGCCAGAGTTTGAAACTTCATGCTATTTCCAATCGCATGATGTGCGCTTCCATGTCATGTGATGCGCTTGGAAATAGTGTGAGGCTTCAAACTCCGGCACTTACATGTCAGCATTTGACCTGCGCTTGGGGGACCGTCATCCATAGGATTGTATTGGCAGAGTTAAGGCAGCATTGCCATTACGGTTATGCTGCGTTATGCTGCCAGATCTTTTTAACGGACCCCTCTGAACGCAATCCTAAGCGCTAGTGTGACCCTAGCCTCAGATAGTTAAGGAAATTAGCACCAGGTGCCAGATTTACATCAATAACTTGCAGGTATCTGAAAGTGTTCTCTAATTTCGATCAGTATTCTTTTCCATTAATCTCATTTACATTTTTATTCTGTGATTTAGCATATATTTAATTTATGAAATAAGATTAAAATACTGCTAATTTACTCATGTTAGGATATTTTCATATAGGACAACACAGTGACCATAACATTAAAGAAGTTGTGTGTTCTCTAATTTTGATCATCAGTGTATATAACCTGTGTCATGTATTTTAGTAGATGGACAGTGTTTTACCAAGCATGTGACAATGCTTCTATACAATCAAGAAGCTACCACATTATATTTTTACACAACTGTTTAGTAATTGCTACCTGGCACTCCCTGATATTTCACAGTGATGTGTTATTCTTTTCACATGCCATAAAGCCCATCCTCTTTATTAATAACACTTTTTATTCTGTGTTCGGTTTTATTTTATGTCGACTCAAAAAGGTTTTTAGCTGCATTTTTATGACTATAAATAATAATTATATGGTAAATGCTGTAGATTCTACGTAAAGACCAGACTACATGTGTTTATTGTTGTACTCAAGTTATACGGTATATTCCAGAAAGTTCAAACTAGTGATCATATCATTTTTCTAAGTTCTGTGCTCAGTTGTACAAACTGTCTTCATACATGTCCTTATGTACGTCAACGTATGAAATTTGCATTGATCATTATTGCCTCCTCGACATACAAGATTCCATTACTTAATACAGTGGAAATATGATTACAATTGGCAAAAACCTATCATTGAAATATGTTATGCCAAATTCACAAAATTAATGCCAGTGCCAGATCTCTTGTATGCGGGAATACATTAACTATAAGGCTATGTTCACATGTTGCTCTTTTGTTGCATTTTTGCAATGTTTTTTTCAAGAGTTTTACGCAAATTAAAAGCCACTTTTTACATTACCAGCAAAACCTTTGAGATATCAGAAATCCTGGGGTACTCGGTAGCCGGGTTGGCAGTCTTTCAGGGTGGTCACGGTGGGAGTGACCCAGCCCCATGGCTCTGGCTAAGCAGATGAAGGGGAATATTTACTGGGAATTACAATGTCTTTATGTAACGCCACCAGTGGTGCCTGATCAGAGGTGACCATCGCTGCTTAGATAAGCCCTCAGGGGGATAGGTGTTGTGGCAGCTGAGATGGTAATGCTCCCCACAGGTAGAGCGGGAATTGATGTAAGATTCTTTGGGGAATGATGGTGGTGGTAGTTATGGTGCGAGATCCGGCAAGGAGGGCACAGGAAATAAGCAGAAGGACACAAAGGGTGCAGTTCTTTTACCTTTGCTGAAGAAACATGGTCAAGTCCGGGTGCACTGGTTACCAGGTCCAAGAGAGTCCTGTCAGCCTGGAAGCAGTCAGATTCCACCTCGCCAGGTAGGTTTGGGGGTCTGCCTACTGCGCTTCTCAGTTTGGGTCCCAGCTGCCTGTGAGCTATTCTGTGGCCCTGCACTTTCCCTCTCTCTTGCCCTCGCTCCCGACTGGCAGACAGCACGAACATGTAATGGACACTGCCTTGTTGATTGCAGCTCCGCACTCTTGTTAAGCTGTTGTGCCACCGGGTCTTTACATGCGGCCAGGAAACTTGCAGTCTCCTGTCCTCCAGATTCGGTTGCTGCCTGGGTGAGTTTGTCAACAGCTCCGCTCCCCAGGACCTTCTCCTTCTCACTCCTCGTCTCCTTGTCTGCTTGACGGCTTCCTCTCCCTTCCCACACTTTCTCTACACTCCTCCTAACCCCTCCCCCTTGCCAGAAACAGGGCAGCTCCCCGGAACTAGGGGATCGGGTTTGGTGTGTGCATGTGAGGGGTTACCTAGTATGGGGATCTCCTTCTGCTTCCAAGGAGGTTATCACCTCTGGAGAGAGAGGCAATACTACCGTGGCAACCGGACCATAGGGGCACCACACTAACTTTATTTAAACATGTACTGTAAATAAATAACAGACCATAAAAAAAGCTAAAAAACACAAAGAAACTAAGCTAAAATGCATCAAAATTTACTTTTTGGAAGCAGCTTTCTTACTGCCCAAAGAGCAGGTTTTGCTGCAGCAAATAAGCAATGTGTGAACATACCCTTATGGTGTCCATCAGGATTCTATCATGGTTTATGGCATTTTCTTAGAATAAATATTACTTGAAGTACATTTTTATAACTCTCTATTAGTTCAGCGGCAAGTGATATGTGACATGTTGTCATTGTCTAATTTTTTGTACATTTAAGTAAATATTTGCTGAAAGGAATAATTTATGATTTCAGATAATTAAATAGTTTCTGCCATTAAAACCAAATTTCTTTCCTTGTTAAGACGGACCTCAGACATACACCTGAGAGGAGAAGAAAACGAAATGGCATTGTTTCTGACAAAAGCACAACCGAGCCACAAACTCTCGTAAGGACTTTTAATTTCTAGATTGCTCTCTTTCATTAACAATAACATATGTACAGTTTATGGTTAAATTGGCCTAAAGAGTATCAAAGTAGCAAAATGTTTATTTATATCTCAATAGTAAGTGACAAGAAAAGATATTTTGTTAACTTGAGAAATAAGTGTTTTTATTGAGCAGGAAAGATATTTTAGTTACTTCCCTACACTGGCCCTACACTCATTAACTACTCAAATCTGTCTACAGATCTGTCTGCAGCAAGGTAATAAATTACACCTGTTTTATAAGGAAGTACATTAAAGTGGGAGGGAGATAGGAGCAAAGCGGGATCGACAGAGAGCGTGAGCATGATTGTCCTGTATATTCACTGTTCCCAATGCCATGATGCTTAGGAACAGTGAATATGCAGAAACACAATCGCCTCTGCTGCAGCCGGTGATCCCACTACTTAAGCTAATGTAATATTCAATGCAATGCAGTGATTATTACATTAGGCTAATGAGTGGGCCTACATGATCACGGGTCACGGCTGCATAATGGCCCAGGCTTTGGTCAGCACTCCAACCGTCCCCCCCATCCTACAGCAACTACATTCAGACTTTAAGACAACCCCCCACTTTCCCCCAAACGTTGGGGGGAAAAACATGCGTCTTACAGTCCGAAAAATACGGTATGCTAGAGCTGGTCATCATGAGAGACGAGTATAATGAGGCAGTTGCTGTAAATTGGCATCAAGCAGCCATAGGACCTCATAGCTATGATAATACTTTTAAGTGAAAAGAGAAGATCCCTTCTTAGGGACGCAGGCAGAGGGAGGTCCTTTAAATAATTTTGCAGAACAATATCTTGTGAAAAACAGGTTTTATGTTACTTTTTGTTATAAACATATGGTTATAGGTTATATAGCGATATATATCTGCTTTACAATCTTTATTATATTATAGAATAACTTCAGAGAAATGATATCAAATGTAAAAGGGAATTTTACTAAAACTAGACTTTTTTTTTTTCATAAATATTTTTATTATTTATTCTATTTCTTATGATTGCCTTCACAGCACCTCTATTCTGTACCCAAGGGCAATCCACCACCGGGAACACCTCATGGAGTGGTTTATGGGGTCGTACAGAGGACTGAAAACAATCATCAAAATGAGGTTGTTGTTTATGAATGGTCCTCCCATCAACTGAAAGAAGAAATGAGTTACATTAAGGATGTGAGTATAGGATAGCTGTACATGTTCGTAAGTCATATTCTGTAAGGATAAACATGCAGTTAGGTCCAGAAATATTTGGACAGCGACACAAGTTTGGGCATTTTAGTGGTTTAAAAAACATATTCAAGATACAGGAGCACAGAAAAAAAACAGTATAACAAACGTGTGGAAGTACTCTGCTGTAATAAAATAGTAATAAAAAGCAAGTGCTAGTGAAAAACAGTATAAAAAACAAGGTACTTGGTTAATACGTTTTTGCAATAAAGTACGTAAGCCGTTCTACCTCTTCACGGTGACCCTTATCAGAACGGTCCTATCTAATTTAAAACCTGATCCTGTATTATATACCTCATGGATGCAGGGTGAAGACAGGCCAGTGTCCAATATGGACATAGTGTAGCAGACGGCTTATGTGCCTGGCTCAGAATGTGAGGGGGTGGGACACTCCCTGTCTTGCTAAACAAGAATAATAAAAGAATACAGTTCAAGATACAGTTATATCAATATCGGCTTAAATTGTAAACTCTCAGCATTAATTTGATGGTGTTCGCATTCTAATTTAAGGGTTTAGGAAATACAGCTCTTTTAATATATGCCTGCCTCTTTTGCAAGGGACCATAAATAGACAATTACCTCAAAAGCACTCTAGTGGGCTGCATGGGCTATTCCCTTGAAAATCTATTATCAATTAGCTAGGTAAAAGATCTGGAGCTGATCCCAGGTGTGGTGTTTGCATTTCAAAGCTGCATTGTGTATCCACAACATGCTGTCAGAAGAGCTCTCATTGGAAGAGAAATGGACCATCATCAGTGAGACAGTAGAAATGTTACAGGTGGCCAAATTAACGGTTTGATGCATTCTGCAAAAAAAAAAAAAGAGTGCACTGATGAGCTTTGGAACTCAAAAATGCCAGGACATCCACAGAGGACAAAGGTGGTGGATAATTCCACAAACCTTTCCATGATTAAATAAAACCTCTTCACAGCATCAACTCAAGTGAAGAACACCCTCCAGGGAGTAAGTGTTTCAGTATCTAAGTCTACCATAAAAAGAAGACTTCATTAGAGCAAATATAGAGGGTTTACCACACGGTGCAAACTATTAAGCAGCCTTAAAAGACAGACCAGATTAGATTTTGCCAAATTTTTTTAAAGACGTCAGCTTAGGACTGGTGAATGTAATAACGGTCACTACAACAACGTTGTGACAGTGACAGAATGTAAAGCTAATTACTTAAAAAACTAGGTTGTGACACAGTTCCTACTTATAGGACTAGAGGCAGCAGACCAGTCAGGTAATCCGGGTTTGAGTAGGCAGAGATGTGGTCATATAGCGGTCAAGGGTCTGATATTCCAGGAGATCACAAAGAGGTTATAGTAAACAGAGGCTTAAAAAGGTCATGGTTCAGGGGTCAAAATACCAGGAAACAGGTAATAGGTAAAGAGAACAGTGAAATGTGTAATTAAACAACAGTCCGAGTCAGAAAACAGAGATCAAAGTAAACACAAGCAAGCAGGCCACACATCACTTCAGGCAAAATGTGTGACTGGCCACATTCTGGGGAAAGCTGCTCCGTTAAGTAACAGTGTAATCACTGGGAAGCAGAAACACCTGAGTAACCCAACGCTTCCCAGAACCAGCATGGAGAATTGCTCTAAATATACAGTAAACATACTCAGCACACCCAGGAACCAATACCAGTGACATACACTAGTGCTCTAGACATGCTGCTCAGTGGGACTGTGACAATAAACCATTCTTTGGACAGATGAAACTAAAATCAATTTGTACCAGAACTAAGATCAACTTGTACCAGAATGATAGGAAAAAGGAATTATGGGGATGGCTTGGAACGACTTATGATCCAAAAAAAACACCATATCCACTGTAAAATGATGGAGGCAGTGCAATGGCATGGGCATGAACGGCTACTAATGAGACTGGATCACTAGTGTTTATTGATGATGCGATTGAAGACAGAAGCAAATAGATGAATTTGAAAGTTTAAAGGGCTATACTTTAAGCTCAGATTCAACTAAATGCAGCAAGACTGATTGGACAGGACTTCACAATATATGCGGACAATGACCAAAAACATACTGGGAAAGCAAACCAGGACTTTTGAAGGAATAGAAGTTGAACGGTGAGTACAGTGACTCAGTGGTTAGCCTTGCAGTGCTGGAGTCCTGGGTTCAAATCCCACAAAGGATAATATTTGCAAGGAGTTTGTACTGTATGTTCTCCTCGTGTTTGTGTGGGTTTCTTTTGTGCACTTTGGTTTCCTTCCATACTCCAAAGACATACTGAAAGGATGTTTAGATTGTAAGCCCCGATAGGGACAGTATTACTGATGTATGTAAAGTGCTATGGAATTAATAGGAGTATATAAATTAATAAATATTATTATATTAATATTCTGCAATGGGTGAGCCAGTTATCAGATCTCAGTCCTATTGAGCATGCATTTCACATGCTTAAGTCAAAATTTAAGGAAGAAAGCCCCACAAAAAAGCAACAACTGAAGTCAGCAGCAGTAAAGGCCTAGCAAAGCTAACATGATAACATCCACGTATTCCAGACTTTAGGCTGTTATTGCCTGCAAATGTTTCTCTGTAAAGTATTAAAAATGAACCTCTTCTTTATGGTACAGTTAATTTGTGCAATTACTTTCACCCCTGAAATGAGGAAGCTTTGTAGAAAAATGGTTGCAACTCTACACAGGATATTATTTTTCAACCCCTTGTAGGGGTTCACTCTTTTTCACAGTGGTTGAGGTAGGCACAGGCAGCGAATTCTTATATCAAACAGGAAGATTTATTGAAGTCCATAAACTTCCAGGGTTAAGAAAGGAAACAGCCTTTCTCTAGTATAAAGAGAAGGAAAACAGAACAGTTCCTTTGATATAACAGGTCACTTGTTTAGTTAAACATCCAACTGTGTCAAGACAAGGTAAAGACATAGAGGAGAAAAAGAACCACTGTAATGAGGGTGCACACTAATTGCAGTGAAAAACAAGAATTTTATTCCATAAAGTGAAACAGCAGGTTTAGACAACAAAAACATAAAAGCAATTAAAACGAAGTTACTACGTAACACAGCACTGGGAACCCACACACTCCTGTAGCCATAAGGTACAGGAAAGACCGAGGGTATATAAACAGGTAGAAGTCACTATGGCATATATAGAACAGAGTGACTATTATAAGGAGCCCCCAAGTGGTTAATACAATTTAGTATCAGACAGAAAGGACTCCCTTGGTTGGTTTGTATAAGTATAATATCACCATAGGAGTAAGCACAAGGTATCTTTTGTGAATAGACGGTCATAATACTCATTACAACGTGTTTAATGTCAGAAATTCGATAATGAATGCTATACCCATAATTGTGCCAGACCAATTTACAGATTCGGGAGATGAATTAATACTTGGGGGTATTTTTTTATATCAGATAACAACACAGTTATCAAATTGCTGTTACCTCTCTCTACCTCTCCCCACATTTCCTTACTCTCCATTTTTGACCCAGTCACAGAAGAAGAAATCTCCAGGCTCCTGTCTTCCTCTCGTCCCACCACATGCACTGCTGACCCCATCCCCTCACACCTACTCCAGTCTCTCTCTCCGGTGGTCACCCCTCACCTAGCCAAAATCTTCAATCTTCCCCTGTGTTCTGGCATCTTCCCTGCCTCCTTCAAACACTCAATCATTACTCCATTATTAAAGAAAACTTCTCTTGTCCCATCCTGCAGAAATAACTACAGACCAGTCTCCAATCTCCCCTTCGTCTCTAAATTCCTCGAGCGCCTGGTCTACTCCCACCTCACCCGTTACCTCTCCACTCACTCCCTTCTAGACCCATTACAGTCTGGTTGCCGCCCCCTACATTCTACAGAATCTGCTCTCACCAAATTGATCAACGACCTTCTGATAGCAAAACGTAATGGTGACTACTCTCTACTTATCCTTCTTGATCTCTCTGCAGCCTTCAACACTGTTGACCACCATTTCCTACTCTTCATGCTGCACTCCATCGGCATCAAGGACACGACTCTCTCCTGGTTCTGTTTCTATCTTTCTGACCGCTCTTTCAGTGTATCATTCGTTGGCTCCACTTCCTCCCCTCTTCCTCTTACTATTGGGGTCCCTCAGGGTTCAGTCCTTGGACCTCTTCTCTTCTCTCTCTACACGGCCCCGATTGGACACACCATCAGCAGATTTGGCTTTTAGTACCATCTTTATGCTGATGACACACAACTATACACTTCTTCCCCCAACCTTACTCCCGTTCTAATAAAAAACACCAATGACTGTCTAACCGCAGTTTCCAATATCATGTCCGCTCTCTATCTGAAACTCAACCTCTGCAAAACTGAACTTCTTTTTCTGCTGCCCTCCACTAAGCTCCATAAATATAACATCTCTCTAGTCAGCAGGCTCTCTGTCTCGGTGTTATGTTTGACTCAGATCTTTCTGACTCACCGTAGCCGGGACTTCACGGGGCAGGCGTTGCGTCTCCTCCTGTCACGGAACCGCGCCTGCCGTAGTGGGGCCCGGTGGTCCAGATTTAAAAGGGGTTGGCTGAACAGATTTAAAGGTTGTTTCAAGTCGTGACGCCACCTGTGAGAGTTCCGGTGATGTCCACCGGCGCTGCTTGGGCCTCTGGGGGATGGAATGCAGCAAGATGGGATGCTCCCCACAGGATGAGCGGGAGTCCCCGGAGCCAGGAGCTGCACAAGATGTTGTGAGGCAGCTGCTGTACTTCTAGTATACGGAGACGGACAGTTCTGAAAAAGGCACGGACACTGATAGTCTCTGTGATGGTACCTTTACACGCCGCAACAGGATGGTGGCTACAACCGGGTACATGAGAGAAATGTATCTTGCACCGCCAAATCAACCCGCTGTTGCGGCGTGTGAACACGGTTGTTGCCACCCGTCACTTGAGGCACCTGTTTCAGAGCAGAGCCCTAAAACAGGTGGATTTCTAGGCGATGGTTGCAGGTTGTATCGGGCTGTATCGGCGTGTAAATATGGTAGGGTAAGGTTTATTCGTCTCCTAGATAACTCCCCGGGGCATGACACAGCCTCCGGAAAACCACCCCCCTTCAGCGATCATTAGAGGAAGCTCTTGCGTTACGATTGGTAGTCGCTGCATAGGGCGGCATATTTAAGGAGCTGACCACTCACACTACACAATTGCTCGTGCGTCATGTATTAGTCTGCCTCCTGTGCTGGCTGGCTAATCATGATGTTATTGCTTTGTCCTATCAGCGTACGGAATTCTCGTAATCCACAATTGTGGCACGCCTATGTGTTGTCCCTGCTGCCTTTGTTCCGCCCTTATTACCTTGTTATTGCGGCGTGTAAATGTGATAAGGTGAGCTACAGAAGGTAACTTGTGGCACCCGGCAGTGTATCCAGAGACAGATGTAACCTACCGTAGCGCACCTTGTTGCGGCGTGTAAAGGTGGTGCGTTTACCATTGGCAACCGTTTGTGCGTACTCGTGCATGTGAAGCACCCGGTTGTTGCCACCATCCTGTTGCGGCGTGTAAAGGTACCATGACGGGTATTTTACTGTAACCAGCAGGTGATACATGGCATACAGTTAACGGGTAACGGACCGGGTGGACTCAGCAATGACCAGTGTTTCTCAGAGCTCCGCGGTGTTCCTCCATTCTAAGCTTGTTCTAAGTGAGTTGCCGATGTCACCTTTGAATGCCAAGGTCGGGTACAAGGGACTACTTATATTGCCCTGCCGGTGTGTACGTTCCAGTGTGAGGGGTAGTCTGGGTCCTTTTGGTGGGTACTCCGCTGGCAAGACGACTCTGTTTGCGGCGGCTGTGGGGTACTCCTGTAGAGCGATCCCTCCACTCCTGGTTTGCATGGCAGTGATAAACGACTCACAGCTTCGGAACCAGTTATCCGGTTGTAGATGGGCACGGGTGTATTTTGACCCGCGTGCATTCGCCCAGAGTCCGGTTGTTGAGGCACCGGGGTAATGGCGCCTAACTGGTGGTGGTTGTGGCCTAGGGGCTGTACTGAACTGTGCAGGTCCCCTCTCCTACGTTCCTCCCGGCCACGCTCTGCTTCCTCCTTCTCCTACATTGCAGATCTCGTTCTGCTCTCTTGGCAGACTGATTTGCTGCCCTAACTTCTCCCCTACACACTACCTCTACACTCCGCCCACCAGGACTTTATTGGCCCTCTTTTCTGATGTGCATGTAGGGTATGGAGCTCTGAGTTTTAACCATGTCATTGCTTAGTCAGAGAATATTGCTGCTGCTGTCTGGGCTGCAATACACTCCTGTGACGCACTCGTTGCGGGGCGCCACATTTCCTTCACCCCATATATACAATCTCTTGCCTGCTCTTGCCTGCTCTTGCCGCTTGCACCTGAAGAACATCTCTAGAATTTGCCCCTTTCTCACCTTGTAAACCACAAAAACCCTCACTGTGGTCCTGATTCACTCCCGCCTTGACAATTGTAATTCTCTTTTTAATTGGCCTTTCCTGCTCTTGACTCTCCCCACTCCAGTCCATCCTTAATGCAGCAGCCAGGATCACCTGTCTAACTAACTGATACTCGGACGCCTCTGCTCTATGCCAATCACTGCACTAGCTGCCTATACACTATAGGATCCATTTCAAGCTGCTTGTTCTCACCCACAAAGCTCTTCACAGTGCAGCACCCCCTACATCTCCTCCTTCATCTCTGTCTATCACCTTACCTGTTCTCTGCGCTCTGGAAGTGACCTTAGACTCACTTCTGCACTAACCTGAACCTTCCACTCCCGGCTCCACGACGTCTCCCGAGCTGCACCAATTCTCTGAAATGCTCTACCCCAAGAAATTAGGTGTATCCACAACTTACATAGTTTCAGGTGAGCCCTAAAAGCACATATTTTTAGGGCGGACTGTCATGATTCCTAGTTAGAGTCATCTACACATAGCCTATCCACTCAACCAGTCTCAAGTGGATCACAAATAATATTTAGTGGCCAATTATGCTGCTCCTATCTTATCCCCATCTTCTTAAGTTGACTATACCATCACTGTAAATAAGCACCTGTACTTTGTCACCCCCCCACCTCATTGTTACATTGTAAGCTCGTATGAGCAGGGCTGTCATTATTTTGCTCTAATTATTGTATTATGCTTTGTATTGTGCTCCTCACAAGAACTCCTCCTCTCCTCCCCCCTTATCTCATCCTCCCACAACCGCATACAAGACTTCTCCCGCGCCTCCGCCATACTCTGGAACTCTCTCCCCCAGCACATCAGACACTCACCTACCCTTGGGAGTTTCAAAAAGAACCTGAAAACTCATCTATTCCAACAAGCCTGCAACCTATGATAAGTTCCAGCGCCGCTCCACAACACGCTTGGCACTTCTCCTCCTATTGTGTCCTCTCCTACCCCTGTAGACTGTGAACCCTCGTGGACAGGGTCCTCTCCCATCGTGTATCAGCAAGCCTTCATTGTTCATATGTACTGCATTTGTCCTTGTTACCCCCACTTCTTATGTAAAGCGCCATGGAGTCAATGGCGCTATACAAATAAATAATAATAACAATAATAAATAATATTCTATTATTTTTTTTATATTGTATCGTATTTTCTGATAACTGTTTCTTAGGATTGTTAAATATGATCTTCTGTATTGTAAAGCGCTGTGGAATATGTTGGCGCTATATAAATAAAGATTATTATTATCATTATTAACAGAGCCAAACCCCCCCTTTGAGTGGTATCTATCAGTAAAATAACAATCAGAGTACTTGAGCAGTATAGTCTCCCAGAGGATTAATGGTGATCAAAAAGGGAGAATAATACAGAAACTGGCATTGCAGTATATAAAGTACATTGTAGTAATCAGTGTTATAGTATACACGGTGTGATACAATTTCTGGTATTGTAGTGTAACAACTATTGCCCCTAGTAAAAAAAAATATCCTATGGTAACAATGTTGCAATGTATATAGTTTAGTACAATACAATATCCAATGTTGCTGCATGCAATATAAAACAGTATCTAGCAAGGCCCCCGGTCATATAATCAATCCACTGGGATGTCAAGGTTAAGATCACATCAGTAGTGCGAGCATATTTAGTCTAAGTGTAGTGGGTTACCCCACTACTAGTAAGCTTCTCTGAAGCCAGGGGTGCATACACCCAGTGTCAGAGAAGCTCAATGGTGAGAGATACAAAGCCGCGTGCTATGTATCACTACTATGTAAAGCATGCTAATCGGGTTGACTAGTTAAGGGAACTAACACCCCTCGACTAATCAAAGCTCTCAATTAGCATCTCATAAACGATCTTTAGGCTGGTTTCACATTGGCGTTTGTGATGCTTTGCTTGCGTATGAACGCACTTGTGCAAATGCAGGCACGAACACATACGTAAGCTGGCATACATAGTGTGTATTGTCTGGCTGCGTACTGAGGGAAAATTCCATATGAAAGTATTGGATTGATTGCCCGTACCATAGGACACCATTATAGTGGTCGGGGAGGAGAGAGAGATAGCGTTTCCTTGCACTACCATCCGGATGGCAGTGTGGCACAATTCACTTGCATTTTGCATCTGTGCACTTGCGGATATTTGCGTCTAAATCAAGCACAAAAAATGCAACATGAAGCTTTTTTGTGTGTCCGAAATATACACATTCATACGCAAACGCACTCAGATGCAACCAAATGCATACACCATGCGTCCCCACGCTAAACAGGGATGCAGAAAGCATGCGTAGCTGCACACAGTGAGCCGCTTGCCAACGCAGCGCGGACAAACCCTTGTGTGACACCGGCCTTAAACTGATCTTTAGAAACAGGTTTCTATGTATGGTAGTACATGCTGGGACAGTTAGGCAAGGACTAATGCTATACACCCAGAACTGCTTGTGGCTCTGGGTGTCCAGGGGACCTGACAGGTTCCCTTTAATGCAACAAAGAGCAACTTGTGAATTAGTACATGGGTATGTGATATTAAGAAGTCACAATTCTTGAGATTAGCTGAATCCTGTTCCAATTCTTCAAGTGAATAAATGCAATTTTCTATTTTTGACCTAATGCATATATAATTCTTAATGCACTGTAGGTAAGAGTGACCTTGGAAAAGATAAGAGAGAGAATGTTTGGAGAATATGATGATATGAAAGAAAAAATTAAACGTCTTACTCAAGAAATGAAGGTAAAATCTAAAATGTCACATTGTACTAGAAGCAATGTATGTGCTATCATTACATGCCTAAAACTAACCAGCAATTTGAATTTTTCAGTCACTAAATGATGTCATGAGACTCTATCTAATTAAAGGAAACCTGTCAGCAGGTAATGTAAAGTAAAGACATCTCTGCATTGGCGCTGTAATACTGATTAAATTGATACCTTTGGTGAAGAAATCTGTTTTGTGATTCTTTTTTAATTATCATTTGATGTTTTCTGCTATTTTGATTTCTGTGCACAGAGGCTGGACTGTACACTGGGTATTCTCCTCCCTGTTTGTGATTCCCCAGCCCCTCTGCCTACCTATGAATGCTTGAAGATAAGATTTTAAACAGAAGAGGCAGACAGAGGTGCTGGGGAATCACAGACAGGGAGGAAAAGACCCAGAGTACAGTTTGGCTCCTGTGCACCAAAATCTAATGATTAGAAAACTTCAAATGGTAATTAAATAAAAACAACAGAGCAGATTTCTTCACCAAAGGTATCAATTTAACGTCAAGGGTCGGGTCCAGATGTTTAATGTGAGTTCCTGTGCGGCGCTCACATCAAACACCCGACATCTCAGCTGATCTCATCAGCTGAGATGTCGGGTTTCCAGCATCGATTTGATCCAGGATCCAATCGGTGCTGTTAACCCCTTGGATCCCACTGTCCATTCACTGACAGCAGGATCCAAAACCGCCGCGGTGGGGATCGCGCTGTTCCTCACCTGCATCAGAGATCCCACGATAATATTGCAACATCTCCAGTGCTCATGTGATAGCCTGGGGTCCTGCCGAAACCCCGGAAGCTATCACTGATCACTTCCTGTGAGTGATTGACAAGCGCTGCCAACCACTCACAGTGCGCATTTGTGACAGGTCACAAGAGATCTGACTCTGCAGCAGTGTGCCTCCCTATGGGGCTGTGTAAAATAAAGAATCAAGTGAAAAATAAAGTTAAAAACATGAAAAATACACACAAAAGTTCAAATACCCCCTTTAACCCCATTCAAAATTAAAGTATTAAAAAAATAAAAATAAACATATTTGGTATCGCCGCATTAATAAATGCCCGATCTATCAATATATAAACACAATTAATGAGAGCCGTAAACTGCTTAATGGAAAAAAGGTCCAAACGCAAAAATTACGTTTTTTTGGTCGCGACAACATTAGTATAAAATGCAATAACGGGCGATCAAAACAGCGCATCCACCCAAAAATGGTATCATTAGAAACATCAGCTCAATCTCCCAAAATAAGTCGTCACACAGCCCCAGATGCCGAAAAATGAGGACGCTACGGGTTGCAGAACATGGCGCAAAAAGTGTGATTTTTTTTTTTTTAAGCTTCAGAATTTTTTTCACCACTTAGACACCAGTAAAGGTATACAAGTTTGGTATCTACGAACTCATACCGACCTGATGCATCACACCATCGTGTCAGTTTTACCATATAGTGAACATGGCGACTAAAAAACCCAAAAAACACTTTTTTTTGCAATTTCACTGCACTTGGAATTTGTTTCCCATTTCCCTGTACACTATATGGTAAAATAAATGATTGCATCTGAAAGTACAACTGTCCTGCAAAAAACAAGCCTTCATATGTCTATATTGATGGAAAAATAAAAAAGGTATGGCTCTTGGAAGCAGGGAAGCAAGAAATGAAAATGAAAAATGGGTGGTGAAGGGGTTAATCTGTATTACAGCACCATTACAGATATTTCTTTACTGCACATTACAAAATCACGCTGAAGGGTTCACTTTAATACCTTTGCACTATGATTACCGTGCTACTATTCAATTCCATCCAAGTAAAAACCAAAGAGTTCATCCTCTTTGTACATTCAAGATTTAAAATGAATTGAATTCTAAGATTCTTATTTATGTAACACATGCAACAAATGATCAGTGGTTTTAACAAGATTACAAGTATACGATGTGTTTTTTGGCAGCTTAGACAGGTAAAGCAAATTGCAACCATTTGTTTCATGTATACAAGTCATGCACAATAAAACACACATGGTTTAGGTAAGGTAATTGGCCACAAGCCCTTGCGTAGTTCGAGAATGAAATCTAAAGGCCGCTTCACATGCTAGGATATAGGTGAACGAGATCGTTAGCTATGTCACGTGATCCTTCCGACATCGTTAGTGCGTTATCACACGCAAGGGTATCGTTAACGATCTTAAATTTGGCAATGCTCCAGCTACTTGGAGAAGAACGTTTGAACGATTTTACAAAGCTGCAGGAATAGGTGAAATACGAACGACATCGTTCAAAAAGGTGTCACACTGAACGATGTTGCTGCTTTCCAGGACGTTAATTGGACGATGAATGATAGATGTGAGGTCTGGATCTCAAATTTTGGATGAACGTTCAAACGATTTTTCCTTCCTACATCATTCATTTACACGCAACAACGCACTAATGGTACCTTTACATGCGGCAACATTTCTAGGGTGTCAACAGGTAACTTACTGGCTGCAGTGAAATCATGGAGACAAGGTTCTATCTTGTTGCTGTGTACAAATGGAATCATGTCTCCATGATTTCACTGCAGCCAGTAAGTTACCTGTTGACACCCTAGAAATATTGCCGCGTGTAAAGGTACCATTACGAAATCGATTGAATGATCACAAATCCGTGATGTTTCAACGATATCGTTAATTATATCCTAGCGTGTGAAGTGGGCTTAAAAGCCGCTTCACACACAAGGATATAGGTGAACGATATCGTTCCCTATGTCACGTGACTGCGATCCTTCCGACATCATTGGTGCGTTGTCACACGCAAGGTTATCGTTAATGATCTTGCATTTGGCAACGCGCCAGCGATTTTGAGAAGATCCTTTGAACGATTTTCCAAAGTGGCAGGAATAGGAAAAGTTTGAACGAGATCGTTCAAAAAGGTATCACACTGAACGATGTTGCGTCTTCACAGTTCCTTAATTGGACGACGAACGATAGATTTGAGGTCAGGATCTCACTTATGTGATGACCGTTCCAACGATTTTTCATCCTACATCGTTCGTTTACATGCAAGGACGTACTAACGATATCGTTGGAACGTTCACAAATCCATGACGTTTCAACGATATCCTTAACGATGTCCTTCCATGTGAAGTGGTCTTTAGACTGATTTCACACTGCAGTTTTATCCCTGATCAGGTTTGTGTGTCAAAACCAGGAGTGTCTCCAAAACTCAGAACAGGCTTAATCCGATTCAGGGCTGTCCGGTGTAAACCGGACAGCCCGGACCGAATTTTGGCCCCATAGTATCCTATGGGGCCGGATGGAGCCGGATGGCAGCTCTCTGCCATCCAGTTACCATGTGTCCGGGAGAATCCGTGATGAATCAGATTTTTCTCCCGGACAAAAAAATTGGAGCATGCAGTATTTTTGTGTCCGGGGAAAAAGGCTGATCCTCTTGGATTCTCCTGGATTCTACTGAATCCTCCCGGTCCGGTGCGATCCGGCGCCCCCTAACATGGGGGTCTATGGTGCGGCACCGGAGCCGCACCCGGGAGCCAGACGCCAGGTGCTGAAGCTCAGCGCCGCTTGCACACTGGACCGGAGGGCATATTTGTCCCTCCAGTTCTGTGTCCTATTAATATAAAAAGAAATGAACAAATCAAAACTATTATTGCTACATGTAAACAGGCATGTATGTTAACAGATTGACTATCATAGATCTTCACATTTACACATCTATATATAAGCTCTATTCATAGAGTGCTTCTGTGTTTTAGGTCTCATCAACTCAACAAGAACTTTTGGAAAATCACACCCAGGCACAAGCTTCTGCCATTGACAGTCTAGGAGACGTCAATAGTTCACTAAATGCTTCATCAATAGAATTACAGGTAAGTGAAATTATTGTTTGACACAGAATTATTTTACTTTTTTGTGATTTATTTACCAACAGCATCTCCGCTGTCATTCCAAAACTTCAACAAGGAGTCAAAATCAATGATAATGTCAAAACTATGACCACAATTTACCTGGGTTTTAGTATTTTTTTATGCTGTGGATAATCATTTAATAGAGGTCCCTAAATATTTAAACAAGACAAAACATGCTACTCCTTGCTGCTGACAATTTCTCCATTCCTAGCATTAGGTTCATGGACATATCAGTGCATTCTGTCCCCGAGGTGAAGTTCTGTCTCATGTAGAAAATCATAACACAAGATCTACATACCATCCAAGTGTATAAAATGAATACACATGTGCACATATGTCATGGCTAATCTACAAAAATATATTACATACATTTTTTTGTATCAGCACACTGCGAATAACTAACAGAGATAAAAAACGCAAGCATCCTAATTAACCTATTTTGATCAACAAGCGTACAAGCCATAAACCTGCAGCCTTGTTGACATTTTTTTTTATTAAAAATCCATCCACCAGTGACAAAGTGACCGTATTAGATGGACTATACATTTCTATGTGCCTAAACAGACCTCAAATATACTGGGAAGGCTGGAGTCACACTGGCGTATGCATCTGACGTGAGAGCATTGGATGAAATATGCAAATGACCTCAGACTCAGCTCCAAGCGTCATCAAGTGTAATGCAACTGTGATCTGATCCTGTGCATGTCTGCCCAGTGCATGCAAGTACAGTCCAATGTTTCACTTGCACCCATAGACTTGTGTGAGTGCGAGTGAGCGAAGACTCTCAGACAATCGCAGCATGCTGATATTTTTTTCATCAGCCTGTGTAGGGCTGAGGAAAAACTCTCAGATCTCAGCTGCACCATTGTCTAGTATGGTCACAAGTATATTGTGGGATTTCCGTGCATTACACTAGTGTAAGTCACATGCTAGTGTGACTCCAGCTGAAGAAGTAGGATCTGGCTTAACTCTAATTATTACAACCTGTTTGGGGCAGTGCACCCTTATCCACACATCTTTCCCAAATAAGTTTTAATTGGACCTTAGACAGATCTTACCTATTTCCCAGTTTAGTTGAGGCTTTTGCAAAAGACAAAAGAACAGGGAGTGCACATTAACAGGACCTGGTGGTTTAGGGGTTTAAAATTAGGTTTGAACCAAAGGGCCACTTACTTCTTGGGATTGTGCACCCCTGCACAACTCCAGTCTTATTGTAGAGGTGAGGAGACTCGGAGATCTGTGCCGTGCGGCTCTTCCTGGAGAGATCATGGGATCCGATCACGTGACCACGGGTAGTCGTCACCGGAACTCACGTCTCCGCACGTCCTTTAGCCAGAGAGATGTTGCTGAGCCCGGAGCTGCTCCTACTGCGCACCCACAATGAGGATGTGTACGTACAAAGAAGCAATAAAAGACTGCGGTCTTTAGGTGTTGCGCCTGGAGCTGCTCCTACTTCTCACCCACAAGGGGGATGTGTATAAGAATGCAAGAAGAAACTGCAGTCTGAGAAAGGTAGCATGTCAATATCGAAACGCGTTGTGGATTGCAAAGAACTTTTAATAAAGGTGTGTGCCTTTAATCAATTCTAATACATTTCCTTTTGCCTTAGCACTCCTAAAGACCGCGGTCTCTTCTTGGTTCCTTATTTGAGGCTTTTGGGTACATAGAGAGATGAGTCACTATAGACATGCATATCTGACATGAGTCACTATATACAATAGTTGTATTATACGTGCCACTAATACCACATCAAAATCAGTGGGGAACCAGTGCATGAGCGTAATTGGTAATCACTATCATAAATGATGCTTTATTGCTCGTATTCATCTTTGTTACAGAAAACACTAGTAGATATGACCCTGGAAAACTGCAACATTAAAGACGAAGTGAAGAATCTGAAACACTCCTATAATGAGTCTGTAGATAAACTGAAAGAAAAACAGTGCTTGTTGGAGGCAGCACAGGCTGAAAACCAGTTGTTAAAAGTTAAGGTAAATACATTCACACTGTGCATAGCTGCTACGGTTGATTTAGGGTTTATGGGGAGTGCTAAACATAACACAGTCCGGAACTTCTGCTGTGTTTTCCAGTTAGTTTGCTGAATCCAGTCATCATTTATATGTGGTTTTATGTAAACATAATGCATACAAGTAATGTGTTGGTTCAGAGGTGAACTGTCCATGAAGTGAAGCCAGCCACTGTTGGGACCACCGCTAATCATGAGAACAGGTGTCTGCAATATCCTGTGAGACTTGAATGACAGAAGAGCCTGCTCATTGGCACTCCATTTATTGTTTGTGGGACTGCCAGAGATGGCTGAACTCTGTATTCTTCTATTAGGGGGAGTGCCATTGATAGTGGAGCAGTGGCATGCATGCTGGATCGCCTCTCCAATCACATCGGAAACTTCAGATCCCTGTTTTAGGAATTGTGGTGGTCGCAGAACAGAAATCAGGAAACCTGTGGATGGATTGATAATTCTCTGTTACTTATTATTCTGGCACAATCCCTTTAAATAAGACCTGTCAGTTCTAAGAAAATACAAGTGATAATAAGTGAAACTATAAGACTTTTCTCAACTCTGGCATTAGCAAATCGATGTAAAACGAAACATACAGGAAGCGCAGATATGAACAGCACCCGATAGTCTAGCGGGTATTCAAATGTAAGGTGGGGGGGGTTCTATCCTCTCACCTTTGATGGTTGTGCAGGCCCTGCACAACCCTGGAGTAGTGCCCAGAGAAGAGATCACTGTGGGACGGTGGATGCAGCGGTGTATCTCCTCTGCTCCCCAGTCCGGTCACTTGGTCCGATCAGCTGATTCGGCGTCTGATGTCATGGCAGAATCAAAAAAACGGACAGCGTCACAGACCTTTAGATGGTGCAAATATCTTTGTATTCTTTACTCCATGGTCAGATACAAGCGACGTTTTGACCACTCCTGTGGTCTTTATCAAGCTTGATAAAGACCACAGGAGTGGTCGAAACGTCGCTTGTATCTGACCATGGAATAAAGAATACAAAGATATTTGCACCATCTAAAGGTCTGTGACGCTGTCCGTTTTTTTGATTTTGATATCTTGATACGATCCGGATTTGGACTCTCCGGTGTGGACGTGCGTCCTCAGGTGCTGGTCAGAGGAATGTATGACCTAGCATATATCCCCATGTGCTGTGACCAATTACCCTATACGTATGTGATGTCATGGCAGGTCTTTGAGTCCTCTCACTAACTTAGAGCGGCTCCACGCCAAAATCCCCAGGCGGGGAGGCAAACAATAATACATGAGGGTTTATTTGGTCAATGGGGAGCGCTATCAACAAAGGAGAGGCATAGACCAGGAAAATCAATCAGGGTCAGACCTGTTTCATTTCACTACGCATTTCAACGGCAGCCTGCCATATTCGCCAGTAAAGACAACCTAAAAAGGTGGACACAAGATGCACGTACTCTTCCGGTCACATATCAAGATTGTAGGTTGTCCTTACTGGCGGATATGGCAGGCCACCATCGAAACGCGTAGTGGAATGAAACAGGTCTGACCCTGATTGATTTTCCTGGTCTATACCTCTCCTTTATTGATAGCACTCCCCATTGACCAAATAAACCCTCTTGTATTATTATTAGCAATTCGATTTCAGTATTACAGCAAAAAAGCTCAAAATATGGTATGTCTTTCTTTTATGGGAGAGACAACCTGTGAAAGGGGGAGCTGATTCTATAAAGCAGCTGAATGAGGCCTTGTGATAAGAGATATGCAGGTTTTAGGGTGGACACAAGAATTTGACCATTTTATCAAGTCACTAATTCATTGATGAGGTAGAAGAATCAAATTAACTTCTATTTTTTTTCATCAAATTCATATACACATATACATAAACATGGTGAATTGTTTCACTAATGCATTCCAAAGGAAATTGAGTCAATGAAAAGAAAGATGAAAATTTTCATCCCTTCAACCAGGAGCCTGAAATTCAATTTATACTTCATATTGTTATGCATCAGATATGTAATAAAATGTCCCTCTATATTCTTACCAGCTAAAGGAAAACATTTTGAAAGGGTAGCTTCAGGAGGAAAACTGTTTCCAAAGGGCTATTCCACAGGACACAGCTGCTTATAAACGGTTCTGGTGTATACAAGATTTTTGGCAAAATGTTAGCCAGCTGGGGACCATTTTGATACATTTTTTTGAGGAATGGAGAGGGATTAAAGAATATTGATGATCCCTATAATTGAGTGAGGCTTTGTGAGTGTTGGACAGGTGAGCAATAGCATAAGTGAGAGGGTAGCCCTAGGAAAGATTAATATATTCTTTTATTATTATTGTAAATAGAGATGAGTCAACCTGTGGACGTTCAAGTTTGCCAAATTCGGCTGTACTTTAAAAAAAATTTTGGTTTGTGAACTGAACTTGACCTGAACTTGTCAATGGAGACACGAATATCTATGCTGTAAAATGTCTATTAAATGGTCATAGTAAGAGTTAAGGGTTTGAAAAAAGAAGCAAAATAGAGAAAATGCCCTGCAAACATGTAGATATTGAATAAAAAAAATACATTGGCTCCTGCCTATTTTTCATAACCAGCTCAGGTAAACGAAATGGCTGCTGGCTGCAATCCCCAGCTGTCTGCTGTACAATGGCTGGTTATCAAAAATAGAGGGAATCCCATGTTTAAATTTAGGTGTTTTTTTTTTATAACAATTTAAGGTAAAGCAGGCAGCTGGGAGCTGGTATCACCAGGGTAGGAAGAGCCATGGTTATTTCGTCCATCCTAGCCTAAGTTTTCCAGCCATTAGCTGCCCCAGAAGGCGTGCATTGCATTAGATACACCAATTTGGGTGCTCTATCTGGCTTTTCCTGGTGCTGTGGCATCTGGGTAATAATTTTGGGTTTAATGTCAGCTGTGATTTGACAGCTGGCAGCAAACCCTAGTGTTCGTATTGAAGAGGGGTCTATCAGACACCTCCCATATTAACTCAGCAAGTATAGAGTTAAAGACACAAGGAAAAAAATATGAGAAATTCTGTACATATTGCTGACCATGAGAGACCTCTGGAGCTTTGTTCTGAAAGAGTTCTCAGAATATAACTCCAGAGATCACTCTTGGTCAACAGTATTTAGGAACATGAGAATTTCCAGGCCTGCCGCCCATTGGCAGTGACTTCTGGAGCCTCGTTCTGATAAAAGTCTCAGAACGAAGTTCCATAGGAATTAATGCACATCGTGGGACATTATGGGACATTACTCTGTGGATTATGTTAGAACTTCCAGGATTTAATTTGGTAGTATAAGATTGGTGAATCAGGGAGTGTGGGGGAGTTTTTTTTAAATTAAATTTATTTTTCCCTGTGTCTTATTTAACTCTATACTTGACAAGTTACTAATGGAGGTGTAAGATAGACATTTCTCCATTACTAACACCAGGGCTTGATGCCAGCTGGCAAATCACAGCTGACATCAACCCCTTTAACCATTACCCTAATTGCCAACACACCAGGGCTATTGGAAAGAGCCAGGTAAAGGATCTAATGGATGTGCCACTTCTGGAGTGGCTGCAAGCTGGTATATTTAGGCTGGAAAGGGCCAAATAGGCATGGCCCTTACCACTCTGATAATATCAGCCCCCAGCTGTCTGCTTTACATTGGTTGGTTATCCAAATTAGAGTAGAGCCCATGTAATTTTTTTAATTTAAATAAAAAAAAACAATTTCATGGCATCCCTTCTAATTTTGTTAACCCACCATGGTAAAGCAAACAATTGAGGATTGCAGCCTGTAGCTGTCTCATTTACCTGAGCTGGCTATCAAAAATAGGTGGGAGCCCACGTAATTTATTTTAATCTTTATTGTTCACAGAAGAGTACAGTCATCTTCCACATGCAATAAAGCTTCTTGATTGGTTGTGCTGTAGCATTTGAACAAATTGTATTAACATTCGAACAGCACCTAAACTTGAACACTGACTTTTTTTTTAAAAGACTGTGTTCGAGTCCGAGCCCCAGCCCGGTATGAACCCCAAACTTTACAATTTGGGTTTGATCATCTCTAATTATAACCCCTTTCCTTCCCTCAGTTTACTATGCTCTGTAGCCAGGGGACCCACCAGAGCATAATGAACATCTTTTAATATTTGGGTCACTTTTGATGCTTACCAAATAAAAACCGTTTGCCGATTTGAGTGAATCTGATTGAAAAGAATTTTGGGTGATTTGGTCGACTCTAGCAAGGATCCATTTTACAGTGCCATATATAACTACATATAGCAATATTATTACACATGTAACCTGTTCACAGTAAGAATATTCCAATACAAGCAAGAGAAAATTTCAGAATTGGCATTCATTTGTAAAAACACATTGGAATGTTCTAGATATCAGATCAATGATTCTTGTCCTTATCTTGAATATTTACTCAGTTGACTAAGGTATAATGTTTTTTCTGTTTTGTATTTTTCTAAACAGATAGAATCTTCTCAAGAAGCTAATGCCAATGTCATGAGAGACATGACACGAAAGCTATATAGTCAGTATGAGCAGAAACTACATGAAGATGAAATGAAATACACCACAGAAAGAGAAGCCATGGTTGTATGTATTCCTGTAATCAACTGAATGTAGTAATTAATTTCTAAATATTTAAAATGTTACAGTCATGGCTATAAGTGTTGGCATCCTTGAAATTGTTCCAGAAACTAAAATATTTCTCCCAGAAAATGATTGGAATTACACAAATTTTGTTATACTTGTTTATTTCCTTTGTGTATATTAGAACAACACAAAAAAACTGAGGAAAAAAGCCAAATTGGAAATAATTTCACACACCTTTCCAAAATTGTGAGTAATAAACTTTGTTTCAAGCATGTGATGCTCGTTTAAACTCACCTGCTGCAAGTAACAGTGGGCAAAATGAAAATCACACCTGAAACCAGATTAAATGCGGAGAAGTTGACTCAATCTTTGCATTATGGTGTGTCTCTATGTGCCACACCAAGCATGAAGAATAGAAAGAGAAGAGAACGGTCTGAGGACTTGAGAACCAAAATTGTTTAAAAATATCCAACAAGTCTATCTCCAGAGATCTTGATGTTCCTTTGTCCATGGTGCGCAACAAGAGATTTACAACCAATGACGTTGTAGTTAATCTCTCTGGACGTGGATGGCAGGGAAAAATTTATGAGAGGTTGTTACATAGGACAGTCCAGATGGTGGACAAGCAACCACAATAAAGTTCCAAATAAATTCAAGTTATCTTGCAGGCTTTGGGTGCATTAGTGTCAGCACAAACGATGTGTCAACATTTAAATTAAATTAAATGCTATGGCTGGAGATCCAGGAAGACCCTACTGCTGACACAGAGACACAAAAAAGCCAGATTGCACTTCGCCAAAATGTTTGTGAGTAAGCCAAAATCCTTGTGGAAAAGTGTCACAGCGGGACAGATGAGATCAAGTTAGGGCTTTTTGGTAAAGCATATGATTTTACTGTTTTACCGACAATGGAATAAGGCCTATAAGGAAAAAAACACAGTACCTACAGTCAAATATGGAGGAGGTTCAAAGATGTTTTGGGGTTGTTTTGCTGCCACTGGCACTGTGTGCCTTGACAGTGTGCAAGGCATCATGAAATATGAAGATTACCAAAGGAGTTTGGCTTTCACTTCAGAGAGATCTTGAAAATGCTGTTGGGAGAAGGTGTCCTTCAAATATGAGAGACCTGGTGCAGTTTGCAAAAGAAGAATGGCCCAAAATTCTAGTTGAGAGGTGTAAGAATCTTGTTGATGATTATAAGAAGTGATTGATTGTAGTTATTTATTCCAAATGGTATGTAACCATATATTAGGCTGAGGGTGCCAACAATATGGTCTGGCCCATTTTTGGTGTTTTGTGTAAAATTATGTCCATTTTGCCCATTTCTCAGTTTTTTTGTGTGTTGTTCCAATACACACAAAGGAAATAAATGTGTATAACAAAATGTGTAATTGCATAATTACTCTTTTTCTGGAATAATTTTTTCAAGGGTGCCAACATTTTCAGCAATGACTGTATATTGGTGTATGGGTTTTCTTTCTGGATATATTTAGTCCTTAACTTGGTGTTGTAGTTTATAGAGTAAAAGTATGTTTCAGGACATACAGCTCTGGAAAAAGCAGACCACTGCAAAATTTTCAGTTACTCTGATTTTTCTCTTTATAGGTATATTTTTGAGTAAAATTACATTGTTCTTTTATTCTATAAACTACTCACAACATGTCTCCGAAATTAAAAGCTAAAAATTTTGTATTTATTTGCAGCAAATGAGAAATCTTCAAAATATAATACATAAACAGAAAAGTGCTTTCAGACCTCAAATAATGCAATGAAAACAAGTTCATATTCATTTAGAAACAACAATACTAATGTTTTAACTCAGGAAGAGTTCAGAAATCAATATTTGGTAGGATTACCATGATTTTCACGCATCTTGGCATGCTTTCCACCAGTCTTTCACACTGCTTTTGGGTGACCTTATGCCACTCCTGGACCAAAAATGTAATAAGTTCATCTTTGGTTGATTGCTTGTGACTATCCATCTTCCTCTTGATTACATTCCAGAGGTTTTCAATGGGGTTCAGGTCTGGAGATTGGGCTGGCCATAACAGGGTCTTGAAGTGGTGCTCCTTCATTTACACATTAATTGACCTAAGACCCTGTCATGGCCAGCCCAATCTCCAGACCATGATTAATTCCACCAAATATTGATTTCTGAACTCTTCCTCAGTTAAAATATTAGTATTGTGGTTTCTAAATGCATATTAACTTGTTTTCTTTGCATTATTTGAGGTCTAAAAGCACCGTTTCTTTTTTATTATTTTGAAGATTTCTCATTTGCTGCAAATAAATACAAAATTTTTAGCTTTGAATTTCAGAGACATGTTGTCAGTAGTTTATAGAATAAAAGAACAATGTCATATTACTCAAAAATATACCTATAAAGAGAAAAATCAGAGAAACTCAAAAATTTGCAGTGGTCTCTTAATTTTTTTTCCAGAGCTGTAAATATATCTTTTATGATTTTATGCAGGATTAGAAAATATGGTGGATTTTATTTCCAAAACAGTAACACAAATGTCCAGGGGTTGTGTTTGGTTTTTCCAACTCAGCTTATTGAAGTGAACGAGGCTGATCTGAAATACTTCACACAAACTGAGGACAGATGCTGTTTCTGGAAGAACCAGTCTATTTTAAATCATGTACAAACCCCTATAAGAGTAGCAATCTCTTCCCTTAGCCAATATCTCATTTTGTGTTTTTGTTTTTTCCTCTCCTTCTTCTACGAGCCTTAACATTTTTTATTTTTCTGTCTACAAAAATATAAGGGGACTTGTTTTTTGGGTGAACTATTTGTACTTTTCAATGACATCATTCATTTTACCTATATGCAAATATGTCTGTGGAGCCTCGGTTAGGAGTCTCAAACACAGGACTAGCCAGATATCCTTCCAGGGAAGGACCCAGTCAAGGGGTGGCTCCTTGCGGAGAACACCATAACCACCATGTTAAGTGGCCCTTTTAGTCAATATCCAGCTCTTTTACAAGCTTAGAGATATGACAAGGGAATACCAAGACCAGGTATCCATCCACAGACAGCTGTTTCGGGGTGTTGCCCCTCATCAGTGTGGAGTAGGATTCTGGCTAGGTGGAAGCAAGGCCTAGTAGACCAACATCACAAAGTATTCACTGATCTCAGGGAGACCAGTCCAAGAAAACACTGCGGGCAGCTGGCTAAAGCGCTCAACACAGTGAATTCCTAGGCACATTGCCTCCTGGGAATTATGAATATGCAAATATGTCTGTGGAGCCTCGGTTAGGAGTCTCAAACACAGGACTAGCCAGATATCCTTCCAGGGAAGGACCCAGTCAAGGGGTGGCGTGAGAAGGTACCCTAAAATGTTGATCCAGAGGAAGGCAAAAACCCTATGGGGCAAACACTAAACTTACGGTAATATAAGGGAAACATTATTTCCCGACTCTTCATAAGGTAATCAGACTAGTTCCCTGGATCCACGCCCCACCACAAAATCTAGTATATATAACCTGTAATATTATAGTTTTCGAGAAAGGCATCAAGGCCTAAATTTTAGTAGTTAGTCAACCATTACAACATCATGTGGCAGAGAGTTCCATAGTCTCACTGCTCTTACAGTAAAAAATCCACATCTGTGATTATGATGAAACCTTCTTTCCTCCAGACGTAGGGGATGCTTCCTTGTCACCATCTCAGGCCTAAGAGTAAAGAGATCATTAGAAAGGTCTCTGTGTTGTCCCCTCATATATTTGTACATTGTAATTAGATCACCCCTAAGCCTTTGTTTTTCCAAACTAAATAACCCCAAATTTAATAACCTGTCTTGGTGTTGCATGAGGAGAACTGGGAGGACAGTTCGGAGTAGACATGTTGCTCAAGCAATTTTGGAGGCGAAGGGGAGGAGAGATATGGGATGATGGTTGGAGACTGTTGCAGGGTCGAGGGAGGATTTTCTGAGGATGGGTGTGATGAGGGCATGTTTGAAGGATGAGGGGAAGACGCCGGTGGTAAGTGATATGTTGAAGAGATGGGTTAGGGCGGGGATAAGGATAGTGGTGAGGTTACGGATGAGATGGGAGGGGAGAGGGTCGAGGGCACAAGTGGTGAGGTGTGATCGTGCTAGAAGGGAGGAGAGGCGCACTTCAGTCATGGAGGGGTAGTTACTTTTGGTCGAGGGGGGTTGGGTGATAGAGAGGGAGGGACGAGGGGACTGGTATAGAGATAAAACTATGTTCTTCTCATGTCTCTTTTAATGCATCTCATTATTTTATTGGCCTTGACAGCAGCTTTCAGCCCGAGTGCACGAACTTACATTTATTCACTTTAAACTTCATTTGCCATTTATCAGCCCAAGTCTCCCCCTTACATAAATCCTCCTGTAATGTAAAATTGTCCTCCTCTGTATTGATTACTCTTCAGAATTTAGAATCATCTGCAAATTTTGAAATTCTACTCTGTATGCTCCTACAAGGTCTTTATTAAATTTGTTAAAGGAGTTATCCACTACTAGGACAGCCCCTTCTTGATTGACTTATTTCTCCCATGTAAAATGATGAACCCTGTACGCACCTCCCGTTCTGAAGCTGTTGGTAACCATGGTTTGGGGCTCATGTGACACTGTTGTTACATGTGAACCCCACGTTCAATCACTGCCGGCTTCCTTCTCCTGCCTTCGTACCAAACTACAGAAAGTCACGTTGCAGCACTCACTTGCTGTAGTTTGGTACTGAAGTGTCATCAACGAACTCAGTTGAACCGCTGCCGGATTGCTGAACTGCCATGCACCGGGCGCACATATTCTGGTAATCCGTGATTTGAGTTCAATAAGTTCAACTGAGGTGACTTCACTGGGTATAATGAGAATATTCTCTACTAAAACTGCATCTCCTGGCAGAAAAACACAACAAAAACGCAACAGAATTTTGATGCATTTTAGTGCAGCTTTGTCAAAAAACTACATTCAAATCCTTAAGGCAGCAAAGTCAATGAGAATTCTGAAGTTTTGTACATATGTTGCTTTTTTCCCTTGCAGATTTAGTGCAGAAATAAATCTGCAGCATGTCAATAGTGCACTAAATCTGCATCTCTGCAGAAAAACTAACCAAAAACGATGCCACGAGATGCAGAATTAGTGCAGAGATTTATGCATACAAATACTCAGCGTGCACACATAGCCTAATCAAGCAATCCAGCCCCATTGAACTCAGTGCCGGATTACCGGAATTAAGTTCAGTGAGTTCACCTGAGGTGAGTTCACTGCATCCACTAAACTGATCAAATTGTCCATTAAAACATTATTTATCTAGTTTTTGTTTTCCAGAACCAAGCAGAGCAGTACCTCAGAGCCATAGAAGATGCCAGCGAGAAAGTTAAAGTTGCAGAAGCAAAAATAGAAGAACGAGATATGAAAATTGTGGAACTTGACCGACTAGTACATAGAATGCATCAGGTATCGCATTATTTATTTTAACTCATTTTTATGATATCTGTGGTCTTGTGGTTTTGTTTGTTGTTGTGTTTCATACGGACTATGTGTATGGAGCTTTAGAAACAAATTGCTCTTTGTAGGAACGAGAACAACTCCAAGTTCAGCTAACAAGGCATGAAGAACGAATTCAGAGACTTGATCAAAAGATGGATATAACAGCGACAGAACGAGCAAGGTAACAATGTAACCAGCCCAGACAACCTCAATTTCTCAACCATACAACCAGCAAAAACTGTAAAGAACAAGCAGAACATAATACCATGATATAATAACGAGGTATTGTGTCTGGCATGGATTTAATCCATTACTTCTATGTTGTAAAGAATCTTTGCAGTTTACTTAACAAAATACATACTGTGCTTTACATAATAATAATTTGCTAAATTAGTAAGGGAAGGCATACACTGTATGTTATATATATTTAATAATTTGTTCTTTAGGACCCAAAATTTGGAGGAAGCTGCAACCAGTTTACGGGAGCGCATCAAACACCTAGATGACATGGTACACTGCCAACAGAAGAAAGTAAAACACATGATAGAGGAGGTGAGGATATCAGCATGGCTTAAAATGGGGAACACTGGCATTATTTTTACAGCTGTGAAATTGGAAATTGGTAGTCTCCAAGTGGCACGGTCTTCTCTTCTCAACCAAACGATGTACAGTATTGTATAATATATGTATCATCCAAAGAAAATCTCCAGCTAATCCAGGTTGGTGATTAAAACATAACATTTGTTGTCATCCATAATTAAAATCCAGATACCACAAAAAGACAATTTAGTTCCATATAGTGCCCTCCGGAGGGATTAGCTGGAGATCTTCTTAAGATGATACATGGGATCTTTCCTCCATTACTGTGCATATATCAAAGGGAGTGGTGAATACCTGGCCTTGGACAGCTGGCTGTATAGCTGGCTTTGTATATATATATATATATATATATATATATATATATATATATATATATATAGATTAGTATATTGGTGCAGCACAGCTCCCCTTGGTGCTCAGCAGTCACAGCTCCTCTCTTCCTTGCTGTATAAGTGTACAAGATAAAGAACTGCAGCACTCTTCTATGTGAAACAACCGCCTTTATTCGGTTATCAGGTGGGGGGTGACAACGTTTCGGGATCCAGTCCCTTTCTCTAGCTGGAGAAAGGGACTGGATCCCGAAACGTTGTCACCCCCCACCTGATGGCCGAATAAAGGCGGTTGTTTCACAAAGTAAAGTGCTGCAGTTCTTTATTTTGTGTATATATATATATATATATATATATATATATATATATACAAAAAAAAGTGGGGCTTGAAGCAGCACTGTGTGGCTGGTATTTAGCGGGTGCAAAGCGTACCAGGGGCTCTTGTGAAGCTCCTATTATACATACAGTTTCGCAATAGTCCACAGCACTCCAAATCAGATGCAGCCAACAATTTATTCCAGCTCCGGTACAAAGTATGGCAATGTTTAGAGCTACAGAGCTGGAGAAAGAGCTCTGTAGCTCGAAACGTTGCCATACTTTGTACCGAAGCTGGAATAAATTGCTGGCTACATCTGATTTGGGGTTCTGTGGACTATTGCGAAGCTGTATATATATATTTATATACATCAAAAGAAAAACACGATTTTGGCATTGCTTTTTGAGTTTTACTTTTACAGAGCTTATAGCGTGGTAGAAATGATCTGGCATCATGATTCTCGAGGGCGGTACCATTATGGTAATACAAAACATGTCGATCTTGGTTTTTGGCAGTATTTGCAAAGACCAGTAACTTTTTTACTTCTCAAGGGCTGTTACGCCTCGTGCACATGGTATGTTTGTTTGTGCAGTTTTGTTACAAAACTGCATGCAAACACTTATGTCTGCAAAGTCAATGAGAATCCTATAGTTTTGTGCACGTTGCCTTTGACCCTTGCACATTTTGTGCAGACATAAATCTGCAGCATGTCAATTATTGCAGTGTTTTTCCACCCCAAATTGAAAAATGCATAGAAAAAATGCAACAAAAATGCGTTGAAACGCATTGCATTTTTGGTGCTTTTTCCCTGCCAGGAGATGCAGATTTGGTGCAGATGTTTCTGCAACCAAATACTTAACGTGTGCACATAGCCTTAGTGAGATTATTTTGATGTGCAAGCTAACGGTTTTATCGATACAATTTTGGGATAAATGTGATGTTTTGATTACTTCTTATTCAGTCTTTTTCTTGATCAAAAACCAGCATTTGTGGCACTTCACTTTTGGGGGGGATTTACATTTTGATAGATTTGTCTTTGCAGTGATATCAAATATGCAGATATTTTTTAATTTTATTAATATCTTTATTTTTAATGGTGTAAAAGGGGAGATAAGTTGAACTTTTATGTTTTTTGTTTTATTTTTTTCAAGTATTTTTATTAGTTCCGTTGGAGGACTTGAACCTACGATCGCCTGATCGCTTACGGTATTCTTAATACTACAATACAACAAATGCAGCATATAGTAAAAATCATGTTTTTTTATGAAGCCCATCCACAGGCTGGGTTTCAATGGAGAACTGTAATGGCCGGCTGTCATAGCCTGTCCTCAACCCAATTAAGATAATTTGATATGAGTTAGATGCAGACCAATAAATGCTTAGCACCTCAGAAGCATCTTTAAGTCTGTTGGACATCAACTCAGGAAACTAACTGATGAAGATGCTTGAGAGAATGCCCTGGATGTATAACATGGTAATGAGAATTAAAGGGGGGTACTTTAAGGAAACAAAGGTTTAACAAGAATTCTGGTTTGTTTCACACGTGCTTTTCTACTCCTTGATTCCATCTGTTTTTTCATTGTGGTTTTGGCATGTCCAAATCTTTGATCAATACTGTATATATATATTTTTAGGATTTACACCAGGGTTTTTAGACATTTTCACTTGAGATACAGGCAAATCACTCTAGCAAACACATTAAAAGAGAACCTGTCATGTAAAATGTTATTAACCTGCAGATATGGGGATATGTGCAGGTCAATAGCGTTCTGATTCAGTGTGGCCACCGCACTGAGAGCCCCACCGCCGGGAGGAAATTAACTTTATCCCTCCTGGTAGCCTCTGGCTTTCAGTCATTGGGGTGCAACCAACACGGATTCATTCACTGTTCACTACGTAAGGAGTGACAGCTGTAAGTGTGTCTTTGCAACGACTGACAGCTGACTCTGTACTGATGCAATACTGAGCCGGCTATCAGTCAGAGCCAGAGGCGTGAATACAGCCACTACTCACTATTAACAGAGTGGTGACTGAAACTGCATAGATCACACCCCTATGACTGAAAGCCTGAAGCTACTGGGAGGAATCAAGTTCATTACCTTCCCCCCAGCAGCAGGGCTTTCATTGTGGTGGCCTAATGGTGTCACAATGCTATTAACCTGCAGATTAACCCCGTATCTGCATGATAATGGTGTTTTTTTCATGACAGGTTCCCTTTAAGTATTGCAATCTTTCTGCTCCAAATCTATTGTGAAATAGCCTTTTTTGTTTAATATGTGACATTCCAGGGTGTACTAAAAAAATTAATTGCTCTCACAATGTCACATTTTTTTCCAGATAGGGCAGCTCAGAAAAATAGGCCTCTCCATGCATTCCTGATGTCAAGCACCCTCAGTCAAATAGCTCATGGTGCCAAGTTAAATAGCTCTGGTATCAAGCTGAATAAGGGTGCTTGACCCCAGAAACACATAGGGGCATCATAGGGCATGTGGCAGGTGCTGTATTTTATGTGATTTTTTTATAATAAAGAAGCCTATAGTTAGTGAAGTTGGATCTGTTTTCTTTTTCCTTTTTCTTCATATCTACAATTTCCTAATTACCTATTAACTTTGTTCTAACATTTGGATGTACTGTTTTATGTTGCAAAAATAGGTGAAAGAAAACAACGAATCATTTTTTTCTTTTAAATACATTGCGTAGAACTACATTAAGTGCTGCAGATAGGAATGAACTTTGTGGCTGCATTTTACCAAATCTTTTCAATGAGCGGTTCTGACTATTTGTGTCCTTAAACTAAACTGATTAAGCTTTAAGAAAAGCTTAACTTACTGGAAAAACATCAACTTAACCTACTTAGAGAAAGGCTCGGAAGAATAATGAACAACTGTAACGCAAAGCTTGAACCACCGCTATCTCTAGACATGAATATATCCCCATCTAGTTCACCTTTTATAGTTCATGCATAGGATATTCAATTCATAACTAACTGAATATTATCACAGACCTTGCTTGAGTAGGCACATAATAGCCAATTAGTCTTGCTTTCTTTGGGCTAATGATCTTTCAACAATTTTGTTTTAAATTGATATTTGGTGTCACGTCACAATTCTTAATTCTAAATATTCTTCACATTAAAATAACATAAAGTTAAATCTATTCTCCCAAAAAGGTGTTGACTGAAACTGGACAAACTCTTAGGTTATCTTTGCTCTTGTATGTCAACCATCAAACTCAACAGATATTTTGTGACAAGGCAATAAGATAACGTAATGTAGAATGACAAGCAAAGCTATTACTGAAACAAATAAAAAGTAGAGATCACTGGGTTCTAATAAATGATTCCATGTTTTCGTATAACAGGTCAGACTTTTTGAAGGTGTCTTATAATTCAACATTCAGAAGGGGATATGTGAGAATATCAAATAGGTGTCTTGTAAATTTCAGTTGTGTAACATGGCTGTTAAATGACATTTAGCTTTCAGCACCCACCTTACAAGAATAGGTCTAAAAGATTAATGTTCTAATGTTGATGATGGAAATAGTCACTGATCATATTATTTGTCTTCTTAAGTTTTATAGCACCTCGACGTCCTGTTGGGTCTTTCATTGTAGTACAGGTTTAGAAAGCTGACTGGGTTGATTCTAACGGTGCCATCGCATGCATCAATTTCAAGAACAATATTGTTAGCGATCACATGCACGCCCGATCGCTAACAATATCGTTCAGATCGCTGGTGAGCTGTCACACAGGCAGACTCACCAGCGATCAATTGACCAGAGACATCGTGGAAACTATTTAAATATCGTTTCCACGATGTCTTGCTCCCCCTGCCAGGTTGCAGTAAGCGGGAGCAGGCTGGTCTCCAAGGTAAACTGTGGGTAACTAGGCAGTGTGCGCTGCCTAGATACCCGATGTATACCTTGGTTACCAGCCTTCTCCGCTCACCAGCTGGTATCCAAGGTACACAGCGAGTAACTAGGGACGCTAGTTACCCACTGTGTACCTTGGATACCAGCCGGTGAGTGAAGAAGGCTGGTAACCAAGGTATACATCGGCATCTAGGCAGCACGGGCTGCCTAGTTACCCGCAGTTTACCTTGGATACCAGCTCCCAGCGCTTGCAGAGAGGCGCTGGGAGCTGGCTTATCGGTCGTCTCCCGGTGTCACACGCAGCGATGCTGCGTGTCCACCGGGTGACCAACGATTGATTTGAGGACAGGACCTCAAATCAAACGATGAACGATCAGCCGACTGATCGTTCATCGTTTGTAGTGTCACACGCAACAATGTCGTTTTGACATTTGTTCAAGCGTCACAGAACACGTGACTTTTGAACGATATCGGCAACAATATCGTTACGTGTGACGTGGCCTTAAGGCTAGGTTCAAATTGCACTTGTGCTGTCCATTACAACAGAAACGTTAACGGCTTCAGTTGTAATGGACAGCAAAAGTGACATTTTGATTCATTTCATAGCGCATATCTTTTAGAAACTTCAAGAACATATGTGCTATATGAGATAGATAGATGATAGGATAGATAGAAAGATAGATAGATGAATAGGATAGAAAGACATAGGAAAGATAGGAATATAGATGGTTGAAAAGCATCACCAGTGTCCCTGCTCTGTCTCCCATGCTGCAGCTTTTTGGTGCTCGTGGGCCGAAGGGTGAATATTCATGAGCTGTAATGAGCAGCACTGGAAGCAGCAGATAAGAGCGGGGAGACACAGCAGGGACACTGGTAATGCTTTTCTAGCCTCTATATTCCTATCTTTACTATTCTCTTTCTATCATATTTATCTATTGCAAACACAACATAACGCAATGTTGCAGATTTGCACAAATCTGTAGCATTGCCTTATATTGCGTTGGGTGTTTACCAGACAGAAAAACAATACAATCCATGTTTGCCTGTGCTTTGCAACAAACGTATAGTTGCAAACGTATGCGTTTGTTGAATGCACGTCTATGGATGCGTTAACACATCCACTACATTGCGTTTGTGCTGCTGTCAAACGGATCCGTTAAACGGATAGCACAAACGTAATGAGAACCTGGCTTTACACTTATAATGGCATGGAGTAAATAGTCCCCATGCGGTAATTTTATCCTGGTTTCCTCCTTCCTTACTTCCACCATATTTTACCCTTCATTCCCACTACTGTTTACTTTGCCTTTTCCTTCATCATATTTTTATTTCTTTGTGGATTTTTCTGTTCATCATATGGCTTCTTATACTTCTTAAGCAAATAAACAGTTACTCCATTCTTTTTTGTATAAACTGCAAGAATGGCATTAAAGCTCCCAACTCATCAAGACTGGCTTGTAAAGAGGGGGCATAGTGGAGTCAGACGCTTCTGATCCATGTGCACTATGCGAGAAATCTTACACCGGTCCCTAACTGGAGAAAGCTTTCTGTTGTAAGTAATGCCCCAGCTCATCATAAATTAAATGAGCTATGACATTATGTCCCTACCACCCCCTGCAGCAGTTCTACCTATTTTATTGTAGTTAGGACAAACTTGCATGACAACACCAAAAGACACAAACTTTTTGGCCAACTCCAATTTGCTTCAAAATTTTGTGACTTTTCAAAGCAATTGACACCAGAATTCTGACAAAATTGCTTTGATGAATTGGGGCCATAGTGTGTTGCAAAATATTTGTTTTTTTTTTGTTCTTCAATATTTATTGCATACCTTAGTATTTATGACTGCAGTTTACATTGTTCCGTGGTTTGTTTTCTTTTGTTTTTCTAATGCTTTTATTTTTTCTCAAAAAAGAGATAATAAGTTAAAAATAACAGACAACTTCCTTAAGACATTTATTTACATGTATTATGGTACCTTTACACGCCGCCACGGCAGGCTGGATACATCCTGCTACTTCACGTGCACGAGCATGCTCAAACGGTTACAAACGGTCAACGCACCCTCTTTACACGCCGCCACAAGGTGCGCTACGCCACGCTACATCTATAGCTAGCTACATCGCCGGGTGTCTCAAGTAGCCAGCTGTTGCTCATTTACACACCGCTATAACCAGCTACTATGGGCGGACCTGGTGCAGCAGGGACAGCACATAGGCGTGCCACAATTGTGGATTACGAGCCGTCCGTACGCTGATAGGACGAAGCAATAACATCCTGATTGGGCAGGCATCGCAGGAGGCTGAGTAATACAGCACGCTCGAGCGATTGTGTAGTGTGACTGGTCAGCTCCTTAAATATGCCTCCCTATGCAACGACTACCAATCGTCATGCAGCAGCTTCCACCAATGATCGCACATGGGGCGCGGTAACATGGAGCCGAGGTCACGCCTTAGCTACATTGCAGCTACAGCCCCGGGTGTCCAGAGTTCCCTTCCGTTGCCTCTTTACACGCCGATACAGCTCGCTACCATCGGCGATGTAGCCATCAGTTTTCGAGCAGAGCCCATAAACAGATGTATCTGTCGCCGGCTGTAGCGTCGCGTCTTCAGACGCCGCTACGACGGGCTACATTGACGCTACAAGCTACATTTGTAGCCTGTAGCGGGATGTATCCAGCCTGCCGTGGCGGCGTGTAAAGGTACCATTACAGATTAGTTTTCTCCTATTTGGTGCCAGAGTCCCTGCCTACTATTGTGAGCTGCAGGCACGCACTGCCAGTTTGGAACCTTAATAATTTGTTTTGAGAGAACTGGGGTACCACTACAGAGAAGATGAAGAGCTTATTTTCTCCTTCTTCTCCATTGTCTGTGTCAGCATATCTGTCAGATGACATCCAAGTGCAGTCCGATGTTTTGCACACACCCATAGACTTGAAATACAGTGCCAATCGCAGCATGCAGTGATTTTTTTTTTCTCATGCTGAATCGGCATGAGAAAAAAACCTCGGGTAAGCACTGACCCATAGTATAACAATGCAATAGAGGAAAAAGAGGAGCGCATTGAATAGGACCTAACTGTTGTATGTAATAGTTCAAGGCCGGGAAGGCTACTCACTATTGATGGTTGTGCAACCCCGGTAAATACAGTTCAGTGAGGCCTGGCATGAGAGAGAAGAGAGAAGAAAGCTTTGTGGTTGTTGCAGAATACAATGACCCTGGCCGGCGGTCATGTGACTGCAAAGGGGACGTTCTCGTCTGACATCACCACAGGTCCCTCAATTCCTTCAACATTGTGGAGTACTTCCAATCGCCGAAACCGCTCCCACCACTCTACCACAAGGGGAGATTAATCATGCAGAAAGTGAGAAAGAATGCGGTTTGTGTAGGAGCGCTAAGGGAAAGGGATTTGGGCAAAAGATTAATAAATTTGTAGCAGGAACCTTTATTGAGATCTCTATAATCGCCACAACATGTTTCAACAGCCTGTGCTGTCATCATCAGGTGGAATCACAATAGTATAACAATGGAACGAGTGCTATCTGATAAAACATCACACAGCACTAGTCCTATATAAACATATATTACTGTATATACTCCAGTGTGACCAAACCCTAATGGTACCTTTACACGCGGCAACATTTCTATGGTGTCAACAGGTAACTTACTGGCTGCAGTGAAATCATGGAGACAAGGTTCTATCTTGTTGCTGTGTACAAATGATATAATCTCTCCATGATTTCACTGCAGCCAGTAAGTTACCTGTTGACACCCTAGAAATGTTGCCGCGTGTAAAGGTACCATTAGGCATAGTATTGTAACACTATAATACAGAACACACCATGATCAATTTGAAATCAGAGGTATATGGGGGTACAGCATTGGCTCACGGAAACTATTAGGCCCTGTGCCCATGTTGAGTTTTGGATGAATTTTTCAGCTCTGTATTTGTAATAAAAAAAAACAGGATTAGGTAAAAATGTAGAAGTGATGTACATTTTTCCATTACACTTTCCTTCTGATTGTTCCACTTCCGGTTTGGACTTAAGAATAATGAGGTAAAAAAAAAATCACCAAATACTCAACATGTGCACATGGTCTTACCTTATATTTTACTGTCAAATGAATTCATCCCAAATTATAATTATCTGATTGATTTCTAGTGACATGTTACCATCATTTAAATTAAGAACAGTTTTTACTGTGTAGGTGGCTATTTTTTAATAAAGGTATATTTTGTAGTTCATCTTCTTGTTGTGAGTCAGGTATTCATATCAGAATACAAGGTATTCTTCATCAGTGAAGGATTATTAAAATATATTAATAATTAACTGAAGTTATCAGAATCAATTCTTTTTCTTTTTTTCTTTTAGATTGAACTTTTAAGGAAAAAGGTCCACTACAAGGATTTACTTATTCAGCAGCTTCTGGAAAGAATAGCCATCTTGGAAGGAGAGGTAAAAAAAGAGATGTTAATTGCATCAAGACAAAAACACATATCTGTAGGTTGATAAACCTTAAAAAGCAGATCCAGACACACTGAATGGGATTGAAAATGAATAGTGTATTAAGAAATAATATACCAAGTTATGGGCACAAAATGAATATTTTTTAAATGCTTTTTATTTTTCTTCTGTCATATACCCTCAAAATTATAAAATTGAAGAACTTATCAAGACCTCTATTTTGTACTACTAAGCCTAGTGTGGTTATCAAACCCCTATTGAGTCACCAATGCTCTTCTGTATTCTCCCTGGTCACCTTCGCTGGAAGAAGCAAAGCAAACATGAAATCTGCAGCCAATCAGTAGCCACAATGTTGACCAACAAGTCCAATACATTCTCTTCCTCTAATAGAACTATTTTAATGTACTGTGCTTTTAAAATAATGGATAATCCGTTAATAGTATTTTTATTTTGTGACTAGGGATGAGTGAACCTGATCTTTAGTTTGGGGTTTATACCAAACACCGGGTGTCCGGGGTTCGGACTTGGACTTAAAAAGAAGTCTGTGACTGAGTTTGGTGTTCAGGTGCTGTTCATATTTTAATAAAGTTTGTTCAAAGGCTGCAGCGTAGCCCATCGTCAAGCTTTATTGCATGCTTAAGATGACTGTATGCTGCAGTGAACAATAAAGTTTAGAAAAACAAACAACAAAATGACGTTGGGCTCCTGCCTATTTTTGATAACCAGTGCAAGTAATCCTCCATACAGGCTGCAGCCCTCAGCTGTCTGCTTTAGCTTGGCTGGTTATCAATAATAGAGGGGATCACTTGCTGTTTTTTTTTAATTATTTATTTAAATAATTGAAAAATGGGTGGGCTCTGCCCGGCTTTTTATAACCAGCCAATTTAAAACAGACAGCCGGTATTATCAGAAAGGGCCATAGTTATTTGGCCCTTCCCAGCCTAAATATGACAGCCCACAGCCACCCCAGAAGTGGCACATTCGTTAGATGTTCCGCGATGACAATCAGGGTAAAGGTTAATAGGGTTGGTGTCAGCTGTATATTGTCAGCTGGCATGAAGCCCTAATGTTAGTAATGGAAAGGCATCTATCAAACACCTCTGACTAACCCAGCAAGTAAAAAGTTAAAAAGGATAAACACAGGGAAAATGTTTATTTGAAAACAATACACTTTCTATGTATATATAACATAATGTCATGGTACAGGCACAGGATTTCAGAAAGACTTAAGAATGAAGTACCCAAGGATAAGGGTGCAGCAATCACATTCCACCATCTTTAAACTAGTCTGTTATCCCCAAAAATATATTTAAATGGGCTGTACAGTGTTATAAGGGACTACTTAGCACTTGTATTTACCATACTAGTACTATACTGGCTACTGGTGATACAGTGGCTGAGAAAATAACTTTTAATTCATATGCAAATGAGGAGGCTTTGGTGCACCCTTGGTGTCACCAAGAGTTTCCTGCACCATTATGCCTTCTCATTTGCATGTTGGGGCCCTTCCCTTGCTTCCAATTGAGATTGCTCGCTTTCCAGAGCAGACACTGTCTGAATGCTGCCAGGGTGCGCACAGAAATGCAAGTACACAGTTGCTACACATGTTCTTTTTCCTGTCTTTTTTAATCTAACCTGGAAATAACATCAGTAGCATCAGGAGAAAGGACAAAACTGTCAATCAATGGTGAGGGTGGGGTTATACTGAGCTTATCATTTAGAAAGCTGGTAGATAAAACAATCATTTTATCAAAACTATAGCAAGAGGCCCAGTGAGTGACACATCACTGGAATGAAGTCCTCTACATCATAGTGCACTTAAATGTTTATTTCCTTTGGGTGTAATGGAACAACACAAGAAAACAGAAAAAAGGCAAATTGGAATTAATTTCACAAAAAACTCCAAAGATGGACCAGACAAAAATGTTGGCACTCTCAGCTTAATATTTGGTTATAGCACTTTGTTACCTTCCATTTCTTGGTGCTTCTTGAAGTATCTTTGGTATCATTGTCCTGCCGGAAGACCCATGATCTAAGACGCAAACTCAGCTGTCTGACATGCGGTCCTACATTGCAAACTAAATTCATTTGGTAATCTTCAGATTTCATGATGCCTTGCACATCGTCAAGTCACCCAGTGCAAGAGGCCACATAAGAACTGCATTACATCTTTATATCTCCACCATTTTTGACTGTAGGTCCTGTGTTCTTTTCTTTGTAGGCTTCACCCCATTTATTGTAAACAGCAGAATGATGTGCTTTGCAAAAAAAGCTCTATCTTGTTCTCTTCTGTTCACAAGACACTTTCTCAGAAGGACTTTGGCTTACTTACGTACTTTTTGGCAAACTGCAATCTAACTTTTTATATCTGTGTATCATCAATGTGGTCCTCCCAGGTCTCCTGCTAGAGCATTTTATTTCATTCAAGTCTTTGAACTGACACTGATGCACCCTGAGCATGCAGGACAGCTTGAATTTCTTTGGAACTTGATTGGGGCTGCTTATCCACCATCCAGACCATCCTGCGTTGTAACCTTCCATCAATTATTCTTTGCTGTCTAGGTCTAGGGAGATTAGCTACAGTGCAATGGGTTATAAATGTTTTGACTATGTTGAGTACTGTGGACAAATGGACATCAAAATCTCTAGAGAAGGACTTATAACTAGGGATGGGCGAATCTACTCACTAGGACTCGTTACTCGGCGAGTAGTAAGGGACTCGCAGGACTCGGTACTCTGCGAGTTTCCCAGCGTTTACTCGCACGAGTCCAATGCAAATCAATGGCAAACGCTGACAAAACTAGGATTGCCATTGTCTTGCATTAGGCTCGGCTACTGTGCCAGTGATAGCAGGGAAACTCGCAAAGTAACTGCTGTTACATTGCGAGCCGAGTCCAGCTGTCTGCTCTGTGTGCTGGCTGCCGCAGCTCCAGGGTCCTAGAGCCCGCCTGCTCACAGACATGATGTAGCAGTGCTGAGATTGTTCTCAGTCTGCTCATTCCCTGTGCATATACATCTATATCTATGCACAGGGAATGTAGCAGAGAGGACATCGTGTTTTGGACTGCGTCGGACAGAAGAGGATTTTTTAATTAAAGATGGAGTCCCTAATGGCTTTTTTTTTTATTTCTAATAAAAAATTTTCTCTGTGTTGTGTTTTTTTTAAAACAATTTAATAGAAATTCATGGCGGTCATGTCTAATATTGGCGTGAATGCCATAAATTTCGGGCTTAGGGCCAGCTGATAATACAAAGCTGGCCCTAACCTCTTTATTACCCAGCGTGCCACCGCCACCAGGGCCGCTGGAAGAGCGGGGTTCAGCGCCAGAGGATGGCGCTTCAATGAACGCGCCATCTTCTGGGGCGGCTGCGGGCTGCAATTTGCAGCGGGGGGTGCCCAGAAAGCTTGGGCCTCCCTGTGCTGCGGATTCCAGCCCCCAGCTGCTTAGCTGTACCTGGCTAGACATAGAAATTGCGCGGAGCCCCACGCATTTTTTTATAATTATTTCATGAAATTCATGAAATAATTAAAAAAAAGGGCTCCCCTATATTCTTGTGTCCGGCCAGGTACAAATAGGCACCTGGGGGTTGGGGGCAGCCCGTCGCTGCCTGCTGGATCCGGCTGGTTCCAGAAATACGGCGAAGCCCACGTGAAATTTTTTTCTGACAAATCCATAAAACAATGTAAATAAAAGGGACTGCATCTTTATTAACCCCTGGACCATGGGCGAGGGGTTAATAAAGATGCAGTCCCTTATTTAGGATTGTTTTATTGATTTTTCAGAAAAAAAATTACATGGGCTTTGCCGTATTTCTGGAACCAGCCGGATCCAGCAGGCAGCGACGGGCTGCCCTCAACCCCCAGGTGCATATTTGTACCTGGCCAGACACAAGAATATAGGGGAGCCCTTTTTTTTTATTATTTCATGAATTTCATGAAATAATTAAAAAAAAATGCGTGGGGCTCCGCGCAATTTCTATGTCTAGCCAGGTACAGCTAAGCAGCTGGGGGCTGGAATCCGCAGCGCAGGGATGCCCAAGCTTTCTGGGCACCCCCCCGCTGCAAATTGCAGCCCGCAGCCGCCCCAGAAGGTGGCGCGTTCATTGAAGCGCCATCCTCTGGCGCTAAACCCCGCTCTTCCAGCGGCCCTGGTGGCGGTGGCACGCTGGGTAATAAAGAGGTTAGGGCCAGCTTTGTATTATCAGCTGGCCCTAAGCCCGAAATTTATGGCGGTCACGCCAATATTAGACATGACCGCCATGAATTTCTATTAAATTGTTTTAAAAAAAACACAACACAGAGAAATTTTTTTATTAGAAATAAAAAAAAAAGCCATTAGGGACTCCATCTTTAATTAAAAAAATCCTCTTCCGCCCGATGCAGTCCAAAACGCGATGTCCTCTCTGCTCATCCCTGTGCATAGATATAGATGTCTATGCACAGGGAATGAGCAGACTGAGAACAATCTCAGCTCTGCTACATCAGGCAGCAGGCGGGCTCTAGGACCCTGGAGCTGCGGCAGCCAGCACACAGAGCAGACAGGACTCTTATCTGTGCGAGTTTCCCAGCGATTACTTGCAAAGTAAACGAGTCCAATGCAAATCAATGGCAAAACTAGGAATGCTTCAGGCTGAAGCTTCCGAGACACATCTGTGATTTGTAAATCGCACACTACTCGCTATTACTCGCTTCCCCATTCATTAACATTGGACTCGCTAGACTCGCAACGAGTAGCGAGTCCCGGGCTCGGACTCGCTAGAGTCAAGCGATTCTGAGTAATTTAGGATTCGCCCATCACTACTTATAACCTTGAGATTGTTGATATTTTCCAACAATTTTGGTTAAGACCTCATACAGTTCTCTTCTCTTCTTTCTGTTCTCCACACTTAGTGTGGCACACACAGAGACACAATGTAAAAAGTGAGTCAAGTCTCCCCTTTTTATATGGTTTCAGATGTGATTTTCATATTGCCCACACCTGTTACTTGCTACAGGTGAGATGGAACAAGTATCACATGCTTGAAACAAAATTGTTTACCCAGAATTTGGAAAACTGACAATTTTGTCTAGCCCATGTTTAGGGTCTTATGTGCAATTATGGTAAGTCAAATTTGCCCTTTTTCCTCAGTTTTTTTGTGTTGTTCCACTACATACAAAGGAAATAAACATGTATGACAAAACATGTTTCTGGGAAACAAACTATTTTCTGGAGCAATTTCAAGGGTGCCAACTAGTAATATACTATTACCATGCCATGGGAAAAAACCCCATTATGCACTGTAGTTATTTCTTTAAAATCTGTATCTAAAGATAATGATAAACCCAGAATGTCTTGAACTTTTGCATGGTGTGTAGCAATTTTTATTAAGTTAATATCTGCTATAATGTATTGAAATAATATTACAATATCATCCTAAATAATTTGTTTTCTATTTTAGAATAATGAATTACAAGACAAAATGGAATACCTACTGGCAAATCAACCAAAGGAAGCCCCAGAAACCAAAGATGCTTCAACTTCATGTGAACCTCCGCAAACGTAAGTAATAAGCATTTGGAAATAGGAAAACTCCATCATGATTCCTCTGCTCAGTAAATCTTTGATGCAATGAGTATGTAAAATAAAAATACAAAAGAGGAAGGCAGGCCTGGGTGATACCTGGTGGTCCAGTAGTGGGGGGTGGAATGCCCTTTATTAGACTAACCTGAACGGGTTGCACAACCATGATGAGAGCATGTGGCGTGAAGTTGACCCCCCTCGATCGTGTCCTTCCCAGGACGCTGGAGACCGGCGGGTTATTTGGTCCGTGTGACGTCACTGCAGGTCCTCAAGTTTGTGATCCACACTGTGGTCCTATGCAGCTCCTGCTGCCTTATCCTCAGAGAGGGATAGAATAGCCAGGGAAATAGTACATTAATACGATCTGCTAGAGCTCCAACTACCAGCAGGAAGAGGATCATTTTATGTCATTAAACAAACCTTCTTGATTCATAAGACATCACAATGTGTTTTGGAAGTATATCGCCATCATCAGGTATTAACATGAATTACAACTAGGGAGCTTTATATAGGGAGTTGGTCATTAGAATAACAAACTCACCATCTCTCGTAGCCGCCTGTTACACTTGTTGATCACCCTCACTGTGTCAAAGTTTTCGCTAATATCTACTCCATGGATGATCTTGCTCAGTCTGAAAATCCACAGCTGAACAATGTCAGCCTATTAAATGGTCCAGTGGCCAATGTAAAAGCTGCAACTTTAACTAAACAGTTACATGAAAAATGGAAAACCATTATCAAAAGTGATTTTTTGATATGGACCCTTTTAGGTAAGGCTGTAGAGGATTTAATGTGAGGGAATTGTAGTAGAGGTTTTAATTTTCTAGTAAGGAGTTAAAAAAGGAGCTATACGGCCTTTTAAAAATATGCACTGTTACACTTGGAAAGTCGCTGCCAGTCAGTGCTGACATTGTGTCGTGCTAATTTTTATTGTTACTTGAGCAGATTGTTCTCAGATGGGGCCACAAAAAGGCATAAGATTTTTATTTGGATCATAGCATTTACTTCTACTCCTTATTCAGACATCTGATTTTTTCACTTCCGTGTGTGGTTGATCATTGGTCCAGATCAAATATGGACATGCCTCATATTCTTTATTTTTGTACACATGATCCAAAAAAAAACAAAAAACACCAAAAAACTCAAACCGGACATATGAATATAACAGGTATGAGTTCTATCCATGAAAAACACAGACGTGAAAATCAGACATTTGAATGAGGCTTTAGGAATATTTTGTTTTTGCAGCTTTTTTGTTTAGTTGTGTAGAACATTGTTTTTGTCCAGAACACAAATTGCTATGTAAACAGTCTTAAAACGAGAATGAGAAAGGCAAGAACATCATAAAGTGGGTGTACTGGTATTTTATAAAGCCTAGAAATGTTTATCCTACTTTTATTGCATTCCTTTCTAGAAACTTGTGTCTTGCTTATTACAATCAATATTATGCTAGTTAACATTTCTAATGCCGCTCCTTATTTCAGCGTGTATTTGTTTTATCACAGCATGCTGAACAGATCATATTTGTTATATCAAAATCCTGCTTAACAAAGTTCTTGGTTTTTGGACAACACTTGCACAGAATGGCTTGTACTAAGTGGCACCAAATGAGTGATTTTTCACAGAGCCATACATGTATGGTTTGGGCATAGACATGACTTAAACACTACTGCTACACTACTTGGTAATAAAGAACATTTTTATAGAATTTCTGCAATGTCCTTCTATACTCTTACCTAGGTCTTATCTTTTACCTTTCCCTGCAGCGGGGTTTTAGAAATGTCGTACCCTAAATGCTACCAATTTGACCATCTTTCCCCTTGTTACTCAGGGAAAAAGTGCAGCCCCAACAACCACGGATAGTATTGGCAATTACTCAGTCCAGTAAGAAAATGTATAACTACGATCCAGAGGTAGGCAGGTAAGGATTGCTAATCTAAAGAACGCTATATTGGCTTCCTAGGAAATGCTGAGAGAACATATTGAGGTTTCATCACTGGTATGTATATGTCATGAAACACAGTAAATCCGCTCATTCATGGACAGTTTGAAGCCGGTGCCCGTTGGCTGGGCAGGTAAGACAAATTCCAATAAGAGCAAAGTAGGACTGCTTAGACCACGGATAAAATTCCAAAATGTCTTCCTTTATTAAGCACGCATTAAAACATTAGCGGTGAGGAACACATTGACATGTTTCAGCTGAGGAACACGTCTTAGCCATAACATGTTCGTAAACCAACTGACCTCGGTTTTTTTTGTGGCCGCAACTGCTGCAAGTGCTGGATCGTGGCAATACCACGCTTGCCACACTTGCCACAAGCCCCATAGAGAATGCATGGGGCTTGCTGCAAGTGTACTGCAAGTGCAGCTGTTATGCGGCAGATGCGGTTTTCTGTCCGGATCTGCCGGATCCGGACAGAAACGCTAGTGTGAAGGGCCCTTAACAGAGGTTAAAACAAATAGCCACTCCCACCAATGACATCAAAGTCAAATTGATCACACTAAACACCTGTGGAAGTCACTGGACTGTGCAGAGAGAATAGCTCTATTCCAAGGATAATACAATATACACATATATAAATACACAAAAATAAAAAACATAAAAATATGATCATGATGAAATTCAGGAAATATGCTGTCATGTTGTTATATTCTGACATATCTTGCATGCCAGGACTAACTGTATCAGAAAGGAGAAAAAAAAAGGGGGGGGGTAATATAATTTGACAAGTATTAAAGGGGAACTCTGGGATGTAAAAAAAAAAATGTACTGTCCCTGCCCTCCTGCATGATGAAGCTGAGCCGTCCACTGTAGTTCTAGGATGTCTGAATCAATAAAATAATATCTGCTCCTCAGCACCCACCCCTCCCTTATGGGACAGTAGGTCAAAGAGCAGATTCAGCTTAAAGCTGTTGTTGAGAACAGGGGTGTGTGGTGGGGCATGACTGCCACTTTTAATGCTCACACTACATGCCAGCCTCCATTCTATGCCACCCACACTCTATATGCCTGCTGTATGTATTGCTGTACTCTCCTGAGCTGACAGTGACAGCTGTACAAACATGCACACTGTCACTCAGCTCAGGAGAGTCGTGGAATACATACAGCAGGCATATAGAGTGTGGGTAGCAAAGAATCGTGGCTGACATATAGTGTGAGCATGGGGCCGGCAGCCACGATCCCTGTTTGTACACTAGCAAGAATTATGAGAGGGCTAGAATGTAGGATAATCATAGAAACCCTGGCGGCCACTCCCCCACCTCACACTCCTGCTATCTGCAGCAGCATGAGACTGAATTTGCTCTGTGACCTATTATCCAATGAGGAAGGGGAGAGTGCTGAGGAGTAGATATGATTTTATTGATTTATAAGTGATATATATAGATCCTAGAACTGTAGTGGACAGCTCAGCTTCATCATATAGAAGGGCAGCGACAGTACATTTTTTTTTTTTTTTTAATCTCCATGGAGTTCTCTTTTAATGCTTTATACTAGTCAAATTATATTACTTCCCCCTCTTTTTTTTTCCTTTCTGATACAGTTAATGCTGATGTGGCGCCCTGCTCACACAGGTAGCCACGGACTTCTCTAATGCACAGTTGGGTTTCCACAGCAGGTACCTACTACATGCAACATCTTCCACCCCGGCACAATAGGGGGGAGCTCCACTTGCTGCCTTTAGGCAAGATCCCCTATAAATACTGCTGCTGGGGAGGAGTTAGTCATAGTGTGCAGATGCTAGGAGAGCTGCGAAGATGTCCTGGTGGTCGGTGCCGCGGTTATAACCAGTGACCCGGAGTGCCCCTTCTACGTCCCGCAAGCCTAAGTGGGGACAGAAGGCAAGGAGCAGATAGCCAAGAGGGAGCAAGTAACTTGAGGGAGTTCGCCCAAAGAAGTACTGGGCATCGGGGAGATCCTTACCTGTGGGTTACTCTAGGACCACAGAAAACCCCGTCACACCGTGGAGGCTTCAGCCACCCGGTTTTCCATGTGAGTCAAGAGAAGGAGCCAGACACCACAATGCACCACCGCAGTGATCAGAGAGGGTAACCTGGAGATCGCACAGGAGGACAGACAGACACCAGAGTCAGGAAGAGAGAGGAGGCAAGTCTGGCTGCATGCAGGCTGTGCTTCAATCACTACACAGGAATAGAGGAGGCCTTATACCCACTTGCAGTGGGGACCCACGGTGCAACCTGGTCACCTGTCAGTGCCCTGGACAACTTTACCTGCGTACCATCAGTAAAAGGTAAAAGAGACTGTGCTGTGTGCGTGTGTCATTCCTCCTGTTCCCGGCCCCTCTCATAGACTGTTCTAACACTCCCCATTCCAGCCACAGCTCCCATCCAAGCTGCCCCTTCTCACTACGCTGCCCCAGAGGTCCAGTCCTACTTGTGGAGGACTTTACTACACTAGCCGCACTACCATCTACCTCCAGCGGACTGTGGTGGTGCTGGTGGACCATCACCAGAAACTACAGGTGGCATCCCGACAACACTGTATATAATCCCCTGTACATAGTACCCCTTTTTTGGAAGATAGGCCCAGGACACGGGGTCAGGCGCGGCCACCACTCCCCGTGACAACAGGAGCGTTAACCCTTGCAGCCTGACACCCGAGTACCCCAAAGCCTGGGCACAACACTGACTCACCACATTTTAGAATATTACAACATAACAGTATATTTTCTGAATTTTATCACGATAATATGTTGATGATTATATCATATATTGATATACGTTTCCTACTCTTGTGCAACCCCAGTTCATTACCTATGGGACTTGCGGTCATGTGTGGCAGTTGCAGTTTTGCCAGATCCGGCAAATCCGGCACTTGTGGCAAACTGTTTTTGACTTGCCGCAAGCTCCGGATCCTGCAAAACCGCAACTGCCACACATGACTGCAAGTCCCATAGGAAATGAATTGGGCTTGCCACAAGTGAGCCGTTACGTGGCAGATGCAGTGCAGCAAAGCTGCGAATGGCAGAAAAATGATAAACCAATGCAAAAATCGTATAAGAATCACACAAAAGGCGCTCTGCTGTAAAAATAAATAGCAAGTGCCGTGACAAAAACAGGGCCTTTTGGTTTATACGTTTTTGCAAAAAAACGTACAATAAGCTGTCTCACCCACTCCACGGTAGGCCCTGATAGAGACAGTCCTAACTCTGTCCCTAGATGCTACGTTAAAAACCTGCCAGTGTGTACACACCTCTGGACAGGGTGCGGGAGAGCACAGGACAATCTCACCTTGTAAGGCTGTGTGGATGGCAGCTCTGTGTGCAGACCTCATAAGGGAGGGGCAGGTGCCTCCAATATCTGCTTCCAATGTGTGCAGACTCATATTTTTTGCCTTCATGTTCACCCCTGCTGGTAACAGCAGATATTGGAGGCACCTGCCCCTCCCTTATGAGGTCTGCACACAGAGCTGCCATCCACACAGCCTTACAAGGTGAGATTGTCCTGTGCTCTCCCGCACCCTGTCCAGAGGTGTGTACACACTGGCAGGTTTTTAACGTAGCATCTAGGGACAGAGTTAGGACTGTCTCTATCAGGGCCTACCGTGGAGTGGGTGAGACAGCTTATTGTACGTTTTTTTGCAAAAACGTATAAACCAAAAGGCCCTGTTTTTGTCACGGCACTTGCTATTTATTTTTACAGCAGAGCGCCTTTTGTGTGATTCTTATACGATTTTTGCATTGGTTTATCATGTTTTTGGTGGGGATTGGTCGCAGTTCACACTGCTGCTTCCAATGTGTGCAGACTCATATTTTTTGCCTGAATGGCAGAAAAAGCTGAAGTGAAAGCAGCCTCGTGCTTGAGTCAAAACGCGTCAATGTGTTCCTCACCGCTGATGTGTTAATGCGTGCTTAATATAGGAAGAAAATTTGGAATTTTACCCATGTTCTCAGCAGTACTTCTTTGCTCTTATTGTAATGTATATATTGTGTCATGTTACTCATGACCTCTTCACTATAAACTCAGGAGTAAAATGTTCATTTTAGTGTGACACTTGAAGGGCAATGAAGGTTTGTAACCTTTAGTTTTCTTTATTACCTTGCATACAGTTTTTTTTGGGGGATAGCAGTACTGTTTTTGTTATAGTCAGATGCCATAGTGTAACTCTGCAGCTCCATAAAGCTATGTTGTATATCGTGCTATAACCGTGTAACCTTTTGTTCTACGGACCCCTGGGTATTGTGTAGTAAGAACAACATCCTGTTCTCTTCAGCATAGTAAGTAACATTAACAAAGAATAAATGGACCCACCCAAAACTGCTTTACATGTGTTTCTTTACTCAAATTGTCTCAGCCCGTCGTTCTCATTGTATATGATGATGGAAAACAGTTAACATGGAAAAATCTTATTGTTTCAGTGCACTGTATTTTCTCTTTACAGTTTTTCATCAGATTCACCTGCAAGTACCAACACCACCCCTACTACTGAGTAAGTTATAATCTGTAATAAAGACCATGTACAAAATATCAACATAGTAATCAATAAAAACATTCAGATGACTACGAAAAGAGGCTATAAATTAATTTCCTAAATATTGCTTGGAATCCAATCTTACATAGTCTATGACCACCACGGTCAGCATGTGCCTCCAAGGGCCTCATACAACTTGTAAGTCTCTTTCATGACGGTAATTCTCATGAGATTGGACATTAAGGTTCTAGCCTGTCTAGTCCTGGATAAATAATTATATGTTTATTGTCCTAGACCTAATACTAAAACATTTTAGCAATAACTACTAAATGGGCACTGTTAAGATACTTGAGATATTTTCTACTTGACTGAGGCTTCGGAATCATGGCTAGTGCTAGTTTTCTCCAAAATGTGAGTGAGCTGACCCCACTGTATGTAACATTAACACAGATTTAAACAAAAATTAAAGGGGTGATGAAGACAAACAATTGTACAATTGCTGCTCAGATCACCAGTTAGTATGTGGGGATTATAATCATAAATAAGAACAGCGCCTCACCAGCCGGTATGTTTCAAAAATCCATGTTTTTATTCCGTCATCTCAGCACGACGTTTCGGTCAGACGACCTTTTTCGTCTGACCGAAACGTCGTGCTGAGATGACAGAATAAAAACATGGATTTTTGAAACATACCGGCTGGTGAGGCGCTGTTCTTATTTATGATTATATACCTATGCCAGGTGGAGCTCCCTGACTGATGACGTGCACCCCCACTAGGAATTCATTGAGTTCCGATTGCCACATGGTGCTGTGGAATCTATAATTTGATAGTATGTGGGGATTAGAGATGAGCAAACCTGTTCGGGGCTGGATTTTCCATGGCACTGGAGCAAGCATCGCTGTGGTCAGGCACAGTTGGTATTTGCCCAGTGTGAACCGCATGCAGTGTTAGATAAATAAGGAACGTAGCTTAAGAGCGCTAAAACGGAGAACACAGGAGGGTCAATACTTATACTTAAATTTATTGTTAGATTCCACAAGCGTTTTAAAGGCGGATTGCCATCTTCCTCAGGTGGGAGTTACGTAGGCAAGGGGATAGTGCATTTTAAAGTGTTAGATCTGTTTACAATGGAGTTAAAAGCACAGTTTTTGGGTGTAGTGTGTTTCCAAAATTAAAAAAATATATCCCTGCCCTCCCACCCCCAGAAGTTTATGGCTGGCTGTATGTGAGCGGAGAGCCGAACCACCAATCAGTGACTTCAATCAGGTTTGGGTCAAGTCCAGGTGACGAACAGTGAGCAAAAAAAGTCCGACAGCACCACCCTAACCCAAACTTTGATGTGTCCACTCATCTCTAGTGGCGATATAATATCAAATGAATGGTCATCCATGTAATGCATGGGGGTGGAGATCTACCAGATCTAAAGCCATTCCTGTTAGCAGCTCTTTGCACATTGAGGAGGATCTTTAGCTGGGGATCTCCACTAACAGGATTTATGGAATGGCTGACCTAGGTTTACATGTGATGTACATTATTTGACCTGCTCAAGTCATCCATAAATTGCTGGAACACTTTGCCTAAATGTTGAAATAAAGTTTTCTTTGGATTTTTCAATGTCTTCAGCATTTTTTCCTGACGTTTCCATTCCAGCAGTGCTTCTAAAGTTTTGCTGCTTCTTTATTTTATCTTTATTTTTTTATATAGCTGTATATGAAATCATTGTCCAAAAATCAAACTTTTATTCTGACCAGTGTGATCATTTTGAACAACAGTATATATGTTTACATTCATCCACATAATACGAATGATTATTTTATAGCAGAGGCGGGGAACCATTTCTCTGTCGAGGGCCATTTGGAAATTTCTACAATCCTTCAGGGGCCATACAAAATGACCAACTTGAAAATTACCCGCTATAGTTGGTTCAACAATCAAATCACCCCTACTGTGGTGACTGGGGCTGCTTCTCTTTGGCGTGGGTGATATTGGTCATGTTGCTTCTCCACTGTTTTTCGACGTTTGCTAAAGCCCTAGACATCACAGGAGAGGCTGGGAGCATATATGTCACTGGGGAGGCCGGTGCTGGGGCATAGAGGTCACTGGAGTCCCTGCACTTTGTGTATCTCGCTGTAGATTGTAAGCTCTTTTAGGCAGGGTTACCTTTATTTTTGCTTTATCTATTGTATTGTATTTTTTACATTGATTCTATTCTTATTGTATTGTATTCAATTATTGTACTGCATTCTTTCTCTACTGGAATTACTGTATTATATTGTGTATGTTCTTACTGCATTATACTGTGTATTTTCGTTTATTACCCTCTGTATTATAAAGCGCTGCGGAATATGTTGGCGCTATATAAATAAAGATTTATTATTATTATTATTATTATTATTACTGGAGAGCTGGATTTAAAGGGCAGAAAGTCGGCAAAACATATCTGAAGCCTGAGCACTGAGGTCCCCAGGATTCTGCCTTGGGGCCGCAAAAAAGTTATCGAGGGCCGCATTTGGCTCTGGGGCCTGAGGTTCCCCACCCCTGCTTTATAGTCTGACAATGAGAGATTATTCTGTCTTAAAACTATAGGGGTAAAGATTTTTTCATGTATTGTGTACACAATTATTGCATAACAATCATTTATCCCTCTTTTTAATAGGATTGATGGCTGCCAAGCAAATGGCATAGGACCTGAAACTAAAAAACCTCCTCAAAGATCATACACCCCTTACATGAGAGTCCTGGAGCTAAGTATGAAGAATAAAGTGTCCTAAATTCAAGATCAGTCAAGAAAAGAAACATTCCACCGAAAATCTTTCCACTTCTTTATTCAGACTTAAGTGTTTACCACAAACAACTCTGCAATCTGGCACATGCAGGCAACTGCAGCAAGACAATTTTACAGTATCCAAAATAATCAGGTGCCAAAAATGATCTAAATAAATATTGTATTAGGGCTATTTGACATTCGAGGAGTTCATGGGTATGAATTTGAACAAGAAACAGTTTTTTGCACTCCACTTTGGGTGTAGATGATACGCACCTGTCATTGCTATATTGATCTTTTGTGCAAATATAGCGCGCTTCACTATGAGATGATATCCCTGTATACACTGTCTATTGTTGCACTGTCCACTTTTATACTGCACTTACTGTATATTATTTAAGATGTATAACTCCTGAACAAGCGTGATTTATCACAGCTCTTTGAAATGGCACCCAAGTTGCTTTTTTCTACAATTCAAACTTCTCTAGACCCCAAAATATATCATTCAGCTAGTATTACATTACTCAATTATTCCTTTTTATCATGAAATTTGTGATATACTTCTTTGGAAATTACATGTTTTTATGTTCCTTAAAGGGTACCACCACCATTTTAGTTAAAAGATGTTTCTGTATGATGAAATTAAAGGCATAAGCGCATATCACAATTCATGATGATGACAGCACAGCTCCTGACATACATTAATCACCAAGTCATCCCAGCTGACATAATTGATAGGTGGTCTAAACATGTTGTTCCGATACATCATGGGATTTATAGCATAGTATAAATGAATAAATTGCCAGATCAGAGCTAATGGCCCGGTCAGACGTAACGACCGCAGTAGCGATCCCGATAACGACATGGCTCCCGGGATCGCTGATGAGTCATTATCGGTATCGCTACTTGGTATTCAAACACGCCGATCTATACAACGATATGTCCACCCTAGCGATTTCTTCAACGATTTTGTTCAGTCATTGTATTTCCTTCTCACATGCGTGTTGCCAACGATATCGTCGGTAAGGTGTCAAACACAGCGATACAGCGTTCCCAGCGGGAGCGCAACGACCAAAAAATGAACCAGGAGGCTGTGTAACGATTGCCGATCTCGCAGCAGGGGACCAGATCGTTACACCCTGTCGCACGTAGCGATGTCGTTGCTGAGATCGCTATTGCGTCACAAAAGTAACGATCTCGTTAGCGATCTCGGTATGTGAGACATACCCTTAAGAGACAAGATGGTGTCTAAAGGGATGAAAACAATAGTCTCCACTGTAGGGAAATAAGTACAAAGTGCAGAGTGTCACCAACCTTTGGGTGACGTTGTTAATAAAACTGGGAATGCTACTTTAAGTAAAAGTGAGCTATTGATTTCCTTACAAATGTGGAAATGATCCAAGATAAATTGTTGTAATTCATTGGTTCATTAAGGTACAAATATGTTTAAAGGTGTTGTCTAAAGAATGTGGCCCTTTATTAATGTTATTTTGCTCTTGCTTCTAAAAATAAGAGTCGAATACCTTATAAGAGAACATATATTAACCGTGTATTTTCTTGATACTGATGTGCCTTATTAAAACTGCATTAAAACTTTATAAAACTATAGTGCATATGTTTATGTAAGGAAAATGATTGTATTTAAACTTCAGGTCAAAAGATTTTCTTATAAGAGACATATATATTTAAAGTGAACCTGTCACCCCTTTTGTGCACCTCTTCCCAGCACCTTAGACATAGTGTAATTGGGGTTCTGAGAACCCCTTTATACCCCAAGACTGGCACTTGTTCAGAAATGAACTTTGGATGTGTCCCGCACCGTATGCTCTTTCCGGTCGGGGGGGATAGGGCTCACATCAGTCCGAGCCGCCCCGCCGCCTGTAAAATCCGCCTCAGTGCCTTTATTATTCCGCCCCTCCTGTGTCTGTATGGGAAGCAGTCACGGCATTCGCACCTGCGCAGTGGCGTGGGTCAATGTGCTCTCTTGAAGCCGCAGTGACCAAAGTCTAGCGAGATTGGTGAAGTCTCATGAGATTTTGTGTGGCTCCAATAGAGCACAGTGACCCGTGCCACTCCAGACATAGGAGGGGCCGCATATTACAGGTGGCGGGGAGGGTTTTACAGGCGGCGGGGCGGCTCGGACTGATGTGAGCCCCATCCTACCCTACCGTGAAAAGCTCATTACCCTACGACGCGCAACACATTCAAAGTTAATTTCAGAAGTAATCAGGGGCCAGTCTGGGGTTATAAAGGGGTTACCAGAATCCCAATGACAGTATTATTAAGGTGCTGGGCAGAGGTTATAGTGCACAAAAGGTGGCAGGTTCACTTTAAAAGATTTTATCAATCACTGCCTGAAATAAAATAGACCACAATAACATAGCTGTAGACATGCACTATACAAAGATTTAAGATAAATATGCCTTAAATAATAAAAGAAAAAAGTAATAGACTTAGTTATGTCGCAACAAATAACATTACCCATTAACAATATTTTATGATGATGTAAAGGAAATGCAGAATGCTGGAGTTCAGTTTAGCTCTATTTAAAGTGAATTTGTCAGCAGGTTTTGCTATGTAATCTGAGGACAACCTTAGGCAGGGGTTAAAAGACAAATCAATGATTTGTCACATGCCACCTCCTGTGCTTTGGTATACTTAAACTGAGCGTTTAATCACAGGGACATTATCATTGCTGTGACTAGATAACTCATGCAATATTTTCCAGCTCTTCCCCTCTTGTGATTAGCAGCTCACATATTTTCTACCTCCGGTGCATTGCTAAATCTAAAAACACTGATTGTGCCAGAACCACAGCACCTACTTATATAGGTGATACATAGATGGATTCAGGGTCTCTTTGCGTACATAATGCTGCTCTTAGATGAGGTTGAAAAAACCTGCTGACGGATTCCCATTAAGTATATGGCTTTGAATGGTGTTTGTGTAATCTTATCATGTTTGTGTGATAGAGCAAAGTGAAACTAGATTGTAAGCTCCTCTTGGGGCAGGGACAGATATCCATGTATTCTCTGTAAAGGCACTGGAAATACTTTGTAATGTAGATCAGCCATTGTGTACTCTACACACTCATGTGGGAAAGGGAAGTGACTACAATGTCATTTGGTATGTTTGGTTAATGAATAGCTTAGTTAAGGAACCACTCTATGTTTATTTTCCTCATTTCACTGCTGGAGTGTGTTTTAGATGTAAGTTCCCAGCCCCATCTTATACTCACTCTCCAACGTTTTCCTCTGTTTCCAACATCGCTCTGTTCGGTCTCCTGTGATTAGTTACCTACCGGCAGCTGCAGTGTTTCATGGAGGTCACAACATAATACATCTCTATGGGAGCCTCGTTCTGGCTCTTGCACCGTAACTTCTGACCTCCAGCCAGTCAGAAGCTATGGCCACAAGATGGCGCCGCGGGACTAGAGCAGCTCCAAAAAGTAATGATGATGCTGTATATGACAGGGGGCAGGGGGCTTACATTTAGAGCTCCACTGCAGCGATGAAAAGACAAAGTGCTGGAGTGATGCTTTAATGTCCAGTATTCTGCATCTTCAACTTGCATGAACCTCAAAAAGATATAAGGCCATGTGCACACTTTCAGTATTTGAGTTTTTTACCTCAGGATTTGTAGACAAAACCAGGAGTGGAGCAATCAGAGGAAAAGTCTAATAGAAACACCTGCACCACTTCTGTACTTAATTATCCACTCCTGGTTTTGGCTACAAATCCTGAGGTAAAAAACTCATCAAATACTCAGTGTGTGCAGGCCTAAGGAAGAAAATACTAGGTATATCTAGAAGTTAGAGATGGTTGGGAACTAGAACAACATCAGAAGCTAATGGAAATATTAGCCTAGACTTACTATACCACATAACTACACTCCTCAACACCTAAATTGTAACAATAAGTAAAACTCATGAAATGATGAAATCACAGGATCGATAGTCAAAATAATGATACACAAATGATGAAAAAATAGAAACAAAATTTTCAAAGCATCTCAATTTATTCAGCAGAAATACACAGAAATCCATTTACCTGCCTTGGCTGACTGAGGAATGTTCTGTGACAATGAATGCACTTGAGCAAATCATCAATATCCGCTGCTGGCAGCTTCCTTTGTAATCGCCAACCAGTAACATCCCAGATGAGAGACAAGTTCTGAGATGCTGAAAGTTATCAAGTTATGGTAGCACCTTTAGGCTATGCAGGCTACTCACAGTAATATGAGCAATGTGTGGCCTTATGTCATCATATTGAAACTAAAACAGCCTCTGTGACACTTTGCAAAAACCCATATTATGGCTCTGCATAACTTTCATGAACAGATAATACAGCAATGTGCATGAGGCCTTATGTAAATATTTTTTCTAATAAAAACTAATATGAATAAATTAATTTGACTGTGAATTGCCTGTCCGCCCTCCTGGTTTGTCTCTTATTTCTATTTTGTTAAATAACAATACATGAGCATTTTTTTACGTTGAACACTCTGTTGTACCATACCTCACTTATTACTCCTAGATATGTAGAATTAAATGGACAACTACGGTAGGTGTAGGTGTCCCTGCATTGTCCAATCAGTGCTGTCAGGAGCTGTCTGTATAGCAGGGGTGGGGAACCTTTTCTCTGCAAAGGGCCATTTGGAAATTTAGAATATCATTCGCGGGCCGTATAAATTCGCGCACCGGTACAAGGTGGCCAGAGGTGCACGGGTACATGGGGGACAGAGGCGCACGACACACGGGTACACGGGGGCCTGAGGCACACGACACACGTGTACACGGGGGGCCAGCCTCCCTGTCTCCCCCACAGCCTCCCTGTCTCCCCCACAGCCTCCCCACAGCCTCCCCCACAGCCTCCCTGCCTCCCCCACAGCCTCCCTGCCTCCCCCACAGCCTCCCTGTCTCCCCCACAGCCTCCGTCTCCCCCACAGCCTCCCTGTCTCCCCCACAGCCTCCCTGTCTCCCCCACAGCCTCCCTCACAGCCTCCCCCACAGCCTCCCTGTCTCCCCCACAGCCTCCCTCACAGCCTCCACCACAGCCTTCCTGTCTCCCCCACAGCCTCCCTCACAGCCTCCCTGCCTCCCTCACAGCCTCCCTGCCTCCCCCACAGCCTCCCTGTCTCCCCCACAGCCTCCCTGTCTCCCCCACAGCCTCCCCCACAGCCTCCGTCTCCCCCACAGCCTCCCTGTCTCCCCCACAGCCTCCCTGTCTCCCCCACAGCCTCCCTGTCTCCCCCACAGCCTTCCTGTCTCCCCCACAGCCTCCCCCACAGCCTCCCTGTCTCCCCCACAGCCTCCCTCACAGCCTCCCTGTCTCCCCCACAGCCTCCCTGTCTCCCCCACAGCCTCCCCCACAGCTTCCCCCACAGCCTCCCTCATAGCCTCCCTCACAGCCTCCCTCACAGCCTCCTCCCTGTCTCCCCCACAGCCTCCCCCACAGCCTCCCTCACAGCCTCCCTGTCTCCCCCACAGCCTCCCCCACAGCCTCCTTCACAGCCTCCTTCACAGCCTCCCCCACAGCCTCCCTGTCTCCCCCACAGCCTCCCTCACAGCCTCCTTCATAGCCTCCTTCACAGCCTCCCTCACAGCCTCCCCCACAGCCTCCCTCAAAGCCTCCTTCATAGCCTCCCTCACAGCCTCCCTCACAGCCTCCCTCACAGCCTCCCCCACAGCCTCCCCCACAGCCTCCAGCAAAACTTACCATTGAGCTGTGGATGTGGAGCAGGGGTGCCGGAGCCCGGAGGGCACATCTGCAGGACGCTGCCTGCGGGGAGTAGCTGCGGGCCTGCGGCAGCTAGCGGTGGGCACCGCCATGTTCTTTGTGGCCGGCGCCCACTAACAGTACAGCCGCTCGGTGGAAGCTGAGACTTCAACATAATGGCCGCGGCTAATTGGAGACCGCGGCCATTGTGTAGAGGTCTCAACCTCTATTGACCGGCTGTACAGTTAGTGGGCGCCAGCCACAAAGAACATGGCGGCGCCCACCGCTAGCTAGCTGCCGCAGCTTCTCCTCGCCAGGGCCGGGCGGCGGTCGATCGCCTAGCTGTCGTCCCGGCCCTGGCGGGCCGGATGAGATAACGTGGCGGGCCGGATCCGGCCCGGGGGCCGGACGTTCCCCACCACTGCTGTATAGGGACATGCACCTTTGACAAAGGAATACCACCGAGTTGTCAAGATAGGACAACACAGCTTTAAAGGATGTAATTCGCCTTAACTAGAAGTAGGCTTATGGCTGAACCATGGTTGCATGATGGATCATATGTTGTAACATTTGTTTGCCGACAAGGACATTCACATTTTCGTCCATATTGGCTGTTACAGTCATTTTAACTGGCCATACATGATCAATGATACCTGATTAAGAACGAATTATATTTCTGAGAATGTTTTGATAAGGAATGATCATTCATAAGTAATTTAACTTTAAAAAAATGCCTGATCTCTTTCCATAAAGTGAAAGTGTGTCATTAGTTGGCCAAAACGAATGAGTATAACAAAAATATTAGAATCTGAGAGTCCTCAGTGGTTGATACCTTTTAATGGCTAACTGGAAAGATGGTAAAAATAGCAAGCTTTAGGGACACTGTGGCCCCTTCGTCAGGCTAATAATGACATAAATTCTGAAGACACACACACATATATATATATATATATATATATATATATATATATACATACATAAGCAGTGTTAGATGATGTAGTAAATACGACAGGTGACATAAAGCAGAGTCAGGCTAGGGAGGGGAGAGGAGCTGGGAAAATAAAGTCAATATTCTAAGAGAAGCACAAACATTTCTTAGAGTTCCTAGTCTAATATGAAGAAGCTCCTTAAGAAAAACTGCTCCTGGAGTGTTATTTTATGAAGAATACAAATTGGAGACATGTAGGGAGTGGTGACAGCTCCGATTTAGGAAAGCTTATTTGCAAACAATGAATACATCCCCACATATATGAAATGTTTTCAAGGTACACACTGTCTCTCTGTATATACATATATATATATATAGAAAATATTAAGTATGAATATCGTACAAATCTTCAACAAGCGATAATAGATCTTTTACATTGCTCAACCTATCGCTCATGTACTTAGATATATATTACATGCTCAACCTATCGCTCATGTACTTAGATACATTGGACACATACTGTATCTATATATGTAAACTTTGCCTCCAATGTACATTTATTTATAACCATAATAAAAAGAGTATGTGTTAAAACAGATTATTACCATGTAAATACTGCCATGTGCCTTAAATGCAACTTTCTTAATATTTTAATATTCACATGTAAGTTTTTTGATATTTTGCAATGTTACATTATGCAGACTCAATACTATAACATCTATATTTTGGTAAATATCTGTATTTTTTCAATTACAATCCTGCTGAAATAAATATTCAAACTACTTGAACAACTACGGTAAATGCACATGTATGTTTTGTGAAGTTTTATTCAATATAAATGATGTGGTTTCCACTAGGTCGGTCACAGTTCTGCATCTGCGAACGTCTTTGTGCCAAATTGTTCAAAATTGCGATCGTGGTTCTTGAATATGTTATGATTCAAAAATGTACTTTTTTTTTCTTCTTCAATCTGTCTTGCGACTTTTCTACACCAAAATTGCAAAAACGTGCAAAATCGAAAACTCCACCAGAAACCTTAAAAAACTGGGGATGGGATGGGCGGACTGAAGTGAGAAGAATTAAAAAAATGCCACATTTGATTAAAGTGTTATTTCATGAATCTGTTGAAATTTTCAAAACCATGTACCGTATTTTTCGGACTATAAGACGCACACAGGTTGTTTTTAAAGGTGGAAAATTGTGATCATGATGCACTATTAATGAGGAACGAATCTGCTGCTGACACTTATCAGGGTAATGCCCCCAAATTCTGTACTAATGTCCGCCATCCTGGGCCCCTTCCAGGATTAAGGTACCATTACACGCTTCAATCTTGAAACAATCTCACTAACGATCTCGGGGGCGCGCGGTCGTTAGGACATTGTTTTGACATCATTGGTGAGATATCACACGTGTAGATATCGTGGATGACGCACCAACGATCCAGCGAGCAGGTATCGTTCGCACAACCCAGTGAATGATACTTGTTCCTTGATGTGAATGGGCGAAGTCGTGAACCACATCGTTATCGCAGTGTCACACTGACCAATGCAGCAGATTGGCTGATCGTGGATCGTCTGATTTGAGAACATGTTCTGAAATCTGCGAACAACGATCCAACAATTTATCGCAGTCGTATCTCGGTGTTACAGGCAACGACGTCCTAACTATGTAATTTCAACGCCTCCAAACCTATGACGTTTGAGCGATATCATTCACGATATCATACAGTGTAACGGTACCTTAAAATGGAACTCATCCTGGTATATATGTCCCCCATCCTGGCATATGTTCCCCTATCCAGATATATATGTCCCTCATTCAGATATAAATGATCCCCCATCCTGGTATATATGTTCCCTATCCTGGAATATGGCCTCCATCCTAGTAAATATGGCCCCATGCTGGGATATGGCCCACTTCCAGGTATGTATGGCCCCCATCCTGGAATATGACCCATCCTAGTATGGTATGTTTGCTATTAAAGAACAGAGGAGCAGGGTGCTGGCACTGGCAAGTGTATCAGCATCGCACTCATGCTGAAATCACTGGCACAAATATGAGTGATGACAGGGATAGAAGCACATGTACCTTAGAAGCACAGTGCATCGCAAAATTCCTGGGCTCACTGATGTCAGCATGGCCCTGCCATCGTGTTAAAAACCAGGAAGTGGATGGACTCCTGTCACTTTTCTCCAAAATTTGAAGGATAAAAAGTGCGTCTTATACTCCGAAGAATACGGTATATTTTTGTTGTTGAGCAAAAAATTAAAAATGAAGGTGCCAAGGAAAAGTTGTAAAAATTGCTATCAAGTTGTTGGGGACAAATAAAAAAGACTTAAAAAAGAAAGACAACTTAAAATATAGGGGAAAATGTATAGAAAATAAGGCGGAAATACTACAGCTTCTATAAGGCCGGAGTCACACTGGTGTATGGCATGCTACGTGAGAAATGCAATACATTAATGACCCTTTGCTCAGGTTCTGCTGCATTATACTGTGATCTGATCCTGCGATTGGATCACAGGTGTGAAGCAAAGGGAGAGCTTAATCTCTCCATCTCCTCCTCGGCGTATATGCAACGGTTGTACGGACCGGGGGAACCCAAACAACCGGGCTCAGTCATGGGGTTGTCACGGTGGCAGTCCCGGTCGTCATGACCATGACCAAGCATGAAAAGGGCATATTTACAGGGGATTAAAGTCTATTGTGATGCCACCTGTGGATTCTGGTCAGGGTGACCAGAGCTGCTTGCAGTGAACCCCGGGGAATAGATGTTCATCTACTACGACCTGGAAGTCGACTGTAGATTCGGGGATCCTCTGGCCAGGATTCTGTGGTGACCTACCCACTGGTCCCACGCTGCTCCATGAAGAACATTGAGTAGCATAGCTTAGCTTTTTTAGGCTTTTTTCTCTAATCATTTGAATGGGTGATAAATGCTGAAAGAATTGATATGATGCAAATTTGCTTCAAATTGCTTCAAATTTGTAAAGGCCGGTTTACACATAGGAAGATCGCTAATGAGATCGCTTCTACGTCACCGGTCTTGTGATGTAGCAGCAACCTCGCCGGCGATCTCGCTGTGTGTGACACCTAGCAGCGATCGACTTCCCCGCTGGGAGATCGCTGATCTTTATTGAATGGCCTGGCCAGGCTGCATCGCTGTGTGTGACAGGCAGACTTACCAGCGATCCCCAGCCTGTGCCCGAGACCCTGAACGATCCCAACGACCGTCGGGTGTCGGAGCATCGCTGGGTGATCGCTGGTGAGATCTGCCTGTATGGCATCTCACCAGCGACCACGTAGCGATGCACCAGCGATCCCGGTCAGGTCGGATCGTTGTCGGGGTCGCTAGTGCATCGCTACGTGTAAACCAGCCTTAAGGACAAAATAAGCAGCGTGTGCATCAGATTTCAGAAATTTCATTTACTTTGCATTGTACAGTAAAGGGTCATTCCATGTCAAGTGAACCAATGATTATTACCTCTATATTTTTAATTCTTTTGAGATTTTGTTATTTGATAATAGCATGTCAGACAATGCAAAATGTGAAGAGAAAAATTTTTTAAAAAATGTATTATTTTTTTAAATGATTTTCAAAGTTCGGAAAAAGTGCGAATTTCGCTGTTGCCTGCCTTTACGTTTCTCCTCATAACTAAGGCTAGGAATAAGATGGAGAGACAAAATAAACACCATTCTACTCAGAACTATACAGGCTTTCACCAGATATGTCACATGAGGATCTTTGTTAATATTTTACCCATGTGATCGCAAGCGCAAAACTTTAAAACGCATTTCCGAAAAATCGGCGCGCTTTAAATATTTCAAAAACTGCCCATGTGTCTGCTTTGCTCTTAGCCACATCTGTACCAAATTTCAAGTTGGGATCATGATGGGATCATATTTTAAAATATTTTACTATTAATAGCGTCAATGGGTTATTCCATATCAAGTGATCTAAATATGAATATTTTTTTTTACCTGACGTCTTTAGATTTTTTTTATTTTTTTTCCTTTATGAAGTACTACTTTAGTTAATTACAAATTAAAAGTTTAGAATTTTTTTCTTCATCAGTTAATTTTTTACAGATTTTTAAAGTTTAAAAAAAGTGTGAATTTTGGCCCGGTATGACTTTACATTTTTTTATCTTGGGCTAGAAATAAGATAGAGAAACAAAATTAACACCATTCTACTCAGAACTGTCCAGGCTTTCACCAGATATGTCACAAGAGTATATTTGTTCATTTTAATTTTTTACCCATGGGAACGCAAACGCAACATTTTGAAACGCATTTCCGAAAACGTTTTAATAAAAATTTTCCAAAACTGCCCATGTGTCTTTTATGCTCTTAGCCACATCTGTACCAAATTTCAAGTTGGGATCGTGATGGGATCATATTTTAAAATATTTAACTATTATAGTGTCAATTCAAAAATCTTGAATTCAGATCTGTTCAACCTGTGGTCTAAAAGCGTGGGGTCTATATTTATCAAATCCATTATTTTTAGACATTACTGTATTATTTTGATATGTTACAGCTTAGAAGCAGGAGAGGACATATAGGAAAAAGCTTTGTTAGGGCTCAACCTGAGAAAGCACAGGGATAGACAGTAAATGCAGAGCAGATGATAGGCCAGCAGCTCTGTCAATCATGTTAAGTGTCTACCCACTGCATTCAGGAAGTAAGACAGCTCGTTCAGACCTTTCATGTCCTGACATGTCTGGACATCTTCACTCCTGAACAAACAATAGTCTGTACAAAGCCATCAAGGCTGTGTACTAAAATATGGGTGAGTAAATATATTAATAGTTTAATGCTTTTATTATTAAGGGCCAATACACACAGTGCTATTCTTAGGGATCATCATTCAGAAAAAAAGCCCCATTGATTTCTATAGGGTTCACCACATGCAGTGTTTTTGGAAACACTCAAGAGTGAGTAAATGACTGCTTGAACTACTTTTTAATCGCTGCAATAAACGCAGCATTTATCATTTATATAAAAAAAAGCTGCCATTTTTTTCACTATCGATTAAAAAACTAACGCATATGTGGTAAAAACTTGGTAGAAAAACAAGGTGCCAAAACTGCAGCGTGTATCTGCAGACAGAAAAAACTGTGCGCGCTAGCCCTAAAACTCACTTTATAGTAATACAGTTCTATCTCAAGTGTACTGTAAATCTTTATTTTTATTACCTATCTTCCTTACTTAATATTAACTGTATTTTTCCCACACAGCAATATCTGCTACTTCTCAAGAAACAGCATTTTATCATAGACACTGTTGCAATCCTTTTGAAAAAATATGAATATGATTGGCGCTGGTGGCTGCTACTGTACTCTCCAAAGATTGTGAAAATGAAGAAGAAGAATTGACTTTATTGCAGCCTTCTGGTCCAGCGCCATCCTTTGTGTATCCAAGAAAGCCAGACATTTTAAGGGTATGTGCACATCTGATGTTTCTGCATCTTTGCAGACCGACCGGGAACCGGTGGAGAATGGCAGATACTGAGTTTTCTGAACTCGGCAGTGTCCCTGGTTTTGTTAGCGTTTTGCTAACGATTTGCGATCGGGTTATTAGCGTTTGGACAGCGTGTTCTTGGCGATTTCCCCAGCGTTTTTCTTAGCGAGTTCCAGACTTGTTCAGCTGGAACCGCTGGAAAAACGCTGAAAAGAAGTCACTTGCTCTATCTTTGAAAACCAGTGGAAAAACGGTGAATAAACTGAAAACGACCAGAAAAAAAACGTTCTAATGTAGACAACGTTTTCTAAACTCCATTGACTAGCATGTTAATCCAACCAGTGGCTAGGATTAACATAAATTAACATAAAACTCTGCGGAAACTGCCGACGGAAAACGTTCATAAACAGCCCACAAAACGACTGATGTGCACATACCCTAAAAGTGCACAAAAATCAGATTTTAACTCAGGCGGAGCCTAACACCGTGACAGGCCGGACATACTCTTTGACGCACAAGGAAATGGCGATTGCTAGTAAGCGTTTATGGACAAGATTACATTTCACCCACTAGAAGGGACAAATTGATAAAATGCCACTTTAAAAACATACTATTAATTGTTTGATTAGTTCATAATTTATAGAACTATGATTTAACTACTGTACTATTCTTATTAAACACTTCATAAATCACATGTTTAGTGATAGAATAGAAAACAAATTTATATGTATAAATAGGGGTTAACATTTTTGGTTCTTTTAATCTTGTTTAATCAAACTCGAGGATATGATCACCTTTCTTCTTTTGGTTTGTTCAATACATTCAAGTTGAAAATGCTGAGCGTTGTGTTCTGATGATTAAGATGTATTTATCCTGGCACTTATGGGATTTGTTTTTTGTGTTTCTTTTTTGTTGCATATAAATGTTTTATTCAATAAGTTGTGATAACTCATACAACCATAAAATAAAAAATATATAAATTTGACAGGTCCCAAGTTGAATCTCTGCACAAATATAACCAAGAACACAATCAGTCATTTTTTCACAATTGCCCGTCAATAGTTTGAATTTGATATAAAGAAACATAGTCTTGTAACATATCAAATGAAAGCTGTTACCGTTCTGAGTAAAATGATGCCTCTCCCACTTCATTATCTTATTTCTAGCCTGAGATAAAAAAAATGTAAAGCCATACCAGGTCAAAATTCACCCTTTTTTAAACTTTAAAAATCTGTAAAAAATTAACTGATGAAGAAAAAAATTCTAAACTTTTAATTTGTAATTAACTAAAGTAGTACTTCATAAAGAAAAAGAATAAAAAAAATCTAAAGACATCAGGTAAAAAAAAATATTCATATTTAGATCACTTGATATAGAGTGACCCATTGACGCTATTAATATTAAAATATTTTAAAATATGATCCCATCGCGATCCCAACTTGAAATTTGGTACAGATGTGGCTAAGAGCAAAGCAGACATATGGGCAGTTTTTGAAACATTTAAAGCGCGCCGATTTTTCGGAAATGCGTTTTAAAGTTTTGCGCTTGTGATCACATGGGTAAAATATTAACAAAGATACTCTTGTGACATATCTGGTGAAAGCCTGCACAGTTCTGAGTAGATTGGTGTTCATTTTGTTTCTCTATCTTATTTCTAGCCCGAGATATGATAGAAAATGTAAAGCAATACCAGGCCAAAATTCGCACTTTTTTAAAGCTTTAAAAATCTGTAAAAAATTAACTGATAAAGAAAAAAATTCAAAACTTTTTTTTTGTAATTAACTAAAGTTGTTCTTCACATAGAAAAAAAATTTAAAAAATCTGAGGACGTCAGGGAAAAAAAATATTCATTTTTGGATCACTTGACATGGAATGACCCATAAGGGATGTAATAACTCCAGAGAAATGGAGAAACAGCAGTGATGAATCAGGAGCAAAATAATCTGTAATGGCTCATTCACACCTGCATAAAAAAACAATAACATTCTCATCCAGAAGAGTTGGATGAGTGAAACCCGTTTTGTGTTCCGCATCTTATGTGAGTGCAATGTGAGTGTATGATTTTGTTTCTCATCTAGCATTCATATGCAATGCAATTGTTTCTCAATAACTATTATTCTATAATCGTTGACAGGACCATTTACGGTCCTATGGTACAGATTGGTAATGTATCCATAATAAATATAAATGGCCCAGCAAATGTTTCTTACACCCATAGACTTGCATTAGCGAGTCAGAAATAACATATGCGGCCTTACGCAGCATGCTGTGATTTTTCTTTACAGCTCTAAGATCAGCTTTGCCTCAATGAATAACATGGGTCCGAGTGCAATTGGATTCTTTTTCTCGCATTGCACTTGTCCTTTTTAAATACAAGTGGGAGCGAGCCTGAGCCCAATCTTATTGCTGGCTCACTACAGAATATTATTAGTGCAAATATAATAAATGAGCAGACAATCTAGTTGCAGGAAAATTAGACAAACTAAGGTAATTGGTATCGGTCAAACTCAAGTAATGTACAAATGTAAATATTAAAAGCAGTTTCATATCTGTGCCCACAGCTTAGTTCCAATAAAGTGTGTTGTGCCACTAGGGAGATAGACATCTTTAAGGGCCCATTGATTATTCTATGAAGCTTGTCTACTCTGCTGGAGTTCCCTATGGGCGTTCTTGCTAGCGGTGTTCACAGCATTCTCCAAGAAGGAGAATTAAGTTTTATGACTTCTATAAAATTGTGAGACAGTTTCAGAACACCTGAAGCTTAGGCCAGATTTTGTGGCTCCCCGAGTGCCAATGCTGTGGATCCTACAGTGACCCAGCATTAGCTGCAATTCACTTGAATGAGTGCTAACAATGTATAACTAGTTCTTATTTCTCTTACTTCTGTCAGTGGCTGTAGGAAGACTGAACTGTATAGCATGTCCTTCATAATACTTGGCATTGAATAATGATCATAAATGTTCACAAAGCATTTTTGAATGAAAATAAAGTAAGAGCTAAGGGCCACTTTACACACACCAACTTATCTGTCCAACTTCTGAACAACTTACTGGTTGCAGTGAAATCATGGACACATTGCTGCATTTTGTGGCTGTGTACAAATGGAACAATGTGTCCATGATTTCACTGCAACCAGTAAGTTGGTCAGAAGTTGGACAGATAAGTTGGTGTGTGTAAAGTGGCCATAAGAGGTTTCCACACGTACTTTCATCTGAAAAGCAGCTGCCTGGTACTGTCCTTCAATTTATACATTTTTCACTATATATAACACCAGCCCAGTGTATAAAATGTTAGTGGATAGCTGTCAGGGCTATGTCACACACAAAGATATCTGTGCAGATATTGTTCACAGATCTCTGGTTGCAGTGAAATCATGGACACATTGCTCCAATTGTACACAGCCACAAAATAGAACAATGTGTCCATGATTTCACTGCAACCAGAGATCTGCGAACAATATCTGCACAGATATCTGCGTGTGTGATGTGGCCCTCACAGAGCACAAATCTACAGCAGTGTACAACTTCTAGTGGATTCCATTGCCCCCATAGACCTTTATTAAAGTGGCAGAACGCTACTGTGACAACCAATCTATTTAACCTCATTGTCACTGTGGTCATGATGATGAACACCTGGCAGCAGTCTTGCTTTCAAAAAATAGATAAAAATAAGATACTTGGCACCAACAAAACTTTATGAATGAACAAATATATATACTAGATGGTGGCCCGATTCAAATGCATCGGGTATTCTAGAATATGTACAGTTAGGGCCAGAAATATTTGGACAGTGACACAAGTTTTGTTATTTTAGCTGTTTACAAAAACATGTTCAGAAATACAATTATATATATAATATGGGCTGAAAGTGCACACTCCCAGCTGCAATATGAGAGTTTCCACATCCAAATCGGAGAAAGGGTTTAGGAATCATAGCTCTGTAATGCATAGCCTCCTCTTTTTCAAGGGACCAAAAGTAATTGGACAATGGACTCTAAGGGCTGCAATTAACTCTGAAGGCGTCTCCCTCGTTAACCTGTAATCAATGAAGTAGTTAAAAGGTCAGGGGTGGATTCCAGGTGTGTGGTTTTGCATTTGGAAGCTGTTGCTGTGACCAGACAACATGCGGTCAAAGGAACTCTCAATTGAGGTGAAGCAGAACATCCTGAGGCTGAAAAAAAAGAAAAAATCCATCAGAGAGATAGCAGACATGCTTGGAGTAGCAAAATCAACAGTTGGGTACATTCTGAGAAAAAAGGAATTGACTGGTGAGCTTGGGAACTCTAAAAGGCCTGGGCGTCCACGGATGACAACAGTGGTGGATGATCGCCGCATACTTTATTTGGTGAAGAAGAACCTGTTCACAACATCAACTGAAGTCCAGAACACTCTCAATGAAGTAGGTGTATCTGTCTCTAAGTCAACAGTAAAGAGAAGACTCCATGACAGTAAATACAAAGGGTTCACATCTAGATGCAAACCATTCATCAATTCCAAAAATAGACAGGCCAGAGTTAAATTTGCTGAAAAACACCTCAAGAAGCCAGCTCAGTTCTGGAAAAGTATTCTATGGACAGATGAGACAAAGATCAACCTGTACCAGAATGATGGGAAGAAAAAAGTTTGGAGAAGAAAGGGAACGGCACATGATCCAAGGCACACCACATCCTCTGTAAAACATGGTGGAGGCAACATGATGGCATGGGCATGCATGGCTTTCAATGGCACTGGGTCACTTGTGTTTATTGATGACATAACAGCAGACAAGAGTAGCCGGATGAATTCTGAAGTGTACCGGGATATACTTTCAGCCCAGATTCAGCCAAATGCTGCAAAGTTGATTGGATGGCGCTTCATAGTACAGATGGACAATGACTCCAAGCATACAGCCAAAGCTACCCAGGAGTTCATGAGTGCAAAAAAGTGGAACATTCTGCAATGGCCAAGTCAATCACCAGATCTTAACCCAATTGAGCATGCATTTCACTTGCTGAAATCCAGACTTAAGACGGAAAGACCCACAAACAAGCAAGACCTGAAGGCTGCGGCTTTAAAGGCCTGGCAAAGCATTAAGAAGGAGGAAACCCAGCGTTTGGTGATGTCCATGGGTTCCAGACTTAAGGCAGTGATTGCCTCCAAAGGATTCGCAACAAAATATTGAAAATAAAAATATTTTGTTTGGGTTATGTTTATTTGTCCAATTACTTTTGAACTCCTAAAATGTGGAGTGTTTGTAAAGAAATGTGTACAATTCCTACATTTTCTATCAGATATTTTTGTTCAACCCTTCAAATTAAACGTTACAATCTGCACTTGAATTCTGTTGTAGAGGTTTCATTTCAAATCCAATGTGGTGGTATGCAGAGCCCAACTCGCGAAAATTGTGGCACTGTCCAAATATTTCTGGCCCTAACTGTATGTAGTTGACATACTGTGACTGACAGAACTTGTTCAGTCAATGTGAGCAGCGCTATGGTATATGGTGGTACATTACAGCACATGTATAGCAGCACTATAGTATATGGCAGTACATTTCATTACATGTATAGCAGCGCTATGGTTTATGGCGGTACATTACATTACATGTATAGCAGGGCTATGGTATATGGCGGCACATTACAGTACATGTATAGTAGCGCTATGGTACATGGCGGTACATTACAGCACATGTATAGCAGCACTATAGTATATGGTGGTACATTACAGTACATGTATAGCAGCGCTATGGTATATGGCGGTACATTACAGCACATGTATAGCAGCACTATAGTATATGGCGGTACATTATAGTACATGTATAGCAGCACTATGGTATATGGCGGTACATTACAATACATGTATAGCAGCACTATAGTATATGGCAGTACATGCATAGCAGTGCTATTGTATATGGTGGTACACTACAGTACATGTATAGCAATGCTATAGTATATGGCGGTACATTATAGTACATGTATAGCAGCACTATGGTATATGGCGGTACATTACAGCACATGTGTAGCAGCACTATAGTGAATGGCGGTACATTACAGTACATGTATAGCAGTGCTATGGTATATGCTATGATATATGGGAGTACATTACAGTATATGTATAGCAGCACTATAGTATATGGCGGCATATGGCTATGGTATATGCTATGGTATATGGGGGTACATTACAGTACATATATAGCAGCACTATGGTATATGGCGATACTCCGCTCCCCGCGGCCCCCCGCTCCTCCACAGTAAAAGTAAAAATAAAAAATCCTCAGTGAGGATACTCACCTGTCCGCCAGCTCGCTCCACCTCCATCTTCTAGGTCCTACAGGCCTTTAGGACCTGTCGTTGCCTGGGAAACCGATCAGCTGATCAGTCACATGATCGCTAACTGCCGGGGAGGCAGGATGGAGCAGGGCGACAGGATGGTGATGGGGGGAGGGGGGGCAGGATTGTGTCGGGGGGCAGGATGGAGCGAGCGGGGCAGGATTGAGCGAGTGGGGCAGGATGGAGCCGAGGGAGGCAGGATGGAGGCAGGTGGGCAGGATGTAGCCGGGGTGCAGGATGGAGCAAGCGGGGCAGGATGGAGGTGGAGGGGGGCAAGATGGAGGCGGAGGGGGGGCAGGATGGAGCCGGCGGGGCAGGATGGAACAAGCGGGGCAGGATGGAATCAGCTGGGCAGGATGGAGGCGGGGAGGCAGGATGGAGGCGAGGAGGCAGGATAGAGGCGGGGGAGCAAGAACAGCAGGGGCAGGATGGAGGCGGGGGCAGGATGGAGGGAGTGCGGCAGGATGGAGAGAGCAGGGCAGGATAGAGAGAGTGGGACAGGATGGAGCCGGAGGAGCAGGATGGAGCCAGAGGAGCAGGATGGTGGCAGGGGGACAGGATGGTGGCGAGCGGGTCAGGATGGAGCGAGGAGGGCAGGATGGAGCTGGAGGAGCAGGATGGAACTGGAGGAGCAGGATGGAGCTGGAGGAGCAGGACGGTGGCGGAGGGGGAGGATGGAGCGAGCGGGGAAGGATGGAGCGAGCGGGGCAGGATGGTGGTGAGGGGGCAGGATGGAGTGAGCGGGGCAGGATGGAGCTGGAGGAGCAGGATGGTAGCGGGGGGGCAGGATGGTGGGAGTGGGGCAGGATGGAGCAAGCGGGGCAGGATGGTGGCAGGGGGGCAGGATGGAGCGAGCGGGGCAGGATGGGGCAGGCGGGGCAGGATGGTGGGAGCGGGGCAGGATGGAGCGAGCGGGGCAGGATGGAGCAAGTGGGGCAGGATGGAGTCGGAGGAGCAGGATGGAGCCGGAGGAGCAGGATAGTGGCGGGGGGTGGGGCAGGATGGGGTTGGGGCAGAATGGTGGCGAGCGGGGCAGGATGGAGCCAGAGGAGCAGGATGAAGCCGGAGGAGCAGGACGGTGGCGGGGGCGAGGCAGGATGGTAGCGAGCAGGGCAAGATAGAGCAAGCGGGGCAGGATGGTGACGGGGGGGCATGATGGAGTGAGCGGGGCAGGATGGAGCGAGCGGGGCAGGATGGTAGTGAGCGGGACAGGATGGAGCGAGCGGGGCAGGATGGTGGTGGGGGGCAGGATGGTGGCAGGGGGCAGGATGGTGGTGGGGGCAGGTTGGAGCGAGCGGGGCAGGATGGAGCGAGCGGGGCAAGATGGAGTCGGAGGAGCAGGATGGAGCTGGAGGAGCAGGATGGAACCGGAGGAGCAGGATGGTGACGGGGGGTGGGGCAGGATGGTGGAAAGCAGGGCAGGATGGAGCGAGCAGGGCAGGATGAAGTGAGCTGGGCAGGATGGAGCAAGCGGAGCAGGATGGAGTCGGAGGAGCAGGATGGAGCTGGAAGAGCAGGATGGAGCCGGAGGAGCAGGATGGTGGCGGGGGGTGGAGCAGAAGGGGGGTGGGGCAAAAAGTGGCGAGCGTGGCAGGATGGAGTGAGCGGGGCAGGATGGTGGCGGGGGGGGCAGAATGGTGGCGGGGGGACAGGATGGAGCGAGCGGGGCAGGATGGAGTGAGCGGAGCAGGATGGGGGCGAGCGGGGCAGGATGGAGCGAGCGGGGCAGGATGGAGCGAGCAGGGCAAGATGGAGTCGGGGGAACAGGATGGAGCTGGAGGAGCAGGATGGAGCCGGAAAAGCAGGATGGTGGCAGGGGGTGGGGCAGGATGGTGGCGTGCAGGGCAGGATGGAGCGAGCGGGGCAGGATGGAGCGAGCGAGGCAGGATGGATGCGGGGGGGCAGGATGGATGCAGGGGGGGGCAGGATGGAGGTGCTCCTCCTGCCCTCCTCCTCTCCTCCTGCCCCCCCCCCGCTCCTGCGCGGTGATGGTAAAAATTTAAAAATCCTCAGTGAGGATACTAGCCCGTCTGACGGCTCGCTCCACCTCCGTCTTGTAGCTACTAGGGCAGGACCTGTCGTTGCCTGGGAAACCGATCAGCTGATCGGTTTCCCAGGCAACGACAGGTCCTCAAGCCCTGTAGGGACTAGAAGACGGAGGTGGAGCGAGCCGGCGGACGGACGAGTATCCTCACTGAGGATTTTTTTATTTTATTGTCACCATGGAGGAGCGGGGGGGCTGTGAGGACAGCCACCACTGTTCACCGTCGGCCGGACTGTGTATCCCGGCTAATGTGCCGCTGTCTCCGGACTGCAAATTGGCGTGAAATTAGAACTTTGAATTCTGTCTCTGCCTGTCTGTTCACTCTGTCTGGCGCACGATTTACGTGACAGACAACATTAGACTATTATATAGTAGATATATATATATATATATATGTAAAAATATGGAAAATAGAATCAGCACAACCTTATCAAAAAAGTGGGTGCAATACTTCCTGTATAACGGTGCTTCAACCGTCCTCAAATAAGTCCAGAAAAAACAGGCAGCACTCCAATAGGATCTCGATGTGAATTTATTCCAACCTCATGTGCAACGTTTCGGAGTTGATCCTCCTTCCTCAAGCATAGTGCAACAAATGAGTGAAAAGTCTTATATACAAGTCAAGCCTGACAGGCAATTAAATTATTTGTACATATAACTCACACATAGAACATTATATAAAGTGCCAAGTAGTGTCAAATAGTGATCTTTCCATAAAGTGCATCTATAGTGCCAATCACTTCAGTCCAGCTGAAGTTATACATACTGTGTACAATATCTCTGTATTAATAAGATGATCAGTGACACCTGTGAAATTAAAAACGTAATTTAGATAGTGCACAAATACCTGATCCATCCAAAGCTCAGCCGCATGTAACGCTGGCCCCATGCCGTCAGCGTCTTCCGGGTTCTCAACCACGCATGCGCGAGCCGGCGCCGCGTCATTTGACGCCATATAGCCACTGCGCATGCGCGATCGACCGCGGCCATTTTGGAAAATGGCAAACAGCGGTTTTTGCCCATAAAGCACAATTACTTCAATATTTCAGCATAGAATATGTAAGAAAGTATATTCAAACTTCAAAATACAATAAGTAGTGGAACCCAATCATACAATATGGAAGTGGTAAGGAAGGAAACCAAGAATAGCCCCATCAGGGAATCCATGGTATCCTAGTATGAGCATAATGAAGGAATGACAGATGGTCAATCCACCACTCCCCACCGCTACACACTTAAACCAGACCACTTCACAGCATAAACATTCATACTGGTCCCAAAACTCAGAAAAAAAAGTAACAAAAATTCTTATGAAGCAAAAAAGAATTTTTTATTTATGCTGACTTAAGCAAAAAGATGAAGGGGCTATATTTATAAATAGGCTGGCTTGTATTCAGATAGGATTCAGGTGCACCATCTGTACAAAAATAAAAAAAAAACATTTTTTAACATTTTTTTACAAAACATCATAAGGTATATAACTCAAAAAAATAGAGTCAATATGTACATTTCAATATTATAGTAGTGCAAGATCCCCTCCAGATTAGATAATATAAACAAATATTAGGGAATTCATTTAATCCAGGAATAATCACAATATCCCATTTATGTTAATGTCTTCAAGTCAGACTATTCACTCTAAAGTCCACATTCAGACCATTGGGTTTTAATGTCTGTAGTTTAAAAATCCATTCCAATTCTTTACGTTTTAAGATGGCTAACCTATTACCACCCCGTCTCTGTGGTGGCACATAGTCAATTAATCTGAATTTAATGTCGGTGTCCTTGTGGCCTCTGTCTACGCAATGTTTGGGTACAGGGAGATCCAATCTTTCTTTGCGTATAGAGAGTTTATGGTTACTGAACCTGGTTCTGAAATCACACGTTGTCTCCCCCACGTACCAGAGGCCACAAGGACACACCAACATATAAATCACATATTCGGATTCGCAAGTAAGGAAATGCTTTATCTTATATGTCTGATTCGTCCGTTCATTAAAGAAGCTACTGCCCTTCAGCATTGCCCTACAGTTGATACAACCTAGGCATGGGAAACATCCCTTTCTATCCGTCCCAATCAATGATAACTCAGTAAAAAATGGGAAAGGAAACGGTGTTCACCAGTCCGCGCTGCCAGGATCCACTTATTCCAGGGAAGAAACTCACGATCAGATGTGATATGATCAAATCCTTTATTGCATCCAACGCGTTTCAACGCCTTTCCTGGCTCCAGGGATCCCTGAGGAAGACGCCAGGAAAGGCGTTGAAACGCGTTGGATGCAATAAAGGATTTGATCATATCACATCTGATCGTGAGTTTCTTCCCTGGAATAAGTGGATCCTGGCAGCGCGGACTGGTGAACACCGTTTCCTTTCCCATTTTTTACTGTGTGATTCCACGTGCAAGTGGTCCGTGGGAGTCCAGCAGCAGCCATCCGGATAAAACACTATATGTTTGTATACCAGTTGTGGGTCGCACAACTGAAATAGGTGAGTGGTTCCTTTATACCACCGTACTATAAGTGTCTAAGTGATAAGGCACTATTGCGCCTCTTGTTCCCCTTCCCCCTTTTTTCAATCAATGATAACTGTTTGTTCTTCCTAAAAGAACCCACATCAGAATGCACCAAAAACATACTGTCTAAAGCAGATTGGAAAACCTGCGTGGAAAACGTCACTGCACATGTCTCCAAATTGAGAAGTGAACTAGAGGAGACTAAAAGAAAAAAATGGACACGAGATCAAGATGATTACGCGCAGGGGAATATCTATAATTGGCAACGCGATAATACTGGTTGGAGGAAAAAAGGTTATCAATGTTCAAGATATGGGATTGATAAGAACCATATGAGGGTTGATAATTGTTTTGTTTTCAATAATAGGTCCGAATGCACCGAAACCAAAAAACGGAGGACGAGAAGAGGGGGTCGGCGACAGCACAGATCCCAAAAAAGAAAAAGAGAATGAGAAAAACAAATCGAATGCATCACAGAGGACTACGAGACAGAGGGAAATGATCTGATCTTTAATCTATCCAGTAAGGTACTAACTTTGGATCAAATTAAAGTATTGAATAAAGGCCTGAGTTTCACTCCTACTAACCATGCTGATTGGTTTCAGGTTAAAATTGACCTTGAGAAATTCTATAGGAGGTTGAAACTAAAAGAATGGTTTAATAATACGGAAGTAACAAGGAGGGTAGATGAGTGCACCTTTAACTGTAGGAATTTGAATTTGTTAAATCAAAGTGAGTTTACTCCCCCTAGCTGTTCTATTAATATTGCAGCTTTTATGGAAGGGGTTAATAGGGAGATTGAGGATCTAAAGAATAGAACTGTGAGTGAGTATTCAAGACCCAATATGACTACCATGGAAGTGGAAGCTTTGAAAGCACTTGTCCATGATGGTGACATCATCATCAAGAGTGCAGACAAGGGTGGCGGTGTCGTCATCATGGACAAGGTTGCATATTTGAAAGAATTAAACAAACAGGTTTATGACTCTAATGTATATAAAAAATTAAATTGTGATCCTAAATTTGAAATCCAACGTAAATTAAAAGGAATATTAGAACCAGCTATACGTAAAAAAATAATATCTCAGGATGTTTTTGACTTTATGATGGTAAAATATCCGTCAACGCCCATAATATACGTATTACCAAAAGTTCATAAATCTTTGATAGACCCCCTGGGGCGACCTATTGTGGCGGGTACCAATTCAGTACTAAGCCATATAGGTATCTTTCTTGACAGGATATTAAACCCTATTGCTACTAAATTTAGTTCATACATCAAGGACACCACTGACTTTTTGACAAAAATCTCTAATTTAGAAATAAGAGGATGTATGCTATTTGGTTTCTTTTGATGTTATAAATTTATATACTTCAATTAAACATCAATTTGGGATACAATGTCTTACGAAAAAGTTGGTTTCCTTACAATATTCAGTTGAATCACAAAATCTAATTATAGAGTTATTGACATTAGTTTTAACAAAAAATTACTTTCTATACGGAGATGAGTTCTTCGAACAAAAGCGAGGTACTGCTATGGGGGCCAATATGGCCCCTTCGTACGCAAACATTACGATGGGGGTCTTGGGGGAGGATGTCGTCACTGTGTCCCACCACCAACCATTCATTAGGGGGTGGTGGCGATACATTGATGACATCTTCCTCCTATGGACTGGTACGAAAAATATGTTAAAAGATTTTTTTGGGTTCTTGAATACCATCAATGAAACCATCAAATTTACGATGGTCTACTCACTTAACCAATTGCAGTTTTTGGATGTTCTGGTGGTGAAAGAAAATAACATCATAAATACCCGGACGTATACAAAACCAACAGATAAAAACAACTTGTTGTTGTTTTCTAGTCATCACCCAAAAAATATGATAAAATCAATACCATTTGGTCAGTTCCTTAGAGTAAAAAGGATTGAGAGTGAAGAGACCAATCTAAATAAGACTTTGGATGCAATGACTAGAAGATTTGAAAACAGGGGTTATCCTAAAAATATTCTTAAAAATCACCGATTGAAATTTGATGGTTTAAAGAGGGCTGATTTATTACAGCAAAAAATTAAATCAGATATGAAACGTATTCCCTTTGTCTCAACCTTTTGTGAAGAGAGTAATGTAATCTCAAGCATAATTAAGAAACATTGGAAGACTCTCTCCAATAGTTCATCTGGAATTGATGAATTTAAAAATCCACCCCTCTTCTCGTACCGTCGTGGGAGAAACTTGAAGGACCAATTGGTACATTCTGATGTGGGTTCTTTTAGGAAGAACAAACAGTTATCATTGACTGGGACGGATAGAAAGGGATGTTTCCCATGCCTAGGTTGTATCAACTGTAGGGCAATGCTGAAGGGCAGTAGCTTCTTTAATGAACGGACGAATCAGACATATAAGATAAAGCATTTCCTTACTTGCGAATCCGAATATGTGATATATATGTTGGTGTGTCCTTGTGGCCTCTGGTACGTGGGGGAGACAACGTGTGATTTCAGAACCAGGTTCAGTAACCATAAACTCTCTATACGCAAAGAAAGATTGGATCTCCCTGTACCCAAACATTGCGTAGACAGAGGCCACAAGGACACCGACATTAAATTCAGATTAATTGACTATGTGCCACCACAGAGACGGGGTGGTAATAGGTTAGCCATCTTAAAACGTAAAGAATTGGAATGGATTTTTAAACTACAGACATTAAAACCCAATGGTCTGAATGTGGACTTTAAAGTGAATAGTCTGACGAAGGCATTAACATAAATGGGATATTGTGATTATTCCTGGATTAAATGAATTCCCTAATATTTGTTTATATTATCTAATCTGGAGGGGATCTTGCACTACTATAATATTGAGATGTACATATTGACTCTATTTTTTTGAGTTATATACCTTATGATGTTTTGTAAAAAAATGTTAAAAAATGTTTTTTTTATTTTTGTACAGATGGTGCACCTGAATCCTATCTGAATACAAGCCAGCCTATTTATAAATATAGCCCCTTCATCTTTTTGCTTAAGTCAGCATAAATAAAAAATTCTTTTTTGCATCATAAGAATTTTTGTTACTTTTTTTTCTGAGTTTTGGGACCAGTATGAATGTTTATGCTGTGAAGTGGTCTGGTTTAAGTGTGTAGCGGTGTGGGAGTGGTGGATTGACCATCTGTCATTCCTTCATTATGCTCATACTAGGATACCATGGATTCCCTGATGGGGCTATTCTTGGTTTCCTTCCTTACCACTTCCATATTGTATGATTGGGTTCATCTACTTATTGTATTTTGAAGTTTGAATATACTTTCTTACATATTCTATGCTGAAATATTGAAGTAATTGTGCTTTATGGGCAAAAACCGCTGTTTGCCATTTTCCAAAATGGCCGCGGTCGATCGCGCATGCGCAGTGGCTATATGGCGTCAAATGACGCGGCGCCGGCTAGCGCATGCGTGGTTGAGAACCCGGAAGACGCTGACGGCATGGGGCCAGCGTTACATGCGGCTGAGCTTTGGATGGATCAGGTATTTGTGCACTATGTAAATTACGTTTTTAATTTCACAGGTGTCACTGATCATCTTATTAATACAGAGATATTGTACACAGTATGTATAACTTCAGCTGGACTGAAGTGATTGGCACTATAGATGCACTTTATGGAAAGATCACTATTTGACACTACTTGGCACTTTATATAATGTTCTATGTGTGAGTTATATGTACAAATAATTTAATTGCCTGTCAGGCTTGACTTGTATATAAGACCTTTCACTCATTTGTTGCACTATGCTTGAGGAAGGAGGATCAACTCCAAAACGTTGCACATGAGGTTGGAATAAATCCACATTGAGATCCTATTGGAGTGCTGCCTGTTTTTTTTGGACTTATTTGAGGACGGTTGAAGCACCGTTATACAGGAAGTATTGCACCCACTTTTTTGATAAGGTTGTGCTGATTCTATTTTCCATATTTTTATATATATATATATATATATATATATATATATATCTACTATATAATTGTCTAATGTTGTCTGTTTATCACGGAAATCGTGCGCCAGACAGAGTGAACAGGCAGGCAGAGACAGAATTCAAAGTTCTAATTTTGCGCCAATTTGCAGCCCGGAGACAGCGGCACATTAGCCGGGATACACTGCTTGGGCCTCCGGGGGATGTACTGCAGCAAGATGGGACGCTCCCCACAGGATAAGCAGGAGTCCCCGGGGCCAGGAGCTGCTCTTGGTGTAATACGGCAGCTTGTAGTGCTGCGTGTTAGATCCAGGAATAATGCGCGGACACACACAGAGTCTTTTAGGTACCTTTACTGGTGGCAACAGGTACGCTCGGACCGGGTGATGAGGTTGACACTCCTGGAGTTTCCACAGCAAGCAGTGTGTAGGCTTCCTTCTCTATTGTTCTAGTGGGTCGGGTGGATATGGAATCCTGCCGGACTGAGTTGTTCGTTCGGTGGAACGTGATTCACCTGGGTTAACTGCACTGAGGGCACTATTAAAGGGATTAAGCTATATATATCCTCTTCCCTGGGCTCTCATCTGGTGTTGCTTCAGGTGTACAGGGAGCTAGACTCCCTGGTTGCGGTGCTGGTTTCTCTGTGGTTTACGTGGTAGTTCCCACAGCTCGGTTCCAGTAACCAGATTGTTGGGAGAGTTAGGATAACTCTTCTGTCCCTGAGAGGTGCTTTTCCTCCTGTCCTATGACCCCAGTTGCAAGGGTCTCTCACTCGCTGGGTGTGCTGGTTTGGGCCTAGTATAGCTCCAGTACCAGTGACTGCACATTTCTTGCAGCTCTCCTAGCATCTGCACACTCTACTGTTTCTCCCTCAAGGACCCTATTTATACGGGCAACTGGCTTAAGGAAACCAGTGCAGCTCCCCCTAGAGGCCTGGAGTGAAACGGGGTGTAAAAGGTGTTTAAAGTTAGTGGTGAGTGCTATTTGCTGTGTACTTTCGATTTGTGTACCAAGAGTTCTGTGGTCCCCCAACCAGGGTGCCAGGGTGCCAGGGTGCCACATAGTACAAATACTAGTGCATCTCAATGAATTAGAATATAATCAAAAATCAATGTAATATTGTAATATTGCCATGTTTCAGGGCGTTTCTGGGAGCCCTGAAACATGCTGACTAGTAAATCAATATTATATTCACCCTTTGAATTCTCATGGAATATGGCAGCACAGTTTTTAACCCTTCCTAGTCTCTATTTTAATTTTCTGAGATAATGATGACACACCCACCCAGGACCGTGGGGTAATCGGAATCGGACAAGGCAGTTCTTTGGGAAGGTCACGGGCAGTGACCCAGTTCTGTGTCTCTCGCAGTGTCAATAAATGGGGAAAAGGTTATTTTGTATGGGATTTAACGTGACGCCACCTGTGGGTTTCGGCAATTGGGATGGATGGCCGGCGCTGCAATACAGATCCTCTGGGGCAATTGGTGATGCAGCTAGTTGTTATGCTCTCCACAAGTAGAGCAGGGACCCAGGACAGTTTACACAGTCTATGCTGGGAATAGGATATGGTGGTTGCAGGACTGAGGGCGCAATAAATGACTGAAGGATACAATGATGAAAGTTTCCTTTACCTTTACTCGATGTTTGTTAATGCAGACCGGGGCACTGGTAACAGATGGTAACAGAGATCCGTACAGCCAGGAAGCAATTGGAGATCCACCTAGCCAGGTGGGTTTAGAGGCCTTCCTTTTGCGCAGTGTTACTTGGACCTCACTGCATAAAGCTATGCTGCGGCCCTCTTCCTGCATGTCTACTCCTTTACCCATATGGCAGGCAGCTTGAGCATGTTCCAGGTGTCACTCCTCAGTGGCGGCTCCGGTCTCTGGTGTGCTGCTTTACCGTTGGGTGTTGAGTGGGGACAGGGGACTTGCAATCCCCTGCCCTCCGGATTTAGCTGCTGAGACTTCAGTACCCAAGCAACCACAGACTCTGGCGTCCGGTTTCTAGTGCTTTCCACTGGGGCAAGCTTGGTGACAGCTCCACTCCCCGGATTCTCCTCGACTCCTCTCGGTCACCAGTTCTCCTCTGTCCTGGGATGAGCTCCAACCGACTCCAGTCCACAGGACGTATGTACTGTTCTCTCTGACTTTCTCTAACTGTCTGCCTAACACCTACCCCAGGCCAGAATTTATAGGGAAGCTCCCTTGAAGCTGGCTCAGAGCTCCCCCTTCTGGTCTGGAGTTTGGAAAAGAGTTGGATGGTGGTGTTACCTGACTAGGGGACCCCTTCTTGCTTCCTGGCATGACATTACCCCCTGTGAAGGAGGCAATGCCATTATGGCAACTGGACTCCTGGTTTGCCACAATGACCTTTGTGTTTTCATTGGCCGTAAGCCATAATAATCAACATTAACATAAATAAACACTTGAAATAGATCACTCTGTTTGTAATGACTCTATGTAATATATGCATTTCACATTTTGTATTGAATTACTGGAATTAACTTTTTGATGATATTGTAGTTCAATGAAATGCACTAGTACTTCTCTTTGACTTACTGGTAAAGTGCTACTTAGTTAATAGACCTCTTTAAAAGCAGCTTTTAACAAGTGTTGCACTGATGAGGAATGGGGGTTTATTGGGGGTCCCGGTAGTAGAACTATGCTGATTTAGCTGGAGGGAGATGTCTGACAAGCTACTTAAACCCTGATTTTGCCCTTTCAGAAGAATTATCTCAGATTAGCAGATGAAATTAAGAAGCTTTGTAATATTTTTTATCAGAGACTTTTGCTTCTTTCTTCATTTTCAAAATTCTCAATTCCTAGGTAAGATACAAAATAATAATGTGGTACCGTGTTAGCCAGAAAAATCGATGTAAATACTTAACTCCCAAAAAATTTGAAAAAAGTATTCTAGGATTGATACCTTTATTGGCTAACCAGAAAAATTATATTTGTAAGCTTTCAGAGCTCACATGGCCCCTTCATCAGAAAATACTACAAATGAATTACTGAGACATTTAAATATGTATCACAGCAGGACATGAGGTGATGCTAAGTAGAGATGGGCTAAGGAAATTAAATTAAAGAGGACCAACCAGCAGGTTTTAGGTCTATAAAGTGAAACCAGTGCCTTACAGGCTCTGGGATACTGAGTGCATAGACATACAATAAAAAATGAGCTGGGCACGCCTGTAGGAATTCACTTCTCTAGTCCTGGACACAACATGGCAGACTTAAAAAGTTCTAATATTGAAAGGTCACTTTATAAATGATAAAGAAATAAAAATCTGTGAATTCAAACTCATAAGGCCGGCTTCAAACTGCGTGTGTGATCCAATCCGTGGCTGTCCGTTTGAGGCAGACAGCCGCGGACCGGATCAGCACACAGGACTGGGGGGCTATTATGTCCTCGGTCCTGTGTGCAGCGCACGCAGTTCCCACTGCTGATAAGTCAGGACCACGGGCGCCGCGGTCCTGACCTGTCAGCGGCTGCAGCTGCGTGCGCTGCACACAGGACCGGAGGGCATAATAGCCCCCCAGTCCTGGGTGCTGATCCGGTCTGCGGCTGTCTGCCTCAAGCGGACTGCCACGGATCGGATCACACACATGCAGTGTGAAGCCGGCCTAAGAATGTTCCAATCTTTAACAATAGGACTCAATTTGACACCTGGATTCATGAGTCATTACATGGACACAGTTCACACTTCCACAAGAAGGTCTACATAAGTAACAAAGACTTTAATTTAATTCCCTTAGCCCATCTCTAATTGGCATCACATCATGTCTTGTTGTATTAACTATTTAAATGTCTCAGTAATTAATTTGTAGCATTGTCTGATGAAGGGGCCATGTGAGCTCTGAAAACTTACAAATATCATTTCTCTGGTTAGCAAATGAAGGTATCACTCCTAGAATATTTTTCTCAATTTTTTAGGACTTAAATAATTACATAAAGTCCTGGGTAAAATCTGTATTCAGTGATGAAACCTTTCTACAATACTGAGATAGAAGATTGTTACGAACCGATGATTCAGGAGTAATATTCAGATTTCACAGAAGTCGTTGGTAACTATACTGACCGCAATCCCTGACTACACACTGCAACTGGAAGTAGCCGTGGGATGTAACTAACCAGACCTAGACACCTCTGCACAGCCGGAAAACTAACTGCTCCTAAAGATGGATGTAGGAAAAGCTATCTTGCCTCAGAGCAAAACCCCCAAAAGAATAGCAAGCCCCACAGATATTAACTGGGAAACAAGAGAAAGAAGAACAAACAAAGGCAGAGTAAAAGGTTTAGCAAAAGAGGCCAAACTAGCTATATAGGAAAGACAGGATAGAATACTATTGCGGTCAGTATAAAACACTATTAAAAAAACACCAACAGCAGTACAAAAATTACCCTGAGTCACTAAGACTCGGGGCACTCTAGATCTGCAGACTTCTATAAATCAAATGCCAGCAGAACTGTAAATAACAGATAATAGTGAATGGTAAAATTCCTAGGAAGAAAACTTCCTATCTGAGAGCAGATAAACAAATATACAGACTAAATTGCAAACCTACAACTCAGAATAAGACAAAACATAAGCAGAACCTTAAGCACACAAAAGTGTGCCACAAAATATAAAAAAAAACATCCATTTAGCTTGCAAAGAATTCCACAGAGCAGAAGAAACCAGAGAGATGTGAACTTCTCCAGGAACCAAAGACAACTGGCAAGGATTGATCCACTTCAAACCATTATTTGCTCCAAGAACCAGATTGCCAATCATCACCATCACCTGTGAAGTCAACACAGTCAGCTGTATCACCAGCAACAACCACCGGAGGGAGCTCCAATGAATTCACAACAGGAGATGATTGTTGCTGCTGATAAGATCCTATGTAGATTGGAGGGGGAAGAGGAGGGGGAGCTCTGCCTTTAGCTCCTCCCTTTGTAAATAGCCCCTTCTTTCTACATTGAATCTTATCAGCAGCAACAACCATCTCCTATCTCAGTAATGTAAAGTATATCTGTCTTTACTAGGGATGAGCATGTTTACTCGTTACTATTTGTTACTCGGTGAATAGTACGGTACTCGCTCTTCTCGTTACTCTGCGAGTATCCTAGCGATTACTCGCAGAGTAACGAGTCCAGTATAAATCAATGAAGAATGCTGACAGCTTCCCTGCCGCCTGACAGCGGGTTCCTCTGCTCCCCCCACCACCTCCCCACCCTATCCTAACTTAGGATCGGGGGGGGGAGAGGAGGATCCTGCTGTCAGCAGAGGCTGTCACTATTGTTTGGGGCCCGCCCGCCGTCTTCTTCCCTGTGTCTTTGCGACTGCAGCCATATAGAACAGTGGAGGCCGCAAAGCACAGCTGCTATCACTGAAAACCGGATTCTCCCGGATTGCCCCGGTCTGGAGCAAACCGGGACCATAGAGCCCCATGTTATGGGGCACCGGACTGCAGCGGCACGGTACAATCCGGGAGAATCCGGTTTTGAAATTCATGAAATAATAAAAAAAAGGGGGCTCCCCTATATTGTTGTGTACGGCCAGGTACAGATAGGCACCTGGGGGTTGGTGGCAGCCCATCGCCGCCTGCTGTATCCGGCTGGATACAAAAAATACGGCGAAGCCCACATCAAGTTTTTTTCAGAAAAATCCAAAAAACAATATGAATGAAAGGGACTGCATCTTTATTAACCCCTCAACCATGGTCGATGGGTTAATAAAGATGCAGTCCCTTTTTAGAGGATTGTTTAATGGATTTTTCAGAAACATTTTGTCGTGGGCTTCGCCGTATTTTTGTATGCCAGCCAGATACAGCAGGCGGCAATGGGCTGCCCCCCAACCCTCAGCTGACTATTTGGACCTGCCTGGACACAGAAATACCGGGAAGCCCTTATTTTTTATTATTTCATGAATTTCATGAAATAATAATAAAAAAAATGCGTGGGGCTCGGCGCAATTTCTATGTCCAGCCAGGTCCAGCTAGGCAGCTGGGGGCTGGAATCCGCAGCGCAGGGAGGCCCACACCTTCTGGGCACCCCCCGCTGCGAATGGCAGTCCGCAGCCACCCCAGAAAATGGCGCATTCATTGAAACGCCATTTTATGGCGCTGAACCCAACTCTTTCAGGGCCCTGGTGCTGTGGCTCACTGGGTAATAAAGGGGTTAGGGCCAGCTTTTTATTATCAGCTGGTCCTAAGCCCGAAATTCATGGCGGTCATGCCAATGGTGGACATTACAGCCATGAATTTCTAGTGAATTTAAAAAAAAAACAACACAGAGAAAAAATATTTTTATTTGAAAAAAAAAACAAAAAGACACTTAGGGACTCCATCTTTATTTAAAAAAAATCCTCTTCCGTCTGACGTAGTCCAATCCACGGTTCTTCTTTAGCTCTGCTACATCTCTGGTAGAGAACCTCCACCAGAGATGTAGCAGAGCTGTGCACCCTGGGAAAGTTCATGTGAGTTCATGCAGGCAAGCATGAACTCACATGAACCCTGCCAGCACTGCTGTTCATTTGAAAATCCAGGCGGGAAGGTCAAAAATAGAAAACCGGATTGCCCCGGTACGGGGCAGTCCGGGACCATAGAGCCCCATGTTATGGGGCGCCGGACTGCACCGGACCGGTACAATCCGGGAGAAGAGTTTTGATAACCGGATTCTCCCGGATTGTACCTGTGCAATCCGGCGCCCCATAACATGGGGCTCTATGGTCTTCGGATTGCATCGGACCGGGGCAATCCAGGAGAATCCGGTTGCAGTCGCAAAGACACAGGTGAAGAAGACGGCGGGCAGGCCGTGCAGAGGACGGTGAGTGAACAATAGTGACAGCCTCTGCTTACAGCAGGATCCTCCGCTCCACCCCCCCCCCCGATCCTAAGTTAGGATAGGATGGGGAGGCGGTGGGGGGAGTGGAGGAAGCTGTCAGCAGCTGTCAGCATTGTTTAAAAGCCGGCGGCTTTTTACCGCTGGCTTTTAAACAATGAAATGGGAAATTGCAGGTTTTTCCTCTGCTGCCAGACCTTATAGGGTCCAGCAGCATATGAATTACTCGCAATTACTTGCTTCCCCATTGACTTACATTGGACTCGCTAGACTCGTAACAAGTACCGAGTATTAGGACCTACTCGTTATGAGTCTAGCGAGTCCGAGTATTTTAGTACTCGCTCATCGTCTTTACTAAACAAAGATGTTAAACAGAAATTGAGAACTTTGAAAATAAATGATCAATCCAAGCAGAGAAAGACACAGACTTCTCTGATAGGATCTATAAAAAAGTTTCTCATTTTCATGTGTATTATCAATTTATGAAATAAACTAAAAAGACGGTTACATTTTAAAACTATGTCCCAGCGGAGCCAGATGGTACTATGGTGCGTATATCTCATGAGATAGTAGAATGGTAAAGGGAAGAGGATGATGGCACACATTTAAAGGGAACCTGTCAGACTGTTTATGCCTCCTCAGCTATCATTGTCTGTACCTGCAGCTTTATAATACCAGTCTAATCATCCCTGTCTGAGCTCAGAGTGTAATGTGAAAGGTGAAAAAAAAGCATTTATACACTTACATTTCCTTATGTAATGAGGCAGTCAGTCCCCAGCTTGGAGGACGGGGACTGTTTGGCAGGTTAATAGTTAACATTTCAGCCTTGTGCTAGAACATGTTGGGAGACCTGATGTGATGTCACAACCATGTGACTACAATAGGCGGAGCTAAGTTCTCATAGAACATAATACGTTTGCTGGCTTAGTTCCGCCCACTATGGTCACATGATCGTTACATCACACAGGTCCTTTAGCTATCCAAGTTAAAAGTGAGTTAACTATTATCCTGCCAGACAGTCCCTGCTTCAAGGTGGGGACAGAAATGTAAGTGTATAAATACTTTTTTTCACCTTTCACATTACACTATGAGGTCAGACAGGGATGATTAGACTGGTATTATAAAGCTAAAGGTACAGACAATGATAGCTGGGGGGACATGAACCACCTGACAGGTTCCCTTTAAACAAGCAAAGTGCAGCAAGACTAGGGCACCAAACCACAGTACATGCAAAATAACATGTCCTTCCAAGTATTAACACAGAATGCACAAAGCCACAGGTAGACTAGAGCTGCTAGTGGCTGAAATGCAAAGGGACATGTGCTTCACCTTAAAGTAGCCCAGGAAAGAATGAACAAACGGCAGAAAAAAACTTACTGTCAGGTTGGATGGATAACAATCAAAAGATCAGTTATCTGGAGTGTATTGTATCATTCAAGCCACTCTTGAAGGCCAGATAATAGCTAGTTTAATTTAATACTCGTCAGAGGTGAGCACAGTGACCAACCAGCTTTCTCATGGTCCAAAGAACTATTAGATAACTGCAGTAAAAGACCTCCTAATCCCTGAAGTAGGAAATGTTAAGATAAACATTAGGCTCCTATGTCGAAATACTGTATAACCTAGAAAGCTGTATATTATGTCAGGCAGGCTCACGTGGTAGCCGTGGATCCTCTAAGCCTGCTGGTCCAAGTGGATATGCAGAAGTCAGATGGAGCATGTGAATCAAGGACACATAGAATGCAAATATAATGGTTTAATAAAGTTCGGGAAATCACAAACAGAGAATAGACAGGGAAGGACATTACTGAAGAAGAAAATGGACTAATGGCCTGAACAGCATGGGCAAAAGGCAGCACAACCAAAGACCTGGGACAGATAGTAGAGTAGAAGACCACAGAATACAGACAACTGTAAACAGGTAACAAGGTTGCTGGAGGCTGCTGGTAGACAGGTAGCAAACTTATTCATAGACAGGCAACAGGAATACTGGAGGTCACAGATAGGTAGAAGACATACTGACAAGTCGGGACAGCCAACAGGATTACTGGAGATCACTGGCAGACTGGTAGCAAAGTTACTCATGACTGGAGACAGCTATCAGGATGTCTGGACACCTCTGGCAGACAGGTAGGTGAATCTCATGAGTATCAGGAATGTCTGATAACCTCAGATGCCACAAAAACACCGAAAGAAGACATAAGACAGGAGATCAAAAGACCCTGGGCAGGTCACAGACTGAACCCTGGAGTTTACCAGAATTAATGATGTAGCACAACAAATTAACTCCAGCTCAATCCTCAGAACTCACTCAAGGTTAGTCTCCATCAAAGCCAAGGGCCCAGTGTGAGTCCAAAAAGTCCTTATACAGGCCAAGAAAGTTCATCATATTGAAACACAGCAGGCTACTTGCAAAGCCTGATGTGCAGCAGAGCCCAAACCAGGGACAGGAGCGGAACACTGTATAGTTGTCAATGATTGTATAGGCGTATAGTATCATTTGCACAAATAGTCTAGGTGAACTTTATATACTGTAATTTAGAAAGACTGAAAAGCAAGTGTCTGCCCATGTTTGTTGCATAGTCATATATTAATGCAAGGGTTAGGTATGATTTCATTACCTACATCGGCATTAAGAGGAGTACTTCAATCAGACTATGATAAGGTTTGGACAAAGGGAAATGCTAGAGTATGAGTTAAATTGTGCTAGAAATGCTCAAGCATCCAATGTCTCTGGGCTGGGAAGGAGGCCTGTAGAGAAGCTGGATTGTTCTAACTCAACAAAATGCTTTAGGAATGCTGTTTAAAATAACAAGTGAATGTACTCCAGTTAATATTTCTACACTTCTGTGTGTGCTGTGTTATATCTCTTGTATGGATATTTAGGCTGCACCAGGGGCGTAACTAGAACTGGCAGGGCCCCATAGCAAACTTTTGAACGGGGCCCCCTCCAAGACACACCCCCAATGACATGCCCCTCCAAGACACGCCCTCAATGACACGCCCCTTCAAGACACACCCCCTTACAGGCCCCAGCAGTATATACAGCAGCCCCAGTGGTATACAGCAGCCTCCCCAGTGGTATATACAGGCCCCAGCAGTATTACAGCAGCCTCCCCAGTGGTATATACAGGCCCCAGCAGTATTACAGCAGCCCCAGTGGTATACAGCAGCCTCCCCAGTGGTATATACAGGCCCCAGCAGTATTACAGCAGCCCCAGTGGTATATACAGGCCCCTGGTGGTGGTATATACAGGCCCCTGGTGGTGGTATATACAGGGCCCCTGGTGGTGGTATACAGGGCCCCTGGTGGTGGTATATTCAGGGCCCCTGGCGGTGGTATATACAGGGCCCCTGGTGGTGGTATACAGGGCCCCTGGTGGTGGTATATACAGGTCCCTGGTGGTGGTATATACAAGCCCCTGGTGGTGGTATATACAGGCCCCTGGTGGTGGTATACAGGGCCCCTGGTGGTGGTATATACAGGCCCCTGGTTGTGGTATACAGGGCCCCTGGTGGTGGTATATACAGGCCCCTGGTGGTGGTATATACAGGCCCCTGGTGGTGGTATATACAGGCCCCTGGTGGTGGTATATACAGGCCCCTGGTGGTGGTATACAGGGCCCCTGGTGGTGATATATACAGGCCCATATACAGTGCTGCTGGCTGGGTGGGAAGCGCGGGAAGCGCACAGTTACCTGCTCTGCCTCTCCCCGTCTCCTGGCTTTTGGTGGGGCGGGCACTGCTGCGCAGTGATCACTTCCTGCAGCCCCTCTTCCGGCTCCTCTTCCAGGATAGCGGTCGCGGTGGGGGCACAGGCAGCAGGGCCCCCCGGGGAGCTCGGGGCCCGCTGACCGCGGTAGTTACGCCGCTATTGCAGCTGTACGGCATAGCAGACATAGCGGCGCTGGGTCCGGGCCCCCCACAAACGCCGGGCCCCAAAGCGACCGCTACGTCTGCTATGCCGGTAGTTACGCCCCTGGGCTGCACACTCCAGCTGGCTGGACCTGTGGACTGATGGCATCACCCCAGCTCCTTTGGCAATTCTATGTTGCTGCCTGCTTCTGATTAGTCAGCGTCATAGAGGAGGCAAAAGCTAATGCGCCCAGTGATAATTATCTAATATCAACCACTTGGACTTAACTAAAGTTAACTCATTAGGTGCCCAATATTTGATTGATAAAATCCCTACAACAAAAATGCAAAATAAAAAAATTGTTCCACTCTGCAGCCACTATTAAATCATGTACCAGTTGAGCATGGAAAATATGGTAAAAGGTCCTCTTATAAGCATTGTAGGTACTTTTGAATATAAACCAGGAGTATTTAAAATACAGTGATACAACGCTAATTTACTTTTGTGTCTCATGTAGAAAACATTTACATGCTGCAGCTTTACAATTTTGCCCAACTGTTTCATACAATCTGAACAGAGGAAATACATTTCTGAGTACATATTCTAGAAAATTCTACTTTTCATTGCAGTTGCCATTGTGACATGTCTGAACATATGCACCATCTCAATGAACACCCTGAAATGACAAATTGTTTAAAGTGCCCTTCTGCACAAAGGAGATAACATTGAGATTTTCAAAACGGCTCCAAAAAGTAGACCTTAAAAAAAAGCCTCTGATGCCATATAAAAAGAGGTTCTCCTGACTGTTGCACCCACACGTCATGTGTTTTTTTATTTCTAGATTCACTTTATATACTGTAAGTGTTTGTGCTTAGAAGGGGTTGATCTAGATTTATTCACTTAGTCTTGTGCTATGTCCCCAATCATGCTGCTTATTACAGGGGTTGTGCACTTCAAGGACACCCATTTCTCATTTTCCATGTTTGCGCCCATTGTAAAAAAATATAACTCATGTTCATCTCCGGTGCCAGCAGTGCCAGCATTGACGTTCCCGGGGCTTACGTGAGATTGTTGCCTCATGCAAACCCCGCACCCATTCAGCGGCAGCTTCCCTCTCCCTGCCTTCAGACAGTAAGTAACTAGCAAAAATGTGAGCGGCAACTGCAGCTCTCACTTTCTATTGATTAATCAAACATCTGAAGGCGGTGAAGGGAAGTCTGTGGTGATTGAGTGCGTGACTTGTGTGAAGTGATAACCTCACATGAGCCTCGGGAACTCAATCACCATCACCGCTGGAACCACCCTGGCATGGGTGTTGACTATAAGCTTTTTAATTATAATGTGGGCAAACATGGGGAATGAGAAAGGGGTTTCCTATTAAAGCACAACCCTTTTAAGCATTCATCACACCACAAAACAGTCCATACAACCTAGTGTGATATAACATTCACTGTACAATAGGGGTTCTCACTCGCTGTTGCTGGTCCTCGATGTAGCTACAGGAACGACATTTTCTATTTAACAGTTCAATGGGTTTATTCACATCTCCATAAACCCAACAGAAGGGAAAATAAAAGCAAGCATTTCCTCATCTTTACAGCACCAGAAACTTAAATGTCAAGACACAGTATCCACTAGCCTTGGTCTGTCTTCATAGAGATGTCAGGTCTCACAAATTGTCTGGAGCTCTCACCTCACCCATAGGAGGTGTGTGGATGGTCAGTCCCTCCCATCACTTCTGACCATCCTGTGAAACTGACCATGCATATATAAAAAATATAAAAAACCTCATGGAACAACCAGTCCCAGAAAAACCATTCCAGATTCACATCACAGCAGATCCTCGCATGTGCTATACATACCGGCCATTTACAATATAACTGGTTGCCACATCACATCAGGTACACAACTCACAGTCACTACTTATATTACATAATTAGTCCAAAATACACTAATTGCTTTCTAGCAGTCAAAGGGTGAAATACTGGTGGCCTTTAAAATCATATAAAGCACATGCTCAGAATAGTTTTAAAGTGTTTATATCAAGTTTAAAGGGAACTTATCAGTTCTCTTATGATCTCCAACCCAGCAGCATTCTAAATTCCCTGCCTAACCAACCCTGTATAATGTTATTCACTTAACTCAATGCTTCACAAAAGTATTTATAAGCTCTGCTTGTCCTACGCTAATTAGTGCTTTGACTAGACGATGGGCGTTAGTTTCTCCAGTCTAGTAAGCATCTTTCCAGGTCATCATGTCCTTGTGGGAGTGATAACATGATTTCCATGGGCTAGCGTGGAACATTGAGTTAAGTGAATAACATTATACAGGGTTGGTTATGCAAGGAGTTTAGTCATACAGATGTGAATGATGGTAGGTCATAGGGGACCTGACAGGTTCCATTTAAAAGTTATCACCTATCCATATAGGTATCTGTGAACAGTCATGTTCTTGGGATCTGTGGGAATCCTAGTGGTGAGACTCCCAACAATCCGCAATTTGTGACCTACACTATGAATTGGTGATAACGTCAAAATGTAACAAAAATGTTAAGCATTAATAGAAAAGTCTCAGTGCTTGTAAAAATGCCAGATTTTTGTCACGTAGAAAAAATCAAGAAGAGTCATTTCACAACCTCTTCCATATTTAATGTCACCCATAATTAACATTAAAGGTGGAAAAAACTCTGAAATTATTCTTAATTATAGATTAGCGAACCAGACTTTGAAGTTCAGAGTTCGTGCCATACACAGACTTTAAACAAATGTCAGGATTTGGCATTTGAATGCTTGACGCACGAAACCACCGGAGTGAGTATCGCTGTGCTCAGGTACATTGGGTGCTCGGCCCAGTGAGAGCCGCATGCAGTGTATGAGTGGCCGCACTGGGCATAAAATCAGGATTATTGGATGTGGGGTGTGCAACAAAAAAAAAAAACAAAATGACGCCCTCCCTCCCCATGAAGTGCTTTGCATATGGCTGGTTGTATATGGGTAATGAGCTGAACTACCCAATCAGTGGCTTTCAATGAGGCTCAGGTCAAGTTTATGTCCAGAATAGAACTTTATATAAAGTCCAGCTGAACCCGCAGAACCTGAACTTCCACAGGTCCGCTCATCTCTATTCTTAATATGATTTTTTTTACAAGACAAAAACCTGGCATTTTAACTGGGGCATGTAGACCATTTTCCATACCTTCACCTTAAAAAAAATGAAATAAAAGACGAATTGACCGTGGTATGAGCCCCAAAATGTAAACAAAACTGCAGTTGGAATAAAACAATGTTCATACAACTCTACTGTGTAAATAAGAAAATGTAGCTTTCGGAAGGTGAGGAGGAAAAATGAAAGGCAAGTACATGCCCCATATGAATACCTCACAGCTCTGGATCTGCAACATGATCCATGATCCAGGTTCATTGCATTTACTGCACAAATTATTTATATTTTCGTAAATCATTATTTTTTTAATACACTGGGATATGAAAATAGGGATGTAGATGTACAGAGATTACCAGCACCACATAGTGAGTTTTTGACCATAGCAGGTTATTTATCTGTAATCAGATCGGTATCACATGGTCTATGCCGCTTCAGTTCTGCAGGTGTCCTTCTGTGACCATGAAAACATCCGCGTCATACCCATGCACTCAGAATTTGATTGGCCCGCAAGTATTTTAAATACCCACACTTCCTCATGGTTTATCCTGATGAAGGTCAATGGCGATTGAAACACGTGCAGGGCGGCTGGCACCTGAGAGTGGTTCTTATTGGCAAGGTAAAATCTCTGTTTTATACAGTAATGCACATATGATTGCCGTAAAATCTGTCTGTAAATGTATTAAGCTATGGTAAGCCATTGTCCATCTTAAGTTGCTAGGTTGAGAACAATATTTAGCTGTGATCAATATCTGTTTAAATCATACTGGTATGGTCTGGCAGATTTAGTTACCACTATATGGTGATACCTTGGCTAATTTCTGGGATATAAGTATAATGGCTTATAATGAGTACTATATGGTAATGTTTCAGTCCTATATTCATTGTCATATGGGAATGTTATCTAGCCAAGTACCTTTTATGCAAAAAGCAGTATCTGTGAAAATCCATCCTATTAAAAGCTTCCTGATATTTGATGTACTGGGTACATCATATGTTGGGTGCCCGCCTTTGATGTGAGCTCTGCAGTGAGCTCACAACTTTTCCCCCCACATCTCAGGTGATCTTATCAGCTGAAATGTGGGGCTAACAGCTCTGATCGGATCCTCGATCTCATCAGCGGTGTTAGGCCTTTGAATCGCGCTGTCATTTACTGACAGTGGTATTCAACGTAGGCACGGCAGGGATCACGCCGTTCCCCGCCGTGATCGGACATCCTGCAATAAAATCGTGGTATCTCTGTGTGTCACCTGATAGCCTGGGACCCTATGGTGACCCGGATGCTATCAGGGTTCACTTCCGGTGGATGGTTGGCAAGCGCTGCCACCAACAGAAAGTGATCATTTATGCTATGTCCTGATGTGCAGCCAATCGGGACATAGCACAAGCGATCAGACTGTGCAGCACTGTGGAGCCCTATGGGGCAGTGTAAAATAAAGTAAAAATAAAAAAAAAAAAGTTTTTAAAAATATGAAAAATAAACCAAATGGTCAAATTACCCCCTCCTTTTGCCCCATTCAAAATAAAAGTAGCAATAAAAAAAAAAACACATATTTGGTATCACTGTGTTCAGAAATGTCCGATCTATCAAGATATAAAATCAATTAATCAAATTTGTAAACTGCGTAATGGAAAAAAAGTCAAAATCCCAAAATTATGGGGTTTTTTTGGTTGCCGCAACATTGCAATAAAATACAATAAAATGCAATAACGGGCGATCAAAACAGAGTATCTACCCAAAAATGGTATCACTAGAAAAGTCAGTTCAAGCCGCAAAAATTAAGCCATCACACAGCCCAGATCCAGAAAAATGAGGTCGCAGAATATGGTGCAAAAAGTGCAATTAATTTTTTTCACCCTTAGATAACAGTAAAAGTATACATGTTTGGTATCTACGATCTCGTACCGACCTGAGGCATCATACAGATCTCAGTTTTACCATATAGTGAATATGGTGAACAAAAAACACCCAAAAATCAACCGTGTAATTGCACTTTTTTTTTTTTGCAATTTCACTGCCCTTGGAATTTGTTTCCCGTTTCCCTGTACACTTTATGGTAAAATTAATGATTCCTTCTGAAAGTACAACTTGTCCTGCAAAAAAACAAGCCCTCATATATCTATATTGATGGAAAAATATAAAAGTTATGGCTCTTGGAAGAAGGGCAGGGAAAAACGAAAACAAAGAAATGGTAAATCGCCTGGGGGTAAAGGGGTTAAAATTGGTCACTTTTACACCATATATGTATTGTGCACAATATAGGTTATCCTATACATTGATGGTTTCTATTCACAAAACATATGGCAATGTTACATTTGCGTGCATTGAGACCTGTGCTCTAGTGTGGTCAGTATAGGATGATCTATCTTTATGTTGATGTTTTGCTGTCAGCATATATATTTATGTAAATATACGGTATATCTAACTTGCCTCTGCTATGTATATGTATATATAGTGGTCAATTTATATCTACTGTAAAGTGATTATTTCATCCCTAAATTAATTGCTGCTTATTTGTGCCAACTATTCCACATATCATTTTTTTTCACCTTCCTCTGTTCCTCTAGAAATAAACGTTGGAATATATTTATATATTGGGCGTATGATCGTTTGTTCTCTTTCTTGGTCGGTTTTGTATAGAAGTTGAGCACAATATTGTATGCATACATTGTGGCTGCTGAAGAACCTCTTTGGGGACGACTCAGTTTTGGGAACCGAAATGCACGAGACACTTCTGCAGTAGAAAATAAGCAATCGTGTAAAATCAAACATTGTATCATTGTCAAGTTTTATTATTAGAAGATGATGTTTCATTTTATTCCATAAATCTTCCTACTATTAACATAATAAGATAAGCTATACAGTATATACTCACTGTGGGGCCAGCGCTGCTTCACCACCATTGCCTTACATATTTGTTTAGGCTGAATTGATGATATCATGATTACATGAAACGCCATTTTCAACCAATGAAAGATTTCAGTAGGATATGTATATAAACCTCATGTCATATCCAGACACTACAGACAGCTCTTACTAATTCATGATGTAGTAGCACCCTCTAGTGACTGTTTTAAGTAACACATCCAACAATGCATTGTCATTGGTATAAGAGGTGTATGACTGATGCCTTTCATAGCAGATTATCTATTCTGGGGACAACAGATATATAGTGTACATAGCAGAGCTTATTCATAGGAACAGCATAGACATTGTCCTATTATTATAGGCCAGAGTGAAAACCTACTGTAACATTTCACCAGTGTTCCCTGCACTGGCGTAACTTGAAGCCCATGAGCCCCAATGCGAAAGCTCCAACGGGGCCCCCAATTACTGCAAATATTTAATGGCAAAAGTCTTTTTCTATAGACCTCAGGGACTTTTGGGGTCCCCTAGGCTCTGGGGCCTGGGTGCGGATTGCAACCCCTGCACCTATTGTAGTTATGCCCCTGGTTCCCTGTAAACATTTGTACTTAGTGACCTGACTGGATGGCAACCAGGACAAAGATAATAATAATCTTTATTTATATAGTGACATATTCCGCAGTGCTTTACAATTCAGATGTCCATATACAATCATAAGTAACTGTTCTAAAAAATACAATAATTAAAGCAAAAATAATGCCTCATAAGAGCTTACAATCTACATTGAGGTGGGGGTGACAAAGTACAGGTGATTATTTACAATGATGGTCCAGCCAGACTGACAAAATGGAGAACAGATAAGAGCTGTATGAGTGGCCACCAGCCATTCATTGTCTGGTGGAGTGAATAGGCTATGTCTGGTGTGTTAATGTATGTCTAAATGACTGATGATCGAACATGATAGATCGCCCTAAAAAGATGTGTTTTTAGGGGGCACCTGAAACTGTGGATAGTACTAACGTCTTGAGGTACAGCATTCCAGAGAAGGGAGAAGTTTTGGAGCCAGGAGTGGGAGATTCAGATCAGTGCAGATGTTAAGGTACCGTCACACACAGCGATATGGTCCATATCGCCGTAAATTTGTGTATTTCAGCGATGTGGAAGCTACATCGCCTGTGCGTAGTGGCGTGAGACAGGGAGATTTTACGGCGAGAAATTGATGGTGGAGCGTCGCCTGATCGCCCTGCACTGCAGTGAAATCAGGCGATATCCACCAGGCGATCTCAGCGCTTCGTGGCGTGTGACAGGGCGATAGCAATGTAGAAAGCGAACTCAGACAATCTGGAATCAGTCCAGTAGGTGTGCCTGTGCGTGCTATTATCCACACCCCGTCTTCGGCAATTGGTGGCTTGGGGGTAATGCAGTTGTGTCGGCCAATCGGAGTGGTAGGGGTGCGGTGAAAAAGACTCTGGCACACCTGTCTCCTCGCCGTACTCACACTCTACTTCCACATCGCTGATGAGATGGTTGTGTGTGACGCGGCATTGTGGAAAAAGGAAATTGCTTCCGGTCTTCTGCAGGCGATCTCCGGAATGCAAGATCGCCGTAGAATGCAGGCGAGATCTCTATGCGTGACAGGGCGACGGTGATGTGCAAAAAAGTTCCCGAAAAACGTGCGTGCTCACGTCAAATTGCCAGTGATATGGAAGCCATATTTCCACGTGTGACGGTACCTTTAGTCTAAAGTAATTTCCAGAGCAAAGAGAAACAGGTGGGAGGTGATAGACAGAGATGAGGGTGGAGAATTGGAGGATTGCTGCACTGTAATAGCTTTGTGGGCAGAACAATTGAATTGGATCCTATAATATATATTCCAAATATTAACAATGTAAATAAATATATAGCTTCCAATATTATCTGGACAGTAGCCACATAGTTCCACAAACAACGATGAATAACTAACAAAGGCACATACTGTCATGGCCAAAAGTGTTGTAACCTTGAAATTGTTCCTAAAAATAAAGTATTTCACCCAGAAAATTATTGCAAATACTAATTTTGCCATATATAATATATTGGAAAAGAAAAAAAAAGTCAAACTGGGCATAATTTCACACAAAACCTCAAAAATGGGCCGGACAAATTTGTTGGCACCTTCCCAAAATTGTGGGTAAACAACTTTGTTTCCAGCATGTGATGCTCGTTCAGGCTGACCTGTAACTGGTGTGGGCAATATGAAAATCACACCTGAAACCAGATAAAAAAGGGAGAAGTTGATTTAATCTTTGCATTATGTGTCTGTGTGTGCCACACTAATTATTGATAACAGAAAGAAGAGAAAAGAACTATCTAAGGGCTTGAAAACCAAAAATGTTGAAAAATATCAACAATATTACAAGTCCATCTCCAGAGATCTTGATGTTCCTTTGTCCATGTTGTGCAACATAGGCTGGGTCTGCATCTTAGATTATGGGTCTTACAGCAGGACAATGACCCTAAACATATGGTACTTCAAGAAGCACGAGAAATGGATGGAAACAAAATGCTGGAGAGCTCTGAAGTGGTCTCATACATGAATAGAATTGATGTGAGCACCACCCAACACATTTGCATAGGAGCTCTGGTCAGCTCCCTGCTCCAGCAGGAATTCCATGAGAATACAGCCTACTTCTGGCCTGTGCCCGGATGGAGAAGGCGCATACAGGGAAAGTTGGTGTCATCAGATCACATCAAATCATCACACTAACCAGCACCCACTGCTATACAATGTAGAAGAGGAGACAGCGGCTTCGTTGCATGGAAAACCCAGAATAGATAAGTATAAGCATTTTTGTTTTTTTTATATTATTTTGCAAATGAATGTAGGTTATTACAACAAGAGCTGGCTATGTGGACATTACAAGAGTGGCTGGATGTCAATATGTGCATTGCGCATGCGCGGGCCCGGGCCGATAACATGATCAAGGCCATAATGCACTGCGGCCGATCACGTGATCAGGCCCATAATGCACAGGGCCGGATGTGCCGTCCCGGCGGGTGCATCATACCATGAAAGGAGGGCGGGAGATTCCAACAACAGGAGGAGATGAGGAAAGAATTATGCTGCCCAGCGGGGCGTGCTGGAAAGCTGCGAGGAGGGGAGAATGGAGCCTGGAGCCGGCTTTCCAGTCGCCTCAGACAGCGACATGCAGTAAGTTCAAACTCATTTTTCACACTTTTTACAGGGTGGAATGAGATCAGAGAGGGATGGTTAGGGAGCACCTAGGAAGGTGTAGGGACAGCTAGTGATAGGTCCGGGGCTTATCTCCAGGTGACAGGTTCCCTTTAATCATGTAGCAATTTCAGAAGTTGATATCACCAACCATTCCCATTTTATTTAGGTGCATCCAGATAAATGGCCCAACCTGTATATTCTTTGTCCTGGATATGATACCCATGATCTGTCCCAACATATAAATAACTGTATGGGTTTTTAATCACAACTCTAGTACCACTTAATAGAAGTAACAATCCAAAAGCCTATATCGACCCTATAATGAGCTTTGTTACATGACTTACAAAAGCCAAACCAGACACTGCAGACACATATTTCTGGGTGTTTGACCCTCCTGTAAAGCAGAACATCTGATTTGGTTGGACTGGAGACCTTTTTCATGGGGTCTAAGGGGTAAATGACTTTTTTTTATTATTAGTTCTTTTTTTTACGGGACATTTTATTTAAATATTTTGCAGAAGTCCCATGCGAGCACTGAATTTTTAATCCAGGAAGGTCAATGATTTTTGGTTAGTCTATAGCCTTTAGTTTTATTTCTAAATTTTCCACCTGTGACTTTTTTTCTTTCTCCAAAAGAACCTTCATTTAACATCAATACTTCTCCTTGTGTTCAGCTCCACGTCATACAGTGTCACAAGAGTACCGTAATTGCTTTCGCAGATCTTCTGGTACGAGTTGTTCGGCCTACTCTGTGTATGTAATCCTTAGAATGTGTAGGAATATTAAAACTTATAAGCACATCCACATGTGGAATGTCAAGCCCTCGACTTGTCACATCAGTGGTCAAGGGAATAGAGCGACTTTTTGCCTTAAACTTATTTAGAGAACCAAGTCTCTTTTTATGACTCATTTGACCATGGAGGGAAATGGCAGGGAATCCAAGATTAAGAAACATAAGAGCAACTTATGTATTGTTACGTGTACTCCGGTGCATCCAGGTGCGCCGCCATGTTGCTTGAGGAAAACCTACAGCGCACCAACAATGACTTTTAGGCATGGGCATACCCAGGATCAAAACTAGGGGGGACAAGCCATGGTCGTCCAGGTTGTAATATTGCGCACCGGGGCCCATCAAACTCGTTACGCCACTGGGGAGCCCTATGGGGGGCTGTATATGAGATGGGAGCCCTATGGGGGGCTGTATATAAGATGGAAGTTCCATCTCATATACAGCCCCCCCCCCCCAATGTCCCATAGGCTCACATCTTATATACAGCCCTCCATAGGGCTCCCATCTCATATACAGCCCCCCATAGAGCTCCAATATCATATACAGCCCCCTTATAGGGCTCCCAAATAATATATAACCCCGCCATAGGGCACCCAAATCATATTCAGCCCCCTCATAGGGCTCCTGTATCATATACAGCCCCTCCATAGGGCTCCCATCATGAGAGCCTTATGGGCGGTTGTATATTATACGGGAGCCCTATGGGGTGGGCTGTATATGATATGGGAGCCTTATGGGGGGCTGTATATGATTTTGGAGTCCCATCTCATATACAGCCCCCCCCCAATACCCTAAACAGTCCTCATATCATATACAACAGCCCCCCATAGGGCTCCTATATCATATATAGGCTGTATATGATATGGGAGCCCTATGGAGGACTGTATATGATATGGGAGTCCCATATCCCATATCATATACAGCCCCCTTAATGCCCCATAGGGCTCCCATATCATATACAGCCCCCCTCATAGGGCTCCAATAATGGGAGCCCTTTAGGGGTCTATATATGATATAGGAGCCCTATAGGGTTGCTGTATAAGATATGGGAGCCTATGGGGGGCAGGGCTGTATATGAGATGGGAGTACATGTCATCTCATATACAGCGCAGCCCCCCACATAAGGCTCCCATATACAGCACTCCCATAGGACTACCTCCCTCTTTCCCCCCCCACATTATCTTCCAGGTCACTTTTGTTTATACTTACATCTTTTTTAACTGTTAATGTCCTCTCTTCTATCTCAGTTCCAGCCTCCAGCACCAGCAGTGTCCCCAGCTTGTTTGCCGCTCTGCACCGCAGGGAGTCAGCACAGCGACGAGGCGCTCAGTGGTGATGTCATGACATCACTTGAATCCCCCTGCCCGCTGAGCTGATCTGCAGTGTCGGCAGTCACTGTCTGAGGGCGAGATCTGCCCTGTGCCCCTGCTGGCTGCTGCCCAATGATTACCACACTGAGATAACCGTTATCGCATTCGCTACACACACACAAGTGGAGGTGGTAGCAGTGGTAGGCCTCAGTTCAGCCTCAGACATTAAAATAGGTGCACGCGGCATGCGCTCAGTGCCGCTCACCCCTTCCTCTTGAGGGGGCGAGGGACTGCTGCCCCCCCCTGCCCCACGCTGGGTACGCCCATGCTTTTAGGATTGCACTAGAATTTCTGTCCTGTTCTTCTGCAAGTAGTGAGACAGGAATGCAGTGAGGTCACCATTCTGACATCTGCTGGACAATATACAAACTGCAATAACTTACACATTTTTCTAGCAGTGGCATAGTGATGTGCCATTGATAAGTAGTGATGAGCGAATACCAAAATGCTCGGGTGCTCGATGCTCGGGCCGAGCATCCCAAGATACTCGTGTACTCGGCCCGAGCACCGAGCCCAATGTTATCATATGGGAGACCCGAGTATTTTTATGAAATGACCACTGGCAGCATGTAGAAACCCTAAAAATGTCACAAAAGTCTCAGAAGAGTGCTCAAATGACATGGCAACACCATGGGGAAGACCCCTGTAAGCATTTCTCACTCAAAAGTCACAGCTGTGAACAATGTTGTCCGAGTTTCACGCCAATTTTACGGAGTCACCAGAAAACCTTCCAAAATGACACCAAAATGAATATTCAGGGTGGAAATGTTAAGGGCACATACCCAATAGTGAGATACAGCTGGTGTATGTTACTTTTTGTGATTACATGAAAGATTTTACGTGAAAACATAGTGCGGCACTCTGATGTCCCTGAGAAGAGACGTACATAAAGCCCTGTCTTGATATAATGTGCCCATTTTGAGGAAGTGGGTATATTGTAGTATTTTCCTTTACCAGGGCAGTCCAAAATTGTGAGGTTCAACAATGCCCCTGGATACAGACGTGCAGGAGGGCCTGTAAACCTGAAGTGGGTGTATTGTAGTATAGCCCTTTGGCAGGGCAGCCAAAAATTGGGAGGTTCAACAATGACCCTGGATACAGGCATGCATGAGGGCCTGTAAACCTGAAGTGGGTGTATTGTAGTATAGCCCTTTGGCAGGGCAGCCAAAAATTGGGAGGTTCAACAATGCCCCTGGATACAGACGTGCAGGAGGGCCTGTAAACCTGAAGTGGGTGTATTGTAGTATAGCCCTTTGGCAGGGCAGCCAAAAATTGGTAGGTTCAACAATGACCCATGCATACAGACATGCATGACGGCCTGTAAACCTGAAGTGGGTGTATTGTAGTATAGCCCTTTGGCAGGGCAGCCAAAAATTGGGAGGTTCAACAATGCCCCTGGATACAGACATGCATGACGGCCTGTCAACCTGAAGTGGGTGTATTATAGTATAGCCCTTTGGCAGGGCAGCCAAAAATTGGGAAGTTCAACAATGACCCTGGATACAGACGTGCAGGAGGGCCTGTAAACCTGAAGTGGGTGTATTGTAGTATAGCCCTTTGGCAGGGCAGCCAAAAATTGGGAGGTTCAACAATGACCCATGCATACAAACATGCATGACGGCCTGTAAACCTGAAGTGGGTGTATTGTAGTATAGCCCTTTGGCAGGGCAGCCAAAAATTGGGAGGTTCAACAATGACCCATGCATACAGACATGCATGAGGGCCTGTAAACCTGAAGTGGGTGTATTGTAGTATAGCCCTTTGGCAGGGCAGCCAAAAATTGGGAGGTTCAACAATGCCCCTGGATACAGACGTGCAGGAGGGCCTGTAAACCTGAAGTGGGTGTATTGTAGTATAGCCCTTTGGCAGGGCAGCCAAAAATTGGGAGGTTCAACAATGACCCATGCATACAGACATGCATGACGGCCTGTAAACCTGAAGTGGGTGTATTGTAGTATAGCCCTTTGGCAGGGCAGCCAAAAATTGGGAGGTTCAACAATGCCCCTGGATACAGACATGCATGACGGCCTGTCAACCTGAAGTGGGTGTATTATAGTATAGCCCTTTGGCAGGGCAGCCAAAAATTGGGAAGTTCAACAATGACCCTGGATACAGACGTGCAGGAGGGCCTGTAAACCTGAAGTGGGTGTATTGTAGTATAGCCCTTTGGCAGGGCAGCCAAAAATTGGGAGGTTCAACAATGACCCATGCATACAAACATGCATGACGGCCTGTAAACCTGAAGTGGGTGTATTGTAGTATAGCCCTTTGGCAGGGCAGCCAAAAATTGGGAGGTTCAACAATGACCCATGCATACAGACATGCATGAGGGCCTGTAAACCTGAAGTGGGTGTATTGTAGTATAGCCCTTTGGCAGGGCAGCCAAAAATTGGGAGGTTCAACAATGCCCCTGGATACAGACGTGCAGGAGGGCCTGTAAACCTGAAGTGGGTGTATTGTAGTATAGCCCTTTGGCAGGGCAGCCAAAAATTGGGAGGTTCAACAATGACCCTGCATACAGGCATGCATGAGGGCCTGTAAACCTGAAGTGGGTGAATTGTAGTATAGCCCTTTGGCAGGGCAGCCAAAAATTGGGAGATTCAACAATGCCCCTGGATATAGACGTGCAGGAGGGCCTGTAAACCTGAAGTGGGTGTATTGTAGTATAGCCCTTTGGCAGGGCAGCCAAAAATTGGGAGGTTCAATAATGACCCATGCATACAGACATGCATGAGGGCCTGTAAACCTGAAGTGGGTGTATTGTAGTATAGCCCTTTGGCAGGGCAGCCAAAAATTGGGAGGTTCAACAATGCCCCTGGATACAGACGTGCAGGAGGGCCTGTGAACCTGAAGTGGGTGTATTGTAGTATAGCCCTTTGGCAGGGCAGCCAAATATTGGGAGGTTCAACAATGACCCATGCATACAGACATGCATGACGGCCTGTAAACCTGAAGTGGGTGTATTGTAGTATAGCCCTTTGGCAGGGCAGCCCAAAATTGGGAGGTTCAACAATGCCCCTGGATACAGACATGCATGATGGCCTGTAAACCTGAAGTGGGTGTATTATAGTATAGCCCTTTGGCAGGGCAGCCAAAAATTGGGAAGTTCAACAATGACCCTGGATACAGACGTGCAGGAGGGCCTGTAAACCTGAAGTGGGTGTATTGCAGTATAGCCCTTTGGCAGCGCAGCCAAAAATTGGAGGTTCAACAATGCCCCTGGATACAGACATGCAGGAGGGCCTGTAAACCTGAAGTGGGTGTATTGTAGTATAGCCCTTTGGCAGCGCAGCCAACAATTGGGAGGTTCAACAATGACCCATGCATACAGACATGCATGAGGGCCTGTAAACCTGAAGTGGGTGTATTGTAGTATAGCCCTTTGGCAGGGCAGCCAAAAATTGGGAGGTTCAACAATGACCCATGCATACAGATATGCATGAGGGCCTGTAAACCTGAAGTGGGTGTATTGTAGTATAGCCTTTGGCAGGGCAGCCAAAAATTGGGAGGTTCAACAATGACCCTGGATACAGACGTGCAGGAGGGCCTGTAAACCTGAAGTGGGTGTATTGTAGTATAGCCCTTTGGCAGGGCAGCCAAAAATTGGGAAGTTCAACAATGACCCTGGATACAGACGTGCAGGAGGGCCTGTAAACCTGAAGTGGGTGTATTGTAGAATAGCCCTTTGGCAGCGCAGCCAAAAATTGGGAGGTTCAACAATGACCCATGCATACAGACATGCATGATGGCCTGTAAACCTGAAGTGGGTGTATTATAGTATAGCCCTTTGGCAGGGCAGCCAAAAATTGGGAGGTTCAACAATGACCCTGGATACAGACGTGCAAGAGGGCCTGTAAACCTGAAGTGGGTGTATTGTAGTATAGTCCTTTGGCAGGGCAGCCAAAAATTGGGAGGTTCAACAATGACCCATGCATACAGACATGCATGACGGCCTGTAAACGTGAAGTGGGTGTATTGTAGTATAGCCCTTTGGCAGGGCAGCCAAAAATTGGGAGGCTCCACATTGTCCCTGGATAGAGACGTGCATGAGGGCCTCAAAACATTTTTCCCATTGAAAAGGAGTGGGTCTCCTGTCGTTGTAATGCCCATTCTAAAAGAATGGGCGAAAAAATTTACCACTGGGGGTATACCTGAAACAACAGCCTAACTATTGTAACGGTCATCATGGTGGCACATGAGGAGAAGGAGGAGCAGTCCAGCGATTAGCCAAAGTCCAGAAGTGTGTACCCATGGGTGAGTGGAGGTACATGGCAAATTCCCATAACAAAATTTAAATTCCGCTGTCATTTGTTGGTGGTGTGGTGAAGTCTGGCCCAATCCAACCCTTGTTCATCTTGATCAAAGTCAGCCTGTCAGCATTTTCATTTAACAGGCGGGTGCGTTTATCAGTAATGATTCCACCTGCGGCACTGAAAACACGCTCTGACAAAACGCTAGCGGCAGGGCAGGCCAGGACTTCCAAGGCGTAGAGAGCCAATTCATGCCACGTGTCCAGCTTGGAGACCCAATAATTGTAAGGCACAGAGAAATCTCGCAGTACAGTTGTTCGATCTGCAAGGTACTCCTTCAGCATCTGGCCAAACTTAGCATTTCTTGTGGCACTACCCCGCACCTCAGGGGCTGTGGTACGTGAGGGGCTGAGAAAACTGTCCCACATCGTAAAGACTGTTCCCCTACCTCTGGCGGATTGGACTTGTGCCCCTCTCGGCCGTATGCCTTGGTTGTCCACCGATTCCTGACCTATGCCGCTAGCGTTTTGTGAGGGGAATGCTTTGCCTACTTCCGTGACTATGGCCTTCTGGAACTGCTGCATTTTGGCTGACCTCTCCGCCTCAGGAATGAGAGACATAAAGTTCTCCTTGTAGCGTGGGTCTAAGAGTGTTGCCAACCAGTACTGATTGTCGGCCAAGATGTTCTGAACGCGAGGGTCACGAGCCAGGCAGCTTACCATAAAGTCAGCCATGTGCGCCAGACTCTTAACAGCCATCACTTCAGTATCCTCACCAACACGATGACTGAACATGCTGTCCTCCTCCTCCTCTTCATCTCCCCTGTCCTCTGGCCAGCCACGCTGAATCGAGGGTATGACTGGTGTGCATGTCATATCCTCAATTTGGCCAGAGAGTTGCTCCATGTCTTCATCCTCCTCCTCCTCCTCCTCGTCATAGTCCTCCACTGCACGTTGTGATGACATGAGGCTGGGCTGTGTGTTATCACCCACACCCACTACTGTTTCTTGCTCCAAGTCATCGCGCTCCGCCTGCAATGCATCATCTTTGTATTCCAGCAGAGACCGTTTTAGAAGGCAGAGTAGCGGTATGGTGACGCTAATAATGACTTGGTGGAGTCCTCAAAGTTTTGGAGGACGGTACATAGGTCGGACATCCATCTCCACTCCTCAGGTGTTATGTGTGGAGTTTGACCCATTTCCCGACGGCTTAGGTGATGCAGGTAGTCAACAACTGCCCTCTTCTGCTCACATATCCTGACCAACATGTGCAGAGTTGAATTCCAACGCGTCAGGACATCACACACCAGTCTGTGGGCCGGAAGACGCAAACGGCGCTGAAAGCCGGCAAGGTCGGCTGACGCAGCAGGTGACTTGCGAAAATGTGCAGACAGGCAGCGAACTTTTACCAGCAGATCAGACAGCTCTGGGTATGACTTTAGAAACCGCTGAACCACCAGGTTGAGCACATGGGCCACGCATGGAACATGCGTCAGCTGGCCTCGCCTCAAAGCTGCCACCAGGTTCTGGCCATTGCACACACGACCTTTCCTGGCTTTAGGTTCAGAGGTGTGAGCCAGTGATCTGCCTGCTGTTTCAGAGCAGTCCACACCTCTTCTGCATTGTGGGGTTTGTCACCTCTGCATATTAGCTTCAGCACAGCCTGTTGCTGCTTCGCAGAGGCAGTGCTGCAGTGCTTCCAGCTTGGGACTGGTGTGGAGGGTAAAGTGGATGAGGATGCGCAGGAGGAGGAAGAGGAGGAGGAGGCTGAGGAGCATGACATTCTGGATCTGTAGAGTGTGGGTCAAACCCTGACTGAGGTAGGGCCTGCAATCCTTGGTGTGGGAAGGACGTGTTCCGTCCCTCGCTCAGACTGGGTCCCAGCTTCCACAATATTAACCCAGTGTGCCGTCAAGGAGATGTAGTGGCCTTGCCCACAAGCACTTGTCCACGTGTCTGCGGTTAGGTGGACTTTGGCTGAAACAGCGTTGTTCAGGGCACGTGTGATGCTTTGTGACACGTGGTTATGCAATGCGGGGACGGCACATCTGGAGAAATAGTGGCGGCTGGGGACCGAGTACCGTGGGACAGCAGCCGCCATCAGGTCGCGGAATGCTTCCGTCTCCACCAGCCGGAAATGTAACATTTCTAGCGCAAGCAGTCGCGAAATGTGAGCATTTAGGACTGTGGCATGTGGGGCGTTGGCAGCGTATTTGCGCCTGCGTTCAAAGGTTTGCTGAATGGATAATTGAACGCTGCGCTGGGACAAGGACTGCTTGATGGTGGTGTTATTTGTGCGTGGGCAACTTCAGGTGCAGGGCCGGAGGCTTGTTCGCGGCCAGCATGGACAGGGGATTGGCTCGCACGCACAACACGTGAAGACGTAGCAGTGACATCAGCAAGCACCGCTCCTCGACTCTGTTATACTTCCCACAAAGTCGGGTGCTTGGCTGACATGTGCCTGATCATGCTGGTGGTGGTCAGGCTGCAAGTTTTTGTACCCCTGCTGATGCTGGCATGGCAGGTGTTGCAAATGGCCTTTTTAGAGTCATCTGGAGCCAACTTAAAAAACTGCCAGACTCGGGAAGACCTAACATTTGCACAGGCACCTTGTGTCAAGTTGTTGTTCCGGGGAACGGTTGCCTGCCTTCTGCCTGCGGACATGACCCTGCTTCTTACTGCCTGTTGGGAAGCTAAGCCTCCCTTCCCCTGTGCACTGCTGTCCTCGCTCTGCATATCCTCCTGCCAGGTTGGGTCAGCTACTGGATCATCCACCACGTCATCTTCCTCTTCCGCACCCTGGTCCTCCTCCTGACTTCCTGGCAATTGTGTCTCATCATCGTCTACCCCTTGTTGAGACACATTGCCAACGTTCCCTTCGTGAGAACGTGGCTGCTCAAATATTTGGGCATCTGTACATACCATCTCATCACCCACTTCAACAGTAGCTGGCGAGAGGCCAGATTCTGCGAATGGATACGTGAACAGCTCTTCCGAGTGTCCTAGTGTGGGATCAGTAATGTCCATGGACATGTACTCGGCCTGGTGGTAGGAAGGAGGATCAGGTTGGGAAATGTGCGGTGCAGTATCACAACTACTGACACTTGACCGTATGGAAGACAGGGTGTTTGTGGAGGTGCCAATCTGACTTGAAGCATTATCCGCTATCCAAGTAACAACCTGTTGACACTGGTCTTGGTTCAAGAGCGGTGTACTGCTGCGGGCCCCAAGAATTTGGGACAGGACGTGCGAGCCTCCCTCCCCCTGTGCACTGCTGTCCTCGCTCTGCATATCCTCCTGCCAGGTTGGGTCAGCTACTAGATCATCCACCACGTCGTCTTCCTCTTCCGCACCCTGATCCTCCTCCTGACTTCCTGGCAATTGTGTCTCATCATCGTCCACCCCTTGTTGAGACACGTTGCCAACGTTCCGTTTGTGAGAACGTGGCTGCTCAAATATTTGGGCATCTGTACATACCATCTCATCACCCACTTCAACAGGAGCTGGCGAGAGGCCAGATTCTGCGAATGGATACGTGAATAGCTCTTCCGAGTGTCCAAGTGTGGGATCAGTAATGTCCGTGGACGTGTACTCGGCTTGGTGGTAGGAAGGAGGATCAGGTTGGGAAATGTGCGGTGCAGTATCATGGCTACTGACACTTGACCGTGTGGAAGACAGGGTGTTTGTGGAGGTGCCAATCTGACTTGAAGCATTATCCGCTATCCAAGTAACAACCTGTTGACACTGGCCTTGGTTCAAGAGCGGTGTACTGCTGTGGGCCCCAAGAATTTGGGACAGGACGTGTGAGCGAGTAGATGTGGCACTTTGTTGTTGCAAAATTAGTGCTTGCACATGACCTCGGCCTCTGCCTGCACCACCATCACGTCCACTACCTTGTTCCTTGCCAACGCCCTTGCGCATTTTGCCTGTATACAGCTACAACAATCTGGTGACTGTTCTGGTCACAGGAAAGCTGGATATTAGAGCCTGCCTGTATAGAGCTAGTCAACTACAACAGTCTGGTGACTGTTCTGGTCACAGGAAAGCTGGATATTAGACCCTGCCTGTATAAAGCTGGTCAACTACAACAGTCTGGTGACTGTTCTAGTCACAGGAAAGCTGGATATTAGAGCCTGCCTGTATAGAGCTAGTCAACTACAACAGTCTGGTGACTGTTCTGGTCACAGGAAAGCTGGATTTTAGACCCTGCCTGTATAGAGCTAGTCAAGTACAACAGTCTGGTGACTGTTCTGGTCACAGGAAAGCTGGATATTAGACCCTGCCTGTATAGAGCTAGTCAAGTACAACAGTCTAGTGACTGTTCTGGTCACAGGAAAGCTGGATATTAGACCCTGCCTGTATAGAGCTAGTCAAGTACTACAGTCTGGTGACTGTGCTGGTCACAGGAAAGCTGGATATTAGACCCTGCCTGTATAGAGCTAGTCAAGTACAACAGTCTGGTGACTGTTCTGGTCACAGGAAAGCTGGATATTAGACCCTGCCTGTATAGAGCTAGTCAAGTACAACAGTCTGGTGACTGTTCTGGTCACAGGAAAGCTGGATATTAGACCCTACCTGTATAGAGCTAGTCAACTACAACAGTCTCCTGACTGTTCTGGACACAGGAAAGCTGGATATGGATATTAGACCCTGCCTGTATACAGCTAGTCAGCTACAACAGTCTCCTGACTGTTCTGGTCACTGGAAAGCTTGGACTCCGACCTGGATCACCCTGCCTATATCCTTCTAGATTAGTCCTGAGAAGGACTGTTCTGGTCAGCAGCAGTTTGCAGCCCTGCTCTGGATCTACCTATGAGGGCTGCAAATCTGTCCCTTAAGCAGCAGCAGACACTCTCCCTACACTGACTGTCTGGATGGCTGTGTGCAGAGCACATCGTGGCCGGGTCTTATAAAGGCTCGGTCATGCTGTGCGGGATGGCCAATCACTGCAATGCCACAACTAACAGGGCTGTGGCATTGCAGTGACTTCCAGCCAATCCCTGCATGTGGGCTGGCTCTCTAAAGAGCAACACGCAGGGATGAGGACCCCGAGTACAGCACGAGTATCGCGAGATTACTCAGGACTCGCCGAGTAGCCCGAGTACAGTGATACTCGTGCGAGTACCGAGTAGTCACAAGCGTACTCGCTCATCACTATTGATAAGTCCTTTGTGTCCTTTGATTTCAGCAGCTGCCGTATTGTCTTCTGCCTATAGTACTGCTTCATGGCATCGATTTGCCGTTAGGGACATATACATAACTTTATAGACATCACATCAATGCTCCTAGTGAAAGGGATTGACAGAGAACCTAGCAAAACGACAAAGGTGAACACTTGTACTTCAATTTGAGGTCTGAATCTGTATAACATGGTATGGATAGGGATTAACTAGTATTTTAAATACAACTGTTAAATTAAAAATGAGTAATGAAAATCATGTTAACCACTTCCCAACATATAACATACAGTTACATTGTATGCTGGGTCTCTGACTCTGATGCAGGCTGACAAGTCAAGGCCACATCTCTCCTAGCAGATGATGGCTGTACATGCGTAGATCAAGATTTCAGCTTAATGAATTGGTCACTGGGCTGGAGCCTCAGTGTGCGCACCTCTATTTTATTGAAGACTTGCAGACCGATTGCAGAATCACAATGTGCAAGTGCTGCCCACTGCAATCATGGTAGCGGCACAGGATTTTAAAACAAAACAGTGGAGGCAGATGGAAATGTGAAGAAGACGACCTTGTCCCTCAAGTCTCGCCCAGACACAAAAGAGATGCACGTACAATGTCATTATGGAAACTTTAGCAGAAGATTATTCAGTAGCCAAGGATCAGATTCTCTCACTGCAGGGATCAGTTTAAGGTTGGAGGCACACTATAATGCATCAAAAACGCCGCGTTTTTGATGCATGACAGTGATGCGAGTGCTGTGCGTGTTTGTGGGTGTGTGTGGTGCGAGTATGGTGCGTGTGGTGAGTGTGGCTGGCTGTATGTATGTTAGTGTGCTGTGATTGTGAGGTGTGAGTACGTGTGTGCTGCGTGATTGTGATGCTGTCCACGGTCCTGAAGGACCGCAGACAGCATTTGTCGGGAATAGAAACTCTGCGGCTGTCAAAGTCGGCAAGTTTAAATTTCCTGCTGTGCTGTACAGTAAGCTATCATCTTGTACCGCTGTGACAGCAGCGGTACAAGATGTTTAGCTAAGACAATGATGATTGTAGTAAAATAATGTATTCTGGGGTTATTTTACTGATTAACCCCCTCAGCATCCTCTGGACCGCATGTGTGCACAGAGGATGCTGAGAGGCTCTAAACCCAGTGCTGAAGGGGTTAATATGCAGCTGGTGTAGTGACACCATGTATGTGGAGAGTGTTCTCACTCTCTGCAGACATGGTGTCATTACACCATGTGTGTGAAGGGGTTAATTTTTATGTATAATAGCTTTAAAGAAGTGTCGGGAAAGCCGGCTTCTGTTACTGTCTATGGGGAGCTGTCCCCTCTCATGGTGCTGAAGCCACAGCTCCCCATAGACAGTAACAGAAGCCGGCTTTCCCGACACTTCTTTAAAGCTATTATACATAAAAATTAACCCCTTCACACACATGGTGTAATGACACCATGTCTGCAGAGAGTGAGGACACTCTCCACATACATGGTGTCACTACACCAGCTGCATATTAACCTCTTCAGCACTGGGTTTAGAGCCTGAGGGGGTTAATCAGTAAAATAACCTCAGACTACATTATTTTACTACAATCTTCATTGTCTTAGCTAAACATCTTGTACCGCTGCTGTCACAGTGGTACAAGATGATAGCTTTACTGTACAGCACAGCGGGAAATTTAAACTTGCCGGCTTTGACAGCCGGTCAGTTTAAAGCGTTTTTGCCTGCACACTCGCACAGTGTGCTGTATGGGGGCGAGATTTTCTCGCCCCCATACACTTGCATTGCCCTCACGCGCGTCAGAATCGCGTGCAATCGCAGCATGCTGCGATTGCACTCTCTTCTGACTCGCAGTGCGAGTTAGGTGCGGAGGACTCGCACCAGTGTGCCCTGCCTGATAGGGCAACACTGGCCCGAGTGCAATGCGTTTTTTTCACGCATTGCAATCGCGCGAGTCTCACGCCAGTGTGCCTCCACCCTAAGCAGCATCACAGCACCATTATGGCCACAGCTTAACTTTATAAGGACAAACTGTGCTGACAGGTTCTCTTTAACCTGTTCCTGATCAAGCGATTTTCCATTTTTTGTTTCTTCCTTCCCTAATTCCAAGAGCCCTACCTTTTCTATTTTTTTGTCCACAAAGCCGTGTGAGGGCTTTTTTTTGGCAGAACGAGTTGTACTCTTGAATGACACCATCTATTTTATCACGTGATGCACTGGAAAGCAGGAAAAAAAATCATGTTTTGCAGAATAGCAAATAAAGCACAAATCCGCAAACTTCATTTTTTTGGATTACTTACATTGTTCATTTTATTGTAAAAATTACTTGGCACTATGACTCTCCAGGTCAGTACAATTATGATGATACCAAATATCTAGAGTTTTTGTTTTATTTAGGTGGTGAATAATAATTCAGAAATTTGTAAAAGGTCAAACATGATGGATCGAAATCCTTTTCAACCTCAATAAATATATAAAATAAATGTTTTGCTTGTGTTACCATATTTCAAGAGCCGTAGCAATTAACATTTTCATGATAGGGAGCTGTGTGAGGACTTGTTTTATACATCCCGAGCCGATGTTCTTATGAAACCATCTTGGAGTAGATACAATGTTTTAATTGGCTGTTATTACCTTTTTGTGTAATTGCGGTTGGCAGAACAAATTGCTATTCTAGTGCAATGGCCGTAAGGGCCTAGGGTACTCAGCAGTCTTTCTGGGAGGTCGCGGTGGCAATGACCCAACTCTGTGGCCCTGGCCGAGCAGATGAAGGGGGATATTTACAAGGGATTATTTCTTTACGTGATGCCACCTGTAGTGCTTGATCAGGGAAGACAAGCACTGCTGTCTGAGCCCTGGGGTATAGGTGGAGTTGCAGCCGGGATGGAACACTTTCCACAGGTGAAGCTGGTGTGGCGCCCCACTGGTCAGGCATTACAAGTGAGGTAATGCACCCAAAGTTGAGTGTGTGGTTATCCCTGTCGCAAGTACAATGCAGAACACTGTGGAAGGATTTGATCCCAAAAGACACCCACCGATGCAACCGGAGGAGGTCCCAAAAAAGAGAGTTGGAGAGGGGGAAGTGTGAGAGGAGCAAGGCGGAACACACGGGGAGTCTTCAGAAGTGTCTTCCCCGAGGAAAGACGGAGAACGGGAGACTATCCAAGAGAGAAAGTGGGCTTCAAAAGAGGGCTGGAGAGAGAAGTAGCCCAGACAGAAAGGTCCTGAATTGTTCACCCGGGGTGCACGGGTCTGACAACGCGGCCTGGAGTGGTCATCCTCCGACCGTACTTGTCCCGGCTCCGAAGACGTTATCAGGGAGTTTATCTCCTGGGACGTAACACTGCTAACTAAGCAAGCATTGAAAAGAGAAGGAACAGGACAAGGGTTAGATCCAAGAAGGTACCACTAGAGACTTCCACAGATTCTGCATTCTGCTGCGACTACCGGCCAGCCGTCCTGCGGGAAGTACTGTGAACTGTATCACCATCTTAATCAGTTTCTGCAAGTAAAGTACCAAGAAGAGTGAATCGTCTCTGTGTTTCTGTCCTGCTTTCATCGACTTTTCTCAACGGTTTACACCGTCCTGGCAAAGGTAACACTGCCCCGGAGGCTTAGCTCTACCTGTAGGGAGCCGCTTCACCCTAACCACAATACCACCACCCTCCGGAGGACTGTGCGGCGCTGGTGTTTAGTCACCAGGTACTACAGGTGGCGTCACGAGACAAAGACTTCAATCTCTTGAAAATACCAAAAAAAAAACTTTTTTTTTAGGCTGTCCCTCTTGCCGCGGATCTGGGCAGGCCACTGGCGACATTCCCTGCTTGGAGAATAAGAGGCCCAGACATCCGAGTTCCCATACCCTGGGATGCCTTTTTCTGGCATTCACGAACAGGATAGCGTGCCCGATGCAACCGGGTACTGTGTGACTTTGGCCTTTGAACTTTTTGACTGGAAAGAACTTTCACCGCCGCTGTACGGCACTGAGAACTGGTTCCTGCTATTTTACTGGGAACCGTAAGATGGCGATTTGACTATGTTAAGGACCATGTGCAGGCACGGGGGTGTGCCTCAGCACCTTGACGAAGGAGGGCCTAGACGGAGGCGTGAAAATGTTTGGCCGCCCCTATGGCCATCAATCAATCAAGGGGGCGGCCCAAAGGAAGTGGCCCCTGGGGCCATTACACGCCCACAAAGGGATAGCTGGAAGAGAAGGACACAATAAAAAGTACGACATACCCGGCAACATGGCAACCAGGGGGCGGACATTCTCCAATAGGCGGAACAGGAGGCCAGTGCTGCCCGCGGCGATTCAGAAGCCCCGTCCCTGCTGACAGATGAGGGCGATGCCTAGTTCTGGATGGTCGCATTCCAGGACTTGCGGAGCCGACTAGCTGAGACGCTAGAGTGGGTAGTAAGGCAATGGAGTGCGGAGCAGGCCGCGGGGCTCAGGGGTCAAGCCGTGAATAGAAGAACGAGAGAGGCCGCTGCCCTAGGCTGTAGCAGGTCTCTTGGCCGCCATTCCACCTGTTCAGACTCAAAAGGTAGGAGTCCACACTGACGTCCCAGAGGACCTGCCCGCTGCTACCGCTAACACCCCGGCGGTAGAGACCTGAGCTCTGGAAGAAGAATCGGACGTCGTTGTGGAGGAGGTTGACGACGGCCTGGATAACATCACCAACCTAGCCGCGGAGAACAAGAGGAGTTGTTTTACCGTCCTGAAGCCGCTGGAGATCGTACCCCGGAGCTGGCATGGTGGACCGACCAGCAGAGGCTACCTGTTGCTGTGCCAAGCTGCATCGCAGATGTTACCGCCGTTCTGGAGTCCCTGTTACACTGCATTTCACCACCGGAGTACACTCCACTGGTTAGAGAGTCCGACCAGGAGGCCCGGCAAAGACGTCGAGAGGAGTACTACCAACGGGAGATTGAAGGCTGTAGGGTAAGGGAGGAACTTATGAAAGACACGCGGGGCCACTTGGGTGGTTCGCTATTCGTGTGTCTCGCCATTAAGTACCTGTTATCGCCACAGGTTTGAGATGTGAATAGTTTCTTTTGCTGCAGTGTTAACTTTTTGTTTTTCTTTTCTCTTGCATTAAAGAAGTATGTAAAATTCCCTGATTTAAGTGGAGACTCATAGACTTCCATGAGAACTCTTCCCTCCCTTGAGTGTATAATGTTGCTTGAGCCTGGACTATTAACCCGTTTTAGTCAGAGACTCTCGTGTAATATCATGTACTTATTCGAAGCGGCCCGGCGGTGATAAAGCACACTGGACTGTGATGGACAATGATTACCGCTGGGTCCGCGCAGTTACCGATCCCCATGTGGCCGATGAAGAGTTAATGTTATTGTTGTTTAAAGTAAATTGTGTATAAAGAAAGATGCTATGAACCGAAGAGCAATATCTTGGCCAAAAAGGTGACCCGAGGACACCGAGGTCTATAGTATTAGCTAGCTTTCATATTGGTTAGTAACGTTAAAAAGAACCGAGCCTACCATAAAGGGAAGAAGACAACTGATTGTAAATATGTTACCTGTTATTGCTAACGAAAATATAAAATTTTTTACTCTTCCGATAAACCCTGTAACACCATACTCGCGGACGAGTATATTCCATCAATCAAGGGGGAATGTGGCACCCCACTGGTCAGGCGTCATAAGTGAGGTACTGCACCCAAAGTTGAGTGTGTGGTTATCCCTGTCGCAAGTAGAATGCAGAACACTGTGGAAGGATTTGATCCCAAAAGACACCCACCGATGCAACTGGGGGAGGTCCCAAAAAAGAGAGTTGGAGAGGGGGTTTGTAGTACAGTTAGGGATGAGCGAGTACCTTATTATTCTTGCTCGCTAGACTCGCAACAAGTAGGTAGCGGTACTCGCTACTCGTTGCGAGTATAGCGAGTACGAATACTTTCGCAGTGTATCTATAGATACACCGCGAAAGTAGCCTAAAAGTGAGTAAAAGTTGTTAAAAAACAATAAACTTACATACTCACCTGTCCGACGCCTGCATCGGGACCGGAAAACCTCACCTCCGCTCGCTGGACAAGGATCTTTCACTACCAGCCAATCAGATGCCCGGTAGCGATCTGGCCAATCAGATGGCGCCACGTCACACCACGTGATCGCTAGCGGCCACCTGATTGGCCAATTTGCAAGGTCCTAGATGTACTATCAGGACCTTGCAAACTTTGGATTGCATTGGATTCCTGCCTGTAGTGATGTGTCGTTCGAGAACGAGTCGACATAATAAGCCAGCTCTCTCCTGTGAACGATAAGAGCTGGCTCTTTAGTAAGAGCCGACTCTTCAGTGTGAGCCGAGCCAGAGAGTGGAGTTTTCTTTTCTCTGCTGGCAGCTTAATGAAGCATGACTGTGACTCATCTGGGAGGAACAGTCAGGAGATAAGTGGAAGTGTAAATAAATGCAAAGACCTGTGAAGTACCTCCCAATTAAAGATATACATATACATTGTTGTTTCTTCCTTAGGGCAGTGGGCACATGAATGACCATTGAATGATGTCCTAAGGTTAAGTTTACTGGCCTCTATGGTATGTGTAGGAGGAGAGTGACTCAGCTTGTTTGTTGTTATCAATGATCATCTTTAAGTATTAGTCAGGATTCAGGAACACTACAGGGAGAGAATAGACCTGTTGTTAGATAAGTAATATGGTTTTAGGCAAAATGTGGAGAGATGTAGGTGCAGCTTCAATAATTGTATAGAGTTAGTAATAGGAAGTCAGCACTTAGGGGCCCTTTACACGCCGCTACTGGAGGATGGATACAACCCGCTACAGGCTACAAATGTAGCTTGTAGCGTCAATATAGCCCGTAGTAGCGGCGTGTGAAGACGGGACGAGACAGCCGGCAACAGATACATCTGTTTCCGAGCACTGCTCGAAAACAGATGGCTACAAAGCCGATTGTAGCGAGCTGTATCGGCGTGTAAAGAAGGAACAGAAGGGTTGTTCCTACACCATGCTATGTAGCTGGGGCGTGACACAGGCTCTGGGTTTCCGCGCCCCCTTCAGCGATCATTGGAGGAAGCTCCTGCGTTGCGATTGGTTGTCGCCGCACAGGGCGGCATATTTAAGGAGCTGACCAGTCACACTACACAATTGCTCGAGCGTCAAGTATTAATCAGCCTCCTGCGATGCCTGCCCAATCAAGGTATTATTGCTTTGTCCTATCAGCGTACGGACGTCTCGTAATCCACAATTGTAGCACGCCTATGTGCTGTCCCTGCTGCACCAGGTACGCCCATATTAGCTGGTTGTAGCGGTGTGTAAATGAGCTAAAATGGGCTACAGATGGCTACTTGAGACACCCGGCGATGTATCTAGCTGTAGATGTAGCGTAGCGTAGCGCACCTTGTGGCGGCGTGTAAAGGTGGTGCGTTTACCGTTTGTAACCGTTTGAGCATGCTCGTGCAAGTGAAGTAGCGGGTTGTATCCATCCTCCAGTAGCGGCGTGTAAAGGTACCCTTAGGGCCGCTTTACACACACCAACTTCTGTGACCAACTTCTAAACAGATCTCTGGTTGCAGTGATATCATAGACACATTGTTCCATTTGTACACAGCCGCAAAATGGAGCAATGTATCCATGATTTCACTGCAACCAGAGATCTGTTCAGATGTTGGTCACAGAAGTTGTGTGTGTGTAAAGCGGCCCTAATGGCCACTTTACACGTCCCGATATCGTCGTCCAACTTTGATAAAAAGTCACGTGGTTCGTGCGTTGGCCCCGATATCGTTCGTGCGTTGTGCGGTGTAAATGTACAATTCGATGCAAGAACGATGCCAAAACGATATCGGGGGAAAAATGAGCCTGCTCTCCAACGGCCCGATATTGAATGGTCGATGTGGCCGGATCATGCTGTGTGACAGCCCAACAACGATTTGGAGCACAACTTCCCCTATTCTCTCCCATGTTAAACGGTCGTTCCTGGGTCGCTCTGTACAAGGGGGCGTAGACATTGTAGTTGTGTTGCCTGCCGATATCGCGCTGTGTAACATCTCCTATGCAATCTTGGATTTCTGCCCAAAAAATGCGCGCTCCCGCACCGTTGTATCCAACATCGGGACGTGTAAAGTGGCCAATTTTTTAAGTGAGAAAATCATTAACAAAATGTTATGTCTCCATTTTCCAAAACCCAGAAAGAACATCTTCAATGTTTAGTGGAAGGCGCTGTGTGATGGCTTGTTTTTTTTTGTGGTGACCACAATATATTTTCTTTTTAGTAGTTTGGTGTACTTACTACATACAACATATTGATTAGTTTCTTTATGCATTTTTCTATGGAGTTAAGGTGCAACCAAAAAACACACAATTCTAGCAGTTAAGCCTTTTTTTTATTTTAATAGTCATAACAAATCATGTTAATTTTAGATTTAAACAGATCTGATGTCTGCACACATCTATGGCCAGGGTAACACATAAAATCAGTTTTTGCCTTAAATCCATTTTTGGGAACATTTTGGACATTTTTTTTTCAAAGTCCAAAAACGCATATGTGTTAATGTTTTTGGGGGGAATTTAAAAAAAGCATGCTTTTGTTTAACATGGGGTCGTATGGGAGACGTATTCGTTAACGCATGGTACATGTAGGCACCATGTGTTAACGCGTGCGTTTTTGGTGAAAAAATGACTAAGTCCCAAAAGTTCCAAAAAACGTCCTGGATATCAGAGGACACTATTGCCACCCTTACAAAAACAGATCCGTTTTTCTAAGGGCTTAAAAAAGTGGATTGGCATGTGTGACCCTGGCCTATAAAACAGTTTTTTTGTATTGCTTCCTTATTGTCAGTGGCGTAACTTGAGTCTGATGAGCCCCGGCGCAAAATTTAGACCTGGGCCCCCCCACTTCTCACACTCCACACGTACACATGTTGGTCAGATGTATGGGCCCCGTGTATATATGTCCCTTATCCTGGTATATATGGTCTTCCCCCTTCCACCACCATAGTCACCCAATTATTATAATGCATCCCCAAATTCCTCCATATTTTATAATGTACTCTCATAGTCATCTTTGTATTATAATGCATCCCATAGTCCCCATAGTAATCAAAATATTATAATGCACTCCCATTATCCTCTATATAGTATAATGCTGCCTTAAAGCCCTCCCTACAGCATAATGCAGCCTCATATTCCTCCATATAGTATAGTGCAGCCTCATATCCCTCCATATAGTATAATGCAGCTTTATGGTTCTCCATATAGCATAATGTAACCGCCCATTGCCCTTCATATACTATAATGCACCTCATAGTCCTCTATATAGTATAATGCACCCCAATAGTCCTCCATACAGTATAATGCAGCCTCATAGTTCTTCATATAGCATAATGCACCCCCATAGCCCTCCATATAGTATAATACAGCTTCACAGCCCTCCATATAGTACAATGCACCCCTATAGTCCTCCATATACTATAATGCAGATTCGTACCCCTCTATATAGTATAATGCATCCCCATAGCCCTCCATATAGTATAATTCACCCCCATAGTCCTCTGTATAGCATAATATACCCCCATAGTGCTCCACATAGCATAATACTGCTTTACAGACCTCCATATAGTATAACGCAGCCTCACAGCCTTCCATATAGCATAGTGCAGCCTCACAACTCACAATACAGGCCCCTCCTCCCCCATAATCCTCTGGCCAGCGTGTGCTCATTAAAAAATAAATCTGTACTTACATTTCCTGGTTCCCCCGCAGCTCCATTCTCCTTGCCAAAACTGAGACACAGGAGGAGGTAGTGACTACCTGTGTTCCACTGTGGAACGCATAAAGCACAAAGTGCCGCCTACTCCTTTTGAGGAGAAAGTGGCACCAGCCTGCTAAATGCGTTTCACCGTGGAACGCAGGCAGTCACCGCCGTAGTAAGAGGAAGCTAGGGGCGGTGCGGAGGAGGGGGCGGCAGCAGTAGGAGGCTCCTTGACGCACTGTGCTGCCGCACAGTGAAGCGGGTGTTGGGATTAGGGCAGCAATGTCTGATTAGTAGGAGTGCGACACCTAGCACCCCTGACAGTCAGCTGTTCTAGGTGTCAACTGGAGCTGCTCTGTCTACTATTTAGCGGCCATGGCCATCTACTGCACATTTGCCCCCCCTATTTAAATCTGTAAATGTCACCTGTGCAGTACGGTCTGCAGCCGCTACAGTAGACAAGAGCAACTGTATAACAGAGGAGATCTGGCTTCTGTCAGCAATGAGAACAGATGATTGGTAAGGGACCAGGTGTCCCACTCTCACCAATCAAGAGGAGCGAGGGCAGAAGAGCTGACAATCTGAGGAAACAATAATGCTACAGTCTTTACTGCTTCACTAGATACATACAAAGGAGTAGAATGAGGAGATCACTGTACAGGGGAGGGACTGGATTCATCACAGGGTGTATAATGAGATCAGTGTACAGGGGAGGGACTGGATTCATCACAGGGTGTATAATGATGAGATCACTGTACAGGGGAGGGACTGGATTCATCACAGGGTGTATAATGAGGAGATCACTGTACAGGGGAGGGACTGGATTCATCACAGGGTGCATAATGAGATCACTGTACATGGGAGGTTCTGTATTCATCACAGGGTGTATAATGAGGAGATCACTGTACAGGGGAGGGTCTGGATTAATCACAGGTTGCATAATGAGGAGGTCACTGTACAGGGAAGGGACTGGATTCATCACAGGGTGTATAATGAGGAGATCACTGTACAGGGGAGGTTCTGTATCATCACAGAGTGTATAATGAGGAGATCACTGTACAGGGGAGGTTCTGTAGTCATCACAGGGTGTATAATGAGGAGATCACTGTACAGGGAGGGACTGGATTCATCACAGGGTGTATAATGAGGAGATCACTGTACAGGGGAGGGACTGGATTCATCACAGGGTGCATAATGAGGAGGTCACTGTACAAGGAAGGGACTGGATTCATCACAGGGTGTATAATGAGGAGATCACTGTACAGGGGAGGTTCTGTATCATCACAGGGTGTATAATGAGGAGATCACTGTACAGGGGAGGTTCTGTATTCATCACAGGGTGTATAGTGAGGAGATCACTGTACAGGAGAGGGTCTGTATTCATCACAAGGTATATAATGAGGAGATCACTGTACAGAGGAGGGACTGGATTCATCACAGGGTGTATAATGAGGAGATCACTGTACAGAGGAGGGACTGGATTCAACACAGGGTGTATAATGAGGAGATCACTGTACAGGAGAGGGTATGTATTCATCACAGGGTGTATAATGAGGAGATCAGTGTACAGGGGAGGGTCTGTATTCATCACAGGGTGTATAATGAGGAGATCACTGTACAGGGGAGGGTCTGTATTCATCACAGGGTGTATAATGAGGAGATCACTGTACAGGGGAGGGTATGTATTCATCACAGGGTGTATAATGAGGAGATCACTGTACAGGGGAGGGTCTGTATTCATCACAGGGTGTATAATGAGGAGATCACTGTACAGGGGAGGGTCTGTATTCATCAGAGGGTGTATAATGAGGAGGTCACTGTACAGGGGAGGCTCTGTATTCATCACAGGGTGTATAATGAGGAGATCACTGTACAGGGGAGGGACTGTATTCATCACAGGGTGTATAATGAGGAGATCACTGTACAGAGGAGGGACTGGATTCAACACAGGGTGTATAATGAGGAGATCACTGTACAGGGGAGAGACTGTATTCATCACAGGGTGTATAATGAGGAGATCACTGTACAGAGGAGGGACTGTATTCATCACAGGGTGTATAATGAGGAGATCACTGTACAGAGGAGGAACTGTATTCAACACAGGGTGTATAATGAGGAGATCACTGTACAGGGGAGAGACTGTATTCATCACAGGGTGTATAATGAGGAGATCACTGTACAGAGGAGGGTCTGTATTCATCACAGGGTGTATAATGAGGAGATCACTGTACAGAGGAGGGACTGGATTCAACACAGGGTGTATAATGAGGAGATCACTGTACAGGGGAGAGACTGTATTCATCACAGGGTATATAATGAGGAGATCACTGTACAGGGGAGGGTCTGGATTCATCACAGGGTGTATAATGAGGAGATCACTGTACAGGGGAGGGTCTGGAGTCATCACAAAGTGTAGAATGAGGAGATCACTGTACAGGGAGGTTCTGGAGTCATTACAGGATGTATAATGAGGAGATCACTGTACAGGGGAGGGGGCTGGATTCATCACAGGGTGTATAATGAGGAGATCACTGTACAGGGGAGGGTCTGTATTCATCACAGGGTGTATAATGAGGAGATCACTGTACAGAGGAGGGACTGGATTCAACACAGGGTGTATAATGAGGAGATCACTGTACAGGGAGAGACTGTATTCAATCACAGGGTGTATAATGAGGAGATCACTGTACAGAGGAGGGTCTGTATTCATCACAGGGTGTATAATGAGGAGATCACTGTACAGAGGAGGGACTGGATTCAACACAGGGTGTATAATGAGGAGATCACTGTACAGGGAGAGACTGTATTCATCACAGGGTGTATAATGAGGAGATCACTGTACAGGGGAGGGACTGGATTCATCACAGGGTGTATAATGAGGAGATCACTGTACAGGGGAGGTCTGTATTCATCACAGGGTGTATAATGAGGAGATCACTGTACAGGGGAGGGTACTGGATTCATCACAGGGTGTATAATGAGGAGATCACTGTACAGGAGGAGGGTCTGTATTCATCACAGGGTGTATAATGAGGAGATCACTGTACAGGGGGGTCTGTATTCATCACAGGGTGTATAATGAGATACACTGTACAGGGGGAGGGACTGGATTCATCACAGGGTGTATAATGAGGAGATCACTGTACAGGAGAGGGCTGGATTCAACACAGGGTGTATAATGAGGAGATCACTGTACAGAGAGGGCTGATTCAACACAGGGTGTATAATGAGGAGATCACTGTACAGGGGAGGTTCTGTATTCAACAGGGTGTATAATGAGGAGATCACTGTACAGAGGAGGGACTGGATTCAACACAGGGTGTATAATGAGGAGATCACTGTACAGGGGGGTCTGTATTCATCACAGGGTGTATAATGAGGAGATCACTGTACAGGGAGGTTCTGTATTCATCACAGGGTGTATAATGAGGAGATCACTGTACAGGAGAGGGCCTGGATTCAACACAGGGTGTATAATGAGGAGATCACTGTACAGGAGAGGGCCTGATTCATCACAGGGTGTATAATGAGGAGATCACTGTACAGGAGAGGGTATGTATTCATCACAGGGTGTATAATGAGGTACTCACTGTACAGGAGAGGGTATGTATTCATCAGAGGGTTATAATGAGGAGATCACTGTACAGGGAAGGGTCTGTATTCATCACAGTGTGTATAATGAGGAGATCACTGTACAGGGGAGGTTCTGTATTCATCACAGGGTGTATAATGAGGAGATCACTGTACAGGGAGGTTCTGTATTCATCACAGGGTGTATAATGAGGTTCTCACTGTATAGAGGGAGGTTCTGTATTCATCACAGGGTGTATAATGAGGAGATCACTGTACAGGGGAGAGACTGTATTCATCACAGGGTGTATAATGAGGAGATCACTGTACAGGGAAGGTCTGTATTCATCACAGGGTGTATAATGAGGAGATCACTGTACAGGGGAGAGGACTGTATTCATCACAGGGTGTATAATGAGGAGATCACTGTACAGGGGAGGTTCTGTATTCATCACAGGGTGTATAATGAGGAGATCACTGTACAGGGAAGGGTCTGTATTCATCACAGGGTGTATAATGAGGAGATCACTGTACAGGGAGAGGGTCTGTATTCATCACAGGGTGTATAATGAGGAGATCACTGTACAGGGAGGTCTGTACTCATCACAGGGTGTATAATGAGGAGATCACTGTACAGGGAAGGGTCTGTATTCATCACAGGGTGTATAATGAGGTTCTCACTGTAAGGGGAGGTTCTGTATTCATCACAGGGTGTATAATGAGGAGATCACTGTACAGGGGAGGGTTCTGTATTCATCACAGGGTGTATAATGAGGAGATCACTGTACAGGGGAGGGACTGTATTCATCACAGGGTGTATAATGAGGAGATCACTGTACAAGGAGGGGACTGGTATTCATCACAGGGTGTATAATGAGGTTCTCACTGTAAGGGGAGGGTCTGTATTCATCACAGGGTGTATAATGAGGAGATCACTGTACAGGGGAGGTTCTGTATTCATCACAGGGTGTATAATGAGGAGGTCACTGTACAGGGGAGGGACTGGATTCATCACAGGGTGTAGCATAGGATTCTTTTAAAAAAAGACGTTTTTTGAGCTGAAAGAGCCGCTCACCAACTAACTGGATGGACCCTATATGCTGATGTTCTGTACATTGGATTCCTGTGCACAAGGCTGAGGACCACAAGCCCCGCAGCTCTCTGTGCTCCGCCCCTGACTCCGCCCCTGACTCCGCCCCTTGCTCCGCCCCTGAGTCCCCCGCGCCTCCTCTCACAGAGCAGCGTGAGCAGAGGCGTCATCACTGCGCCGGATATCAGCGCTCTCAGGTCACCTGACCCAGTGTAGTCAGTCATGTGACCGTGACGTCATGCGGGTCCCACAGAGAATGTGCTAGCGCGCTCACCGCAACTGTGGAAACCGATCGTGTGGGAGTGCGGCAGTATGTCTGCCCCGGGAGATGGCGGTGTGACTGCTCCGGTACAGGGGGAGCTGCGCGGGAAGACGCTACCGGAACTCACCGAGATCCTGGAGCGACAGGAGAAGCTGCTGAGTAACAAGTATGGAGTCTCCATAGGGAATCCTGGGGCAGGACAGCGGGGCAGAGGCATTATTACACAGACATTGTGCCAGGCCTGCTGGGCTGTGCCCGGGTGACCTTACCTGCTGCACACATGAAGGCCCCCAGGGGCCACACTTCCTTCACATTAGTCCATAGGTGACGGCGCCTCTATCAGGACTCTATCACAGGCCAGAATCACAGCTCCAGTGCTGTCCGTTACAATAGAAACGGTAACTGTTTCCACTGTGACAGCAAAAGTGACATTGAGTCATATTGGTGCACATACGTGTTTATTATCTCAAAAACGTATGCACCACATTAGCTAGATGGTAGAATAGGTGATAGATGGATGGTAGGATAGGTGATAGGATAGATGGATGGTGATAGATAGATGGATGGTAGAATAGGTGATAGATAGATAGATGGATGGTAGGATAGGTGATAGGATAGATAGATAGATGGATGGTAGGATAGGTGATAGGATAGATAGATGGATGGTAGGATAGGTGATAGGATAGATTGATTGATGGATGGATGGCAGGATAGGTGATTAGATAGATGGATGGTAGAATAGGTGATAGATAGATGGATGGTAGGATAGGTGATAGATAGATGGATGGTAGGATAGGTGATAGATGGATGGTAGGATAGATGGATGGATGGTAAGATAGATGGATGGATGGATGGATGGTGATAGGTGATAGGATAGATGGATGGTAGGATAGGTGATAGGATAGATGGATGGTAGGATAGGTGATAGGATGGATGGATGGATGGATGGTAGGATAGGTGATAGGATTGATGGATGGATGGCAGGATAGGTGATAGGATAGATAGATGGATGGTAGGATAGGTGATAGATGGATGGATGGTAGGATAGGTGATAGGATTGATTGATGGATGGATGTCAGTATAGGTGATTAGATAGATGGATGGTAGAATAGGTGATAGATAGATGGATAGTAGAATAGCAGTACCAGTCCCCTCTCTCTCTCTGCTGATTCTGGGTCGGTGGATGAATATTTATGAGCTTAGTTAGCAGCATCAGAAGCAGCAGAGAGTGCTGGAGCCTGGTAATGCTATTCTAACATCTATAGCTTTCTATCCTATGTATCTTTCTGTCTTATCATCTATCTCAAACGCAATATAATACAATGATGCACATTTGCAGAAATCTGTATCATTACGTTATAATGCACTTGTTTCTCAACCGGACAGACATACACTGCAGACCGCGTTTGCCTGTGCGTTTCAACAAACACATTCTTGCAAACACATGTCTATTTTTGCCTGCTTATTTTGGCATGTGTTAGTATGCGTTTGTTGAATGGAGACCTATGGATGTGTTTGCATGTCTGTTACATTGCGGGATAATTTAAAATGTACACCGGAGCTATCAGGCTGTGTTGCAAGTGATCTATAGTTGCTGCTCTACCCTTTGGATGATGCTGCATACGTCCACCCTAATTTGGAAACTTAATATTAGTAATACATTTGTGAGGGTTAGGCGCTAACTACTTGCTAATTGTATGTGATCACAATTCATCCAGATGTGTTTAATAAAGAGAATGATCCAAAATTGTTGTACTTTGTATGAAATCACAGAATTGACCAGGTATAAGAGCATTCTTTATAGTAAAGATTTGTATGGATAGTGTGACTATAGCGCACGGTTTTAAGCATAAAATTCCTATCTTAACCAAGCATATGGAGGATTAAAAGATATACATAGCAGTGAAATTATAGAATGCAATAACTGTATATAGATTTTAATAAACATCCCGATGAAGGGTTGAACCAATATACCTGGTCAATTCTGTGATGTAATATAAAGTACAACAATTTTGGATCATTCTCTTTAATCAACACATCCGGGTGAAATGTGATCACATATATTTGGCAAGTAGTTAGCGCCTAACCCTCACAAATTGATTACTATTAAATCTTGCCCAAACGTCAGGCAGCACCATTGTAACCAGATGGGTTTTTCTCTTAAAGGGGATATCCACTGCTCAGACAACCGCGTCTGGGAATGATGCTGCAGCTGCCACCTATTCTCCATTGATTAACTCATTTAGTCCAAAGACAGGGAGACAAGCTGGAGGTGATTGGGCGCAGGGCTCGAGTGATGTCACAATGTCTTGCAAGCCCCAAACTGTGATTACCAACAACAGTGGAACAGCGGCAGCACAGGAGGAGAGTACAGGCTTTTTTAGTACTTACCCGGGGGAGACATGGAAACCCCTTTAAATGCTCCAGTGTTAATTTAAACAGTCTGACTAGATGTTTAGATGCAAAAAACAACAACAAAACCCTGCACATACGGTGTGTTTAGTGCTTTTCTGCTGCAGAAAACAACAAAAGTGCATGTAATCCACACATTATATCAATAAAGCTTTGTCAAAGCAAAAAACACCAGAAAGTATCATAAATATTAATTGCATTTATCCAGTGTCAACGTATATACAGTGCCTACAATTAGTCTTCAACCCCCTGCAGATTTAGCTGGTTGACACATGCGGAATTAACTTGGCATTGTGACATTTGGACTGTAGATCAGCCTGGAAGTGGGAAATGCACTGCAGCCAAAAAGATTTTTTTTTTTTTTTTTTTTTTTTTTTTTTTTAAAGTGTTAAAAGTTAATTCAGAGGGTCATTTATTATTGAACCCCTCAAACCACCAGCATTCTGTTTGGTCCCCCTAAAGTATTAAGAAGTAGTTTAGGCACAAAGAACAATGAGCTTCACATGTGTGGATTAATTATCTCTTTTGCCAGCCTTTTCTGACTATTTAAGACCCTCCCCAAACTTGTGAACAGCACTCATACATGGTCAACATGGGAAAGACAAAGGAGCATTCCAAGGCCATCAGAGACAAGATCGTGGAGGGTCACAAGGCTGGCAAGGGGTACAAAATCCTTTCCAAGGAGTTGGGCCTACCTGTCTCCACTGTTGGGAGCATCATCCGGAAGTGGAAGGCTTATGGAACTACTGTTAGCCTTCCACGGCCTGGACAGCCTTTGAAGGTTTCCTCCCGTGCCGAGGCCAGGCTTGTCCGAAGAGTCAAGGCTAACCCAAGGACAACAAGGAAGGAGCTCCGGGAAGATCTCATGGCAGTGGGGACATTGGTTTCAGTCAATACCATAAGTAACGTACTCCACCGCAATGGTCTCCGTTCCAGACGAGCCCGTAAGGTACCTTTACTTTCAAAGCGTCATGTCAAGGCTCATCTACAGTTTGCTCATGATCACTTGGTTCAAGGTTCTATGGTCTGATGAGACCAAGATCGAGATCTTTGGTGCCAACCACACACGTGACGTTTGGAGACTGGATGGCACTGCATACGACCCCAAGAATACCATCCCTACAGTAAAGCATGGTGGTGGCAGCATCATGCTGTGGGGCTGTTTCTCAGCCAAGGGGCCTGGCCATCTGGTCCGCATCCATGGGAAGATGGATAGCACGGCCTACCTGGAGATTTTGGCCAAGAACCTCCGCTCCTCCATCAAGGATCTTAAGATGGGTCGTAATTTCATCTTCCAACAAGACAACGACCCAAAGCACACAGCCAAGAAAACCAAGGCCTGGTTCAAGAGGGAAAAAATCAAGGCGTTGGAGTGGCCTAGTCAGTCTCCTGACCTTAACCCAATTGAAAACTTGTGGAAGGAGCTCAAGATTAAAGTCCACATGAGACACCCAAAGAACCTAGATAACTTGGAGAAGATCTGCATGGAGGAGTGGGCCAAGATAACTCCAGAGACCTGTGCCGGCCTGATCAGGTCTTATAAAAGACGATTATTAGCTGTAATTGCAAACAAGGGTTATTCCACAAAATATTAAACCTAGGGGTTGAATAATAATAGACCCACACTTTTATGTTTAAAATTTATTAAAATTCAACTGAGCAACATAACATTTTGGTTTGTAAGATTTATGCTTCTGTTAATAAATCCTACTCTCGTTTGCAGTTTGAAGGCTCTAACTTATTGGCATTTTATCAAACCACCTAAATCCGCAGGGGGTTGAAGACTACTTGCAGGCACTGTATGCTAATTTGGTGGCTCTTCCTGAAGTGGGGTATTACTTTAAAACGTAGATTTAAGCCAGATTGAAGGTTGGTGTTTGTCCACAGCAGATTTAGCCACGCTTTTCAACTTGTTCCTGCATGCATATTCAGTGTGCTGTCCTCTGCTTACATAGCAGAAACCTGCTGACAGATTCCCTTTAATGTTTTACACTCGATCCCCCCAATACATGTGGGCTTTTGGAAATGTCCTAATTGCAATTACAAAGATAAAGTCCTGGTGTGCAGAACTATTGTACTGCTTGGCTTTGTTTGATTTTATCTATTTTTTACCTTTCTTAGGAAATTCATTGCAAAACTTCCAGACCGAGGAAAAAAGATTTCTGAATACACTGAAAAAGTCCGAGCAGCCATTGCTGAACATTCTAGACGGAAAAAAAAAAACAGATCTCCACTCTGCAGTCAAGTCCCAATTTCAGGAACAACAATGGAACATTAAAGAAAATGCTGACACCTCGGGAGAAGTGAAGGAGAAGGTAATGGGAGTGTCCCAGACTACGACACAAGGCAGAGAGAACTCATCCAGCCGTGCTAATGTGCATGATGCTAAACCTGCACATGCCCTGGACACACACACATCTGCTGCCTCTGAAGTACTCAATGAAAACACCTGCACTAATGACTGTCACACACATGAGAATTCAGCAGATGCTCTGGCAAATAGTCTGAAGATGATTAGTATTCAGGATAGTGGAGATAAGGGGTCCAGCTCCAGTCCAGAAACAAGTGGAGCCCAGAAATCACATTATGTCGAAGTTACAGAAGAAAGGTCCAGGAGTCCAGTCCAAAGAAGGGGGAAATTCAGAACGAACAGGTATGAAGATGCTGGAGACATGTAATGCCAGGTTTTAGAGCAGGTTCTAAAACCTGGCGACCATCAACCAGCGATTTATCGCTGGTTGATGCGCCCTGTCACACACATCAATATTGCTGCAACGTCATGTGCAGCAGCGATATTGCAAGCGATGTTGACGTGTGTGACGTCCCCGAAATAGTCTTCAGTCAATCAATCATTATATAAAAATTCTAGCTGTACATGTTTAAGTACTCACAAAATACATGTTAAAAAAAAGGAGAGCATGGAGTCTAGGCACATAGATGCTTTTCTGAACAATTTTTTTTCAATTTTTATTAGATACTAAATTTAAAATCTGGTATATGAATACTATAAATTCAATAGAATCGGTGTACAGATCAACAGGCGCAGATACTGCTGTGGGGAAGATTACAGCCAAAAATATCTTCACATACTGAACAGTTTACCATTGTATAGCAAATAAATTTTCTGACAGTGGTTATTTGCCCAAAGCACAGGGAAGTAGATGGATTGATGTGTATATTATACCTGGTTTGTGAGGAATGGCTGTGACTAATCAGCCCTGGTAACGAATAATACCAAGGTGGATGATATCACTATTTATCCAAAATGGAATACAGCGACAGCCGTTACATCTGAACCAAAATATACCATCAAATAGATTCTATGTGCTTGAGTAGCCACCTGACACAATCAGGTTGAAATGCTTGAATAGTAATAAGGTATATGTGTCTAGCACTATATACCACAGTGTCCGCAGTGTGAAAAAGGTACACTAAACCTACATATAGGGAACATTAATATTCAGTAGCATCACATGATATAATGTATAAGGCTGTTCACATTACAGGGATACTTATCCATACAGTTTGCATGCTAACATCACATATGAACTGTGTCCAAATACATGTCGTATTAACCTCTGCGTATAATGCCTTAGATACATAAAGATTCAAAGTGCCTATCGCGGTAGGAGAGTTTACCCATGTGGGGAGGCTGCAAGGAAAACCGTCGCACTAGCCCCGATGAACGTTTCACGATTTCTGCTTCTTCAGGGGGTGTCAGCAATAGTGTGCCCTCCTTTTTTCACAGTCAGTCAGATCAGCAGTGCCAAACATCCTGGAATGCTTCCTTAAATCATAGGGTAGAGCATTCATTAACGTTGCACTCCTATCATGAAGGTCACTGAGCGACAGCATAGTTCTCTCTCTCTGTAATTAATGCTGAGTAGGAAAGATGGAGCGGAGTTTGTTAGCAAGTTACGAAAAAGTTGTGTCCACATGAGGGTTAATAGAATTGATGTTTGATGCTCAGGTTGAAGAAAAACAAAACTATCACGTCTAGATAACAAGTTCATATACACTTGGGGTCTCCCACTCTGTGCACCATATAGGATACGTACAGTGAGGAAAAAAGTATTTAGTCAGCCACCAATTGTGCAAGTTCTCCCATTTGCAAAAAATGAGGTCAGCCTGTAATTGATATCATGGGTAGACCTCAACTATGAGAGACAAAATGAGAAAACAAATCCTGAAAATCACATTGTCTGATTTGGAAATAATTATTTTTCAAATTTTGGTGAAAAATAAGTATTTGGTCACCTACAAAAAGCAAGATTTATTGTTCTCACAGACCTGTAACTTCTTCTTTAAGAGGCTCCTCTGTCTTCCAATCTTTACCTGTAGTACTGGCACCTGTTTGAACATATCAGTATAAAGGCCCAGTTACACACACAGATAATTCTGCAGAGATTGTTCGCAGATCTCTGGTTGCAGTGAAATCATCGATACATTGTTACATTTTGTGGGCGTGTACAAATGTAATAATGTGTCCATGATTTCACTGCAACCAGAGATCTGCGAATAATCTCTGCACAATTATCTGTGTGTATAACTGGGCCTTTAAAGACACCTGTCCGCAACCTCAAACAGTCACACTCCAAACTCCACTATGATAAAGACCAAGGAGATGTGTAAGGACACCAGAAACAAAATTGTAGCCCTGTACCCGGCTGGGAAAACTGAATCTGCAATAGGCAATCAGCTTGGTGTGAAAAAATCAACTGTGGGAGCAATAATTAGAAAATGGAAGACATACAGTACAAGACCCCTGATAATCTCCCAGATCCACACGGGGGGACCTAGTAAATGACCTGCAGAGAGCTGGGACCAATGTAACACAGGCTACCATCAGTAACACACTACCCCGCCAGGGACTCGGGTCCTGCAGTGCCAGGGGTGTCCACCTGCTTAAACCTTTACATGTCCGAGCCCGTCTGAAGTTTGCTAGAGAACATTTGGACGATCCAGAAGAGTATTGGGAGAATGTCATATGGTCAGATGAAACCAAAGTAGAACTGTTTGGTAGAACACAATTGGTTGTGTTTGGAGGAGAAATAATGCTGAGTTGCATCCAAAGAACACCATACTTATTGAGAAGCATGGGGGTGGCAACATCCTGCTTTGAAACGTGACTGGGTCTTTCAGCATTACAATGATGCCAAGCACACCGCCAGGGCAACGAAGGAGTGGCTTTGTAAGAAGCATTCCAGGGTCCTGGAGTGGCCTAGCCAGTCTCCAGATCTAAACCCTATAGATAACCTTTGGAGGGAGTTAAAACTGTGTTGCCCAGTGACAGTCCAAAACATCACTGCTCTAGAGGAGATCTGCATGGAGGATGGGCCAAAATACCAGGAACAGTGTGTGCCAACCTTGTGAAGACTTACAGAAAATGTTTGACCTCTGTCATTGTCAACAAAGGATATATAACAAAGTATTGAGATTAATTTTGTCATTGACCAAATTCTTATTTTCCACCAAAATTTGAAAAAAAATTTCTTTCCAAATCAGACAATGTTACCAAGATTGAAAGACACGGGCATAACGTCCGCGCTGACCATGATGACTAAACCAGACATACAAGAAGATCCTTTATTCCACTTTACCACCACCTTGCCGCCGCGTTTCATAGCACGCTGGCTGCATCATCAGGGCTCCTTGAATTACAATTTCGAAATCAGACAACGTGACATTCAGTATCTGTTTTCTCATTTTGTCATTTAGTTTAGTTGAGGTCTACCTATGATGTCAATTACAGGCAGACCTCATCTTTTTAAGTGGGAAAACTTGCACAATTGGTGGCTGACTAAATACTTTTTCCCCCACGGTACAGTGGGTGAAATAAGTATTAAACTCCTCGACAATTTGCATAGTAAATATATTTGTACACGTGCTATTGAGATGAATGTCTCACCAAATGTCAGTTACAACCCATCCATTCCACACACCTAAAGAAATCAAACCATAGATGTCCATATACTTAGTGATGTGTAATAATGAGAAATTATACAGAAAAATCTGGGGAAACATTCTTATCAATAGTGCCTTTAAAAATATATTTACTTCAAAAATTGGTGATGTGTTCAATACTTATTTCACCCGCTGGATGTGATGCTGACCCTATTTGCCCACAAATCTCCACTAGGCATCGTTTATAGTGTGGAGATTATAATAATTTCTAATAAAGTGTACAGCCGGCTTAACTGAGTTTGAGTTTTAAGTGGCATAAATGAATGACATATTACAAATGTAAGATACCAGGCACACAATTAAGACCGCAATAACTTTACTTGTGCTCTTTATAAACCGTATTGGAGCCTTATGTCACTGTTAAGGACAGTATATAATGCACCATTATAATTTTTTGGCACAACCCTCCTAATATACTGCTACCACTTTAGAATAAATCCTTTTCCCTTCCTCTTTTACTCTAGAACCCCAAGAAAGAAACACAACTGTAGATCATTAATGTTAGAGACATTACCCCTCCACATCTTTACATCACTAGCGTAGTTTTATTCTTAATATTTTTTTCCAATTTTCTGTTGTCCAAATCTGAGTGTGTTTTATAGATCAAAAAAATATGGAAAATCACCAAAGAAAATCGAGTTATCCACTACATAGTAGTTAGTGACACAGTAAGTAGATGACATAAATGTAATAACAGAATCCAGGGTAAATATAAGTAAATATTATTCATTGACCCTATAGTTCCCTCGTGGAATTATTGATGATCCATCCCTAGGTTTCAAACTTCCCGATGCATTTCCCTTTCAGTAGAGTGAGGGTCAGAAGGGGAATAAATTAATGGACCCATTTATTGAGCTGGTTTGATTGGATTCTCCATTTCCAAACCTAGTAGATACCAAGATGAGTTGCAGACCATATAAGATGTATCATGCTGAAAATGCACAATTTAACCCCTAGAAAAGAAGTGCCGTCAGTCACATTTCAGCTCTTACATAAAGATGGACGGCCGGATATGATATTGTGGCGCCACCAATCCAATTGAATCGCTCTATCTTTTGTCGTGTCCTGACATGTGACTGACGTCACTTCTCTTTTCTGTGGGTTAACATGGACGTTTTTAGCATGACATAACTTATATAACCTGCAAATCATCATGATATCTGCTAGGCTTTAAATCTGGGTATCCATCCAAAGCCGCTCTTTTTAATTAGGTCAATACATTAATTCTCTGATGAACCACATTCTACTTGAGGGGAAACACATCTGGATGTTTGAAAACTATTGAATAATCACTAATTCCAGTTTAGTTTTCTATAGACTTTATAGTATCTTCATATTTTGGGGGGTCTCTAATATTGATTTATTTCTATCTCCCTTTTCTCCATTCGCCTTCCACGATAGCATTGGAGGATGTCGTCCACGCCCTATTGGGGGACAGGAACACAGAGAGGTTAAAAGCCCCTCCCGTTCCTCAGTACTCCAGTGTCTTCCTGTCCCCCTCGGGGCATGGAGAGGTTCCAGTGCTGTCAGGCCAGCAGAGGCAGCATTGGGGTGTACTTACAGCTGGGCCAGGGATGGACGTCGGGGGCGGCCTCCTCCTTCTTCTCGGGGCTCCCATGGTGGGACCATCCGGCCTTCCTGTGTCTAACGGGCAAAGCCGGCCGTGTATTGCAGCGCCGGAGGCCTGATCAGCTCTCCGGCGTCTCCCTCCTCCGGCTGCGGTCCCTAGGGCATGCATCAGAGGTTCCTGGATGGCACTTCCTGTTTCGGCCGGGGCACTTCCTGTTTTGGGCGGTGGCTCCTGTACAGACAGGGCGCGGCTCCAGGGAACCCAGCAGGCCTATCGCGCGCTACTGCCCGCGGACGGTGACCAGGAGGAGGGAGGGAACAGGTGTTCCTCGTTGGGGGCACGGTACTTCTGGACAAGTACCCGCTGGAAGCTACACCCAGGTAAGGCTGATCCCTGAAACATGGAGGGTGATAGGCTTCCACCTCTGCTTCTGCAGAGTCCAGCGTTCCCCCAGCTCATGTAAGTGTTTCTGGGGGTGGTCACACAGGGTAGAGTTTTTAGGCCCTGCACTCCCACTGGGATCCCCTTCTCTTCCCTTTTTTTCTATAGGGGGACAAGGGCCACCTGTGAAAGGGAGCAAAAACCCGTCCAGGAAATGTGGCTGCGGCATGAACTTTCCTCTTCCTACAAAAAGTTGTCGGCCATGACTGACAGTGTTGTCAGGATGGACTCCCCATCCCTGCTTGAGGAGCTCCAATCCATTAGGGAAGAGGTGCAGGCTGCTATCTCGGCACTGCCGGTATTTGCTGCAGCTTCGAGGCCTTCCCCTCCGAAAGAGAGGAAGCTCCAGGATTGTGACTCTGGATCTCATGGAGGCTGGCCAGAGCTCGGCATCAGAGGACGGCGAGGATATTACCTCGGTTGCCTCTGTCCAGACACGAGAATCTGGACACCACTATTTTTCCACGGAGTCCATGGGTGAATTGGTGGCCACTGTCCACAGTACCATGGGAGTAGAGGTGGTGGAACCCCCTTCTTCTGTGCAGGACTACATGTTCAGAGGCCTAAAGGCTAAGCGGCAGTTGGGCTTCCCTGTCCATGAGGTCATCCAGGTTCTCATCCGCGGGAGTGGAAGTCTTCAAAACATCGGCTGCTCACCCCATCCGAGTGGACTGGAGGGTGATGACTTTGTCTGGGAGGTCCCGAAGGTGGACTTCCAGGTGGCCAAGGTAGCTTATCAGACCGCGTTGCCTTTTGAAGATTCCTCCCAGTTGAAGGACCCCCCTCGATCGTAAGATGGAGAGTGTCCTCAAAAACTCCTGGGAGGCGGCAGCTATGTCTTTAAAGGTAAACTTTTCCTCTACATGTGTGGGGCTGCTCTGGCAGCAACCATGTAGCAGTTAATCACCTGCACCAAGCCTCATGTACCCAGCCGTGGCTGTGGGTTCAATCCTAAGCTGTACATCATCCAAGGCATTATGTATAGGTGACACATGATGTGTGCAGGCTATTCCCCTGGCAGGCCGCGTGCTCTGGCGACTGTGGGCCACTAGCCGTTGGGCGAGGCTTTTAACCAAGTCTCTCTTTAAGTGGATCACCCAGCTGGAAGAATTCCTCCTGCAGGGTACTCCCAGGGAGGAGCTTTGGACTCCATTCCACTTCTAAGACGTGATACGGGCTTCCTGACCGATGCCTCTGCCGAGTCGATCTGCATTGGCGCCAGGTGCGCAGTGTTGGCTAACACAGCTCACAGGGCAGTGTGGCTTACTTTGTGGAATGGGTAGGTCACGTCTAAGCTCCAGCTGTGTGGCCTCTCCTTTCAAAGGTCTTTTGTCTTTGGCCGGCATTGGATGACATCCTGGGAAAGGTGTCAGACCGGAAAATGTGTCTCCCAGAACAGAAGCCCTTTCGGAGGCAGTCCTTTCGGCCTGAGCGCAGCCAACCCTCCCAGTCTAAAGGGAAGGATAAGTCTGGTCGCTGGGCATTCCAGAAAGGGGCCAAGACCCGTAATATCTTGCTCCTCCAGCAGCGGCATCACCAGCCGCCCCCCTAAACAATGCCGCCTTCCCCATTGCGGGGCAGCTCCTGCGGTTTCTGCCACAGTGGCAAGCAATCTCCTCGTGCCCTTGGATCCTCTCGACCATTTGGGAGGGTCTCCGCTTGGAATTTGAGAGCCAGCCCCTCCGTGTCTTCGAGTCCCCTCGCTTCCTCAGGGGGACTCTCGCGCATTTTTTCTTGTCAGGTCTGCGAGACCTGTTGGATTCGAGTGTGGGGTCCCCGGTTCCTCCTGGAGAGGAGGACCAGGGGCGTTACTCCAGGTTGTTTTTGGACCTCCAGAACGCGTATTATCATGTCCCCATTCACCCGTCCCACAAGCGCTTTCTGCGATTCGCGATCTCCGGGGCAGGTGGGACGGTCCATTATCGGTTTAATGTGCTGCCTTTCGGGTTTTTGTAGGCCCCCAGAGTTTACCAAACTCATGGGGGAAGTGATCGCATTCATCCAGACCCAGGGGATATGTGTGCTTCCCTATTTAGACGACATGTTGGTGGTTGCTCCTTCGGCAGTGTTTCTGCGCACACTGGTCTCCAAAACGTTGGAAATTCTTCAGTCCCTGGGGTGGGTGCCCAATCTTTGGGAATCGGAACGGGTGCCGGCAACCCGTTGTCAATTTTTGGGAGTCTTGCTGGCTTCCTCCAGATAGGCCTCGTTCCTTCCTGCGGCACATCAGATTCTGCGCTGCGTGCATCTGACCTGCTTCCGGGCAAGGAGGCCGCCCTCCTTGCGGGAAGCAATATCCCTGTTAGAGGCCATGACGGCCTGCATTCAGTCGGTAGCATGGGCTCAGGCTCCTTCCAGTCTGCTCTGGGAACACATACTGAGTTCCTGGGTCAGACGTCAGGATTCCTTAAACTCGCGGGTCCGGAACCTGGGGCGGATGGTCACCTCGCTTTCCTGGATGAATCCCGGACACCTTCCGACGAGGGTGGCCTGGCTGCAGGCTCCTGTGACCTCCGTTCCCACTGCTGCCTGCAGTTCCGGTTGGGGCACGATGGTGGATCGCACACCGTTCCAGTGGATTTGGAGTCGCTCGGTCAGTCGCCAGTCTTCAAACTTCTGGGAACTTCTGGCAGTGGAAGAAGCACTTCATGTGCAGCTCACGTTCTCCAGAGTCATCATGTCAAGATCCTGTCGGACAACGTGACTACGGTTGCCTTCTTGCGGCACCAAGGCGGTACTCGAGGCTTACACTTGCAGGGGCTGGCAAGACTGATCTTTTCGTGGGCAGTACGCCATCTTCTCTTCTCCTCGGCAGTTCATCTGAAGAGAATGGCCAATGTACAGGCAGATTTCTTGAGCCGCACGGAGGTCCACCCAGGAGAATGGTGCCTCCATCCGGATGTATTTCGCTCTCTTACGGACAGGTGGGGTGTCCCTTTGATCGACCTGTTCGCTTCGGGCTTGAATACAAAGGTGCCGCCCTTTTTCTCCCTGACGGGGTCAGACCATGCTCGGGGGCTGGACGCCTTTGCCCATCCCTGGGCCTTCCGTTTGGTGTATGCATTTCCTCCAATCCCGCTACTTTCCAAGGCATTGCAAAAGATTCGGGCGGAGGGGGTGTCAACTATCCTGGTCGCTCCCCTGCGGCCCATACAGGCGTGGTACGACGCCATCCGAGACCTGGGCCTGGAGGGACTGATTAGGTTGCCCCACTGTCTCGACCTTCTGTCCCAGGGTCCTCTTTCACCCGGGCCTTCAGTGGCTCTATCTGGCGGCCTGGCTGTTGCGGCCGGGATCCTGAGGACCAAGGGTCTCTCCCAGGCAGTGATCCGCACGCTTCGGCAGGGCAGGCTGCCTGTGTCGCACGGTATTTACGGGAGGGCTGGAATCAGTTCCTGTCCTGGTGTGCTCCTTCCATCCCTGCCATGCATCATCCTAATATGGCCCAACTCTTGGGTTTTTGCAGCGTGGCTTTGATTTGGGGCTTCGACCAAGCACTCTTTAAGTCCAGGTGTCGGCATTTGGGGCAGTTTTGCCCAGGATCTTGCTTCCCATTGATGGCTCAAGCGGTTTTTTACTTCTGCTTGGGGGCGGCGTCCCCGTATTCGGCTTTCTGTCCCTCCCTGGGATTTGAAGATTGTTCTCCAAGGGCTTTCTCGAAGTCCCTTTGCATCCTTGTCGGCTGCATCCCTTACGTCTCTCTCACAAGGTGGCGTTTTTGGTGGCCATCACTTCTGCTCCAGAGTTGGAGAACTGCAGGCACTCTCTGTCCGGGCTCCGTGCCTCGTAGTGTCCGTTGTTCGCATTACGCTTCGGTTACATTCATCTATTCTTCCAAAAGTTGTCGGCTTTCCATCGGTGCCAGGTTGTGGTTCTACCTTCATTTGGTCAATCTCCTGCTAATGCGGCTGAGGCAGAGTTTCACTCCTTCGATGTTCGTCAGACTGTCCTCCACTACCTCCGCGAGACTGCTTCCTGGAGGTTAGATCAGAACCTGTTTTGTTCAGCATTTTGGGAAAAATACATGGAAGACTACTTCCTAGGCTACCATCGCTTCCTGGATAAAGAAGGTGATCTGTGAGGCCTACGTCGCTCCGGTCCTTGCTCCTCCGGTGGGATTGAAGGCTCCTTCAACTCGGGCTGCTGCTACGTCCTGGGTGGAGCAGGCTGGAGCTTCATCGGAGCTGATTTGCAGAGCGGCTACGTGGTAGTCTCTCCTCACTTTTTCTCGGCACTATAGGTTAGATCTGTCCTTCACTCGGGATCTGTCCTTTGGCAGGAAATTCCTAAAGGTAATAGTCCCACCCTGAGGAGTATCGGTGGTATTCCTCCAATGCTGTAGTGGAAGGCGAATGGTGAAAACTGAATTAGTCCTTGCTGATAATTCCTTTTCTTGGAGCCTTCCACGACAGCATCAGTTCCCCCCCTTGTTGGTGTTTGATTCCGGTTTGTATCAGGTAATCCATGGCTAAGGGTGATCTTGGTAAACACTGGAGTACTGAGGAAGGGGAGGGGCTTTTAACCTCTGTGTTCCTGTCCCCCAATAGGGCGTGGACGACATCCTCCAATGCTAAGAGAAATGATGGGAGTGATGGTGTGCCACGGTCCGCGCTGCTCTGGGTTCAAAATAACTCACCAAAGAGCCAATCAACTTTTCATCCTCTTTATTCCTCCTTCTCCTACGCGTTTCAGCGCCACACCCGAGGAAGGAGTTGGGTGTGGCGCTGAAACGCGTAGGTGAAGGAGGAATAAAGAGGATGAAAAGTTGATTGGCTCTTTGGTGAGTTATTTTGAACCCAGAGCAGCGCGGACCGTGGCACACCATCACTCCCATCATTTCTCTTGGAACATACCACTATCCAGTGGTAGGTGGAGGTCCTGCAGCAGCTTGGAACATTGATTCCTAAACGCCTTCAAACCAGTTGTGGGGATCACAACTGGACCAGGTGAGCGGCTCCACAGCACCACCATATTACACTAGTGTCACTAGTGATAGGGCACTATTGCGCCTCTTGTGCCCCTCCCTTTTATATTTTGCAGCATCCTCCAATGCTGTCGTGGAAGGCTCCAAGAAAAGGAATTACCGGTAAGGACTAATTCAGATTTTTGTTGTTACTACATTTTTCTAATTTTTCTATTCTGTTTGTTCAATGTCCATGTTATTAGCGATATTCTTAGGGACTGTTTAGGGCTCAGTCCTTGGTGTCAAACTCTATGACTAGGTAGAGTCCATGTTACTGAACCATTGGGTCATTAAATAATATTTTATTTAGTTATTTATATAGCCAATACTATTGAAATGAATCGGGAGTATGGTTTCATCCACCCATCCATGCATCCCCTAATTAGGATTATAGTTTTTAGTGTTTTCTTTTTCTTCTCTGTTTACATCTGGGACCTGTTTCTCTGCACTCTCATTCAGATATTCTGAACCATTGGAGTGACACATAATCACACACCTTTATAGGTCCCCAATACACATTCCAGTGCTGTTGCTTCTGGCACAACAGAGACAACATTTTCCTCCTGTACCTGTGTGTGCCTTGTATTGCTCATGATTATTGTACTTGTCTATGTATGCCCTTTTTCACATGTAATGTGCTATGGAATAAATGGCAGTCTAATAATAATACCGCTCCTTTCACACAGGGAACATGAATTCCCCATATTTTAGATCACTGAGAATGCCTACTGAAACAATGATAAATGTTGTTTGAAGGATAACCCACTTAGAAAAATGTGTTAGTGCGCCAACTGCAAGACTATCAAATATGTGCCTGTTAGGCTACGTTCACACATCGCGTATTTTGCGCGTTTTTTTACGCGCGTATTTGCTCCAAAAACGCATGTGCGTCTGTGTTTTACAGCAAAGTGAATGGACATTCACTTTGTGCCTTGCAGACATCGCGTATTTAAACGCAGCGTTTTTGGAGCAAAAAACGCGTGCGTAAAAAGAATGAACATGTCAATTCTTTGCGTTTTTTAACGCGCGCGCTTCTATAGGCTCCATTATAAAAATGCGCGTCTAAATGCGCAATTGAAGTAGAAGCGAGTTGTTCTCTCGCGTACTCTTATCGCGTTTTTAAACGCGCGTTTTTCCCTTGAAAAGACGCGCGTAAAAAAACGCGATAAAATACGCGAATGTGTGAACGCAGCCTTAGAATATGTCTGAAAAAACATGATGTGCACATATCTTGTCTGTAAATTGCTCCAAATCTACAACAAAAAGAGAATGTAAGGTAAAAACAACATTGTTGCGCACATGTTCAGTCTTTTGATACCTAGTTTAATCGCTTTATGGTTTGGAAACCATGAAGTGTTTGAAAGAAGTCATTTGTAATAGAACATTGAGAGAAGCTGGAAAAGTCGTTTGTTGACATGTTACCTCAGGTATATACCAATCGCTAATGAGCAGTGGCAGCAGACAAAGCGGATTCACGTGGTACATTGTTAGGATTCAGCAATAAAACTAGCACTGCACACTGACCAGAAATCACAAACTTCAGACTAGGGATTTGTATTGGGCATTGTTAAGCAGCATTCTGTTGCACCTTTTGGAAACCACTTAAAGACATTTGTAATTGATTTTTTTAAATTTTTATTAGATTGCCATCAGACTCAAACAGCTCAACGCCAAATCAATCACCTGGAGATAAAGCTCTTTCAATGTCTGCGGAACAGAGAAAATTACGTGATAGGAAACATCTGGATGACATCACTGCGGCCAGACTTCCGCCACTTCATCATTCTCCAGCCCAGTTACTACCGCTGGAGGAGTCTCTAGCACTGCAGATACAACAGAAAAATATTTATGAGGTATGTTTTTGTCCATGATGATCTGAATCCCAAACAGCAAGACGTCTATAAGTGGAGATGACTGCTGCATCCGGCTTCAATATTCTAGTGTAGCTAGTGTAGGAAATCTGATCACTATGGTGGAATCATTGAGTTTGCAGTTCTTGTAGAAGCCTCTGTCATGGGCTTGTGGTATATTTTGGCATGTTAATTGGCTTTTATTTTAATTTGCATTGCATATAAAAGTAATTTATTGATCAAGATCACCAAATTCAAAGTAAACTGCTGAAGAAGAGCATTAGGCGGCGTTATAATTTTGCATTACCATTTCCATTCATAATAATGGGGCAAGTAGGGTTTTATTCATCTCATCAGCTGAGATGTTGGGCTTCCAGCACCGATTGGATCCGGGATCTGATCGATGCTGTTAACCCCTTAGATCGCGCTGTTATTCACTGACAAGTGCGATCTAAAGGCACCGTGGTAGGGAACGCTCCGTTTCCTGCCGTGACCGGAGATCCCACGATAATATTGCGAGATCTCTGGACGTCACATGATCGCTCAGAGACCTGCCGAGACCCCGGAAGCTGACAGCGTTTGCTTCCTGTGAGTGGTTGGCAAGCACTGCCAACCACTCACAGTGCACATTTGTGACAGATTCCGATGTGCTGCAGCTCATCGAGACCTGTCACAAGTGATTGAATTGTGCAGCAGTGTGGCGCCCTATGGGGCTGTGTAAAATGCCGAATGAATTGTAAAAAAGTTTAAAATATGAAAAGAAAAAAAAAAAAACCCACAAAAGTTCAAATGGCCCCCTTTACCCCCATTCAAAATAAAAGTATTAAAAATACACATATTTGGTATCTCCACATTCAGAAACGCCCGATCTATGAAGATTTAAAATCAATTAATGAGAGCTCTAGACTGCATAACAGAAAAAAAGGTCCAAACATCAAAATGATGTTGTTTTTTTTGGTCGTCACAACATTGCTATAAAATGCATTAACTGGCGAGGAAAACAGCATATCCACACACAAATGGTATCATTAGAAACGTCAGCTCAAGCCGCAAAAAATAAGCTGTCACACAGCCCCAGATCCCGAAAAATGAGGACGCTACGACTCGCAGAACATGGTGCAAAAAGTGAGACTCTTTTTTTTTTTTTTTTCTTCAAACTACTGACATTTTTTTCACCACTTAAATACCAGTAAAGTATACATGTTTGGTATCTACGTACTCGTGCTGACCTGAGGCATCACACCGTCATGTCAGTTTTACTATATAGTGAACATGGTGGCTAAAAAAAAATTAAAGTGTAATTGCACTTTTTTTTGCAATTTCACTGCACTTGTAATTTTTTTGCCATTTTCCTGTACACTATATGGTAAAATAAATGATTGCATCTGAAAGTACAACTCGTCCCGCAAATAACAAGCCCTCATGTCTATATTGATGGAAAAATAAAAAGGTTATGGCTCTTGGAAGCAGGGGAGCAAAAAACAGAAAATTTTCTGGGTGGTGAAAGGGTTAAATATGTTTTAATAGTCAAAAAAGTTAAATAAAATAATAATAATAATAATTGAGAGACCTGTAGTTTCTTTTTTTCATAATTGTTGGTCGAAATGTTCGTATGTTATGCATAAGACACATTTCTATCTGATTTTGCCGTCATCCACATAAGAGAAAAGAACATGGATGGACAAGTGTAAAACTGTAAGGCCCTGCACACAGTGCGTTTTTGATGTGTTTTTAGTGCAGTTTTGTGACGCATGCCTATCCTCATGCCAGCAAAGTGTGAAGAAAAAAAAAAAAAAAAACCTGAAGCTTTGTGCACATGTTGCTTTTTTTCCCATTGCAGATTTGCTGCAGAAATCATGTCAATTATTACAGCATGTTTCCACACCAAATGCATGGAAAAACATGTCAAAACTGCATTGTGTTTTTGGAGTGTTTTTCTGCCAGCAGATACAGATTTAGTGTACAAATTTCTGCAACCAAGTACTCAACGTGCAGACATAGCCTAAGGAGATAGAGAGCACACAGCAGGTAGGGGGCAGAGAGAGCGCGCATCAGGGTAGGAGGAAGAGAGAGCGCGCATCAGGATAGGGGGAGGAGAGAGCGCGCAGCAGGATAGGGGGAAGAGAGAGAGAGCGCACAGCAGGGTAGAGGGAAGAGAGCATACAGCAGGATAGGGGGAAGAGAGAGCGCACTGCAGGGTAGGGGGCAGAGAGAGCGCACAGCAGGGTAGGGGGCAGAGAGCGCACAGCAGGATAGGGGGAAGAGAGCGTACAGGAGGGTAGGGGGCAGAGAGAGCGCACAGCAGGAGGGTAGAGAGTCGCATGAGGGGCAGAGAACACACTGGGCATAGAGAGTGCATGCGTACTCACTTATGTGGCCGCCATCTTTGGACATTTGGGTATACAAAGATGGTGGCAGTGTGATGCAGCACATCGCCCGACCGCAAGATTACAGTAATTACAGGATTACGTCGGAGGGGCACTTGGAGAACAAGGTGTTTATCTATTTTGTATGCAATAAAGGATTTCTGTGTATGTGCGTGGTTTTTATTTATTTTTTTTGTTTTGTTTTTTTTTTCTTCACTCTCTTTACTGAAAGTATTGTTAATGGCCAGCTGTCATACTGATGGCTGACATTAGCAATAGGGCTTTACATCAGCTTCCAAAAAAAGCTGACATCAGCGCCTTTATTACCCAGTCTGCCACTGCCACCAGAGCTGCTGGGAAAGCTGGCTGCCTGCCAGTTTTGGCATCTCTCATTGAGGTGCCAATTCTGGGGCAGCTGCTGGCAGTAATTTTCAGTGTGGGAGGCCCTATACATTTACTACCAGGAAACTAAACCTTTTATTAATAAAAACAAACTGGTTGTTCAGTTAAATACATATACTTACATAATTGAAGAACTAAAACTGCGTTGTTACGCTTAATATATGGACAAGTATTCTATAAAGGACTGAATATACCAATCTGTACAAATCTATACAGTTAGACGAATTATAATTAGGAAGTCCATGCTGAGTCATAATATGGTGTTAATATAAACAATGTGAGGAAATACAATAGACAAGTGCATCTCAATGAATTTGAATATTATCAAAAAGTTAATTTATTTCAGTAATTCAATACATAAAGTAAAACACATAGATCACACTGTGTATTCACTCTATATAATATATTTCAAGTGTTTATTTCTGTTAATGTTGATGGTTATAGCTTACAGCCAATGAAAACCCAAATGTCATTATCTCAGAAAATTAAAGTTAAAATTATAGCTGCTGTATTCCATGAGACATCAAAGGAGGAATATAATATTGATATATTAGTCAAAATGTTTCAGGGCTCCCAGAAACACCCTGAAATATAACAATATGATATTGATTTGCCCTGAGGAAGGGGCCAGGGAGCCCTGAAATGCATTGACTAATAAATCAATATTATATTCACCCTTTGATATCTCATGGAATATGGCAGTGCGGTTTTTAACCCTTCATCCTCCCTACTTTAATTTTCTGAGATAATGACATTTGGATTTCATTGGCTGTAAACCATAATCACCAATATTAACAGAAATAAACACTTACAAACAGAGTGATCTATTTCAATGACTCTATATAATATATTATATGTATTGATTTACTGAAATTAACTTTTTGATGATTTCTATTTTATTGAGATGCACCTGTAGGTGTGTTCTTAAGGCCCCTTTACACACTGAGACTTTCCAGCTTTCCGACCTGGCCGGGATCGCTGGAAAGTCTCTCTGCAGTCGCTGGTGATCTGTCAAACAGGCAGACTCGCCAGCGACCAGTCAGCAGCGACATCGCTGGTAACCAGGATAAACACCGGGTAACTAAGCAGCACGCTCTGCTTTATTTACCCGGTGTTTTACCCTGGTTACCAGTGCCCAGCATCTAATGTGCGGTGCTGGGCATTGGCTGTGAGGTCGCTGATCGTTGGTCTCTCACTGTCACACACAGCGATGCGTGCTGACCAACAGGAGACTAAGGACCAAAAAATGGTCTTGAACGATTTACAGCGATCAGCGACCTCACAGCAGGGGCCAGGACGCTGGTGCGTGTCTCTCACTGCAACATCGCTGGAGAGGTCGCTGTTACGTCTCAAAAACTGTGACATTTCAGTGGTATCGCTAGCGATGTTGCAGTGTGTGAAGTACCCCCTTATGCTGATCTCCTCTGTACATATCTAGAAGACAGATATAGAGGTGCTAAAAAATCCAAAGTGCCACTAAACCAAATTGTATAACTATCGCCCAAATTGTAGCAAACAAGAATCCAGCAGGTATTCAATCAACAAGATGATGGATAAACAAAGACCATACTAAAGGGGATACAAAATATAACAGAAGTAAATTGGTAAATAAAAAACAAAAAAAGCCCTACACCGCAGGGGTCATATAATCAGAGGAAAAGGACCTAAGCAAAGTGTTTAGTTAAGACCAAGAGGCTGCGGGGTTTAAGGGTCCAAATCCCTTTGGTTTTATCTTTGCTTGATATACCAAAGATGAATATTATATTATTTTTATCTTACATTGTGATATTTATTTATGTGTTTTTTGGTCCTTTTTTTGTTTATCGTGCATACATAGGGACTATGTGAATATAAGTTATAGAAATACTATATGTTTGCTGTGCTTTCTTCTAACATTTTATTTTTCATTTTCTATCCATAGGAAAAACAAGCTAAGCTTGCAGCACAAAAACTTTTCGAGAAGCTGAACATTAAAATGGGGCCTTTTAACCTTGAAGGTGATTCGTACATGAAATACAGGGATCACAGAGATGAAGACACATTTGGGATAGATTAATAATCTGCAGATGATGACTACAAAGGATGAACTGTGCAGATATTCTCTTACCACTCTGATTAAACTTCTAAAAAATTAAAAATGACCCATTATTGCTGTAGGCAATGTACAAGCATCATTGTGTGAGGTATGATTGGGCAAATACGTTTTTTACTGTGTTTACTATATAAGATTTCTACTTACCAAAATGCTTTTACAAATATGAGGTGATGCCACTATAATAAGTATAGCTCAATGAGACAAGGACTTCTTGGCTAGGAGTATCACTTTTTTAGGAGATCTATAACAGTATTGCAGTCATTTTACAGTATAACCTCACAACTGCTGACACAGCTACATTAGACATTTTATAGGATTGTTTTCAGTTGAGTGTCACTAAATTCACTGTGATGAGATGTAGGGAGCAGTTTACACTAGTGAGACAATTCATCCGCATTTGTGCTGCCTGTGATCACCAGGTATCGTCTTCTAGCTAATAACTTGGATAAAACAAGGTTCCTGGAAATCCACCACTTCCCATCAGCCAAGGATGGGGGAATCTCTCATGATTTAGCTTGTGGGCATCCTTCAAGCAAACTATTTACCACATGTAAAACAATGAAGTCTAAAAATATGGATTAGTCTAGTATTTTTTTTTTCTCCATTGTTTTGTACGGGGAAAATTCAGCCTAGGTAAATTTACGGTCTACAAACCACCATAGACAGTAAGGTTATGTCACATGTCCAGAAATTAAAAGTTAGAACGGATCCATTAATAATCTGTTGACAATGTTGTGCAGATACAACTTTTTTGTTAAAAATGGATTTCGACTGGATCTGTTTATTTTTAACATTGAAGTCTATGCAAAACGGGTCTATTAAATAGCCCTCTGTGTTCTTCCTTTGGAAACTGATCAAGTACCGTATATACTTGTGTATAAGCCGACCCCCCTACTTTTGCCCCCAAAACCTGGGAAAACCTATTGACTTGTGTATAAGCCGAGGGTGGACCCCAGCACAGGTATACAGCAGCCCCAGAGGTATATACAGCAGCCCCAGTGGTATATACAGCAGCCCCAGAGGTGTATACAGCAGCCCCAGTGGTAGTATACAGCAGCCCCAGAGGTATATACAGCCCCAGTGGTACTATACAGCAGCCCCAGTGGTAGTATACAGCAGCCCCAGAGGTAGTATACAGCAGCCCCAGAGGTGTATACAGCAGCCCCAGAGGTATATACAGCAGCAGCCCCAGTGGTTAGTATACAGCAGCCCCAGCGGTGTATACAGCAGCCCAGTGGTATATACAGCCCCAGTGGTACTATACAGCAGCCCCAGTGGTAGTATACAGCAGCACCAGTGGTAGTATACAGCAGCCCCAGAGGTAGTATACAGCAGCCCCAGTGGTAGTATACAGCAGCCCCAGAGGTAGTATACAGCAGCCCCAGAGGTATATACAGCCCCAGAGGTATATACAGCAGCCCTAGTGGTGTATACAGCAGCCCCAGAGGTATATACAGCAGCCCTTAGGTAGTATACAGCAGCCCCAGTGGTGTATACAGCAGCAGCCCCAGGGCTGTATACAGCAGCAGCCCCAGGGGTGAATACAGCAGCAGCCCCAGGGGTGTACACAGCAGCAGCCCCAGGGCTGTATACAGCAGAAGCCCCAGGGCTGTATACAGCAGCAGCCTCCGGAGGTATACAGGCCCCCCATCATGATCCAGGGCCCCCCCCTCCCCTTGCACGGCAAACCTGTAAAGTAAAATCATACCTATCCCTGTCCTGTCGCGCTGTCCCGCCGCTTGCCGACATCACGATCCCGGGCTTCATTCCACGTCTTCCGGCTTCCTGTGGTCGCGGGCAATGACGTCATTGCCCGCGACCACAGGAAGGCGGAAGACGCGGAATGAAGCCCGGGATCGTGATGTCGGCAAGCGGCGGACAGCGCGACAGGACAGGGATAAGTATGATTTTACTTTACAGGTTTGCCGCGCAAGGGGGGGGCCCTGGATCATGATGGGGGGGGCCTGTATACCTCCGGGGGCTGCTGCTGTATACTGTATACTCGCGTATAAGCCGAGGGGGGACTTTTCAGCCCACATTTTGGGCTGAAAAACTCGGCTTATACGCGAGTATATACGGTAAGCAAAAATCGGATCTTTTTCAAATGAAATAGTGAACAACTATTAAATGGATTCGTAGCCTTCAGTGTTTTAAAAAAAAAAAAGATACAGTTAAAATAATTTTTAGTCTCGACAGACAAATGTTGTGTGTTGCTGCCGGATCCGTTCTAACAGATGATTACTGGACATGGGGACATAGTCTAACTCATTCACTGTTTGTTCATATCACCAGTATAGCATCGTTGTCTTCACATCTTGGGGTAAACTTTCCACATCTGCTAATCCTTAGCAGGCAATGCTCTATGTACACATCTGCTTAGTAATTCTACTTATCTACTGAGTAACTGCATACTTAGATTTTATTTTCTGTTTATTGCGATATTCTTAAAAAGAAAAATTCTATTTGCTATTTCCCAGTCTGACAAGGCCCACATTCAAGTCTAATATTTATTATCTTATTTTAAGTTTGGACTATGTCAAAGAATTTTTATAAGTTTGTATAGTTCAATAAAAATATTTTCTATGAAATTTGTGCAGTGTCTTCATCATGTAAAGGAGTTGTTTGCACTTATATCATTCAGTTATCTTAAAGTAAATTTCTCCTTCGCCTCATTGGGGGCACAGGACGATGGGTTATGCTATTCTGCCACTAGGAGGCGACACTAAGCAATTAAAGAAGAAGCACAGTGGCTCCTCCCTGCAGTATATAACCCCCTGACTGACACAGTCTAGCCAGTTTTTTGCTTAGTGTCTTAGGAGGCAAGACACTGTTTGTTTTGTTAGTTTGGTATTTTATCCAACTGTTGTGTCGTTGCTCCCGAGACCCCTCAGTTGGGGTTTCTGGGTTGTAGCTGATGTTAATCGGACCACTGCACCGTCCCTTCACAGTCCCTACAGTTGGGGCTCCGTGTTACAGTGATGGCAGCATCCCTCCCCAGACCCCACAGTTGGGACTCTGGGTTGTAGGAGGTATCCCCCTGGGCCACCAGCATTTTTTGTTTTTTTCCTGGCCGCAGCAGCTATGATACAGCTGTGGGGGATGACTGGTCCGCCCTCCTGTCCCTTATAGGGCTGAAGGATGATGAGCCATTAAGGTATGAGGCAGCGCTGCGTGTCCCCTGTAGCGTCCTGTGCTTGCAGCGTGTTTTTTTTTTTTTTTTTGCGGTGCTCCTCGCTGAACCTTTGCTGACAGGCGGCCGGCGCTATTAATTTAGCCCCCGGCTTCGGCCTACTTTGAAGGTTCCCGCCTCCAGTGATGCTGCATTGCTTTGGGGCCGCCCTCAGCCCTCGCTGTTAGCCAATAGCATTAGGGGGAGGGTGGCTGTGCATGGCATCATGGGAAGGGGCGTGACTTTGTTTTTCCCGCTTCCACACCACTCTTTTGGCGCCATTCCCCTATTACAGACGCCATTGCTGCAGCACAGGACGCCAGGGGGACACAGGACTCGGGCGCTTTCGCTTCTAGCCTCTCAGGTGACCGGGCACAGCGGTATTGACACCGCAATAGCCCTAGGCAGCGGTGGCATAACAGCGCAGCAGTTCCTGTCCCATTATACTACCCCCTGCACTGTAGTGTGTAGCTCTGGGCACAGCAGGGGAGAAAAGCTGCATGATGCCGGGCAGCAAGGGCAAGAAGGCACCCAAGGCCTTTAATGTATATTATGCTTTTTGCACAGCATGTAAAGCTGTGCTGCCCTGTGGATGCTCGACCCCGCTCTGCCAGGCCTGTGCCTCTGATCTCCCTCAGTCTAGTGTCTCTGACTCCGGTCAGGCACCCACTGAGGTGGCTGTTGCCAGACCTACTACTCCGGAATAGGCAGTTACTCTGTCACAATCCATGAGCCAAGCTATACAGCAGCTCTCCGAGACACTGCTCCGGGTGGTGCAACCACGTCCATTGCCCTCAGACCAGTAGGTCCAATTGGAGGAGGGTTCTGACCATGAGGAGTCTCATTCGAGTTCCTCTCTTTCCCCTTGGTCAGGTGGGTAGGAAGAGATCCCGGACGGGCTCTTCCTCAGCCCTATCTCCGGGCTCCGTGACCTCCCATACGCGGAGTAGGTCTCATGATTCTCACTCTTCGGGTGAACTTCATGAATCTGAGGTGGATCTGGATCAGGGTGAATCCTTTGATTCCACGGCTTCTGATACTCTGGCCATGGTGGACGACTTGGTGTCTGCCGTTAATCAGGCCCTGTCGGTGGCAGATCCAGCCCCGGTGTCAGTCTTGGATCATGTGATCTCATTCAAGAGACCTAAGAGACCTCAGAAGGTTTTTTCGGATCATTCTGAGATCCAGGAAGTCTTACAAAAGCACTGGGCTCATCCTGATAAGAGGTTTGTTAGACATAAGGCGATTGCAGCCCGTTACACCTTTCTCCCAAGAGTGGCAAAGGCGTGGTCGGAGTCCCCGACCGTGGACCCTCCGGTGTCCCGTTTGGCTTCTAAGACTCTTATGTCCCTTCCTGATGGTGCCTCCATCAAGGATGCTACCGATCGCCAGTTGGAACAACTGTCCAAGTCGGTGTTTGAAGCTTCAAGGGCGTCCTTGTCCCCTTCCTTCGCCTCTATGTGGGTGGCGAAGGCTATTATGACCTAGGGTGGGGATTTACACTCTCCCTTGAGTTGGCATGAGGCTGATCCTGAATTATTGGACCTGGCTGCTCAGATTTCTGTGGCTGGGGAGTTTTTGGTTCACTATTCCTTCGATGCAGCTAATTGCACTGCAGTGGCGGCCTCTAATTCCATTGCGATACGCTGGGCTCTCTGGCTTCGGGAGTGGAAGGCGGATTCGGCCTCCAAGAAGTCCCTCACGGGCATGCCATATGTAGGGGATCGCTTATTTGGGGAAAGGCTGGATAAGATGATCTCGGGCGCCATGGGTGGTAAAAGCACCTCACTTCCTCAACAGACAGCAAGACGTAGGTTCCCCAAGGGTCAGCAGACGAGATTCCGGTCCTTTCGGAATTCGTCTGGGTGGTCAGTTTCCCGCCCACCTCACCAGAATCGATCGTCACACACGGATAGGGGTTTCCAAACGCCCAATAAATCGGGTTCTACCTGGCTGTCCCGGAATAAACAACAAAATCCAAGGGCTCCGGGGCTCAGAGGTTCCCCTCCTCATGACTCGTCACATCCGGAAGACACCTCCCAAGTGGGCGGCCGACTTTCCCGCTTTCGGCATGCCTGGTTCGCTGCTACAGACGATCAGTGGGTTCGGGAATTGGTGTCTTCCGAATACAACATAGAGTTTCATGCTGGCCCTCCCAGAAGATTTGTTCTTTCTCACCCCTCAAGAATGCCGGCAAAGGCACATGTCTTCTTCCAGGCAGTCGATTCTCTGAGGCGGGCAGGAGTCATTGTGCCAGTATCTCTGGACGAGCGATTTCAGAGGTTCTATTCAAATCTTTTCATCATATCCAAAAAGGACGGCTCTTTCCGTCCCATTTTGGATCTGAAGCGTTTGAACAGATTCGTGCGAATCCGACTGTTCCAGATGGAGTCTCTCCGGTCCGTTATTGCGTCCATGCAGAAGGGTGAGATCCTCGCCTCCTTAGATATCAAGCATGCTTATCTGCACATCCCGATATCTGGCCCTCATCAGAGGTTCCTGCGGTTCGCAGTGGGCGAGGATCATTATCAGTTTGTAGCCCTTCCCTTCGGGTTGGCAACTGTCTCACGCGTGTTTACCAAGGTCATGGCCACGGTCATGACCGTTCTGCAGTGTCAGGGGGTGGCAATCTTCCCTTACCTTGACGACCTTTTGGTCAAGGGTTGGTCGTTCAAGGACTGCGAGGACAGTGTTCGCATTACGATGGACACGCTCTATCTGCTAGGTTGGGTTCTCAACCTGCCGAAGTCCTCCCCAGTTCCAAGCTGCAGACTCGCGTTTCTGGGGATGGCCCTGGACACATCTCAGGGTCTGGTGCTTCTTTCCCAGAACAAGGTTCAGTCTCTGCAATGTGTGGTTCGCGCACTGCTGGGTCGTCATCCACATTCCCTTCGATTTGCGATGCGCGTTTTGGGGAAAATGGAGGCGGTGCCGTTTGCACAATTGCATCTCTGTCCCTTAAAAATGGATCTGTTGTTGGCATGGAACCGCAGCCCTTTCACCTTTCATCACCTTTTTCGCCCATCAACGGCAACGAGACGATCTCTTCGGTGGTGGTTGGTCCCGTCGTCTCTCTCGCGGGGGTGATCCTTCCTACCAGTGTGGTGAAAGGTTCTGACCACCGATGCCAGTCTCCTCAGCTGGGGGGCGATGTTCCGGAGTCTCGCGGCTCCGGGTCGGTGGACCCCTCAGGAGTCCTCTCTGCCCATAAATCTTTTGGAGATTCGGGCCATTTACTTGGCATTGAAGAGTTTCCGTCATCTCCTGATGGGTTGTCATGTTCGCATTTAATCAGACAATGCCACGGCGGTAGCTTACAACCATCAGGGCGGGACGAGCAGCGATGCGGGAAGTGGAACCAATTCTACGTTGGGCCGAATCTTCGGGAGCTGTTCTGTCGGCAGTGCACATCCCGGGGGTCGAAAACTGGGCGGCAGATTATCTCAGCCGTCAGGGGCTTGCGTCAGGGGAATGGGCTCTTCACCCGGATGTGTTCGCGCAGATACGCAGACGCTTCGGAACTCCAGATGTGGATCTCATGACGTCACGGATGAATGCACAGGTTCCCAATTTCTTTGCTCGGTCCCGCGATCCCAGGGCTCTGGGAACAGATGCCCTGGTTCAGGACTGGACGCAGTTTCATCTCCCGTACATCTTTCCACCTCTGGCCCTCCTTCCCAAGGTGGTCCAGAAGATCAGAACGGAGAGAGTGGCGGTGATATTAATAACCCCCAACTGGCCCAGGAGGTCATGGTACGCCGATCTAGTTCAGCTCATCGCAGACACTCCTTGGCAGTTGCCGGTCCGTCCGGATCTTCTGTGTCAAGGTCCGATTTGGCATGAGAATTCCGGGGCTCTGCGTTTGATGGCGTGGCCCTTGAGACCAGAATTCTAACTCAGGCAGGGTTCTCGGAAGGTGTTGCACATACTATGGCGTGTGCAAGAAAACCTGTTTCCGCCCGGATATATCACACAACCTGGAAGATGTTTTTTGCCTGGTGTGAGTCAGTGCAGGTTGCTCCCTTGCGCTTCTCACTCCTGGCGGTGCTGGGTTTCCTCCAATCTGGATTGGATAAAGGGCTTTCTTTGAGTTCTCTTAAGGGACAAGTTTCAGCGCTATCTGTACTTTTTCAGCGTCGATTGGCTTCAGGTCCATACCTTTTTGCAGGGTGTGGCTCATATAGTCCCACCGTATAGGATGCCTTTGGAGGCCTGGGATTTGAACCTGGTTCTAGAGATTCTCCAGTAGCCATCTTTTGAACCTCTCAGGGAGGTTTCGCTGCGTCTTCTTTCTCAGAAGGTGGTGTTCCTGGTGGCGATCACTTCCATTCGGAGAGTGTCTGAGCTGGCGGCGCTTTCTTGTGAGGCACCATTTATCTCTTTTCACCAGGACAAGGTGGTACTGCGGCCGGTGCCATCCTTCATTCCTAAGGTGGTGTCCACTTTCCATTTGAACGAGGATATTATTCTTCCATCTTTCTGTCCGGCCCCTGTGCATCGTTTTGAAAAGGCTTTGCACACTTTGGACCTGGTCCGTGCTCTCCGGATTTACGTGTCTCGGACAGCGCCTTTCAGGAAGTCGGACACGCTGCTCATTCTTCCTGAGGGCCATCGTAAGGGGATGGCCGCATCGAAAGCTACGCTTGCCAGGTGGATTAAGCTTACCATTCAGGAAGTGTATTCTTTACGCAACTTGCCCATTCCTTCTGGTTTGCGTGCTCATTCCACTCGCGCGGTGGGTGCCTCCTGGGCTATTCGGCACCAGGCTACGGCTGAGCAGGTGTGCAAGGTGGCCACTTGGTCCAGTCTGCACACCTTCCTTTACAAAGCATTATCGAGTACATACTCAGGCTTCGGCAGATGCGAGTCTGGGTAGACGCATCTTGCAGGCAGTGGCTGCTGGCCTGTAGACTGTGCTTTTCAATTTGGGATGTTTTTTTGTTTCCACCCAGGGACTGCGTTAGGACGTCCCATCGTCCTGTGTCCCCCGATGAGGTGAAGGAGAATTTTGTGTATTCACCGTAAATTCCTTTTCTCTTAGTCTCTAATTGGGGGATACGGCACCCTCCCTAGTCCTTTTGAGTTGGTGTTTTTCTTCTTGAGTTTTCTGGTTGCCTTATTGGCTTTGATAATCAGTCCGAAAACGATCTACGAAAACCGAGGCAACGATTTCCATAGGAATCAATGTTTAAATGAATTAATTGGTTCGTGACACTGAAAAAGACCTATAAAAAAAAACATTTCATTGTGAATAAAGATAGCGGTTAATGATCCAATCACTCGGAAATTACTGTAAATTAAAAATGACACTAATTTAAAGAAAAAAATTAAACATTTATTGTGTTTTTTTTTTTTCTCAATAAAAGCTCTTTTTGGTGTTTGGGAGATGCTGAAGACAGGTGAGAAGGGAGTACTTTTTATTTTTTCGAAGGGGAATCTCATTTTTATGGCTAAATTAGTAGCGATGTACAGACCGAAATCGACGAAAACCGAGGCACGATTTTCATTTTAAAAGATCGCCGAAAACCGAAACTGACGATATCCGAAGTTGACGAAAACCGAGGTATCACTGTATACGAACTAAACAAGATATGCATACATTTAAATTAAAACATCTAAAATCGTATAAATCCCCAGGACATCTAAAAATATATACCTCTAGAAGGCAGTACCCCCGTGATGTGATAAGCAACATCAAAGCCTGTAAAAGTATACCTGCAAAGAAGGGGTAAATTACTTGGTGTCCAGAGAACAATATATTTATAGGGGAAAATTAATGATCTATTCCCGTGTCTCGATAAAGTACTGGATTAAACAATCTTTTACAAAGTTTTTGCTACCTCATCTGAGAGCAACATAATGTAGAGAAAAAGACACTTAATCCAAAGGTGTTTCACTTAAAGGGATCCTGTCACCTCCAGAACGCCTCCTAAACTATCAAAACATGTCCCTGCAGCATCCTATCACTAATCTCACACTTCTTTTGTCTCCTAAAAGCATCCTGTGAAAGTGCATAAAAACGTTTTAATACTTACTCATTAGGCATTATAATTAACAGGGGCAATATTCTTTAGTCACCAGGGCGGGCTGTTTTGCAGGCTCCAGGATCCACCCTCTCTCTGTCTGTGTGCTCTGCTTGTGCAGGCTTTGCCCTCCCCCCTCTTTATCACTCACAGAATGCAAATCATTAGTCCTGCCTTCAGCTCCACATCACCGCAGCACAGACAGAGAGAGAGTGGATCCTCGAGGCTGCAGAACAGCCCTCCCTGGTGACTAAAGAATATAGCCCCTGCTAATTCTAATCCCTAATGAACGAGTATTAAAACGTTTTTCTCCACTTTCACAGGATGCTTTTAGGAGACAAAAGAAGTGTGAGATTAGTGATAGGATGCTGCAGGGACATGTTTTGATAGCTTAGGAGGTGTTTTGGAGGTGACAGGATCCCTGTAATTTACTAGTGCCAGCAGTTGTGACACAATTCAATTGGAGCTCTTAGATGTAGCAGAGCTGAGAAAGCTAATCCCACCCACACCACAGCTCTCTGTACACTATAGATAGTGAGCTGCTTATCAAAGGGGATGTGGCTGGCCTAGCAGTTAAATGAGACCTAGTCCAGCAGTGATAATCACCTGGTAATAAACCCTTTATTGTTTGTAAACAAAAGCACCCAACCTGATAAGTAATATGGCTAAATTCAGTTTTTTAACCCCTACTTCACGCTGTCTTCAGATTACATAGCAAAAACCTGCTGACAGATTCCCTTTAACACACAATCTGCCATCTCTCCATAATTCCTGACAGGCATTTGAACATTGAAGTTCTGTCATCATATCTTTTCCATCCAAGACATTTTCTGAAGGGGTTATCCAGGATTTGAAATATTGTTCTGTTTATTTTTCCCCAAACGGGCTACTTCTGTGATGTGCCTGTGATCGCCTCTTATCTCCATTAAAGTTTAATACGCAATTTGTTGGCAGATGTGGTTCTGATTTGTGAAAAATCACGTTATAATAATTCTTAAAAGGAAGCTACTATCAGAAAATAATCTTTCTCCGTCGTATCCTTGGGGACACAGGACCATGGGTGTTTAAGGAAACCTACAGATAAAGAGGCGGCCCCCCTCACCTTCTCAGTTGGTTTTCTGCCCTTATAGGAACCTGCAGCAAGATATGCCTTGGTCCAGCGTGCCTCTATGCGGTGCCTGTGGGGACGGCAGAGACCGGGATTCCAGTAGCAGCGTTGGGAAGCCCTGCCTGTCAGATTCCCCCCTCCGCTGGGAGGGATGGCGTGATTCCATGGTCCAGATGGTGCTGTCAAGGGTCGCATGGGCGCAGCACAGGTGATCCCTGTGCTCACCCGGAGGACGAAGGCATCAGCCGCTCTGCACCTCGTGTAGGCCATATCCAGGTTTGTGTGTTGTGCATGTGCGCTGGCCGATGATATGCCCGGAAGTAACTCAATTGACTTTCGGGGGAGCGGGGAGGTGCATCTGCCAGTGAGAACAGCAAGGGGGGCGTGGCCATAACTTGCAATAGGCTGGCGTCCTGGCACAGGATATGCTTCTACAGTGTCTTCTCCTGGAGATGCTGAGGAGCACCCACCACTTGAGGTGGTGTCTAAGCAGCACAAAAGCAGTGATTGTGGTCATCCTAAAGGTGGTGATACCACCGACTGCACGAGTGATCAGAACCTTCGTTCCAAGCCACCCAAATTCAGCGCTGTGCCTCCACTTGTAGAGCCGGTCTCCCACTGACAGGCTTCAGATGGTGAGTGTATATATATGATCACCTAGTAAGCTTGATCCCCCTTCTTTTCTGTGCACCATTAGGCTAAAAATAAGTTGTCCAAAAGCAAGCATAGAGAGGGTGCCTTGTGTATACAGCCCTTCCTTTTGTTTATACCAAGCAATGATGTCAGTCCTGCATCTCTCAGACCCTGGATGAGGAAGCACCTCTCCGTACTTCTGATCTCAGATCATTAGGGAGGAGATCAGAAATTCCCTTAAAGGGGTGCATAAATCTAAAAAGTGCAAGACCAGTCATAAGGTGTATGAGTCTGTCTGCATCCTCTGCTGTACAGCAGAAAGGGTCGGTAGAATCTTCCCTATTATCTTCCTCATCTGATGAAGACTGGAGATCATGCTTCCCCATTCAGGATATAGATACTCTTGTCAAGTTAGAACTTATGTTCACAGGCCTTTCACAAAGAAAACTGAGATCCTTTCCTGTAAATGAGATGGTAAAAGATTTTGTATGAAAGGAGGGAGTGAGAAAAACAGGATACCTGGGGTTTCCTTCTCTCCTCTTTAAAGCGAAAATACCCATTTGATGACAGCCAACTGTCAGAATGGAGCAAAGTACCTAGAATGGATGCAGCAGTTGCCTCTTCCTCTAAAAGATCTGTACTGCCCATGGAAGATGGGGGCCTCCTTAAAGACCCATCTGACAGCAAAGTTGAGATATCCCTGAAGCGAGTCTGAGAATCCTCTTCTGGAGCCATTAAACTATCAATAGCCAGTACTTGCATTGCTAAATCAATGCTGTTATTGTTGGACCAGCTAGAAGACCAGATAAAAGCGGGAACAGCTAGAGATAAATTACTAGCCTCCGTTCCCTAGCTCCATGGAGGGACAGCCTATTTGGCAGATGCATCAGCTGATTCCAGGTCCGCTGGCTTATACCTCACTGCTCGTCAGGCCCTGTGGTTGAAGGGCTGGAAGGGGGATGCGCACGCTAAGACCAAACAGCCATTCCATTCCATGCCAGGGTGAGTACCTGTTTGGCCCTGTGCTTGATGCCATTCTGGCAAAGGTAGGTGATGTGAAGAAAGATTTCCCTAAACCATCTGCCCCTAAATGTAGGAAAACATTTAAAGCCTTTAGGAAGCGGCCGTTTGATCGTAAGAAGTCATACTCCAGATGGGTGCCCACCGAGCCGAAGCAGAAAGGTGCCTACTTCAGTGGGGCTTCGTCATCCAGGTGTAGAAACAAGTACCGTTAACTCTGATCCCCTGTCGGTGGTAGACTTGAAATCTGGACCCAATTGTTTAAAAATGTATCTACCCACATGGATTCCTGACAGTTTCCTCTGGACTAAAATTAGTATTTCAGAGAATCACTCAGGATTCTTTCCTTCAAACTACTCTAATCCCATCTAACAACGGTCTTTGGAAGCCGAAGTTAGGGATCTGTTAGAAAAATTAGTTCTGATGGATGTTCCTGAGAGCTAGAAAGGGAAGGGGTTTTATTCCCTCTGTTTTTTTCGCTCCCAAGCCGGGTTGTTCCTTTTGAGTCATCATTAATTTATGGGAGTTGAATTCCTTTTTCTCCCATTGCCTTCCACGACAGCATTGGAGGATGTCGTCCACGCCCTATTGGGGGACAGGAACACAGAGAGGTTAAAAGCCCCTCCCCTTCCTCCGCACTCCAGTGTCTTCCTGTCCCCCTTGGGGCATGGAGAGGTTCCAGTGCTGTCAGGCCGGCAGGGGCAGCATTTGGGTAGACTTACAGCCGGGCCAGAGATGGGCGTCGGGGGCGACCTCCTCCTCCTTCTTGGGGCTCCCATGGTGGGACCTTGCGGCCTTCCTGCATCCTCCGGGGCAAAGCAGGCCGTTTTTGGAGCGCTGGAGGCATGTCTCAGCTCTCCGGCGTCTCCCTCCTCCAGCTGCGGTCCCGGGAGCGCGCGCCGAAGGTGCCGCGACATCACTTCCGGTTTTCGGGCGGCGGCTCCTGTGCACGCGCAGCGGTTTGGGCGCGGCTCAAGGGACCCGGCAGGCCTATCGCACGCGTCTGCCTGCGGCCAGTGACCAGGAGGAGGGAGGGAACAGCTGTTCCTCGTTGGGGGCACGGTGCTTATGGATAAGTACGCGCCGGAAGACTACACCCAGGTAAGGATGATCCCTGAAGATGGAGGGTGTTAGATCTTCCTCCTCTGCCTCTGCAGAGCCCAGCATTCCCCCAGCTCCTGTAAGTGTCTTGGGGGTGGTCACTGCGGTACGGGGCAGTAGATCCCTTTACTCACTGTGGGTCCCCTTCTTTCCCCTTTTTCTATAGGGAGACAAGGGCCCTTCTGTTAAAGGCAGCAAAACCCCATCCAGAAAATGTGGCATCTGCGGCATGAAACTTCCTTCTTCCTGCAAAAAGAAGTTGTGTCAGCCGTGTACTGACGGTGTGATCAGGGAAGAATCCCCGTCTCTGCTTGAGGAACTCCAGTCCATGGTTAGACAAGAAGTTCAAACAGACAGGAGGTGCAGGCTTCTATCTCAGCCTTGCCGGTTTTTGCTGCAGCATCCAGGCCTTCCCCTCCAAAAATGCGGAAGCTCCAGGACTGTGATTCGGGGGATCTCATGGAGGCTGTCCAGAGCTCTGCGTCTGAGGACGGCGAGGATGTTGCCTCTGTTGCCTCTGCACGGACTCGAGATTCTGGGCACTATTATTTTTCCTCTGAGTCCATGGGGGAATTGCTGGATGCTGTCCGTAGCACCATGGGAGTTGAGGAGGTGGAATCCCCTTGTTCAGTGCAGGACGAAATGTTCAGAGGCTTGAAGGCTAAGCGGCAGTTGGGCTTCCCGGTCCATGAGGTCATCCGGGAACTCATCCACCGGGAGTGGGAGTTGCCAGAAAATAGGCTGATCACCCCTTCCGAGTTAAAACGGCGGTTTCCCTTGGAGGGTGCTGACTTTGTCGGGGATGTTCCGAAGGTGGACATCCAGGTGGCCAGGGTAGCGAAAAAGACCACCTTACCGTTTGAAGATTCCTCCCAGTTGAAGGACCCCCTCGATCGTAAGATGGAGAGTGTTCTCAAAAAATCCTGGGAGGCGGCCGCTATGTCTTTGAAGGTGAACATTTCATCGACATGTGTGGCCAGATCTCTCTTTAAGTGGATCGCCCAGCTGGAAGATCACATCCTGCAGGGTACTTCCAGGGAGGAGCTTTTGGATTCCGTTCCACTCCTGAGGCGTGCTACAGGCTTCCTGGCTGATGCCTCGGCGGAGTCGGTCCGCATTGGCGCCAGGTGCGCAGTGTTGTCCAACACAGCTCGCAGAGCTGTGTGGCTTAAGATGTGGAATGGGATGTTCACGTCTAAACTTAAGCTGTGTGGCATCCCTTTTCAGGGGTCTTATGTCTTTGGTCCGGCATTGGATGACATCTTGGAAAAGGTGTCAGACCTGAAAAAGTGTCTCCCTGAACAAAAGCCCTTTCGGAAGCAGTCCTTTCAGCCCGAGCGAGGCCAGCCCTCCCAGTATAGGGGGATGGGTAAGTCCGGTCACTGGGCCTACCAGAAAGGTGACAAAAACCGTAATATCTTGCTCCCCCAGCACCGAAGTCAGGGGGCGGGGGGCCAGCCGGGCTCTAAGCAATGACGCCGGGCCCATTGTGGGGCGGCTCTTGAGGTTTCTTCCCCAGTGGGAGGCAATCTCCTCATGCCCGTGGATCCTCTCGACCATTCGGGAGGGTCTGCTGTTGGAATTCGAGAGTCAGCCCCCTCCATGTCTGCGGATCACTCCCCTTCGTCTAGGGGACTCTCGCACACTGTTTTTGTCGGGTCTGCAAGACCTGTTAGGTTCCGGCGTGGTGTCTCCGGTCCCTCCAGGAGAAGTGGGCCAGGGACACTACTCCAGGTTGTTTGTGGTACGAAAGCCCTCAGGGGTGCCCCGTATCATCTTCATCTAAAACTTCTCAATCGTCATGTTCTCTACAGGCGATTCAAGGTGGAATCCTTCCGCTCGGCGATTCCCCTGATCGGTCAGGATTACATGATGGCCACCATCGACCTCCAGGACGCGTACTATCACGTCCCCATTCACCCGTCTCACAAACGCTTTCTGCGCTTTGCGATCTCCGGGGCAGGCGGGACGGTCCATTATCAGTTCAATGTACTGCCGTTCGGGATCTCGTCAGCCCCCAGGGTTTTTACCAAACTCATGGGGGAGGTGATGGCATTCCTCCAGTCCCAGGGCTTGTGCATGATTCCCTATCTAGACGACATGCTTGTGGTGGCTCCTTCGGCAGAGGTCCTGCGCACCCATGTCTCCAGAACTTTAGAGATTCTTCAGGGTCTGGGGTGGGTGCCCAATCTTCGGAAGTTGGAACTGGTTCCGGCGACCCGCCGTCAATTTTTGGGAGTCTTGCTGGACTCCTCCAAGCATACCTCGTTCCTTCCTGTCGCACACCGGCTTCTGCTCCTCGACAAACTGACCCGCTTCCGGGCTCGGGAGTCTCCCACCTTGCGGGAGGCGATGTCCCTGTTGGGGTCCATGACGGCCTGCATTCCGTCAGTGGCTTGGGCTCAGGCTCATTCCCGTCTGCTTCAGGAACACATTCTGTGCTCCTGGGACAGGCGCCAGGATTCCCTGAACTCTCGGATCCAGACCCCGGGGCGGGTGGTGGCCTCCCTTTCCTGGTGGATGAATCCCAGGAACCTCCGGACGGGGGTGGCCTGGCTGCAGGCTCCAGTGACCACCGTAACTACAGATGCCAGCGGGTCCGGTTGGGGAGCGATGGTGGATCGCGTGCCGTTCCAGGGGGTTTGTAGTCGATCGATCAGTCGTCAATCTTCGAACTTCCGGGAACTTCTAGCGGTGGAGGAGACGCTTCATGCTGCAGTTCACGTCCTACAAGGGCGTCACGTCAAGGTTCTGTCGGACAATGTAACTACGGTTGCCTTCTTGCGCCACCAAGGTGGTACTCGGGGCATCCACTTGCAGGTGCTCGCAAGACGAATATTTTCCTGGGCGGAACGCTATCTTCTCTCCTTGTCAGCTGTTCATCTGAGGGGAGCGGACAATGTACAGGCAGATTTTTTGAGCCGCACGGAGGTCCACCCTGGCGAATGGAGCCTCCATCCGGCCGTGTTTCGCTCTCTTACGGACAGGTGGGGAGTCCCATCAATCGACCTGTTTGCGTCGGGATCAAATGCCAAGGTGCCAACATTTTTTTTCCCTGAGTCGGTCAGACCATCCTCTGGGGCTGGACGCCTTCGCCCATCGCTGGGACTTCCGGTTGGTGTATGCATTTCCTCCGATCCCGCTGCTCCCCAAGACGTTGCAGAAGATTCGGGCGGAGGGGGTGACGGCTATCCTGGTGGCTCCCCTGTGGCCCAAACAGGCATGGTACGGCGCTATCCAAGACCTGTGCTTGGAGGGTCCGATTCTGTTGCCCCACAACCTCGACCTGCTGTCCCAGGGTCCTCTGTTTCACCAAGACCCTCAGTGGCTCAATCTGGCGGCCTGGCTGTTGAGGCCGAGATCCTGACGGCCAAGGGTCTCTCCCAAGCAGTGATCCGCATGCTTCAGCAGAGCAGGAAGCCTGTGACGAACGCCATTTACGGGAAGGTTTGGAAACACTTTCTGTCCTGGTGTGCTCCTTCCGTTCCGGATGTACATCATCCTAATGTGGCTCTCATTTTGGATTTTTTTGCAGCGAGGCTTGGATTTGGGCCTTCAGCCGAGCACTCTTAAGGTCCAGGTTTCAGCTCTCAGTGCCGTGTTTAATCAGGATCTTGCTGCCCATCGATGGATCAAGCGGTTTTTTACCTCTGCTTGTAGACTGCGTCCCAGGCTGCGGACTTCCGTCCCTTCTTGGGATTTGAACATTGTTTTTCAAGGGCTTTCTCAGGATCCCTTTGAGCCCTTGTCTGCTGCTTCCCTTCCATCTCTCTCTCACAAGACGGTGTTTTTGGTGGCCATTACTTCGGCCAGGCGAGTTGGGGAGCTGTAAGCGCTCTCGGTCCGGGCGCCTTACCTCGTGGTTTCCGATGATTGCATTACGCTTCGGTTGGATCCGTCCTTTCTTCCTAAAGTTGTGTCGGATTTCCATCGGTCCCACGAAGTGGTTCTCCTGTCCTTTTGTCATTCTCCTGCTAATGCAGCTGAGGCCGTGTTTCACACCTTGGATGTGCGTCGATCTGTCCTCCACTATCTCCAAGTGACCGCTTCCTGGAGGTTGGATCAGAATCTGTTTGTTCAGCATTTTGGGAAAAGCAAAGGGAAGAAAGCTTCCAAGGCTACCATCGCTTCCTGGATCAAGAAGGTGATCTGTTCGGCCTACGTCGCTCAAGACCTTGCTCCTCTAGTGGGGTTGAAGGCTCATTCCACTCGGGCTGCTGCTACATCCTGGGCAGAGCGGGCTGGAGCTTCATCTGAGCAGATATGCAGAGCGGCTACGTGGTCGTCCCTCCACACCTTTTCTCGCCACTATAGGTTAGATCTGTCCTCTAGTCGGGATCTGTCCTTTGGTAGGAAAGTCCTACAGGCAATTGTCCCACCCTGAGGAGTATCGGTGGTATTCCTCCAATGCTGTCGTGGAAGGCGATGGGAGAAAACTGAATTAGTCCTTACCGGTAATTCCTTTTCTTGGAGCCTTCCACGACAGCATCAGTTCCCCCCCTTATGGTCAGTATTTGGATTCGGTTGTATCAGGTAATCCATGTCTTCAGGTGATCTTGGTAATACACTGGAGTGCGGAGGAAGGGGAGGGGCTTTTAACCTCTCTGTATTCCTGTCCCCCTATAAGGCGTGGACGACATCCTCCAATGCTGTTGTGGAAGGCTCCAAGAAAAGGAATTACCGGTAAGGACTAATTCAGTTTTCAGATTCCACACCTTTAAAATGGAATCCATAAAATCTGCAATCAGACTTCTGTTTCCCAAGTGCTTCATTGCCGTCCTGAATTTAAAGGATGCGTATTATCGCCTTTCCATACATTGAGACTACCAACAGTATCTCAGGGTAGCAGTGTGTCTAAACGACTAGGTCAAGCACTTCCAGTTTATCGCAATGCCATTTGATCTATCCTGTCTCCACTGATCTTCACGAAGGTGATTGCAGAGGTGATGGCTCATTTTCAAGAACAAGATGCCCTTGTCATCCCATATCTGGATGACTTCCTGGTAGTGGGGAGGTCTGTTGCTCAATGCAGTACCCAGCTGAATTGCATAATATCATCTTTACAGGCTCTGTGTTGGATCATCAACCTGCAAAAATCAAGACTGGCTCTGTCAACCCTCCAGAGTTTCCAAGACCTTCATCTAGATTCAGTGACTCAGCAGTACTTTCTCCCGGGTGACCAACTACAGGGTATTATCAACAAAGTCAGCAGAGTAGTTAACAACCCAGAAATATCTCTGAGATGTTATGTCGCAGCTGGGGTCTCTGACCTTCTGCATCCCGGCTGTCCAATGGGCACAATTCCACTCCAGAGGTCTTCAGCACGACATAATCAGGGCAGACAAGGACTTGCAGGGTCACCTGGAGGGCAGGATGCTTCTGTCAGCATCCACAGTGGATTCTCGATCTTGGTGGCCAGATCCTGCTCATCTGTTCAAGGGGATCCCATGGATCACAACCCCAGACAGCATAGTAACGACAGATGCCAGTCCCTCGGGATGGGGGGGGCTCATATGGGAGATCACCTAGCCTAAGGAAAGTGGACTGCAAGGGATGTTGTAGTCTCCTAAAATCTAAAAAAATTGAAGGCGGTGAAATATACTCTCCTCAGATTTTTGCCAATCTTTCAGAATTCCCATCTATGAGTCCACACCGACAACACCACAGTGGTTGCCTACCTACATCACCGGTGGGGTACACAGTCCCTAATGTCCACTATGGTGGATATATTTACGCTAGCGGAGAAACATCTCCTCTCCATCTCAGCCCTGCACTTCAGGGGGATGGACAATGTGAGAGCTGATTACCTCAGACGCCATTTTGTACCCCAGGGAGAATGGTCTTTGAACAAACACCTTTTCAGCCAAATAGTGCATCTGTGGGGTGTTCCCAACATAGACCTTTTTGCGACCAGAAGCAACACAGGTCAAAAAATTTGCTTCTCTGCAGACAACAGATCAGCTGGAGATAGTGGATTCCCTACAAGCTCAATGGACTTACAACCCAGCTCATGCCTTTCCCCTGATGTCTGTCTCCACTAATCCTCAGCAAGATCAGGGAGGAGAGGGGCGAGAGTAATTCTCATTGCTCCCTTCTGGCCCAAGAGGCCTTGGTTTTCGTGACTGAGAGCTATGTCAGTAACTGACCCATGGATCCTACCAGCAGGCCTGGAGCTGCTCTCTCAGGGTCCATTCCATCATCCTCAAGTGGAGGGTCTCCATCTAATGCATTGAATTTGATAGGCAGCTTATAAGGCAGAGAGGATTTTCAGAAGCCTTAGTGTCTACTCTTCTTCAGAGTAGTAAAGAAGTTACTACAAAGATTTATTGTAGAGTGTGGAAAAATGTTTACAATTTTATTCAGGCCCCCTTTCCACCCAGGCGCCTATCCCAGCATTCCAAGAATTTTTATGGAAAGGTGATGAGCTGGGTTTGTCCATTAGCACCTTGAAAGTACAGATATCCGCTCTGGGTGCATTTTACAATTGCAATGTAGCAGGGGACAGGTGGGTCTCTAGGTTCATAAAGGATTGCAAGCATAGTGACCCTGTGCATATAGCCAGTCTACCACCTTGGGACCTGAACTTGGTGTTGGTTGCCTTGACAGGTACCCCTTTTGAACCCCTGACTTCTGCTTCCATTAAAAATATTATCTTAAAGACGGCCTTACTGGTAGCCTTAACGTCAGCTAGACGAGTGGTCGACATGCAGGCACTTTCAATAGATGATCTTACCTGTTAGTGTTTCAGGACAAGCTAGTCTTCAAGCCAAATCCAGCCTATCTGCCAAAGGTTTCTTCTCGATTCAATAGGAGCCAAGAGATATATTCACCTTCCTTTTTTGATAACTCATCTACACCAGAGGAACACAGGTTCCATACGTTAGACGTCAGGAGAGTAGTATTAGAATACATAGAACTCAGCCATGGAGAGAGAATAGGACTCTGTCTCCTTTCAGGGACACAGGAAGGGGTCTGGCATCACAAAAAGCACTCTTGCCTGATGCATAAGAGATGCAATCTTCTCAGCATACTCAGCCAAAGGTGAGAATCCTGCAGATGGATTAAGAGCCCACTCTACACGGGCCATGGCATCCTCCTGGGCTGAGAGAGCTCATGTCTCTATTGATTTAATTTATAAGGCAGCAACTTGTTCCTCACCTTCCACCTTTTTTAGACACTATCAGCTTGATTTGTCTTCAACTTCTTACCTTGATTTCAGGAGATCAGTTCTCAATACTGTGATCCTTCCCAGGTGATGGTCTCTGAAAGTCTCTCAGTAGGTGGTGGTGTGGTGATAGGTAAATGCTAGATTACTTACCGGTAATTGTGTTTTATGGAGTCCACGACAGTATCCACTCACTCCCCTTCCCCCCCCCCCCCCCCATTATTGTTCACCGTTTTTTGTGCACTCCAAGAAAAAGGATGTTTTGGCTTAAAGTTTTCACTCTTAAGGTGTGATACCAATGTGATAAGGATGGTGTGTGGATGTGAATAGAATAGGTATAGAACCGGTAATCATAATTAGAATATAGTGACTACAGGCCTTGTCATTCATTCCATATAAATGATCAGTTGGATCTTGGTTGAAATACAAAAAGGGTGACTTCCTCTTTTTCACATTATACCGTTATGTTAAAATCATGAGCTGAGCTGAAATTATTGTGACAGAAAGCCACATCCTCGGACAGCTCGGACAGGAAACCACTTGCTCGGCCAGGGAAACAGATGGGGGTATTGCACAGCCGATAACAGGGAAAATAGTGAATATCATGTCGTTCAGGGTCACGTCCTAAAAAACACTGGATCATGCCATCAGCACGTGATCAGATATTCAAAGTATAAATTGAAGGAAGTCACAGTCGGGGGGGGGGGGCTGGGGGAGGAAAAACCTTTCCAGAGACCAACATGGATGGCCGTCTCTGTGAAGCAAGCCGTGGTCCCTTCTCGCTGATCGTGACTTCCCCGATGAAGAAGGTGACGCAGCTACTATACACGGTAAACGTATTGATGCTTATTCGCTATAATTAAGTCTAGGTATAATTAGTATACTTTTTGTTAAGCCTGTATTCAATTGATGACAATTCATGTGCTACTTTGTAAACAAATACATTTAATCTTGCTATAAAGAATATTATTATTCATGCCTGATTTGTAATTCAGTAAGCGCTACGTAAGTACGGGCTCTGCCCCAATCCAGGTAAATTTAGCAAGACATAAGGTGATGGTATTTTGATATGGAGGCAATATTGTTTCGTGTATTTATCATGTCACTAGATGGTGGCCCGATTCTAACGCATCGGGTATTCTAGAATATATATGTAGTATATATTTATAAAGATTTAAAAATAATGCAATGAATACATAGGATTTTCCCCAATCACTGACGCGGCTTTGTTCAATATATCTGCACGTGTGGCACCTCACCAGCGATCAGCAAGGTACCGTCACACTTGGTGATGCTCCAGCGATCCCGACAAACGATGCTACCTGATAGGGATCGCTGGAGCGTCAGTACGTAGTCGCTGGTGAGATAGTCACACTGAGCGAGATCGCTAGCGCCAGACGGAGTACTTCCGTTGCGGGCCATCGCTAACGCCCGTCATCTCCCAGCTGCGTCGCCACTGACCTCCGTGCGGCAGATGACCCGAGGCTACCATCGGGAGATCAGGGGCTAGCGCCGCTGATCTCCTGATGGTAGCGGTGGCGTGCGTGGTTTAAATCCTGCGCTAATTCGCAGCCGGACTGCGCCTGTTGCTGATTGGTCGCTGTGCTCAGTGGCAACCAATCAGCGATGCGGGATTTCCATTACAGACAGACAGACACGATAAGGCGATTATATAGTAGGATGGTGGTTCCTCTCAATGCTCTGTAACCCAACTGAGGAGGCGAGAGGGGCCACCCCTTTTTATCTATAGTTTTCCTGTCCCTATTGGCAGGTTCTCTCTCAGTGGGCGATGTCGTTGACTCTGTAAAATATGATTACTGATAAGTAATCTAGCATTTTCCATATCACAATCTGTATTAAAAAAAAATAAAAAATTAGTAAATTTTGTAAACTTACAATTTTCACACCTACCTTGGAGCTATTTTATACCTCAATATGCAGCTGATAAGGATGATAAGGATTCACTCAACACAACTGGTGATTTCACTGATCCCTCTCCCTTATGCAAACGCTCAATATAAAATAGATAGGCTCTGAGTTAGTCCATTGCTGCTAATATACACATGAATTTACTGAAATAGGGATGGTGTTTTCAATATATTTTACATTTTTGTTTTTAATAAACATTTTGATTTGAAATAATAATCCAAAATGTCTTAAATACATGAAACACAAGCCCTAATTTAAACATTGAGTAATTTTCTTATGGCGCACTCTAAGCCACTTTGTACTATATAGGCATTCTTGCACTTTGCGACAGGAACACCTCCTATATTTGCTTATCAAAGTATCCAATAAGCACATTCTCATCTTCATTTTCATATTCCTGCATGCAATCATTGATGAAGGCATAAACTAGTGCTGAGATTAACCCCTGAAAGGCTGAGCCGCTTTGTGCATTAATGACTGTAAAGATCTGAAGTGGTGGGTTGTAATAATCACCTAGGCAGATTAACGATGCAACAATTTTTATTTGTTTCCACACATGGTATTACAGCACTTCCAGGTAGAAGGCCACAATGTGATTCCTACAGCCCACAAGATCTCAAACCAGCCATAAACAGTAGTCCTTAAATTAATCTAGGCTATGGCTATCACAACCGTAACGCATTTATCCAGGTCCATTCGGCAAGAATAGTACTTAGGATAGTCCCTAAAATCCAAAAGGTAGATATTATGACCGTAGCATATATATCCAGCTCCATTTTCCATAGTCCATCCATGGGTTCCAGATATTGCCTAGCAATTGATCCTCTTGCTTCCAATTCACAGCACCAGCTGACTAACTCTGACATGTGGTTTGTTGTTCCAGAAGCCCACTCTCCTGCCTTCTTTGCAGGATGTGTATTGGGGAACCCCCTGCAGAGAGGAGCAAAGATGCACCACCCCTTACTAGATGCAAGATATTGAATAGGAATATAGACCTAATTGCATTATGACACCAGGATGGAAGTGACACTCTGGTATATCCTTTTCTCCCTTCAATTTGTGAACAATAAACTCGAAGTAACTAGTAATTTGAACTGGAAAATCCGATAGTCATTAGTCCATGGTCAGCTCCTCACAATGGCCAATTTTTTAAATCTGACCAGTGTCACTTTATGATGCAATAATTCTGGAATGCTTCAACACATTTATTTTTAGATAGTCATCCTGTGACATGTTGTACTTAACCTCCCTACCGGTATTCCCGAGTGTAACTCGGGGTTAACTTTAGCTGACAGAAGCGGTAACCCGAGTCACACTCGGGTTTACCCGCAGGACGTTTTGCAGATCCTGCATGAGCTGGGGAAGGGCGGTGATAGGTGCCATTCAGCCCCGCCGCCCCTGAAGCTTTAGATGGGGACCGGGGGGGGGGGTTTAGGATGGGGGGTGGCGGTGCTGTGAGCTTTCAACTCAGCCGCTCCTGCCCCCGAGGACGAGGAGTGGAGGGAGGACGGGGCGGGAAGTGAGGAAGCCTCACTTCCTGCAGCTGTGCCCGCCCCTACTCTCATGTGCGCAGACCACGGCGGGTGTCACTGACAGGTATCGCCGACACAACGAAACCCTAAGCCCCCCGTGCTCCGCCACCCCTGCAGCCTCAGATGATCGGCTACAGCTGTGTAGGGGGGATGGGGTTCGTGCTGGCAGCTGAGGAAGGGGGGGTGCTGGCTGCTGCCGCTTGGTCCCCTATCCCCTATGGGTGCTATCAGCTGCAGCTGTGGAGAGGGAAGGGGGTGCTATGAGCTGCAGCTGTAGAGGGGGGGTGGGGGGGATGCTGTCAGCTGCAGCTGTGGAGAGGGAGGGGGTGCTATCAGCTGCAGCTGTGGAGTCGGGTGCTGTCACTGCAGCTGTGGAGGGGGGTGGGGGGTTTGCTATCAGCCGCAGCTGTGGAGAGGGAGGGGGGTGCTGTCAGCTGCAGCTGTGGAACGCGGGAGGGTGCTGTCAGCTGCAGCTGCGGAGCAGGGGGGGTGCTGGCAGCTGCGGAGCTGCTATCCCCCTGGCTGCTGCCGCTTGGTCTCCAGGGCCCTGGGTGCTGTCAGCTGCAGCTGTGGAGCGAGAGGGGGAGGGATGCTGTCGGCTGCAGCTGTGGAGCAGGGGGGGTGCTGGCAGCTGCAGCTGTGGAGTCGGGTGCTGTCAGCTGCAGCGGGGGAGGGGGGGATTGCTATCAGCTGCAGCTGTGGAGAGGGAGGGGGGTGCTGTCAGCTGCGGCTGTGGACTGCAGGGGGGGTGCTGTCAGCAGTACCAGGGAGGTGCTGTCAGCTGCAGCTGTAGCGCGAGGGGGGGTTTGCTAGCAGCTATAGCTGAGGAGGGGGGTGGTTGGGGGGTGCTACCGCCTGGGGCTGGGAGGTCTGGGAGCCGGGCCTGCAGAGGAGGGGGCCCTCTACTGATGCTTGAGGGGCCCCCTAGCCAGTTGGGGCCCTGGTGCAGCTGAACCAGCTGCACCACGGTAGGTCCACCTCTGACGCTCGGGGTAAATGGCAGCGTAGTCTCCTTACATTCTCCTGGTGATCCAGCGATGTCCCCGCTGTGATCGCCGGTGAGAGCCCCTTCGAATGCCTCCATATGACTTCCTGGTTCCATCTCTGTGAGCCACAGCGGCTCATTGGAGGCGGAACTGGGCGGGAAATACAAATGTATAAAATTTCTGCCCACCCATAAAAGAAATTTTTTACCAAAAAAATTGTACCGCTTTTAGTACAAAATTCCTGACATAATCATACCGCCAGGGAGGTTAATGTTATTTATGAAAATATCAAAAATGTTATAAAAAAATGTAAAATGTCACAATTTTTAAACTCTATATTTTTAAGTCCTTAAATCGGATATTAACTATTTTGAGTGGTTTGCTAACATTTTCCATATAATAATAATCCTTATTTATATAGCGCCAACATATTCCCCAGCGCTTCGCAATTTAGAGGTTCATATTCAAACATAAGTAACAGTTATCAGAAAATACAATAATGAAAGCAAAATAATGACAGCCCTGCTCATAAAAGCTTACAATCTAACAATGAGATGGGGTTGATTCAAAGTACAGGGGCTTATTTACAATCATTTTATAGTCAACTTGAGGAAATGGGCAATAGATAAGAGCAGCATAAATGGCCACCAACTGTTATTTGTAATGCATTTCAGACTGGTGGAGCAGGCTATGACTAAGTGACTTTGACTAGGAGTCCTGATCGGCCGCCCTAAAAAGATGTTTTTAGGGAGCGCCTGAAACTATGTCATTTGTGCATAGACTTAATTACTTTGAGGATTGCTAAATAAAGGTGGCACAAGAGTTCATCCACTTCTTCATTGAAGTGACAATTTGCATATTTCTTCGGGTTGAGCATTCCAGAGAATTGGTCCAGTTTGGGAGAAGTATTGGAGCTGGGAGTGGGACATTCAGATTAATGCAGAATTGAGTCTAAAGTCACTTCCAGAGTGAAGAGATTGGGTGGGGTGATAGACAGAGATGAGGCTAGAGAGGTAGGAAGGTGCTGCACTGTGAAGAGCTTTGTGGGTGAGAACAAGCAGTTTGAATTGGATCCTATAGTGTATAGGAAGCCAATGCAGTGACTGGCATAGAACAGAAGCATCTGATTAACGGTTAGTTAGATAGGTGATCCTGGCTACTGCATTAAGGATGGACTGGAGAGGGTAAAGCCTTCTGAGGGGGAGGTCAATTAATAGAGAATTACAATAGTCAAGGCGGGAGTGAATCAGAGCCTCAGTGAAGGTTTTTGTTGTTTCCATGGTAAGAAAGGGGTGGATTATAGAGATGTTCAGGTGCAAGCGGCAAGTGTGGGCCAGAGATTGTATATATGGGGTGAAGGAAAGATAAGCATCAAACATAGCACCCAGACAATGAGCCTGCTGCTTAGGCGTTATCATGGTGCCGCACACCACAGAGAGGGAGATGTCAGATTTAGGGACATTAGTGGAGTGTGGGAGCAGGAGGATTTCAGTTTTGGAAAGGTTGAGTTTCAGATAGAGTGGACATGATATTGGAAACTGTGGTTAGACAGTCATTGGTATTCTTTATTATAGTGGGAATAAGGCCAGGGGAAGAAGTGTGTTATCAGCATAAATATGGCACTGAAAGCCAAATCTACTGATAGTCTGTCCAATCGGGGCTGTGTAGAGAGAGAAGAGAAGAGGTCCAACGACCGATCCCTGAGGGACTCCAATAGTGAGAAGTAGAGCCATCAAATGATACACTGAGATAGGAAGAGAACCAGGAGAGAGCTGTGTCTTTTATGCCAATGGAGTGCAGCATAGCAAGTAGGAGATGGTCAACAGTGTCAAAAGCTGCAGAGAGATCAAGAAGAATAAGCAGAGAGTGTTCACCATTACGTTTTGCTGTCACAAGGTCATTGGTCACTTTGTTGAGGGCAGTTTCTGTAGAGTGAAGGGGGGGCAGAAATCAGACTGGAACAGTTCTAGAAGAGAGTGAGTGGAGAGGTAACGGGTCAGGTGGGCGTAGACCAGGTGCTCCAAGAATTTAGAGATGAAGGGGATATTGGAAACTGGTCTGTAGTTATTTGTGCAGGATGGATCAAGAGATGTTTTCTTTAATAATGGAGTAATGATAGTGTTTGAAGGAGGAGGGAAAGATGCCAGAAAAAGAGGAAGATTGAAGATTTTGGTTAGGTGAGTGGTGACCACCAGAGAGAGAGAGACAGGTGTAGGTGTGAGGGAATGAGGTCAGTGGTGCATGTAGTAGGAAGAGAGGAGCCTGGAGACGACGACTTCCTCTGTGACTGGGTTAAATGTGGAGAGTGAGCCTAAGGAGATGTGGGGTGGAATAGGGGTAGCTTCGCTGGGAGACCGAGAGCTGAATTCCTGACGGGTGTTTTCTATTTTCTCTATGAAGTAAGTAAGCCAGATCATCAGCACAGAGGTCAGTGATAAGGGCCTGCACTTTAGGACTGAGGAGAGAGTGAAAGGTGTCAGTTTCTTTGGGTTGTTGGATAGTGAAGAGATCAGGATGGTGAAATAGGTGTGTTTGGCGAGGTGAAGTGCAGAGTTGTAAATTCTCAGCATACATTTATAGTGAATGAAGTTTTCTGGTTTGTGGGTTTCCTCCATAGGCATTCAGCACTTCTAGAGCATCGGTGGAGGAATCAAATTTGTGATGTGAGCCAGGTCTGTGTTACTCTGTGTTTGGAGGTTCTGAGGGTGAGGGGTGCTACTTGGTCCAGGGTGCTTCTGAGAGTGTCATTGTAGTGATTCACAGCCAGATCAGGATAGAAGGAGGAGGAGATAGGGGATAGTGATGAGAGTAGAGAGTCTGTGAATGTATAAGGGTTAATGGCCTGAAGATTTCTGAATGTGTGATAAGTAGGGGTGAACTGGGGTGGGTGAGGATTTGTGAGCGTGAAGAAGAAAATGTTGTGATCAGAGAGAGGAAGAGGCGAGTTATCTAATGAGGAGGTTGAACAGATTCAGACAAAGACCAGGTCAAGGGTGTTACCATCTTTGTGTGTCTCAAAGGTTGAGAGCTGTGAGAGGCCAAGAGAGGTGGTTAGAGATAAGAGCTGGGATGCAGATGGGGAGATGGGGCTGTTTATGGGGATGTTAAAGTCCTTCAGAATAAAAGTTGGTAAGTCTGAGGACTTGAAATGCGGCAATTACGCGGGACAATGGTTGAGGAACTGGGTGGGTGACCCTGGGGGGCAGTATACCACCGCTACTCTGAGGGAGAGGGGATGGAAGGACCTAATGGTGTGGACCTCAAAAGAAGGGAATGAGAGTTATGGGGCCGGAGGGATGACCTGAAAAGTGCACTGAGGGGAAAGGAGTAAACTCCCCCACCATGTCTGTTCCCAGTCTCGGGAAATGGGAAAAATGTAAACCGCCATAAGGAATAGTGTCAGGGGGAAACAGTGTCCGAGTCTATAAAAAATTGAAAATGTCACAATTTTTAAACTCTGAATTTTTAAGCCCTTAAATCGGATATTAACTATTTTGAGTGGTTTACTAATATTTTCCACATGTCTACTTTGAAACATATTTTTTTTGTTAGTTAAATGTTTATCAGCAATTTCTCTTTTATCCATGAAAATTTACTAAACAGTTTTCTCAAGTCACATTCCATGACAACATAGGAGGTTGTCTCCATGCCCTAATGGGGGACAGGAAGCACTGACGTTAAAAACCCCTCTCGCCACCTACTCGCCAGTGTCTTTCCTGTCTCCCATGGGGCATGGATAGGTTTCCTATACTGCGTGACTTGCTTCCATAGTGTGTCTTATCTGCTGGGCAGTGGTAGTCGTTGGCTTTGCCCTCCTCCTCTGGATTCGGGACCCCAGGGCCTTCCCACGCTCTTTTGGGTAAAGTGGGCTGGGGATACCATGATAGGAGGCCACCCTGAGCTCTCTGGTCTACTCCTCCGGTCTCCGGCACTTACAAGAACGCAAAGTTGGTTGGAATCTATAGCAGATGCCATGTCATGTTTGCAGAGCCCCTGATGGGCCTAAACAATGGAAACCCCCCACATGTAACCCCATTTTGGAAACTAGATTGCTCAAGAAATTTATCTAGATATGGGGTCAGCACCTTGAACCCCCAGGTGCTTCACAGAATCTTATCACGTCAAGCCATGAAAATTAAAAAAAGTTGTTTTAGTCCCAAATTTTGCCCACAAATTGGAGAAAATGCACCATACAATTAGTTGTGCAATGTCTCCTGAGTATGCAGATACCCCATGTGTGGTGGAAAACTACTGTGTGGGCGCACAATACTATTTGTGTATAAGATACAAGTGACAAATATCTGCGTTCCCTATTGACTTGGATTATATTCACTATTTGGGACAAATATCCGAATAGTAAAAAGTAGTCATTTTGACTTATCCTAACCTGTATGCCTGTATGCCAAACTACTCGCTCATCACTAGTTACACACATCACTAGTTACACACATCTATGCTGAGCACTTACGTTGGAGTTTCCATCTAAATCTACAAAATGCATGTTTCGGATGAAACCCCTGATGGATCCATTCACTAATGAGGCAACAAATTACTCTAGACTCCGTGGCTTTTGTTTGGCAGTATTCAGCTTTTAGGTTGTGCACAAAAGAGGGGGTCAACCGCCCTTTTAGCATTCTTAAAAAGAAGGCCATGACCGAATCACAGACCAGAGGGAGTCCAAAGTGTTTCCTTCTGTCTCATAATAGGGAATCTTCTATTGGTGGTTCCATCTGAATTGTATATTCAGAGATTTACACGGAAACCTTAATATACTGTAAGTGCTGAGCTTAGAGCGTAGGATAAATATGAGCCAAGTCTTCTTGTAATCTTTCGGAGGCCGAATAAACATTTGTTACGCTGTTCACAATGCAATATAAGTGATTAGATGCTTTTATTCTTTGAGACGGTGCGATAACGGCAATATGAGATTGATGTGTTTTTTTTCTTTACATTTGGCTACTATTACACACAAAAACACACTAGCAAAAACTTTTTTTATCACCTTATTTTGAGAGCTATAATATTTCTGGATTTCTGCTATCAGAGAGGGCTTATTTTTGCGGTATGAGTTAACATTTTTATTACTGTCCTTTTAGGACACATAATATTTTTTGATCGGTTTCTATTCTGATTTTTGGGATGCAGAATGAACAAAAACAAGCAATACAGAAATATTTTTTTTGTTGTGTTTTATGCCGTTGTCACCGTGTGGTAAAAGTGATGAGACAGATTTATTCTTTGGGTCAGTACGATTACAGCAATACCCCATATAAAATGAAATATATATACCATGAAACAATATATAATCTATATAACAAAAGGTAACAATTTTATACAAAAAGTATTATTTTAGCATTAGTGATGGGCGAATCTACAGGTGTTCAAGTTCGGCGGGCCAGACCAAACTTTTTTTAAAGCTCAAGTTTGGGGTCAAATGTGACTCGAACTTGAGTTCGAACCCGTTATTCGAACTTTAAACTTATGAGATGGAGTCTGGGGGGCTGTAAAAATAAAGAAAACATGGATTAAACGTAAGCATTATATTTACCGGTATCCGCCTGCTTGTACTTCCAGGGCTGCTCATTAACTTCCTGGGTATTCACTGCTGAGGGGCAGAACAGCCAATCACAGATGCTGTCACAGAGAGTGGGCATCTGTGATTGGCTGTTGGCGTAACCTGGAAACACCCCATACATTTTAGCATCTACCGAGTTGGGGTGATGCAGGAAAGTTTACCCAAGGTAAGAGCTCAGCCGCGTCATTGGTGCTGACCTCACCTGAACCTTACTGTGACATCACCACGCACACAGCCAGCAGTGTGTTTGGCTTCCCAGCGGATGGACATCGCAGAAGATTCGTGTAGAGAGTTGTTCTGGTGGTAATAAACATTGTTAATGAGGGATGTGTTTCTGTTTTATTTTTTCTAATAAATTCTTTTTCTCTGTGTTGTCATGTTTTCAAATAAAATATTTTTCATGGTGTGATGTTTTATTCATTATTTACTTAGAGGTTCCTAATGGCCAGGGCTAACATTAGCCTGACATTATAAACCTCGGGCCTAGTGCCATCTGGTAATATTTGTCATTAACCCTTTAATACCCTGTGTTCTACCAGCACCAGAACTACTGGAAGAGTCGGGGTACAGAGCCAGAATATGATGCTTCTAATGAATGCGCCATTTTCTGGGGCAGCTGCAGGCTGCAATTCGCAGTGTGGGGGCCCAGAACACTTGCGCCTCCCCACACTGAGAATTCCAGCCTAGTTGTACCTTACTAGAAACCAAAAATGCAGCGAGGCTCCACATCATATTTTTATTTAATTGTTTGAAATAATTATAAAACACTGACGTGCTTCATCGTATTTTTGATTGCCAGCCAGCTACAGTTAGGATGTTACGGGCTACCAACCACCCCTAGCTTTCTAGTTGTATCTGGCTAGCAACCAAAAATATGGTGAGCATTGGCAGCTGGCACTAAGCCAGTTCATAATGTCAAGCCAATGTTAGAATATATGTATATGACACTCCCCTCCAGGGCCTTAGGATACTCAGAACTGGGCTGTTTTGAGGTTTCATTACAGGGATCACAGAGACCGAGACCTGGCTCCATGACCTTGGCTGTGTAAAAGTTTGGTGTGGGTGGCTCTCTCCTAGGGATGGGGATCTTGCGTGGAGGGTTCATTCTGGGCAGGGGTGACTGGAGCTGGGGATACTTGTTAATTTACATGTGACACCACCCTCAGGATGTGGCTATAACTGGCTGCCGCTGCTCGACAGTTTTCCTAGGGGCTGATGGTTTGGAGGCAGCAATGTTCATAAGCCCTCTAAGGGTAGGGTTGTCCCCTAGGGTGGACAAAGATACCTGAGTGAGTTGGTAGTGGTGTATCTGGTGCTCTTGATTCATAAAGAAAGTTCACAGACACAGCAGGTTGCAGTCTTCAGTTTTTTACTCACAGTCTTTGTGTAATATCCCTCTGAGCACTGGGTTCTTGGAGGTGGGGATCCAACTACTCACTGGATGTAGGGTAGTATGTAACTGGCACCCCTTCTCTGTCCTCTCCAGGTCGTCTCACACAGCGATTGGCTCGCCCGTCCTGCCTTGCGCCTTGCCACACAGAAATCTGAAACAGTGACTGTGGGGCCCCGGGTGTAACGGTGGAGCGGACTCTTCATTTAGATCAATGTAGGTATATGCAGTAATATGCCACAATGTTAAATGTCCTGGAATATTGTTACAACAATTGCCTGTGGTGAAAAGTGATTTACAATGGTGCAGTCTAAATCCCTTTAGTCAACCCCTAATAGAAGTACTTGGTATGGCAGGTTAACAAGGGGCCCAATTTTTAGGACCCAGAAGTGATGCCTGCACCCCTCTTTATGTATATAGATAGGTGGTTGCTTACTGAGTACGTATTTTGTAGTCGGCACTTTAGCTTACAATCCCATTTGTTGGCATATTGTGATTCAATAACTCCAGACACTGAGGTTTGTTATATAATTATTATTATTATTATTATTAATAATTATTTATATAGCGCTATAAGGATACATAGCGCTTTACAATTTAGAGGGTTGACATAGACAAGTGGTCGAAGACGACGACCACAAACGGTGACAAACGATGACAGATCACAAATAGTAATACAGGTACAATGGGGCCGGGGATCCTGTCCGCGAGGGCTCACAGTCTAAAGGGGGTGGGGAGGGAGACAGTAGGAGGGGGACAGGTGAGTTGGTGCAGTGGATAGGGTGTCAGTGTGTGTTGTAGGCTTGTAGGAAGAGGTGGGTCTTCAGGTTTTTTTTGAAGGTTCCCAGGGTCGGGGAGTGTCTGATGTGGTGAGGGAGGGAGTTCCAGAGTCTGGCAGAAGCCCGAGAGAAGTCTTGTGTGCGGTTATGGGAGGTGGAGATGCGGGAGGTTGAGGGGATAATCTTTGAGGAATAGAGGCTCAATGGGAAACTTATGGAATATTGATTCTGAATCCATCTGTGCATAGGAGGAAATCGATAGACTCTGATTGATTTGTAAATCTGAATAATTATAAGATTGTCGGTCTCTATGTATGGATATTGCCCAACCTCTTTTATGTTTTTTGGATTATGTCTGTCTAGACTTCAATTGAGTTGGTGATATTCTCTGGTAAATCTCATAGACTGTTTTTGTGGACTGACACCTGCTGTAACATTTTGAGTATCGCCTTCTGGCCCCCGTAGCATGCTGTGAGACAGTGTCCTCTTGATATATATAAAAAAGGAGAAATAACTGTAATATTCTCTCCGTATTCATACCATTTTCTGTTTGTTGCTATTTTGTTATTTATGAACTGATTAAGCTATTAAGCTTGAATTTTTAAGCCTAATAATAAAGTAAAAAATATTTTTAAGATACCCTTGTTTCTTTTTGATGGTTGTACACAATCCTCATTAACTATGTTTATTACTACCAGAATAACCCTCCACGCAAATTCTCTGCGATGGCCATCCATTGCGCCACTGATCTCTGCCTCCCGGCCGCCACCAAGACCACTGATTGGCTGGCCGGGCACCATACTATGTGAACACATGCGGAGAATCTCTGCTGCATCAGTATGGCAGCGTTTGCACTGCGTTTGCGTCTGCATGCCAGATGCATGCAGACACAAACACTAGTGTGAAAGTAGCCTTATGTATTGCACTAGACATGTATTGCAATACATGAGACCTGTCAACTTACACTGACAGATCACCTGTCACTGTAATCTAGTCTAACAGGCCTCCATTCCAGGCACACCAGGAGGTCATTGTTTGACCTCCGGGTGCCATGACAACTATTGAACCTCTATGATTTTGTTACGGTGGTGCTGAAGGAGGTGAGAAAGGGAGAACCCTCTCTCACAATCTTCCAAATGCCGCGATTGCTCTTGATTGCGTCATCTGAAAAGTTAGACATCCAAGGGCAGTACAGGCACCATCCCCGACTGTCAGTTGTGCTGAGCTCCATTGGTGATCATGCAGGAAATGCTGAAATTTCAGCACCTCGTGCACGGTTGTCCTGTGATAGTTCAGTCAGATTGTGTGTGGTTACCGATTAAATTGATTCCCACACCTCTTCCCCTGCCAGTCAGCTGTCAGACTGTCGGCAAGGAGCTGACACAGTGATGATTTAAAAACACGATGAGCATAGCAAACCATGGTTCGGGAACTTACACCTGCTCATGACGTGCTTTGTATTTCATTCCGAGTTAAGGGGTTAATACAATGATTATGAGTAAACAAATGCATTAAAAATAACTGCTACAATCCAGCGTTCACTATACTCTTTTTTGGCAGAAATACTTGATAATTGTTTCCTACCCAGAGCCCATTCAGAGTCTTTCCACATTACAGTGGTAACTGGATACATTTTTGGCTAATTATTGTTCTGAATGAAACAACACACTTCAGGCTTGGCTTTTAAGTTTCATTACTTTTCCACAATAAAATCTCATTTTGAAAATAGTATTTTTAATTTTTTTCTGTGATAGTTTTTTTTGCAGGATCCTTTACAATCTTCATTGGTAACAATTTTGAGCTGTGAACAACTTTCTAATTAACTGACTCATCTTTAGGGCTCTCACAAAATATTTTTTCTATTTTTACAATATGTATGTGTGCAGCAATACATAATGTTTATAAAGTTCCATTAAGGCACTTACAATCCTTTTGACATTCAGCCTATTACAGTGTTGGCCAAAAGTATTGACACCCCTGCAATTCTGTCAGATAATACTCAGTTTCTTCCTGAAAATGATTGCAATCACAAATTCTTTGCTATTATTATCTTCATTTAATTTGTCTTCAATGAAAAAAACACAAAAGAGAATGAAGCAAAAAGCAAAACATTGATCATTTCACACAAAACTCCAAAAATGGGCCAGACAAACGTATTGGCACCCTCAGCCTAAAACTTGGTTGCACAACCTTTAGCCAAAATAACTGCGATCAACTGCTTCCGGTAACCATCAATGAGTTTCTTACAATGCTCGGCTGGAATTTTAGACCATTCTTCTTTGGCAAACTGCTCCAGGTCCCTGATATTTGAAGGGTGCCTTCTCCAAACTGCCATTTTTAGATCTCTCCACAGGTGTTCTATGGGATTCAGGTCTGGACTCATTGCTGGCCCCCTTAGAAGTCTCCAGTGCGTTCTCTCAAACCATTTTCTAGTGCTTTTTGAAGTGTGTTTTGGGTCATTGTCCTGCTGGAAGACCCATGAACTCTGAAGGAGACCCAGCTTTCTCACACTGGGCCCTACATTATGCGGCAAAATTTGTTGGTAGTCTTCAGACTTCATAATGCCATGTACACGGTCAAGCAGTCCAGTGCCAGAGGCAGCAAAGCAACCCCAAAACATCAGGGAACCTCCGCCATGTTTGACTGTAGGGACCGTGTTCTTTTCTTTGAATGTCTCTTTTTTTCTCCTGTAAACTCTATGTTGATGCCTTTACCCAAAAAGAGAGAACATTCTTCCAAAACGTTTTAGGCTTTCTCAGGTAAGTTTTGGCAAACTCCAGCCTGGCTTTTTTATGTCTCGGGGTAAGAAGTGGGGTCTTCCTGAGTCTCCTACCATACAGTCCCTTTTCATTCAGACGCCGACGGATAGTACGGGTTGACACTGCTGTACCCTCGGACTGCAGGGCAGCTTGAACTTGTTTGGATGTTAGTCGAGGTTCTTTATCCACCATCCGCACAATCTTGCATTGAAATCTCTTGTCAATTTTTCTTTTCCGTCCACATCTAGGGAGGTTAGCCACAGTGCCATGGGCTTTAAACGTCTTGATGACACTGCGCACGGTAGACACAGGAACATTCAGGTCTTTGGAGATGGACTTGTAGCCTTGAGATTGCTCATGCTTCCTCACAATTTGGTTTCTCAAGTCCTCAGACAGTTCTTTGGTCTTCTTTCTTTTCTCCATGCTCAATGTGGTACACACAAGGACACAGGACAGAGGTTGAGTCAACTTTAATCCATATCAACTGGCTGCAAGTGTGATTTAGTTATTGCACACCTGTTAGGTGCCACAGGTAAGTTACAGGTGCTGTTAATTACACAAATTAGAGAAGCATCACATGCTTTTTCTAACAGTTTCAATACTTTTGTCCACCTCCTTTTTTATGTTTGGTGTGGAATTATATCCAATTTGGCTTTAGGACAATTCTTTTTGTGTTTTTTTCCATTGGAGACAAATTAAATGAAGATAATAATACCAAAAAATTTGTGATTGCAATCATTTTCAGGAAGAAACTGAGTATTATCTGACAGAATTGCAGGGGTGTCAATACTTTTTGCCACAACTGTAGGTCTTCCTTCTCTTATTGGGTCCGTTTGTTAAGCTTCCAGATGACATTGCACCTATTGGCACCCCATCTCATTGCTACGGCACCAATGTGCTTATGAGAGAAACCGGCGCCCTCTGTAAAATCATTTTGTTACTGCATTACACAACCCTTGTACACTAGACTGCCATATCTGTAGTCAGGCAGTCATCTCACCCAATACCCTTATGTTACAAGAACCATTATAAAGCATTGAGCTGTGACCCATTCATTTATATAAAAATGTTTCTTAAACATACTTGGTCAGATAACATTGCATAACTGTCAGCCTATATATTTTCCTTTTTAACAATATTCTAATGAGAAAAATGCCTTTCAGATTTCAATGTCATTTGTAAAACCCCAAAAGCTACAGCAGAAATCTCTTTTGGGTCCCGTGAGACACCTTTTCAGTTGTTTAGCTGACATGTAATAACAAAGTTGCCGTCAGTTTCTTAACTGCAACAATGTGTCCGCTATCTCATGCTGGATCAATGCAGATAAGAAATTTCTTCTTTTTCATTTCAATAAAATGTAATTCTAAACTATTCTAACTGGATATTGAGTGATTCTGCGAGATCACTTAATCTTGTTAAAGTAGTTAATGTTCCATGAGAATGTTTCACTTGTCATCTCACTGTAATGACATTTTCTGTAACGTCACAATACAAATTGATGCTGCGGGGAGTGTTATCTGTTGAGAAGAACAAGCAGAAGAAAACAGTGATCAGAGTATTGTCCAATATCTCAAGGTTCTTGGCAGTAGCGTAGCTAGCAGGGGGGCAGGGGGGGCGATCGCCCCGGGCCCCCCCGGCTTGAGGGGCCCACTGGCCGCCCCCGGGGGCCCCGCACTCCCTGGGGGGGCCCCGCACTCCTTGGGGGGGCCCCGCACTCCCTGGGGGGGCCCCGTGCTGGCAGTCGGCAGCCGCGTGGCCGGAGAGGAGGGAGGACGGGACTTTCTGCTGTGTGCAGATCTGCCCGCCCCTTCTCCTCCCCCTCCTACAGCAGACACACGCAGGCGGCCAGCCGCGGTGAGTGCTGGTCCCCCGGTCCGGTCCTCCTCACACCTCTCCACCATGCACCAAATGGGCCAAGCGCTTCCGAGTTCAGGGGTGAGTCGGGTGACAGTAACGTCACTGCAGGTCTTTCAGGTGCAGGTCCTGGAGTTTACAACCCTGGTAATTTTCTCCACTGCAGCTCCGTGCACATTCTCCCTCAGTGAGGGACAGATAATGAGGCAATTAATAGTAGATTCTTAAATGAGGAATTCTCTCTTTTTATATTCCTTCTTATATTCCTGAATTACGGTATACTTGTTTCATTTGAATCCAATGCATTAAGCATAGGCTATTACTCACTGTTATCAGTCATATACTAGAAATACACTAAGAGGTTAATCTTGTTAAACAGCTCTAACTCTCCTATAAGAAACCCCGACTTGTAACAGTCTGTATCACCGGGTGAAGGCGGACTTTACCACGGGGGGGTCTCCTACAGCAGAGGCACGCAGGCGGCCGGCCGCGGTGAGTGCTGGTCCCCCGGTCCGGTCCTCCTCACACCTCTCCACCATCACCCCCCCCCCCCCCCCGTCCTCACATGGGGGCCCGGGTGGTGATGTCGCCCCGGGGCCCGAAGGTGGCCAGCTACGCCACTGGTTCTTGGGGTATATTGAGCACTTTTTTTCACCCTTGCACTGTTATCTGTCAATACTAAGGGATAGTGTTTTAGTACAGTTAGTACGGTCAACCACATAAGCTCCTATGGGGCTAATCCCTCTCACAGCTCTTCCTGACATTATCATCCTTTTCATTGTGTAGACATTCTTGCTTGAATCTATATCCGTTGTTAAAGCATCACGTCAGCATTTGGTTTTTCAGCGCTGGAGTGTTGCTTTTAATCTAAGTTCCCTTGCCCCTGCCTTAAATTATACTTACCCCCCGGCATTTTCATCTCTGGCTCCGTCTTGTGACTTTAACTATTGAGTGACACAAAGTCTAAAGTTATGTCACAACTCACAAGCTCTCAACGCAACTTTATGAGCGTCAGACTGAGGTTCCCATAGAGATGCATTGATGTGTGATCTCCAGCTCACTCCATGAGACAATGGTGCTGTTGGGAGGTCACAAATCGTCAGAGACCTACTAGCAACACTGGAAACAGATGAAGACTGACAGGTGAGTGTAAGAAGGGCATAAGGGACTTAAACTTAAAGCACCACTGATCATTGATCATTGACAGGTGTCACATGCAACGATGTCGTTCACGACATCACTGCAACGTCACCAAAATGGCTTTAGGGCCATGTCACATGCTTCAATATCGTTAATGATGTTGTTAGCGATCTCATGCACGCACGATTGCTAACAACATTGTTCAGATCGCTGGTGAGCTGTCACACAGGCAGACTCACCAGCGATCAGGACCAAAGAGAATGCTGGTAACCAATGTACACATTGGGTTACTAAGCGCCGCGCAGCGCTTGGTAACCTGCTGTGTACCATGGTTACCATCTCACAGCATAGGCTGTGCCGCTGGGAGATCGTTCATCGCGGTGTCACTCAGCACGATCCTGCAGGTTGAAGGATAGTTCATCGCCAGGTTTGAGAACATGTTCACAAATCTGGGTTGAACGATCCAATAAAGGATCATTCAATTTGGCTGGTGACATTGCGGTGTTACATGCTACGATGTTCCGATATCGTTTGTGTGTCACCAAACACGTGACTTTTGAACGATGTCATGAACGATATTGGAGCGTGTGACGTGGCCTTATTAGAAACAAGTCACCACTGTATTTACTCACCCATTCCTGGTTTTAATCTGCCACTCTTGGCTTTGGCTACAAAAACTGCAAGAGCACTCGCTTAAAAACATGCAGCAAATACATAGTGTGTGAACGCACCCTAAAGCATACCTGACATTTATGATTACTTTTCAGAATAAGCTGTGTACATGAGGAATAAGGCTGTTTCTGGCTATATATATGACTTTTACTTTATGCTGCATTTTCACAAGGTTTCTCCTCTGTAAGCTCTATTTACAATTTTTACCTGTCTATATGGTGGATGGGGACTAACTGTTATGATGTCTCCCACACACAAAGACAGGAAACATTTCAGCTCTATGTAGATTGCCACTTCAGTGAAGAAGTAGAAGAACTCCAGTGCCACCTAATAAAGGTAGCAATCCTAAAAGTTATAATTGCCTCTTTAACAAGCTTTTTAATATGACTTCGGATTTGTGCCAGATCAGAACCCCAATCTACAGATGCTGCATTTCGGGGTGACTGCCCCTCATCAGTGCAGTGTGGGAATTCTGATCTGGCTCTATGAGAGGCTGAGACGAGGTCTGGGGGAACAACTATTCTCCTTGTGGAGAATATTCGGCCTGCTGGCTGCAGTTTGGGGTTCTGATCTGGCACAAATCCTAAACTATATTGAAAGGCTTGTTAAAGAGTCAGTTATAACTTTTAGGATTGCTACCTTTATTAGGTGGCATTAGAGTTTGTCTACTTACTGAAGTGACAATTTGCATATGCTATGTACTGTGTAATGGATGTGTCTGACTGTACAGGGACATGATCTGATCATGAAGGAAACTTCCTGACCTAGAAAGGAAAAGAGTATACAGATATTACAGCATTGAATTGCAAATACAGTAAATCATTCTTTGAGATAAAACATTTTTTAAAAACAGACAGGGAAATGTTTAATCTCCTGAAGAATCATCTATGATCCTGTGCTGTAATGTCTATATTCTCTGTTTTGCCCTCTGCTGCCCAGGAGATCTGGTAGGATCAGACTATGTCCCTGTAAAGTCAGACACATCCATTACACAGCACATAGCAGGGACCCATATATAAGATTATCTCAGCACAGGAGATGTGGTATGATCAGACCATGTCCCTGTACAGTCAGACACATCCATTACACAGTACATAGCAGGGACACACATATAAGATTATCTCAGCACAGGAGATGTGGTATGATCAGAACATGTCCCTGTACGGTCAGACACATCCATTACACAGTACATAGCAGGGACACATATATAAGATTATCTCAGCACAGGAGATGTGGTATGATCAGACCATGTCCCTGTACAATCAGACACGGCCATTTCACAGTACATAGCAGGGACACATATATAAGATTATCCTCAGCACAGGAGATGTGGTATGATCAGACCATGTCCCTGTACGGTCAGACACATCCATTACACAGTACATAGCAGGGACACATATATAAGATTATCTCAGCACAGGAGATGTGGTATGATCAGACCATGTCCCTGTACAATCAGACACTGCCATTTCACAGTACATAGCAGGGACACATATATAAGATTATCCTCAGCACATGAGATGTGGTATGATCAGACCAATGTCCTGTACGGTCAGACACATCCATTTACACAGCACATAGCAGGGACACATACATAAGATTATCTCAGCACAGGAGATGTGGTATGATCAGACCATGTCCCTGTATGGTCAGACACATCCATTACACAGCACATAGCAGGGACACATATATATAATTATCTCAGCACAGGAAGATTTTTTTTAAACATGCAATTGTGGAAATTATTATTATTCAAGATTTTTTTATTAAAATGATCTGTAAAATTACCTTTGAACATGGGGAAACCCCTTTAAGTATTAAAAAAGCAAGCATAAATTGGCTCTAGGGTGTCTTTACATACTGCATTTTAAGCCTATATTGATGGTTTATTTAAACACATTTTTTTCATCTGTTTTTCCATTACGATTTGCATAGGAAAAAAAGAACGCCTGAGAAAAAGCACAAAAGAACAAAAAAATAAATTCCACCAAAAACAGCTTTTAAAAGAAGATTTAATTCTGCAATGTTTTTTTTTTTTTTTTAAATCCCCATAAAGGCAGAGACCGTGTGTGATGGGAGCTTCATGGTGGACGTCCCGATTCGTCTTCATTCAATAAACCCGATTAGCTGAGATAAGCCGTCTTCATTAGTATTTTCACAACACATTTATATCAGCTCAAGACTAATATCTTGTGACTTTTAGCCTCACAATTTAATGGGAAACATCTTCAAAGTTTCAGGGGTAATCAGAATATTATCCAAGGATGATACACTGTGATGCTCCCTGATAACCTTTGTTAATTGACATTGGAACTATGTGAGGGCAATTTAAACAAACATCTGGACATTGAGTTTAGACATTCTCATTGAGAAACACCAGACAAATCTGCAGGACTTGCAATAATAAATATTTCAGCACAATCTAAATGAACTGATCTCCAATCCTGTTTTCAATTACTTGACTTTTTAAGAATACAGCATGGTTAATCATACTCGCCAAGAATTCCTTTTGAAGATATTTTGATTTTTGCTGCTTACCTCTGGTTTAAATGACTTCATTTTCTCGATGTAATAAGGGAATCCTTTTGGTTGAAGTACATAACAGGCTAATTTAGAAAAAGTATTTTTAAGCAGAATTTGTTTTGATTTATTTCTCTCCTTAATCATAACATTTTTTTCTAAAACTGATTATTTTTTGATAAAGTTACTTTTAATTTGACATTTGTGCCAATATGTAAGTGAGTCAATGCTTATATGTTTATTCAATCAGGTTCCTATTATTTTGAGATCAGAATATATTTTACATTACTGTACATTGAATACACTACAGAGGGATGCTTTCAGATTTATTAAGGTTATATTAACCCTATTGTTACCGTAAATCCTTTTTTTTAGATATATTTTGGTTGACATTTTTGTTAAAGGGGTTGTTTGGTCTGAATTGATAAGTGTGCAGTCGCGAATCCTCTCATCACATGCACTCTGTGCTGTGAGGATTCACCTGTTTTAGAACCGTGAATGGCGGTCACGTGGCCATGAGTATATCATATCCATACTCCAAGCCAGAATCTGACAAGTGCATGGGTGGGGTGACTCCAGGCCTTGGGAGCTGCACACAGTGCATGTTTTCAGGATTTCCTTATTATTGCACAGGTGATAATTGAATTACCTGCACAGGTGATGATTCCAACCCCTGTGCAATACTAAAGGCCCTGTCACACATAAAGAGATCACTAACGAGATCGCTGTTGCATCACGGATTTCGTGACACAACAGCAATCCCAATAGCGATGTTGTTCTCTGTGACACGCACCAACGATCTGGCCCTGCTGTGAGATCGTTGATCGTTACACACTGCTCTGGGTCATTACTGCGGTCGTTGTGCTCCCGCTGGGAACGCTACATCGTTGTGTTTGACAAAGATAATGAGCAACGATCTCAATGCTACACTATGGAGAGAAAATTCACAACGACCTCGGTATAATTCTGGATCGCTAGTGCGTCGTTTTTACATCGCTGGTAAGATGTCAAACAGGCATCTTACCAGCAATGTGTAAACAATGCACTAGCGATCTTGCACATCGTTATCAGGATCGCTGATGCGTTTATGTGAGACTGGGCCTTAAGGAAAGCTTGAAAACATGCATTGCTGGTGGCTCTTGAGGCTTGGAGTTCCCTATCCTGGCCTAGTGGATAGTACCCTCACTCAATACACTTGAATTGAGTGAGGCTGCAGCCATCTAGTTGGATTCTGCCTGGGAGTATGGATATCACATGGCTACGTGACCGCCGTCTCTGTTCTGAAACCGGTGAATCCTCACAGCACACAGTGCATATGATGGGAGGATTTGCAAGTCTGCAGTTACATCGAGTGACTTGAGACTGCACAATCGTTAGTCAATTTGTATTTTTGATGATGATTAATTTTATTATTGAAAAACTATAGTGCTGTCAGTAAATCCATGCTGTTAATAAACCTGAACTCTGAATATTTAAAGGTGTGGTCCAAAGGCAAAGTCATTTTCCCCTAACTTCTTATCTATTTGTTGCCATAATCTAAGCTATTTTCTATTATACTTGGTTTAAAAATCCCCATCCTTCCCTCACTACACTATTTGTTTTTTATTTTTCACATCCTTTCTGATGACCCTTTGATTGACAATCCCCAGTGCATGCTGGGATACTCAAACAAGTATCTCAGTATGTATTGAGTATCCCAGCATGCACTAAGAATTCTCAAACGAAGCATCATCGGCCAGCACAGAGCAGTTTCAGAATACCTGGCAGAGACCAATGACATCACCTGCAGGAGTCACGTTAGTATCCTGCATGCCAGTTGTTCTGAACTGCCCTGTTGCTGGTTTATTACTATAATCTAAGGTACCATCAGAGAAAATTGCACAGTGCATATTGCGCAGGGAAAGAGCAGGGACGGACCCCTGACATAAGCATCACTGATGATACTTTGTTTCAGGAAGGGGGCAGAGGAATGCAGCAGTGATCGCAGCCTCTGACCCCTGACGACTCCTTGTTTCAGTATCCCATGCTCACACAAATCATCATCTAACAGGAAGTGGACAAAAAAATAGAAAAACAATGTAGTGAGGGAAAGATTAAGAATGTTTAAAACAAGTATATTAGAAAATAGTTTAGATTATGGCATCAAATAGAAAGGGAGTGAGGAGGAAAATTGCTTTGCCTTCGGACCACCCCTTTAAGAAAATAAAAGTGAGGTTTTGTGTTTTTTTAGGAGAATATCTATGTGTGTATAATTATTGGGCAACTATTAACGTGCAGAATTATTATGCAACCAAATAAAAAAACTAGATTTTGTCATCTCAACTGATGTTAAAGTGGGAATATTAATCAAACATCTTAAAATGTACAAAAATGCATTCCTTACATTTAGAGGAAAAAAGTAAATACTATATAATAAGAATATATATATGATATAGCCACTGTTCCTTTCAATAACAGTCACAGGCCTTCCATCCATGGAGTCTGTCAGTTTCTGAATCTGGTAATTCCAGTAGCATCAATATCAGCTGGAAACACTAATGTCAATGTTTCAATAATCAAAATCTCTGTAAGTTCCATTCCAGATTTCTGCATACAAACAGTGATGAAAACATACTGATGGATGAAGTAGGCCTAATAATTCAAGCCCATAGCAGTATCCCACCTCCACATTGCTGAGGTCTGAGCTGAAGTGGAAGTCTGTACCCATTACTGATCCAGTTAAGGGCCCATCTGTCTGGTCAAGAGTCACGCTCTTCTCATCAGTTCTTTGAAAAATCTTTCTTCATTGTCAGAGTTTGTCTGTTCCTCATGCACACCTAGGTTCCGCCTCATTTAATGACTGTGTTTTAATCTATCATATTTTTCAGACTATAAGATGCACTTTTAGCACCCAAAATTTTCGAGGGAAAGTGTGTGTGTGTCCAATAGTCCAGATGTATGGTACCTGACTGTGATGTGGGGGCACGGCAGCTGTGGAGCAGGTCACCGGAGGCAGTAGCAGGCTGTAGGAGCACCTGCCAGTGATCATGTGTCACAGCTCTTTAAGGTAATTTAATATTCACCTCTACTCCCTGCCCATCACACCTCAGCACTGAATCTTGTGCTGAGAGGTGGGTGGGGTAATGGGCGATATTAAATTACCTTTAAACAGCCAGCACACGTAATCCTGTTGCTTCGGCAGCCGGGTGCAATCACGTGTGTGGATATTCACTGCTTCCCACGCATCATCATTGGCGTGGGAGCAGTGAATATCCCGGCAGAAGATTATACTCTCCGTCCATTGTTCCCCAGCAAACTCTGCAACATCCTCCTCTGTCTTCTTGTGCCAGTACCTGACTGTGTGAGGAACGACACATGACAGTGATGTCATTACTGTGCACTCACATGCACAGTTCACATAAGAGTATTTGCTGCAGGGGAATGATGGTCGGTGAGTATAATCGTTTACTGTTTTAAATTGATCTCCATGATGTAGGCCATATATACTAGGATAAGGGACATATACCTGGATGGATATTCTATGATGGGGAATATATACCAAAATATTGGGCTCAACACTAGGATATGTGCCATATGCCTGGATGAGGGATCATATACCTGTATGGTGGCCATTTACCAAGATGAGGGGCATATATAGCAAGATATGGGCCATATATACCAGGATGGTGCACATATACCAGACAGAGGGTAAATATATATATATATAGTATATATATATATATATATATATATATATATATATATAGACATAGTACAGCATTTTAGGACATTATTCCCATAACATCAGCAGCAGGTCCCCCCCCCCATAACTGCGTGTTATGAGCACATATTGTGCTTCATTTTTCCCTATTTCTCTCCTCTAAAACCTAGAAGGTAAACAAACTGTAAGCTGTCTAATTGGAGGCGCTCAGGCACAAAAGCAGCAGGCACTGGGATGGTTTTTCATCCCACTTCCCACTTCCACTGGAGTAGGAGGGGAGTCTGAATAAAGGTCTGTTGAAAAACCATCCCAGTGCCTGCTGCCTTTGTGCCTGAGCACTTCCAATTAGACCGCTTACAGTTTGTTTACCTTCTAATATAAATCCCTCTCTGAGGGTAAAGCGGCAGGGAGCAGCTAGGCGCAGAGTGCAGCTTAACGGAGGACCTGGCGTCGCCTGGCAACAGGAGCTTTGACTGAAGGACCTGCGGTGACATGACCGGATGCTCGGAGCCCCGGAGCACGCGGTGTGCGTAGGAGCTGGAGCCTGTGAAGGGTGCCTCATCAAGTGTATTACCGGGTTGTGCGGGGACAGCACAACCCGATAAGGTGAGTGGCCACCTATTAGTACGCCACACTAAATAAAGCCCCCTGGTAACCGCAACATTGCGCCCCTTCTCTCTCTCTTTTTTTCTCTCCTCTAAAACCTGGCTGTATCTTATGGTCTCGTGCATCTTATAGTCCAAAAAATATGGTACATACATATGAAAATGTTGATCTTATGTGAAGGTATAAGATTCAATGTACATAGAGATTGATCCAAATAAATAATTACTGAATATATCTGAACTATGTATTGGAGTGTATAGAATAATGGATTAAAGTGGAGTAACTATAGGGAATGAATAGAGTACAGGAGAATATTTACAGCATTTTGAATTTCTACAAATGTGAATGAACATTTTGTTGTATTTTCTGACACTTGATTAATATTATCTAGTAGCTGTGATGGCTGACCAGTGATAGTGCCTAGTATAAAGGAAATACACAATGTTTCTCTGACAGTCAGAAGTGCTGGATATACAGCAATTTTTCACTATGTAGGATTATCATAATAGTGCATGCCTCTTATGTCTTTGTAGTAATATGTAATATTCATGACATCCTGTCAGTAGAGAGAGAGGTCAGGGGCTAGACAGATGTCTCGTAGATACATTGATCAGACATCTCCTCATCTATAGCTTCTTCTGCTGTCCTAGTTTCCATTGATATATTTAGTCACTTTTATCCCATGTGTATTCAAAACTGCACTCACTTTATAGGATTTATTGCGTTCTTCAAGATGTTAATTTTGATTTTTTTTTTAATGGCTGTTATTTCTCCAAATGGGGTTATGACTAATTTATAAGGACTGTGTGTAATGCTTTTTCATATGTTTGGACTAAATTATGAAGGTAGGTACAGAGTTCATGGCCAAATTTACTTGAGCCCAGTTACCACACCAAGGTGTACCTCTCAACTGGGTCCTAACCTAGTTTATTCCTCTCTCCACTCTTTTCACTATTAATATTCTTTGGTCTTTCCCCCTGTGTTTGAGTGCAACTGTTAGTTTGATAATATTATGGCACCTCAGTAGTCCAGTAGCCACAGTGGCATTGTCTCACTCACGAGATGGGGGGTGTGATGTCATGCCTGAAAGCAAGAAGGGGTCCTCATGTTAGGTAACACTCACATGCAACACCGTTCCTGGCTCCAGGCCTGAAGGGAGAGCTCTAGAACCTGGTTTCAGGGGAGCTCCCCTATAAATTCTGGTCCGGGGTGGAGTTAGGAAGAACGTCAGTTAGTCTGAGAGGAAGAGAGAGAAGACAGACTTCCTGGGGACTGAAGCCACCAAGAGGCTCGTCTCAGGGCAATGGAGAGCAAGTGAGTGGGAAGTGGAGAGCCTGGGGAGGGGAGCTGGGATCGAGCTCACCCCAAATCGGAGCGCTAGAAACAGGATGCTGGAGTCCTTGGTTGTACGGGTACTGAAGTCCTGGCAGCTGAATCCGGAGGGAAGGAGATTGCAAGTCTCTGGCCACCCCAACCACCCGGCAGCACAGCAGCATACTAAAGCACGGAACCACCAATAGAGAAGTGTCACCTTTAAGAGGCTCGAGCTGCCTGCCATACGGGTAAAGAACTAACACACATGAAGTGGGCCGCAGCATAGCTTTAAACAGCAGGGACCAAAAAAGACAGCACAGAAGGAAGGCCTCTGAACCCACCCGGCGAGGTGGATCTCCAATTGCTTCCAAGTTACCTGGGCTTGCGTTACCACCTGTTACTAATGTCCTGGTCGGCATCATCAACTGTCATGTAAAGGTAAAGGAAACCACCATCCCTGTGTCCTCTGGTCATTTTCCGTGCCCTCAGTCCTGCACCCCAACGTCTACTGCCCCTTTCTGAAATTGTGCAAGTCGCCCTGGGGCACTGCTCCACCCGTGGTGAGCTGTACCATATTTGCTGCGTTACCAGCTGCCCCAGTGGTTCTGAACTGCAGATTCGGCCATCCCTTGCTGAATCCAAGGTTGGCGTCACGATTCAATCCCAAATATTTATCCCCCATTTATGACACAGCCAGGGCCACGGAGTCGGGTCAGAGCCCGTGACCTCCCCAAAGAACTCAATAATCCATAAGTCCAGCAGGACATCATATTACCTCCCCAAAGAACTGTCCGGCCTGGTTCCGAGTACCCCACGGCCCTGGCGGGGGTGTCAATATCACGTTCAGCAAGTGTCCGGCGAGCGGTGACATTCACAGAAAGTGATCATCAGCACGGCTCTGTACAGCACAAACGATCAGGAAAGTTCAGGGTTTAGACACCCTAAGGCAGAGGTCCCCAACTCCAGGCCTCAAGGCCCGCCAACAATGCAGGTTTTCAGGATTTCCTTAGTATTGCACAGGTGCTAATGTGATCATCTGCACAGGTCATGATTCCAACCCCTGTGCAATACTAAGGAGATCCTGAAAACCTGCACTGTTGGTGGGCCTTGAGGCCTGGAGTTGGGGACCTCTGCCCTAAGGGGCCAACTAATATAAAGAAGTAAAATAAAAAAGGTTTATAAAAATATGACAAACTCCTCCCAAATACTTCACGTGTTCTTTAATTTCTCTGTTTTCAGGTCCCTTTCCAGCCCAAATATAAGAGGTCAGTTTTGTCATGAGGAGAGGCACAAACTAGATTAGGACCCAGGGAAAAGGTACACCTTGGCATGATAACTGGGCTCAAGTAAATTTGGCCATTTTGTATTTGCAGAGTATCTCATTTTTTCAGAAAAGTTTTTCAGGGTTTCTTTCTGGGCAGTAATGCATATTCACATTCCAACTTTCACTATTTACATACAGGATTGAACAATAGAGGCAGGAGACCACTGGGAACCTAAGTTCAAGGCTTCATATGGAGGAATGAGCTGCCTAATATGTCTCCTGATGGTAGCGGATATGATGGGGAAACTAAACCCTAATAGACACAGCATGGTTTAAATTCTTGTAGAATACAGCACCTCCTAATAGCCAGGAGGATAGAGCAGGAGAATGCAGCAGGACTTGAAGTGCTACAAAAAGGAGTTGTAGCATGCAGACCTTAGGCTGAGACTAGCAACATGGTGTATAGACTGGCACTGAGAACGTGTGTTGGCTACAGGTGGGACAATATGGATCAATATCTCATATATTTATACATCATTTCTATCGCACACTAGATGTTGGCCTGATGTAAGAGCAGTCTCTGTGCTCTATCTTCCCCCTCTGTGCTTGTCTCTCCCCTGTGCACTGTCTCTCCCCTGTATGCTGTCTCTTTTCTCTGTGCCTGTCTCTCCGTCCTGTACCTGTCTCCCCCTATGCGCTGTATCCCCTCTCTGTGCCTGTCTCTCTCCTGTGTGCTTTCTTCTTTCTTTGCTGTTTCTACCCCCTGTGTGCTGTCTCTCCTCCCCCTGTTCACTTTCTCTCCTCTCCCCTGTATGCTGTCTCTCCCATGTATGCTGTCGTCCTCCTCTCTTGCCCGCCCTGTCTTCTCTCTTCTAGTGCGCTGTCTCTCCTCTGTGCGCTGTCTTTCTTCCTCTCTCTGTGTGCTGTGTCTCATCTCTGTACCTGTCTCTCCCCTGTGCCTGTCTCTCCCATGTGTGCTGTCTCTCCCATATGCACTGTCTCTCCCCCTATACCTGTTTCTCCCCCTGTACCTGACTCTTCTGTCTGTGCGCTATCTCTCCTCTCTATGTGCTGTCTGTCCCCTGTGCACTTTCTGCTCCTTGTGCCTGTCTCTCTCCCTGTACGCTGTCCATCCCCTGTGCGCTGTTCCTTCCCCCTGTGCGCTGTATGTCCCCTGTGCGCTGTTTCTGTGCTTCTGTCTCTGTGTGCTTTCTGTCTCCTGTGCGCTGTCTCTCCCTTGTGTGCTCTTTCCCCCCTGTGCTCTGTCTGTCCTCTTTGTGCCTTGATTCTCCCATGCGCGCTGTCTCTCCCATGTGCACTCTCTCCCCCATGTGTTCTGTCTCCCCCCCATGTGCTGGCTTTCTCCTGTGCCTGTCTGTCCTTTTTGTGCGCTGTCTCTCCCTTGAGCCTGTCTCTCCCTCCGGTCGCTGTCTCCCCTCTCTGTATGCTGTCTCCCCCGTGCTTCTCTCACTCCTGTGTCTGTCTCCTCTATATGTGCACTGCCTCCCCCCTGTGCCTGCCTCTCTCCTGTGCATGTCTTCCCTCTCTGTGTGCTGTCTCCCCCATGCCTCTTTCTCTCCTCTCTGTGCGCTCTGTCCCTGGTGCCTGTCTCTTTCCCACCCCTTCCTGTTTGCTCCTCCTTCGATCCCCTTTCACTTCTCCCCTCACATCCTCTCCTACCCTGTCAGGTGCTGAGTAGCATTGGACTGTTACAGTGATCAGTCACATGATCCTGGCTCTGCTGGGGTGTGGCATGCAGCGTGTGTTGTCAGCGTTGGGTGTCGGTGCCTCCGCCAGCTTGCGCCACATTAGAACAGCCATCACTTGGGTGTGCTAATATGGCATGGGTTCCGGTGAGGCAGTGGACTGTGGGATTCGTGGACTTCACCTTGGAAGTCGATGACAGACACCACTATGTAAGTATATAATAGATTTTTCCATTTTTATACAGGTTGAAGCCATGCATTTCAGTGCTAATTTGGTGAAATGGAGTATTGGTGGGTTTACACACACCAATTTATCTGTTCAATATCTGAACCAATCTCTGGTTGCAGTGAAATCATGGATACATTGCTCCATTTTGTGGCTGTGTACAACATGGAGCAATGTATCCATGATTTCACTGCAACCAGAGATTGGTTCAGATATTGAACAGATAAATTGGTGTGTGTAAACCCACCATATCTGTCATGTGGGGTGCATTTATTTAGTGCTTGCCAGCCCACCTGATCTAATAGTACAGGTGTCATCAATAGGTTGTAAGCCAGACACTGTGCATCACACATACCTGTGCCCTATGCATTTATGAATATATTATAAAAAATAGACCACGCTCTGAATATCTCGCAGAGCATTGAAGGAGTATGGCACAACTGCAATCCTACCAAGGTTTGGCCAACTACGGTATGTATCTTTTCCATTACACTGCACATATACATGGTATTTTGTGTTGGTGTAGCCCAAAAAAATCCCAATAAAATACATTTATGTTTGTGCTTGATACATAGAAAAACGAAGAAGCGTTCATAGGGCATAAATCAACATCTCGGAACGTTTCGAAGTTTGACCTACATCTGCAGTTTTCTGGACTATTGTGTTTGTTTTCAGAGTGCACCTTCATACTGAAGAACTAGAATGTAAACTAATCAATCTTTTTTTCAGGAAAAGTTTGTGCGCTCTCAAAAGTTTAAAACAAAATTAGAATTTAAATGGTTCATGCTCGAATAAGACAAGTGGAAGACTTGAATAGAGTCAAAATGGCTATAAATTTGGCTGTATTAAAATGACAGGTTTACTTCAAGATGTCTCATTCCATTTTCATCCCTCCGTTCTATCTCCAAAGCTTTTGATAAATGCAGGATGCAATATTTAAATCTACGACGTCACTCTGGAAAGTAGGCCCCATGATATAATGATGTTTTTTCCTCTCTCATCTCTTCACCTCATAAATTATCTGGAGGCAGAACAATTCATCATTTTAACGAAGCACGGCTGTGTCCCTCTTCAAATAATTTATTTGCTAGTTATAAACGTATAATTATTAACATATTTCTTTCTTCGTGTTTTTCTCTGCAGAATTTCACTTTATCATCTCTTAATGGTTGGCCACTCCTGTTACAGAGGAATTTGCTACAATGAAACCAAATCTCTTGCTGTTGCCAATTAGAACTGTACACAAAAAGATCAGATCTGAATGGTTAACATCTTTATAGTAGTGTTCTAATTATAGAAGTTTATTACACAAGCCATGGCTAGTTAATATTTTCAATATGCCAACAATGTGTGGAAAATGGAATGTAGCAATCAGTTCTAGACTTTCCTAAAACACTCTGATTTCAGGAGGGCACTTTGTAAATTGCCCTGGTTTGATAAATAGGTGCTGAATAGACTTCATGGAATGCCCGGACCAAAACTGTATTGGTACTTAGTACATATGTTAATATAATATGCAATATATATTATATAAGCAGTAGAATGAATGCACATGTTCAAAAGAATGAAAGGCTCGTTGACATTTTATGTTAATCTTTCTTTAAGTGAATGAAAAAATTGTAACATAGACATAGCATCATAGCAATAATCATGAAAGGCATACTGTTCCATATTAGTTGTGCTAACACATATTGTTAAATACACAATAGCAATGTATGAATCTCGCATATTTCCAAGGAAGTCCATTCTTGCATCCTATTCTTTTCGTTATTGCTCTATATTTCCTCTTACTTGCACATCATGGTTCTTTTTTAACAAGGTCCCCAATCACCTAAGTAACTTGTCTATAAAGTATTCAAACGTGGTTGGACACAGGTTGAATCCACTATTCATTGTCTAGGTATATCAATCTAATTTACTAAACAAGTTTCAACAAGGATAGGGATCAAAGCTCTTTGCGGAACCTGAAGGGGAACTATGCAGATGCTATTGTAGTAACCCCATAAGGAACAAAAAGAAAAAGGGGGTGGAGAAAGAGAAGGGGGGGGGGAAGGTGGAGTCGGAATCAGTAGGAAAGAAAAGAATAGGTGACCACGCTCTCCTAGGGAGAGCTGAACATTTTCCAGAATCTAGGGGAATGAATGAACATGACCCAACCACTTCATATTGTGACAAACTTGTAACTATGTCCTTTGATCTCTGCCGTAATATCTTCCATTTTACAGAGTTAAAACATCTCCTTCAGCCAGTCCGTCAAAGGGGGAGACATGGTTGATCTCCAGTACCTCAGAATTATTGTGCTGGCTGCCACCATACAAAATCTCGGTATGTAGTTTTTGGAGATTTTATAGAACCCGGGAACATAGAAAGTAGGGTAATCTGAGGGGAACTATTGCGTTACCGCTAATTTCCCTGTATGCAGAGAACACCCAGTCCAGAAGGGCTGTAGTTTATCACAGCTCCACCATATATGGGTCATTGTCCCCCTCTCACCATCACACCTCCAGCACCTGTCCGAAACCGCAGGAAAGACTGCGTGCAAATCTGCTGGGCATCTGTACCATCTGGTTGGAATTTTGAAAATTTTTTCATTGGCTCGGCAAGCCATCGACAGTTTGTGTGACATGAGGAATGTTCTCTCCCAGTCTGGCCCTGAAAAGCTCGTCTCTAGATCCTCACCCCACTTTCTACAATATTTAGGTTTGTCCAGCCCTCACTTCTGATTCAGATGTGAATATATCATCGAGATACTGTGGGCAGGAGGGGACTCCATTAGGAATAATTTCTCAAAGGGAGAAGGAGGGGAAAAATTAACATTTTCCCTATCCCCCGAGTGTAGAAAAGATCTGAGTTGAGAATATTCCATCCAGGACACATCGCCCACCAACTGCACAAGGACATCAAATGGTACCAGGGCATTACCTTTTAGGACGTGGTGTCATCGAGGATCATCCACTCTATTCCAACTCATAAAGCATCCGACATCTATACCAGGGGGAAAATCTGGGTTATTAAAGAGGGGTCTAAGAGGGCCCCTACCATGTGACACTACCCCTCTCCTAGTCTCCATATCCCAGACCTTCAGTGTGACCTGTAGAAAATCAAAGCACGAAGAGCTTTCCTTGTTATTGGGGCGAATCCAAGGTGGATTACGTAGAAGGATTCCTGAACTACCCTGTTCCAATTTAACCCATTGTTTGGTGTCCCTATGAAATTACCAGTCGATAAGCTGTGTTAGGATAGCCGATTTGTAGTACAATTTAAAGTTTGGGAACCCCGTGCCACCCTCACGTTTGTGTCTAAAGAGGGTATTAACTCCCACTCTGGGTCTACTTTTACCCCAAATAAACCTTGTCAACACTGAATGGATCTTATCAAAAAAAGACTGGGGCAATCGGATGGGGAATTTTTGGATTATATATATAAAAATCTGGGCAATATGTCCATTTTAACGGCATTAATCCATCTGAACCATGACAGGTTTCGCTTATCGTAAGTCTCAACGTTCTCTAACAGTTTTTTCTAAAAGGGGCACATAATTAAGTGAAAAGATCTGTGGCGGTCTCTAGGTATTCTGACTCCCAGATATTTCAGAGCTGAAGTCTGCCACTTGGAAGTTAATTTTTTTTTTTATATGAGACACTTCTTGTTGTGGTAGTGTGATATTAAGTGCCTTGGATTTGGCAATGTTAACCTTAAAATTACTAAGGCTGCCAAACTGCTTGAATTCTTCCATCAAAGAGGGAAAGGAGGTTCTGGACTGTGAAACAAAAAGGAGGGGGTCATTGGGAAATATTGCCACCTTACAATGACAATCAGGACCCAGTACCGCATGAATGTTGGGGTTTTTCTAATTTCCACTGCCAGATGCTCCATAGTGATGACATACAGCAAGGGGGACAAAGGGCACCCCTGTCTAGTCCCATTATGTATGAAGAAAGGGGAAGACAGTAAACCATTTGCCTTAACACTTCCTGTTCGGGCACTCATATAGGGAACTTTTCTCCCAGACCTAAGTGGTGCAGAGAGGCCATCATAAACCTGCAATCCACTCGATCAAAGGCCTTCTCCGCATCCACTGATAGAAGGCACATAGGCAGAGAACAGATCTTTGCTCTATGCATGAGGAAGAAAAGTTTATTTGTATTGTCCCTGGCCTCTCTGCCCTTCACGAATCCCACCTGGTCTGTATTGATTATGACCGGAATCAATGGGCTGAGCCTATTGGCCAGAGACTTTGAAAAAAATTTGATATCCACATTGATCAAGGATATTGGTCTATAATTGACAGCTAGCGTATGGTCTTTGTTTGTCTTAGGGATGACACTTATATAGGCCTGTAGAGACTGAGGACCCATGAAGTTTGGGGTGATATGGAGTTAAAAAACCTCATCAAAAATGGTGGTAATTTGGTAGAGAAAGTTTTAAAAAAAACTTTGGAGTAAATCCGTCCGGTTCTGGACTCTTTCCTGCTGGGGTGTCTTTAATGATAGCGGAGACCTCTTCCTCTGAAAATTCGTCCTCCAGGGGAGACGTCACCCCCTCGTGGAGACCAAGAAGAGCAGTGTCCCTGATATATGCATCTATTTTCTTTTCTATAGATCCTGGAGGCTCTGGGCTGCTATGTCCTTTAATATTATATAATTCTTAAAAGAATTCCCGAAAGGTTTCCATTATTTCGGTTGGGATCTGGGTATGCCCACCACCCGGTCGAGAAATCAAGGGAATATGTCCCGGGGCCCTTCTAGGGTGAAGGAGTCTAGCTAATGGTCTACCAAATTTGTCTGAGTGTTCATATAAGAACCTCTGTAATCTAGTCCTGTGTTGAAGGTATTTCTGGTCCAGTAGCTCCCTAAGTTTTTCCCTTGTTTTAATCAGCTCTGCCAACATTTCTGGTGATAAGTGTTTCTTGTGTGCTTTCTCAAGGGCCACTATGTGTTGTAACAATGAATCAACCTCCTTGCCATCTCCCTCTTAAACCTTGTCCCATGCTTGATTAGTACTCCCAGAACCACACATTTAAGGGTTTTGACTGTTGGTAAAGTATCTGTCTTTAAGAACGGGAATGTGTTCGGTCTTGAAATGGCACTCCTGAATCAGAAGTATATGGATTCTCTTCTTATGCATGTTGTATAAGATCTGGGACCTTTTTTGCAGGATGTACAGGCCCCTAGTATTAAGGGATCCCAAATTGACCTGTGCCATTTTGAGAGGTTGGGCGCCTATTAGAAAAGGTGTAAGGTCTGATTTATGGGGGGTCTAGATTAAGGTAGAAAAGAGAGAGGAAGAAAGAAGAAGAGAGAAAAAAAGATGGGGGGGAGGGAAAGGGGGCGTAAAAAAATGGGGGGTTAGCTAAGAGGTCCTGACTTGTTATATAAGTATAGACCTGAAAGGCAAGAGATCCTGCAAGTTCTTAAAAACTGGGGATTTATTTGCGTCTCTAAACCGAGATGAATAGTCCCTTGAGGGGAAAAGGCTTGCCTTTGCTTACTTTTTAGTACATCCCCTGCCGCACCCCAACTTGTCTCTATTATTTAACTCCCCCCCAAGAACCTCAAACATCACCCATGGCAGAAGAAAAATGGATAATTTAAGACCTGTCGGACCCTATATTTTCCGCACAACCAGCCCATCCTCGCTCACTGCCCCAGGTCGCCCCCTCAAGGTTGACTTGCAAAGGGTATATATAAACATAAAAATACAAAGCATAAAAAACTGTACTGTGAATCCGACCCCTACTGTTTCATATTAAATCCGTCTGTTCAAAAGACATTTCGTGATAAAACAGCCTCTTAAGGTCCACCAAAGGGGATTAAAACACCCGGGCAACTATGCATATCCCTCAATGTGGCGAAAACCTCCTATCCCGATGCCCCCTGGAAAACCTTCCCACAGGGCGCTGGGGGGAGGGCCCATCGACGACACCCATGGAATATTAGGCCACTCCACAATGTCCACCTGAGGAATATCCAGGGCAACCGTAAATGGGCCGACGTCTGCCGGGGAACGGACCCCATACATCCTACCCTCCTTATGTACTTGGAGAGGAAATGAGAATCCCCATGTATACGGGATCTCTTCAGCTCTTAAAATGTCTGGGAGGTGTCTTAGGGCCCTTCTTTTCGGCAATGTAAGGCGGGAAAGATCAGAAAGGATCTGTACTCTCGGTTTTTGAAAATTTGCCTGTGCGCCTTCCCGGACACTGTGTAGAATGTCTTCTTTCTGCTGGTAATGGTGGACCCTGCATATTGCATCCCGAGGATGACTAGGGTCATTAGATCTAGGCCCCAGGGCTCTGTGTGCCCTGTCCAGTTCGATCTCGTCATTTTAAGTCTTGATCTCGGCATTACGACAACCATTGATTGCTCGAATGAAGGGGCACAGTGCTTTTCAGAGCATTGTACCTAGTGATGAGCGATGATCAAAATATTTGTAATCACTATACTCGTAATGAGTACTTTGTAATAATCGTATACTCATCCGAATAGTGAGTCCAATGTTAGTCAATTCTTCATCACTGGAAATCTCATTGTAAATGGATATCTGAATCATATAGCAATTTCAGATATCCAGTGGCATTGAGGTTACCATAGATGAAGAATGGCTCCACTATCTTTGTACCCCCATATACCACATTATACCATCAATTTTTGTGTTCCAACAGTGTTGGAGGGATCTATCCACTGTGGGTTAGTGTCAGAACAATAGCGGAGGTTTTGTTTGTTAACTTCACCCTTCACAAAAAAGTTTTCCTCATCACTCATCTGAAGGCAATTGTCTAAGCTGTGAAGATACGAGTGTGCAGCATCTGAAACAACGGATACTGGAAGCCTGTGCTAGCATTTCTTCTGTGGTGTTGCTATCAGTGTGTCAAGAGTGGGAGAAGAGGGTTGCATTGACAATCCAACACAATGGGCAGCACTTTGAACACATTTTATAAGTGGTCATAAACTTGTAAATATCTCATGAAAGAAAAAAGATATGTTAAAACCAAGCACACCATTGTTTTTCTCATGAAATTCTCAATAAGATGTTTCTTCATTAGTGACAGTTTTCTTTCTGCAATGACCCGGGTACTGCGTTCACCAGACAACAACACAAGTTTTATCTGCTTCTCACGTGTTAACCTCTGCGACATGTCAACAAAGAGAAGATTGAAAATAACTTATGAAAGAATAAAGTTACGTTAAAACCAAGCACACCATTGCTTTTCTTATGAAATTCTCAATATGTTTGATGTGTCACATGACCCTCTTCCCATTGAAAAAATAAAGTTGGATACAAAATAGCCGACTGGCCGCCATGGTCCCCACCCATCTGGAAAAGTTTTCCCCCTCCCATATACTAATGTGCCACAAACAGGAAATTGATATCACCAACTATTCCCATTTTATTTAGGTGTATCCATATAAATGGCCCACCCTGTAGACTATAAACTGTTGTTTCTTAAAAACCTTACGTGATACAGACTTTTGGAGCACATATTCGTGTTCAGCATATCAAAATCTATAGGATACAGCAAAATTTTCTCAGGGGACAAGAACTTCCCTGAAATTTGTTGCAGAGTGATAATTGGACTAACATGAATGACTTTTCTTTACCGGGACTGTGTCAGTAAAACATGAACTGTGTTATCGACAAACAGCAGTTAGCAAGGTGCAAAGATCCAAAAGACCACAGCCTGTGGTGAAGCTCTCAAGGCACCCATCTACCTTCACTGAATTTTCTGCAGAGGCTGCTGATAAAATGAAATTTCTAACAAACAGATTCCTGTGATTGGGACTGAAATACACTTGTTTGAAATGTTATAGTGGGTATGTGAACTTGATTTTTTATTGGCCTAGTTGCACAGCTTAGATAGGTTACACTGGGATCCCGGAGGGTTAATTGACCGTGGTAGTATTAAGATTGTGAACCAGGAGAAAGGTCGCATATCATGGCTTCTCCATAAGAAATAGCATTGTTTAGGTTTGATCACACTTAGGGGAGGGAGTGGCATTGTTGGCCCAAGGGAAGATACCCTCGCACTGGGACCAGGGATATATGGGTATTCTACTGGTAGGGAAAGAGAAAAACATAGAATTCTTTTTGTATAAGACATGCTAGGGTTAAGTTTACTGTTTTCTCCATTTACTGTTGCACTTCAGAAATTTAAATTACTTTTCCTCTCTGTAAAAATAGGGGCGAGTTTGCCATAATAAATCTTGGTATAAATACACCACCAGTTTGGAAGCTTGTGTGGCGCCCCACTGGTCAGTGCGCCACAGTAGGAGTACTGCACCCATAATGGAGTGTGCGGTATTCCTGTCATTGGGGAGTGTAAAGTTAACCTGAGGTTCTCATCCCAGCATCCCTACATCTAACATAGGGGACCAATTGGCCACCCTTTACCAGGGTAATTGGTCCCAGTAGGAGAAGTGTTAGGATAGAAGGAGCAGGAGAAACACACAGTCAGTGAGAGAGTGAGTCTAGTCTGAGGGACGAAGGAAGGAACAAGTCCTAGAGGGACACCACAGGGAGGGTGCCCGAAAAGGAGTGGCGACCCAGACAGAAGGAAGAAACCCAGAGCCGAACCTTATCATCGACAGTCCGGTGGAATCCTGGTCCACAACGAGGTACAGGCTTTGAGTCATGGTGCAGGTGTGTCTAACCCTGAGCCGTCAATACCGGTGGGTCGCAAGGTTTGCCAAGCAGCCACACCAGAAGCACTAAACAGGGTTGAGGCCCTTAGAGAAGAAGGGTAATCTCATAGCACCCAACGGGCCTGGTAGACAAGTGGGTTGTGCAGGACAGCGCAAGGATAGTAAGGAGACGCAAGCAAAGACACAGAAGACAGTGAAGGTTCTAAGGAAGGAACACTCTGGGAACCTCAAAGAGACTTTATTCTCCCCAGTGACTACCGGCCAGCTACCCACAAAGACTGTGTAACTGTGTACCTGAACTACTAAGGACTGTTGCCAGTAAAGTACCCGTACAGAGTCAGCAAGCCTCCGGTGTCTTCTTCTATTAAACTAATCCACAGAGATGTTACCACGACAACCAGAACAGCAGCAGCACTGCCCCGGGGATCCCGCTCAGCCTGCAGGGAGCGTTATCAACTGGCTGCAATACCACCATCCCCGGTGGTCTGACAGCGGTGCTGGTGAGATCACCAGAAACTGCAGGTGGCGTCACAAGACATTATTATTTCCCGTTTTTCTTTTTCCCCTTTTCAAAGGGTCCCCAGGGTATGGGTCCGGACAGACCACCAGTGACATCCCCTTAGAGTAAGCGCCCGGATACCAAGTCCCCATAGACCCCTGGGCAGGTCACTTGTCTTTCCAGTCAGTGGCACCATTGTATGTCCAGATTCTCTCCGTTGCTGGGGGTCTTAACACTGCCATCAGGAAAGAGACTGTTCTCAGGACTCTCAGCAGCTATAAATGATGGATTTGGTGAATGGATCGGGTCATTATGAATGGATTTGCACGAACACTAATCATTTGATTTTTTCTAGGTATTTTTCAAAGGAATTGTAATTGCCCTTTTTCCCAGACCTATTCTAATATTGAACAGACATAACATAGTGATCATCTGTACATGTGTAAAATGTAAAAAATCCTTGTATAATAATGTCTTACATCTGGGTTCTTTACTAGATCTCGCATTAACTATTTATAGACTGCCCATAAATGATAAATGTAGTTCTTCTTATACTCTGCAGTGATGTTCTATAACAATATCTTGCAGTTGCAGAAACAGTCAGCTGTGAGACATAGCTGGACTCCCCATAGAAAAGACAGTGATGGTTTGTTACCTTCTTTTCTTTCCCAATTTGCTTTATGTACAGCTACCGTATTTTTCGGATTATAAGATACACTTGTGTTTCCACAAATTTTGGGGGAAAGTGGGGGGTGCGTTTTAAAATCCAAATACATGCTGTAGCTGTTCTGTAGGGGAGGGGGGAATCTGGAGCGGTGTCCAGTGGCTGGAGGAGACTGGTGCGGGCTGCAAAGGCAGCCTGTGGTCATGTGCCCCTGCTCATTATGGTCATTTAATATGCACTGCATTCCCCTGTCCATCACCTCATTGCTGAAGCCATGCTGAGATGTGGACAGGGAGGAGCAGTGCATATTATATGAGATTGTACTCACTCCCCATGTTTGGATATACCCCCCCATCACGGTACATGACCCCCTGCTGCCACACACACAAAATAATAAACGCTGTTAATTTACCCTATGTTATTCCCTGCTCCCAGCTCAACGGTGTCTTCCTGTGTCTGTTCCCGGTATTTGATCATGTGATATCATCGGTGTGCGCCCCGGTCACATGATCCGATGCCTGAAACAGACGCAGGGAGACACCGCTGAGCTGGGAGGGTAAATAAACAGCATTAATTATTTTGTGTGTTTACATCAGCAGGGGGACATATACAATGATGTGGGGGCCATATCCAGGAGTGGGGTTGACCCACCCCAAGGCTGTTGGGTACCCGGTCCCGGGCTGTGGTTTCACGGGGGAATATCACGAGCGGCCTGTGCCCGGGCCTGTGGCCCTGGTGTTCGCTGAAAAAAGGGTTAACATAAAAATTAAAAAAAATAAAAAGAGTTTGTGATGCCACCTACAGTGTCCGGTAATGATACCGGTGCTGCTTGCAGACCTCTGGGGTCATGATGAGGCAGCTGGGTTGGTAACGCTCCCCGTAGGTGGAGCAGAGTCCCCGGGGCAGTGATGGATGAATAGAGAACTCACATAGGGAGGAGTCTTGTCAGGTGGAGATGCAGGCCGACAGTCAGTGGAACAAGAGTATGGCTCCTCCAGTGGACGCTAATAAACACACCACACAGTCTTTGTCTCTGAACCAGGCTTTACTGGTGACTCAGACAGCGCAAAGTCTTTACACACAGTCCATGGGTACTGCTTGCCTAGGTAGTCACCAGAGGATTAGGACGTTTCACTGGGAACCCTCTGTGATGTGCCTGCTTAGTGCATCTCAACTTCGGATTTGATTCGGGATCTCAAGGATCCCTTCTTTCTCAGGGCCACCGGTAGTGAGGTGCCTTCCACTGCGCTTCTCGCACGCTTCCCCTCCAACGACTTTCTCCTCTCACTAAATTTCCCGCTCTCCACTACCCACCTAAGCTCCTCCAACCGGGACTGGTTTCCTAGCAATGGATTAACCTATGGCCCCCTGACCTATGGTGTGTGGATGCATGTAATGAGGATCCCCTGTTAACATTCCAGTCCCCTAGTCACAGGGATACGCACACTCCCTTGTGGGTGCAGTACCCCTATGTGGCATCCTGACCCGTGGGGCACCACAGGGGGACCATATCTAGAATGGGGGGCCATATCCAGGACAAAGAGGCTATGCACTTGGACAAGGGAGCCATATCTAGGATGGGGGGGCTATATCCTGGACAAGGAGGCTATGTACCAAGACAAAGGGGCTATGTACCAGGATAGGGTGGCCAAATTGAGGATGGGGACTCTATGTACCAAGACAAGGGGGCTATGTACCAGGAAGGGGATGATTTATTCAGGATGGGGGGGCCATGTACCAGGATGGAGGGGCTATATCCCAGGATGAGGGATATGTACATATACCAGGATGGGGGACATATATTCTGACTATAAGACAGACACTGGTATTATAATACGATCCCATTTAACAATAAAGATTATTTTTTTTCTCTTTTCCTTCACCAAATTCGGTGAGTCTTATAAATTGAAAAATATGGAATATATATATACTTCGTTGTGTACACAGTACATTGGAAGTGCTGACAGCGCTTCCTCTAATGAACTTACTGATCTTGTGAGTACTTGGTATAGGGAGGGAGAAGGAGATGGGTCCTAGGAGATCCAATCAGCTCTTCAGTGCAAGCAAAAAAAATGAATTTCTAATGTAACTGGGGCAAATATAAAAACTTAGTTCCAGTGAAAATCAGATAAAAAGAGTAAATGTTTAAATGTACCCCATGGTCTTTTATGACCTATGGAGGACACAATGTGGAAAAGAAATTAAAAATAAATAAATAAGGAAAAAATAATAAATCACTAATAGCTCTGCCAATCAAAATTGTTGTTACTAGTCCTGCTTTTTTCAAAATAAAAGTGTCCGATATCTAGTCATGGCCAAAAGTGTTGCTACCCTTGAAACTGTTCCCGAAAATTAAGTATTTTTCTTAGAAAACATCTTGATTATGTTGCACACCATAAACAGAGGAGCATTCAAGATTTCTGCAGATGGACTTGTAACCTTGAGATTGTTGATATTTTTCAACAGTTTTGGTTATGGAGTCCTCAGACCATTCTCTTCTTTCTGCTCTCCATGCTTAGTGTAGCACACAGACACACAATGCAAAATTGAGTCAACTTCTTCCCTTTTTATCTGGTTTCAGTTGTGATTTTCATATTGCCCATACCTCTTACTTGCTACAGATGAGTTTGAATGAGCATCACATGCTGGAAACAATGTTGTTTACTCACAATTTTGGAAAAGTACCAGCAATTTTGTCCTGCCAATTTTTGGAGTTTTGAATGAAACTTACCTTTATTTCCCTGGTTTTTTTTTGGGTTGTCCCAATACACTTAAAGAAAATAAACCTGTGTAGCAAAACCTGTGTGATTGCAATATTTTTCGGGGAGAAATATTTCATTTTCTGGAATACTTTCAAGGGTGCCAACTCAGAAATATCTGTTCAAGATTTTTTGCAGCTATTTAAGCTATAAAAAAATGAAGATGGGTAAAGTCGTTAAATATGTTAAGACCAAGCAATATATGCCTTTGGATTAAATAAATATTACTGAGTCTCCTAAAGTAATGTACTGAGAAGATGCTGAAGTTGTGCAAAATAAGATACATCATACGTTTGTCCTCCAAATTTCACATCACTTTGGTAAATTTGGTCAGCAAGCGTTTTTCGACAAGTAGAATCAGACACATCCAGGACTTAATTGGATACAAGTACTGCACTCAGACACCCGGCCCATCCCAGCCAAGTTGGCTGTTATATAAGGCAATAAAATTGAATTCCTGTCAAGAGGTGAATTTCTAGTAGTTTTATTAAATACATTAAAATTGATTGGTATTGATTGCTGGCTGAGAAGGCTATTAAATCACTTTGAATGAGCTGTGGGATTAATGTTTTATTTAAAGAAAATGAATAGGGGACAACATTCATTCTGTGTAATGAGCAGAATGAGAGGGCTCTGGTAAAAATCATTAGTATCATTTTTCCATGTAAAAATTATATTGCGCTCGCCGTCATTTCTCCTTAGTGACACTGTTCTCAGTACGGTAAAGAGCTAGGTGAGAAATAAAAGGAAATCATTACTGTAAAACGTAATCTGTTTCTGAATTCTTCATCTACTGAGTGCTATAAGCCATTATATGTACAGAGGAACTGAGTGGAGTGAATCAGGCTCTGTGCATACTGGCATCATGGGTATATGGGTCATTAATTATTATGGCAAGGAAAAGTTGGCACCTCCAAAATATGATAAAAATTGTTGAATTGCTTTCTTAATTATGCAAAAAATATTTGTGTTTGCCAGTAGATAGAAAAATATTAGAATCTGAAGGTACTGTCCACGCGGCAATATTGTTAGACAATTTCACTGGTAATTTGCTGGTTGCAGTGAAATCATGGACACATTGTTACATTTGTACACAGCAACAAAATAGAACAATGTGTCCATGATTTCACTGCAACCAGTAAGTTGCCAGTGAAATTGCAAGCAATATTGCCGCGTGTGACGGTACCTTGAGAGTCCTCAGTGGTTGATACATTTTAATGCCTAACAGAAAAAATGGTAAATAATAGCAAGCTTTCCAGACATCTCAGGTCTCTTCTTCATGTATAATAAACCTGAAGAAGGGGACCTAACATGTCTCAAAGGTTTGCTATTATTTACCATTTTCAGTTAGGCATTAAAATGTATCAACCACTGAGGACTCTAAGATTGTCATCTTTTTCTTTCTTTCTTAGAACATATTAAAAATCACAAGAAGGTGCATCACGTTAAAACATTACTGACGCATTTCCAGCGCAACCTGCGCCCTTAGTTGCACGTCTGTAGTCTCTCATCCCCCCTACTCTTACTAGTTATTACGGCACTTCCTCTCTTCAATACACGCCTCTTATTGAGCATAGTTGTCCTAAAAAAAATCAACCTCTTCCATCTATCTCCAGGATGGTCACTTGTTCACAGTGAGATCCCCAACTTTCTCCTGACTAGTTGCAGAAACCGAGGCTACACAATTTTCAAAAGTGCATGGTCTGTGGGGAAAATGTATCAGAGATATACTAATAATTGGGGTACACACACCTTTATTATGAGCTGCTGGCACTTCACTTGACAAGTAAACGGCTTTAGGCGGAAGGTTCATGACTTAGACAGGAAAGGACAATGTGTATCAAAAGTGGCATCAACTAAGGGTGGAAACACACTATCCTACTTACATGGGAGTCTCTCGGATGACACTTGGATCAGTGACCCTGAACGGCCTCTCCCTCTTTGGACAGGAGTGTGGAGCTGCATAGAAATACAAGCAGCTGCCACTCCCGTTCTGACAGGAGAGAGGCTGTTCAGGTGACTGCTCCAAAGACTCGTCCAACTGCCTTGCATATCACACGGACAGTGTGATTCCAGCCTAAGGCAAACACAAGAACGTAGTTTAAAGCTAGACAAAAGTGCCAAAAGATGCATCCCGCATCCTGAGCCACACTGGTAAAGTTGAGAATTATGGTAATTCTGGCATCAGCTTGACATACATGTGCATTTTCTGTAACCTGTTAAAATTTCTGTTCTTTAGTTTTTTCCTCTTCTTATTCCACTGATGTATACAGACAGAAGAACAATATATGGGCCTTTTGGAGTACAACAGCTTATTGTGCACAATTCCAACTTTATTGGAGGTAACAAATCAGCCCCCTCACCTCTTGATGCATCGGTTGCACCAATGATATGTTCGCCCCTGCCTTATTTTAAAAGCCATAATTTTTTTTATTTTTCCCTCGATATGCCTTTGTTATAGCTTGTTTTTTGTGGGATGAGTTGAACTTTTGAATGACACTATTCATTTTATCATATTTGTAAGCGGGACAAAAATTGATAACTGCTGCGAAATAGAACAAAAAAAATGGAAAAAATTTAAAAGTTTTTTTGTGTTTTTCATTTTACCATTAAACTCACCTGGCAGTATGATTCTGCTGGTTAGTACAATTACATGGATACCAATCATGTATAGGTTTTGTTTTATTTACGTGGTGAAAAAAGACTTCTGATATTTAAACAAACAAAAAAAATATATTTTGGCTTGACTAAGGGCATGTGAGCCCGAAACATTGCCATTGTACCTCAGATGCTGGAATAAAGGACATCAGAACATCACCATTGGAGTGGTGCAATATTTTGTAAGTATAATTATAACATTTAAAGGACTGTTTGGGTCACTTTGCACCCGGGATAGCCAGCAAAGGCTGGGTTCACATTGGCGTTCCCCTTCGCAGCGTTCTGCGGAGGGGAAGCGCCATGTGATCGCAGCCAGCACAAGCCCCTATCTTTATAATGGGAGTGCACTGTGCTGCGCTTGACTGCGCATGACCGTGCGCTCCCATTCACTCCCATGTGTGATTTATACGCAGGCGGATGCCTGCGCACATATCACACAGTCTCGTCCGCACCAGGGACGCGACATGTTGCATTCCTGATACGGAGGAGAGTGTGTGATTTGTGTGCAGGCATCCGCCTGCGTACAAATCACATATGGGAGTGAATGGGAGCGCACGGTCATGCGCAGTCAAGCACAGCACCGTACGCTCTCATTATAAAGATAGGGGCTTCTGCTGGCTGCGCACACATGGCGCTTCCCCTCCGCAGAATGTGGCGGAGGGGAACGCCAATGTGAACCCAGCCTAATAGTGCTGCTCCAGTATTTTCATTATGTGTATATCTATTATATAATTGCGAATAGCTTTTTTGCCCCCGGCGTGGTCATGTGGATACGCGCGAAGCATTGGCCGCGAAGCGGCCATTGCGAGTCGGCGTGGACATGTGGATACGCACGAAGCATTGGCCGCGAAGCGGCCATTGCGAGCACTTCTAAGTCGACTCGCAATGCGAGCCGGCGTGGTCATGTGGATACGCGCGAAGCATTGGCCGCGAAGCGGCCATTGCGAGCACTTCTAAGTCGACTCACAATGCGAGCCGGCGTGGTCATGTGGATACGCACGAAGCATTGGCCGCGAAGCGGCCATTGCGAGCACTTCTAAGTCGACTCACAATGCCCGCGCAACGGGCATTGCGAGTCATAGACTCGACATACTAGAATCCCGATGCATGTGCATCGGGCTCCCAGCTAGTATATATATATATATATATATATATATATATATATATATATATATATATATATATATATATATACATATCTTGCTTGATTCGTGACTTTTTGAGAGCTGTAACTTTTTCAGTTTTTGGAATGGGGGCTGTATGAGGGCTTGTTTTTTGCATCCCGAGCTGATGTTTTATTTGTATAATTTTAGGGTATACACAATGTTATGATTGCCCTTATTCCATTTTTTCTGTTGCTGCAGCGGATGAAAAACAGCAATTCTGAAGTCTTGATTTTTTTCTTGTTGCGCTGATTATTGATCAGATTAATTTATTTTATATTTTGATAGATCAGACATTTCTGAACATATAAAATATGTGTATTTTCTATTGCTGTATTTTCAATGTTGCAAAAGCGGGGTGATTTCAAATTTTATTTTCTTATTTTTTTATTTTTTCATGTTTTTTGCTATTTCATTTTTACATTTTACTCTTTCTCTTAGGGTATGGAGACACATCAGAATGTAAAAACTGTCCGATTCTCGGATCCGAGAGTCGGATTAGTGTGATCCTAGTTTTGCTCAGTGTGGCTTGCGAGTGCTGTCCGAGTGCAATCCATTTTTTTTCCTCAGCAGCTAGTTACTGTATAATCATTTACAGGTGCATTTTGTACAGTTGTCTGAGCTACAGAATGGTAATGTAGCAATAAAAACTCACATCAGACTCGGATGTCGGACCCATAGACTTGCATTGGTGAGTCTCATCTGACTCGCATAGAATTGCAGCATGTTGCGATTGACTCGCAATCCGAGAATCGGATGCGGAAAAAGCGTACGAGAGTCAGAAATGTGCTCTCGGACATTAGTTAACATTGGTCCGAGAGCAATGCGATTTTTCTGCACAGTAAACTCGGACGAGTTTCACTGATGTGTGTCCGAGCCCTTAGGGCCCCTTTACACGCGGCTACATTTGTAGCTTGTCACCAGGTAACTTACTGGTTGCAGTGAAATCATGGAGACATGATTCCATTTGTACACAGCAACAAGATAGAACCATGTATCCATGATTTCACTGCAACCAGTAAGTTACCTGGTGACAAGCTACAAATGTAGCCGTGTGTAAAGGTACCCTTAGGGTTCCTTTACACGTCGCAATATTGCATGCAATTTCACTTGCAACTTACTGGTTGCAGTGAAATCATGGACACATTGTTCAATTTGTTAGGACGTGTACAAATATAACAATGTGTCCATGATTTCACTGCAACCAGTAAGTTGCCAGTGAAATTGCATGCAATGTTGCTGCGTGTAAAGGTACCCTTAGTCCCTTTGGGGGTCTTGAAGCTGCAATCATATGATCACTTGTGCTGCACAGAGCAGTGCATCACTACTGCTCTGTGCAGCAGAAATCATAATCTGTGAATGCCAGCTTGCAGGTGGCGATCACAGGAGGATCCTCGTGACAGGCACAAGGGTCATCAGCTGATCCCTTTCGATCATGACAACCCATTGGCACCTTATGATCACGTCATAGGGCTGATGATGAGAGATGGAAATGATGTGCTCATCACTGGTGCAAGTTAAATCACGCTGTCAGAGATTGACACCAGAATTTAACTGTTTAAGGCGGCCGTCACACGCTGAGATATCGTGCAAGATATCGCTTGAAAGCGGCAGATTAAACATCGCGTAAGCGATGTTTGTGCGTGTGACGGCCAGATACGACGAGCGATATCTGATCAAATCTCTAAATCGTGATCTGAGGTTCGGTTCTCAGATCTGACGATATCGGCCAATTAAATACGCACAATCGACACGTGTAAATTCCCGACATCACACGAAACGTGTGATTTAAGCGATGGCAAAATCCATTACGTAGGCGTGTCAGGAGTTTCCTATTGCCTGACCTCCTCAGTGGTGATTCGTGCAACGAAATGGTTTCGGATTGGCTGCTTCACCACTAGCTCGCATTGGTGGAAGATGATGCGTTGCCATTGGCTGCCCTCACAGGGCGCCATTTTGAAAGCGCTGTCTTCAGCACCACACATAGGCGTCGGCTGCACAATATCTCCGAACTGTGCACCCAATTGCGTCAACTTGATAATCGATTCTGCGTGGTCCCCGACCCTGCTATATAGTGTCCACCTTGTCATATACCCACACAATGTTGGCGGGCGCGGCACACATAACGCGGCTGTACGTTTTGCCCATTGCAATTTAGTTATGTGCTACAGCACACATATACATTACGATCAATATCACAGGACATTGTGGGGATGAGGCCGCCATGTTTCAAAGGACATCTGACCCAATGAGGACGCAGTACTGAGCACCAATGGTGTAGTGAGGGGCGCAGCTTGGAGCCCATGTACCACGCCTATCGGCTCCAATTACGCCCACATTTGCTCCCACATCGTTTAGGAGATTTCTGTGTGACTTTAGCTGAACGATGTCCACTGCTGATAACTGCATCTCTCAGACGATCGCTGGATGGGTGGATCGGGGAATCGTCTGAGCGATGTCTGTGGGTGTAGCGTCGTGATGAGCGATTTTGCGCGTCGTTCGGACGATATGCAAATTTAACATCGTCTACGATATCTTTAGCGATATCTCAGCGTGTGACGGCCGCCTATCAGGCTTGGGTGGATCTGTGATCCACCTGCGCCTGTTAGGCGGCCGTCACACGCTGAGATATCCTTAGCGATATTGTAAGCAATCACGTGCACGCGCAATCGCTTACAATATCGCTCACATCGCTGGTGAGATGTCACACAGACAGACTCACCAGCGATGCGGAGCCGCGATCTCGCTCGTTACTATGGTACACATCGGGTAACTAGGCGCCGCGCGTCGCTTAGTTACCCGACGTGTACCATAGTTACCATCTCCCAGCATAGGCGCGGTCGCTGGGAGATGGATCATCGTGGTGTCATACACCACGATGATGCAGATCGTTGCATCGTTCATCGCTAGATCTGAGAACCGGAGCTCAGATCAGCGATGTCACGATCAAGCGATTTCACATCGTGAATCGCTTGTTTACATGCAACGATTTCTTGCCCGATATCGCTTAAGCGATCAAAAAGGAGATCGCTTAAACGATATCTGGCAAGATATCTCAGCGTGTGACGGCCCCCTTAGAAGCACTTGTCAGCTGATCCAATTAACTGCTTCAGCATTTCAAAGAACATATACTTTTAGTATTCGGTCTAGAATCAAAGTTGAAAATTAGAGTAGTTTGGCTCTGGATACAGACAGCTCATCCCAGTACTAATAGAGGTGATTGACAGATCTCTCCGATAGTCGAAGTCAAACAAGTCTCATCTTCAGCTATGGTCCCTGACTCCGAATCTCTAAAGGTACCGTGACACGCAGCAATTTTGCTAACAATTTCACTGGCAATTTTCTGGCTGCAGTGAAATCATGGACACATTGTTCCATCTGTACACAGCAACAAAATAGAACAATGTGTCCATGATTTCACTGCAACCAGCAAATTGCCAATGAAATTGCTAGCAAAATTGCTGCGTGTGATGGTACCTTAAGGCCACGTGCACACACTGAGGATTTGATGAGTATTTTACCTCAGGATTTGTAGGCAAAACCAGGAGTGGGTGATATATACAGAAGTGTGCAGGTGTTTCTATTAGACTTTTCCTCTCATTGCTCCACTCCTGGTTTTGTCTACAAATCCTGAGGTAAAAAAACTCATCAAATACTCAGCGTGTGCACGTGGCCTAAAGTATGTTTGGGTACTATGTTGATTTCAGTTGGATTCCCCTTGGAACCAAAAACAGCACTGTGTGCATGACATTCCTGTGCAAATGTGCATTTTTTGTTACTTATTTTAACTGTTTCAGGCTTTGTAATAGAGGAAAATGTTCCTCAGCACAACCTTCCGATTGAAAAACAATATTTTATTGAAAAATAATCCAAGGTTAAAATGTACGCGTTCCTGGCTACTGAGTGCTCTTTGTCTTGCTAAATATGCCTAAAGGCGCTCAGTTATCCGAAACCTGACGTTTTAGCCTTGGCCTCTTGCAATTTTTATCCTTTTTTTCAATAAAATATTGTTTTACAATCAGATGGTTGCACTGAGGAAAATGTTGTTTTTTCTGGCAGCAGTTTGTTGTGTCCACCAGCATTTTTCATGCACAGTTTCTTGGATTGTCCATATTGACGAGGTAAACTTATCATTTCTTCTTTACGTTTCAGGGTTTGGAAACCGAGAATGAATTAAAAGACATAGCATGTGCATCCTCCGACTGACTTCTGCTAGGCTAGCCACTCACTTGTTATAGTTTACATGATAAAAAAAACGGTTTTGCCAAGGGAAACCTCAGCTGCGCCACAAATATCTTAACGGGAATCTGTCAGTAGTTTTTTGCTATATAATTGAAAGACAGCATAGTGGAGTGGTTTAAAAAACAAAACAGAAATCAACTATGCCTCTCTTCTCAGGCTGTGTGCTGTTGTTTACTTAAACTTAATGGCCGCTTTAAACGTTCCAACATCGTTTCGATATTGGATACAACGGCACGGGAGCGCACACTTTTTGGGCAGAATTCCAAGATCGCATAGGAGATGTCACACAGGGAGATATCGGCAGGCAACACAACTGCGATGTCTTACGCCCCCTGTACGAGCGAACCAGGGAACGACCATTTAACATGGGAGTGAATAGGGGAAGTTGCTCTCCAAGTCGGTGTTGGGCTGTCACACAGCACGATCCTGCCAGATCGTCCATTCAATATCGGGCAGTTGGAGAGCCTGCTCAATTCTCCCCCGATATCGTTTTGGCATCTTTCTTGCATCGAATTGTACATTTACAACACACAATGCACGAACGATATCGGCGCCAACGCACGAACCACGTGACTTTTTATTGAAGTTGGACGACGATATCGGGACGTGTAAAGCAGCCATAAGTCTTTATCACATGGCTATTATTTTTATTGAACTACAGTGTCACCCATACGGCAGTCGGACATGACCTCTGCTCTGATTGGCACCTCACTGTCAATTTACAACCTCTATTGAGATCCCGGTGTGGGCAGGGGCAGCTGTCTGGGCTCTAATTCATGGCTAGACCTAAAAGCTCTGTTTGTGTTAGAACTACTACAACCAGTAATCTAAAGGCCCCGTTACACGGCACAACATCATTAAAGATATTGCTTAAACGTCACAGGTTTGGAGTCGTTCAAATCAAGAGACATCATTAGGATGTCTTGTAACACCGAGATTCAACTATGATAAGTCGTAGGATCGCTGATCGCAAGTTTGAGAACATGTTCTCAAATAACACTATGGCGGCCGTCACACGCTTCAATTTAATGAACGATATCGCTTAAGCGATCTGCTTTTTGATCGCTTAAGCGATATCGTTTGTGCATCGCTGCGTGCGATCAAGCGATTTTACAATGTAAAATCGCTTGATCGTGACATCGCAGATATGAGAGCCGGAGCTCATATCAAGCGATAAACGCTTGTTCAATCTGCTTCATCGTGGTGTATGACACCACGATGAACGATCTCCCAGCGGCAGAGCCTATGCTGGGAGATGGTATCTATGGTACACGTCGGGTTACTAAGCGCCGCGCGGCACCTAGTGACCCAATGTGTACCATAGTTACCAGCGAGATCGCGGCTCCACATTGCTGGTGAGTCTGTCTGTGTGACATCTCACCAGCGATGTGAGCGATATTGTTAGCGATCGCGCGTGCACGTGATCGCTTACAATATCGCTCACGATATTGTAGCGTGTGACGGCCACCTATCAATGATCAGCCAACCTTCTATATCATAGTGTGTGAAACAGCAATAACGATGTCATTTACGACTTCGCCCATTCACAGCAATGAGCAGGTATCGTTCGCTGGGTTGTGCGAACGATACCTCCTCACTACATCATTGGTGCGTCGTCCACAATATCTAGACCTGTGACATCTCACCAATGATGTTAAAACGATGTCAGAAACAATCGCGCCCCATGAGATCGTTGCCGACATCGTTCCAACGTTGTGCCGTGTAACAGTACTTTAAGTGTAACATAGTTGGATTCAGTGTGTTTTTGCCTATATTATGCTGCTCTCAGGTGAGGTAGGAAAAAACTTTAGACAGATTCGCTTTAAAAATGCCCTGTGCACATACCCTGCTATCTGAAAACCTCATAATAAACTACAAGGATTCCGATAATGGATGTGTCTTGAAAACTGAGTTTAGAACGTGTTTGTATAGTTTATTGGATGTTATTATGAAATGCCCCTAAATGCAATTAGACTGCTTTCACACTGTGTTTTTCCTGTTCCTTGTCCAGCTTGCGTCCAAATCCCCCCACAAGGGATTCGGATGTATTTGCTGACAGAGCCATTGACTTTGATAGTGCAGAAGGAGTCATCGTAAACTCTTTCATGCACCTTTTTCAGGAGTATACATCTACTGGAGGCAGACCCAGACCCAGTGTGAAAGCAGTCTTACATATAACAAAACAACTATCCACATTCTCTAAAGATAATTTGCGTAGAAGACTCCATTATGTTATAATAATATAGTAATATTGTATTGTAGACAAGGTTCTGAAAGGCTATGTGCCCACCTAGCAGATTATTTCTGCATCAAATCTGCATTTCCTGGCAGGAAAAATGCTGCGTTTTACCACTTAGCATGCCTTTTTTTGGTGTGTTTTTCTGTGTGTTTTTCCCCATGTGTTTCTATCATATAGTCCTATGGGAAAAACGCAGAAAGAATAAAGATGTTGCTTTTTTCTGCACCAAAGTCCGCAAGAAAAAAAAACCTTAAAGGAAATCTGTCAGGTCGTTTTTACCCCCTAACTTATCACTACCTGTCCCTGCATCTTCCTAGCACATCCCTGTCTGACCTAAAACTGTAAAGGCTGTGAAAAATAAGATTGATACTTACATTTTCGTATATAAATGTAGCATCCAGGCTTCGGTCTGTAGACTGACATGGGGGTCTGCAGAGCTTCGCCATCCCTTCTTGCTGCTGTTAGCATGCCCCAGTGGGCATAAGAATTCATACTCCTGCGCGCTCCCAATTTGAAATTCCCGCCTCCTTCTTCTGGGTATGACGCGACAGCTGGACGTCATTTCTGATCCGTTGCATTGTGGGTGAGCAGGTCAAAATAGAAATAGAACAGAAAACACATTTAGGGACTTCATCTTTATTAAAAAAAAAAACAAAAAACAAACTCTCGCTCCGACATAATCCACGTCTTCTATCTTCAGCTCTGCTACATCTTTGTCATCAGACAAATTTGTCTGATGACAGAGATGAGCAGGCACAGAATGACACCAGAGCACAGCCATAAGTAAGAGAAACACTCACTGTACAGCTGGGCTCTGGCTGCCGATTGTTGTGTGAAAAGTTATCCCAGTTCAAGTTCATCAGTGAACTGGGATAACCCCAATATCACTCGTTACTCTGCAGCCACATTACCGCCTTCAGAGCCTGCACAATTCTCATGATGAAGCTGGCAATGTACACCTAACTAGACCGCACAATACACAGGACCAGAAGGGATGTCCGGCCTGCTCACCTCTAATGCACCGGACTGCAAATGACGACCGGTGTGCTCACCCACAGTGCACCAGACCGGAATTGACGTCTTCCCTGCTCACCCACAATGCACCGGCCCAGAAATGACGTCCGGCCTGCTCACCCACAATGCACCAGACCGGAAATGACATTTGGCCTGCTCACCCACAATGCACCGGACCAGAAATGACATCTGGCCTGCTCACCCACAATGCACCTGACCAGAAATGACATCCGGCCTGCTCACCCACAATGCACCGGACCAGAAATGATGTCCGACTTGCTCACTCACAATGCACTGGACCGGAAATGACGCCCGACCTCCTCACACACAATGCACCGGCCCGGAAAGGATGTCCAGCCTGCTCACCCACAATGCACCAGACCGGAAATGACATTTGGCCTGCTCACCCACAATGCACCGGACCAGAAATGACATCTGGCCTTCTCACCCACAATTCACCTGACCAGAAATGACATCCGGCCTGCTCACCCACAATGCACCGGACCAGAAATGATGTCCGACTTGCTCACTCACAATGCACTGGACCGGAAATGACGCCCGACCTCCTCACACACAATGCACCGGCCCGGAAAGGATGTCCAGCCTGCTCACCCACAATGCACCGGACCAGAAATGACGTCTGGCTTACTTACCCTCAATGCACCGGACCGGAAATGACATCCGGCCTGCTCACCCACAATGCACCAGACCGGAAATGACATCCGATGCGTCATATCCGGAAGAAGGAGGCGGGAATTTCAAATCAGGAGCGAGACAGAGAAGAAATTCTCACACCCACAGGGCTTGCTAACAGCAGCGAGGAGGGAAGATGGAGTCCTGGAGACCGCCTAGTCCAGTGATGGCGAACTCCAGGCCTCGAGTGCCACACACAGTCCAGGTTTTCAGGATTTCCATTGCATTTGACAGTTGGCAATCAAATTACCAACTGTCAAACTCTAAGGAAATCCTGAAAACCCGCACTGTGTGCGGCACTCGAGGCCTGGAGTTCGCCATCACTGGCCTAGTCAGTCTACATACCGTAGACTGGATGCTGCATTTACATACGAAAATGTAAGTATCAATCTAATTTTTCACAGCCTTTATAGGACAACTTTAGCTCAGACAGGGATGGTTAGGGAAGTGCTAGGAAGGTGCAGGGACAGGTAGAGATAGGTTAGAAGGTAAAAACGACCTGACAGGTTCCCTTTAAGGTGTGCACAGCACTTCAGGGCTCTCGTCGACTTTGCTGGCATGCGTTAGATTTTAGAAAATCTGCAAGGAAAAATGCATCAAAAACGCACAAAAAAACACTAGGTGGGCACATATCGTTTATACATAGTTTCAAATAGAAAGAAACAGCCAAAAGAGCCTTTGTGGTCAAGTACCTAAATGATAAGCAGAGGTAATGCCGTACAGCACTGTAGCATTGGCTGCAACTTTATAATAATAAATAATATACATTTATAGAAAAATACTATACCTAGACATCCGTAGACAGAGTATTTTCATAAAACAAGTGGAGAGTTAATCATATTCTCCAGTAAAGCAACACACATTTCCCAGTGTTAGCCTTATCTGTAAAATATTGGTTGCACGTAAAGTATTGTGTCTGCTTTATTAGTTCTTCCGTGAGAAATGGCATGTGCACTATGGAGTTATGTGCAATAAAAAGGTAATTTATTCCTAAACTATCTCTTGAAACTCTCAGTATTTGTGGTGCTTGCATCAGTGACACAAAATAAAAATTCTCCCAAAGTAAAAATCAAGCTTTTCACCTTCTGGCCTCTTGGTGGCAGTATTTCTCTTTCTTTACAAACAATGTCACTAAGATCCAGAATAATTCAGATGATTCTTATAAATGATATATCTACAAAGCCATTTGCGTTAAAGCAAATGTGTCGATAAATAATACGCTTAAATCTGTTAGTATTTAGATTGAATGGATGCCTGAAATTTATGCCACTGAGTAAGCAACATACCGTATCAGCATCTTGTTAAATGGCGCTATACTGTAGATTATGGTCTAATATGAATTGTGAGAAGGAAGTTATTAATAATATTTATTTTGATGGCATAATAAAAATAAACCATATAGCTTCATTTAATACCTAACATAATTATGTATCCGTAACGTTGAACTATGTGTTACTTTGTCTTTATTGTCTGTACATTCCCTGCTTAATAGTAAGGTGCTGCAGAATATGTTGGTGCTATACAAATAAAATTATTATTATTTCCTTATAATGACTACTTGATATAATTAAAGGGGTTGCTCATTAAAGATATTCACAGGAATGGTGACACTTGTTGGGCTTCCAATTGCTGGGACCCCCAAAGATAAACAAAATGTTTTTTCCTACTGCCTAATCTACATTGAATGGAAGGGTGGTGGAGAACACATACTGACTGGTCTATTCTAACAGCGCCTTCTTCCAGATGCTAGCTGTGTCTTCTAAACGTTATGTATAAGAAGGTTCTCTGGTCAAATGAGACCAAAGTAAAACTTTTTTGGCTGACTCTAAAATGCAATTTGTGGTGGAAACCTTACTCTGCACATCACCCCGAAGACACCATGACCACCAACAAACATGGTGGAGGCAGCATCATAGCTGTGGGGATGCTTTTCTTCAGCAGGGTCAGGGAAGCAGGACAGAACCTATTGGAAGATGGATGGAGCTAAATACAGAGCAATCCTGGTGGAAAACCTGTTAAGAGGTTGTGAAAGACTTAAGACTGGGGTGTAGGTTCACCTTCCAGCAGGACAATAACCATGAACATCCTGCAAGAGCTACAATGGATGGTTTATATTAAAGCATATCATTGTGTGTGAATGGCCCAGTCAAATTCCAGACCTAACTCTCCTTGAGAAGTTATCAAGAGTTGAAATTGCTGTTCACAACGATCTCCATCAATCTCACTGAGCGAAGAGCTGTTTGCACAGAAGAATGGTCAGAAATGTCAGCCTCTAGATGTGCAAAGCTGGTAGAGACATGGTTCAAAAGACTTGCAGCAGGAATTGTAGTGAAAGTGTAGTCCTACAAGTATCAGAACTGCAGGGGGGCTGAGAAAAAATTGCACGCCTCAATATCTCTTCATGATTATTAGATATTTTTTTACAATATTTGGAAAACAATGTATTATTTCCTTTACACTTCACAAATGCTTTCTACTTTGTGTTGGTATATCACATAAAATCCCAATAATAATACATTTAAAGCGAATCTGTTTGCAGGTGTTTGCTAGTGCTACCTCATCTGAAGCAGCAAATTATAGCCAAAAAGACTCGGAATCCAACTTTGTTTAACTTACATTACTGACTGCAGCAGTTCTGACACAATCAAATCATTTAGTTTTAGCCATGTAGCAGAGCTCAGAGAGCTGCCCCTGCCTTCACCGGGCTCTTAATAGACATTGTATGTTGACAGTGAGGTGTCAATTAAAGGAGGGTGTGTGTCGGATTGCTGTGTACCTGACAATTGTAATCACCAGGTGATTAAGCTTTTAGTTTACATACAAAATGACACACAGCCTTATAAGAGGGGCATAGTTGATCATTGTTTTTTAACTTCTACAACATCCTGTCCTCAGATTACATAGCAAAAACTTACTGCCAGATTCCCTTTAAGTTTGTAGCTGGAACATGAAAAAATTTTGGGAAAGCTCTGTAAGAATTTGAGTGACTTTGTCAAAGGCAAAATTACTGGGTTGGAGTATCTTGTAGGGTTTTCCTAGTGTGCGGTGGTTACTGCCTACTAAAAGTGGTCTAAGAAGGACAACAGGTGAACTGTCTACAGTCTCACAGGTGTCCAAAGATTGAGTATGTATTTGAGGGAGTAAATGATAGTCCACATCAGGGGTGGAGAACTTGGTAGATTGACGGAAACTGCAGTGCTTGAAACAGCAACCAGCAAAGCACTGGCACTTTAATCCTGACACTATGAGCACATCCATGCAGAGATCACTTCTGAACACAGACACGTTCAATGAAGAATTACACCCTGATGATGGCCAGTATATATTCCCCCAGCATCTCCAGTAATGTATATGCCCCAAGCATCTCCTGTGATGTATATGCCCCAAGCATCTCCTGTGATGTATATGCTCAAGACTCTCCTGGTATGTATATGATTCAGCATTTCCTGTGATTTATATGTGGCGCCCTGCTCACACAGGTAACCACAGACTCACCTATAGCACGGATGGGTTTCCACAGAGGGTATACAGAGCAAACAACACCTTCCACTCCAGCACGGAAGGGGGAGCTCATCTTGCTGCCTTTAGGCAAGATCCCCCATAAATACTGGTGCTGGGGGCGGAGTTAGAGTGTGCAGACGCTACAAGAGCTGTGAAGACGTACTGGTGGTTGGTGCTGCGTTAGGCCCGAGCCAGTGACCCTGAACAACTTCCGAGTAGTCCTGCAAGGCCCAAGAGTGGGGTCGGAAGGCAAGGAGAGAGAAAAGAGCAAAGTGGCAACCGAGGAGCCAGCGTTAGGTTCACCCAAACTGCACACCGGACACCGGAGTCCAAGTCTACTGGAAGCAGTAGAGAACACCGGTCAACCGTGGAGGCTTCAGTCTCCCGGGCATCTGTGCAGTCACTCACCAGGTAGCCAGGCACCGCGGAGAGAGGAACAGCGGTAGTCCATAGAGGGTGTCCCACCGACAGCACAAGTGGAGAGATAGAGCAGAGGAGGCCTGCCAAGTTTCACACGGGGCAGGGGCTTCACACACATGGGGAAAGAGACAAGGAGGCCTTATACCCACTCGCTGTGGAGACCCAGAAGCGCATCCTGAACACCCAGCAGTGCTCTGGACATTTACCTGCAGCTACAGTCATCGCCAAAAGTTTTGAGAATGATACAAATATTAATTTTAACAAAGTCTACTGCTTCAGTTTTTCTTATGGCAAGTTGCATATACTCCAGAATGTCATAAAGAGTGATCAGCTTAACAGCAATTACTTGCTAAGTCAATATTTGCCTAGAAAATGAACTTTAACCCCCAAAACACATTTCAACATCATTGCAGTCCTGCCTTAAAAGGAGCAGCTAACATCGTTTTAGTGATTGTTCCATTAACACAGGTGTGGGTGTTGATGAGGACAGGGCTGGCGATCAATCAGTCATGATTAAGTAAGAATGACACCACTGGACACTTTAAAAGCAGGCTGGTGCTTGGTATCATTGTTTCTCTTCAGTTAACCATGGTTATCTCTAAAGAAACACGTGCAGCCATCATTGCACTGCACAAAAATGGCCTAACAGGGAAGAGTATCACAGCTAGAAAGTTTGCACCTCAGTCAACAATCTATCGCATCATCAAGAACTTCAAGGAGACAGCTTCCATTGTTGTCAAAAAGGCTCCAGGGCACCCAAGAAAGACCAGCAAGCGCCAGGACCGTATCTTAAAACTGTTTCAGCTGCGGGATCGGACTACCAGCAGTGCCGAGCTTGCTTAGGAATGGCAGCAGGCTGGTGTGAGTGCTTCTGCACGCACTGTGAGGCGGAGACTCTTTGAGCAAGGCCTGGTTTCAAGGAGGGCAGCAAAGAAGCCACTTCTCTCCAGAAAAAAACATCAGGGACCGACTGATATTCTGCAAAAGGTACAGGGAGTGGACTGCTGAGGATTGGGGTAAAGTCATTTTCTCTGATGAATCCCCTTTTTGATTGTTTGGGACATCTGGAAAACAGCTTATTCGGAGAAGAAGAGGTGAGCGCTACCACCAGTCTTGTCTCATGCCAACTGTAAAGCATCCTGAAACCATTCATGTGTGGGGTTGCTTCTCAGCCAAGGGAATCGGCTCACTCACAGTCTTGCCTAAAAACACAGCCATGAATAAAGAATGGTACCAGAATGTCCTCCAAGAGCAACTTCTCACAACTGTCCAAGAGCAGTTTGGCGCCCAACAATGCCTTTTCCAGCATGATGGAGCACCTTGCCATAAAGCAAAAGTGATAGCTAAATGGCTCAGGGAACAAAACATAGAGATTTTGGGTCCATGGCCTGGAAACTCCCCAGATCTTAATCCCATTGAAAACTTGTGGTCAATCATCAAGAGACGGGTGGACAAACAAAAACCAACAAATTCTGCCAAAATGCAAGCATTGATTATACAAGAATGGACTGCTATCAGTCAGGATTTGGTCCAGAAGTTGATTGAGAGCATGCCAGGGAGAATTGCAAAGGTCCTGAAGAAGAAGGGTCAACACTGCAAATAATGACTTGCTGCATTAACTCATTCTGTCAATATAACCTTTTGGTACTCATAATATGATTGCAATTATATTTCTGTATGTGATATAAACATCAGACAAACACAAATAAAAACCAGAGGGCAGCAGATCATGTGAAAATATAATTTTGGTGTCATTCTCAAAACCTTTGGCCATGACTGTACACCAGTAAAGGTAAAGAAACGACCAGCAGTGTGTGTCAGTTCCTTACCCGTGCCCCTGCCTTCCACAGGGACCCATTATCCAACAGCTCAGCCAAATCCCTGCTCCATCCCCCATCATCATCACCAAAATCCCTAGGGATCCAGCTCCACCTGTGGGGAGCTTCAACACCTGGCTGCTCAACCATCATCCCTGGAGGCCCCACGCAGCGCTGGTACAGTCACCAGATACCATAGGTGACATCACAATAAACTTATAAGCTTTTATTCCCATTCCAATTACTCCTTTTTAATTGACCACCAGGGCCATGGGTCTGGGCAGGCCACCAGTTACATCCCCACAGCAGAGGCCCAGATACCCGAGTCCCCATACCCTGGGCTAGTCATATATGCCCAAGAGTCTCCTGGGATGTATATGATTCAGCATCTCCTGTGATGTGCATGCCCCAGCATCTCCTGTGATTTATATGCTCCAGCCATAGCATCTCCTGTGATGTCTAGAAAAAACAAATGCAAAAACCGTATAAGTGTCACACAAAACGCGCTCTGCTGTAAAAATTATAAATAGCAAGTGCCGTGACAAAAAACAGGGCCTTTTGGTTTATACGTTTTTGCAAGAAAACGTACAGTAAGCTGCCTCACCAACTTCACGGTGGGCCCTGGTAGAGACAGTCCTAACTCTGTCCCTAGTACTACGTTAAAAACCTGCCAATGTGTACATACCTCTAGGCAGGACGCGGGAGAGCACAGGAAAATCTCACCTTGTAAGGGTGTGTGGCAGGCAGCTCTGTGTGCAGACTTCATAGGGGAGGGGCAGGTGCCTCCAATTTCTGCTGTACAATACGTGTACAATACGTGCACCATCGAGAATCAATCCCAAAAATAAACCAAATATTCAAAGATAGGGTACAAAATACTAGAAAAAGGAATATGGATTTTATGGTTACAAATGTATATATCATATGTAACTACCGTATATACTCGTGTATAAGCCGACCCGTGTATAAGCCGACCCCCCTACTTTTGCCCCCAAAAACTGGGAAAACTTATTGACTCGCGTATAAGCCGAGGGTGGACTCCAGCACAGGTATACAGATCCCAGCACAGGGTATACAGGCCCCCAGGCACAGGGTATACAGGCCCCCAGGCATAGGGTATACAGATCCCAGCACAGGGTATACAGGCCCCCAGGCACAGGGTATCCAGGCCCCCAGGCACAGGGTATCCAGGCCCCCAGGCACGGGGTATCCAGGCCCCCAGGCACGGGGTATCCAGGCCCCCAGGCATGGGGTATACAGGCCCCCAGGCACGGGGTATACAGGCCCCCATGCACGGGGTATACAGGCCCCCAGGCACGGGGTATACAGGCCCCCAGGCTCGGGGTATGCAGGCCCCCAGGCTCGGGGTATACAGGCCCCCAGGCACGGGGTATACAGGCCCCCAGGCACGGGGTATACAGGCCCCCAGGCACGGGGTACACAGGCCCCCAGGCACGGGGTATACAGGCCCCCAGGCTCGGGGAATACAGGCCCCCAGGCACGGGGTATACAGGCCCCCAGGCACGGGGTATACAGGCCCTCAGGCTCGGGGTATACAGGCCCCCAGGCTCGGGGTATACAGGCCCCCAGGCACGGGGTATACAGGCCCCCAGGCACGGGGTATACAGGCCCCCAGCACGGGGTTTACAGCCCCCCCCATCCCTCACAGTATGGCGCCCCCCCCCTCCATGCTGTCGCTGCTTAGTGTACAATAAATACATTGTTATTATCTCTCACGGGCCCGGTCTCAGTGCATTCTCCCTCCTCCCTGCGAGGCTGCGTGTCATGTGACCGGCCGGTGACGTCATCGCCGTGAGCCCCGGTCACATGACACGCAGCCTCACAGGGAGGAGGGAGAATGCACTGAGACCGGGCCGGTGAGAGATAATAACAATGTATTTATTGTACACTAAGCAGTGGCAGCATGGAGGGGGGGCGCCATACTGTGAGGGATGATGGGGGCTGTATACCCCGTGCTGGGGGGCTGTAAGGTGATATGCACTGCTCCCCCCGCGGATGGGCGGGGGATGCAGTGCATATCATGAATAAGTTATGAGCGGCTCCACGTCACGAGCCGCTCATATTGCAGCCTTCCCCCCACCTCCTCCTGCCTCCTCCTGCTCCCGGACACAGCCCCCACCTCGCACAAAAGTATATACTCGTGTATAAGCCGAGGGGGGACTTTTCAGCCCAATTTTTGGGCTGAAAAAGTCGGCTTATACACGAGTATATACGGTATATCCGTATAAACAATGCGATCTTCCACCTTCTGATGAGTTTGGCGGTATAAGGTCAAATGAAACGCGTCAAGACTGGAGAAATTAGGGTGATAATCCCCCATTGGTAGGTAGGGATAAAAAATAAGGGACATTTAGATCCCTTCCTTTATCACGCTCTTTATGGATTCAAAATCGTCTTTCTTGTAATGTCTTTCTATGTAGCTCCCTGACCTTTTTAACGGATTGTTAATAAAGTATTTTTAACAAAATCTAAAAGTTGGTGATTCATAACTACTTTAGATATATATACTCCAGCCAAAGTTTCTCCTATGTGGTGTTTATGCTGCAGCCCCAGTGTCACCTATATGATGTATATATACCAGTGGGTGTCACCTATATGATGCATATGGAGCAGTCTTGCTGTCTTGTATGTGATGTATATACTGCAGACCCCCACTGCTTGACTTCCATAAATGTTACACGAGCAGTAATAAGTTTCCCACTGTGAAGACTTAGTGCTGTGAGTTCTTTTCAAAATTCATCACAAATAAGAGAGCAAAATTATTAAAACCAACTGACATCATATGTCACCCCAAAGTGAAGCAATTCCAGCTATCACATTAAGGCCACACAACGTAGAGAACTGCAAATGTCATGTGACAGATTCAGATGTAGCCATTATGAAAATAACAAAGACGGCGATGTTTAAAGGTCAAGCGTCATTTTACTCATAATATGACAAATTCAGTGGCTCAAGTTGTGATAAGAGTTAACTTTTCTGTATTGTGATATCTTTCTTGTGTGTAAGTTTAAGATTTTATTCCGAGGCCTTGTGTAGTTCAAGCCTGAACAGGTTACAGCTGGTTTTGAAGCATGATGTGGACCTACATGCCTAATTTTAGGCAGGTGGTTGGATTGGTATGTCTCGTTGGTAGAAGTGATGATTTAAGTCTGGATAAAAAGGATTTATTTATATGTCTTGGATATAATAATATTTTAAAAGTTGTCCATCAAATGTAAAAGAGCCAAAAAGTGAGATATGAGGTAAAATAACTATATTTGCCTATTACATCTTCCACTAATTTTGCTGCTTCTACAGATATCTAATACACTCTATCACTGAAATGATCAACTTCATCTACAACAAGACAATCCTTTCTTTAAAAACATGTCATCACCGTAAGTGTTATCACCTAGTGTCTTTGGTCCATACTGTCATGATTTCACCACTCAGTGTCCTAGGGACGCAGTAAATGACAGCTCAGCTATACTATTGAATCAGGGTCCTGCCGGGCTGTCTGTTTTGTTAGTGACAGCTCAATGAGTGGCAGGGATGTGTTGGTCTGTCTTGTGTTGGTGACAAGTTACAGCCCAGCAGCCGAATCTGGGATTTCACCAGGTGTCGCCTGTTTGGGATCATTATCTTGCTATTTAGCTGGCTGTCTATGGTCAGACCTTATGGTGGGTTTACACGTCGCGATATCGGCGTCCAACTCCGACCAAAAGTCACGTGGTTCGGGAGTTGGACCCGATATTGTTCGCGCGTTGTACGGTTTGAACGTACAATGCGATGCTGGAACGATGCCAAAACGATATCGGGGTTGAATGAGCGTGCTATTCAACCGCCCGATATTGGATGGCCGTTGTAGCCGCATCGTCCCGTGTGACAGCCCAACTACGATGTGTACGCCCACGTCACCCATTCACTCCCATGTTAACTGGTCGTTCCTGGGTTGGGGGGCGTAGACATCGTCGGGACGTTGTATCGGGACGTGCGGGCCGATATCGGGACGTGTAAACCCACCATTAGTCATTCTAGTTAATTCTGTGGATGTGCACCTTTTGTCAGCTGTTCTGATCATTTGCTGACCTGGCCTAGGTATTGCATTCTGACAACTTTCTTGGATTGACCCTTATGGCTTTGATGCATTCTAACCTGTTATCTGAACCTGGACTTGGCCTCCCACTATCTGTTTTGTCTTATTCCTCTGTTTTTTACATACTCTTCTGACTTAACCTCGGACTCCATGACTTCCCAGAATTCAGCAGATCACATTGAGATATGATATAAAACTTCACATCTATTTTTACAAAAATGTAAAAAAATCATGGTGACCATGATTAAATCTGGGTGACGGCTGAAATGCATAGGTTAATACCCCCAATGTTAACAACATCGCAGAAGATCTGGCAATGTACCGCTTTTTGAAATTTTTGTAAAAATAAATGTGAAGTTTTATATTGTATCTCCATGTGATCTGCTGAATTCCAGGTGGTGCCGCTGGATAGAATTGAATTTTCCGAACTGCTTGCACTGAACCTAGTGCTGTCCATGCAGTAATGAAGGACTGGAGGTGTAGGGGAGTGAAGTGAGCTGACACATATATACTTTTTGTGGTAATATACAGTTGAAACCAGATGTTTACATACACTTACATAAAAAGACACATATGCATGTTTTTCTCACTAGCTGACATAAAGTCAGACTAAACCTTTCCTGTTTTAGGTCAATTAGAATTACCATAATTATTAAGCTTTGCCAAATGCCAGAATAATGAGAGAGAGAATGTTTTAAGGCATTTTTATTAATTTCTGCAAAGTCACAAAAACGCATGCCCCAATAGCAAAAACGCATGCCTAAAGTGCCATGTGTTTTTAGCATACGTTTTTGCACTTAAGTGAGGAGCTGCCTTCAAAAATGCATGGTACCATTAGTACCATTTAGTACCATGCAAAAATGCATGCGTTTTCCGTAGGAGCCCATGTTAAAAAAACGCATGCGTCTTCTTAAAAACGCATGCGTTTTTAAAACAGCACCAAAAAATGGTGCATGCACTTTTTTTTGGTGCTGATTTAAAAACGCATGCAAAAAACGCAGGGTGTCATCAAACACCTTAAAAAACTCATGCAGAAATGGAAAAAGCATGCAGATACTCATGGGTGCCTAAATAAACGCATGCCAAGTGTGACCCTAGCCTATCATATTAAATGACACCACACTCTGCTCTGTACCTGAAGTCCGCTGCCTTGGAGTAACCCTTGACTCAGTGCTGTCCTTCAAACCGCACATCCAAGCCCTTGCCACCTCCTGCCGCCTCCAACTCATAAATATTTCCAGAATCCATCCCTTCCTCAATCTACTAAACTACTAGTGCATGTCCTCATAATCTCCCGTCTTGACTACTGGAACCTCCTCCTCTGTGGCCTCCCAGCTAACACTCTTTTGCTCCTCTCCAATCTGTCCTTAACTCTGCTGCCCGACTAATCCACCTCCCCCCTCACTATTCCTCCACTTCTCCTCTCTGCAAATATCCCACAGGCTCCCAATTCACCAGTGTATCCAGTTCAAACTACTTACATTGACTTACAAAGCCGTCCACAATCTGTCCCCCCATATATCTCTGAACTAATCTCCTGATATCATCCAACTCATAATCGTCGATCCTCCCTAGACCTCCTTCTTTCCTCCACACTTGTATGTTCCTCATCTAACCACCTGCAAGTCTTTGCCTGAGCATCCCCCATTCTCTGCAATTCTACACCCCAAAATGTCTGACTGTCCCCTACACTCGGAACCTTCAAGCGGATCCTGAAAACCCATCTCTTCAGAACAGCCTACAGCCTGCAATGACCACAGTGCCACCTCACCACTGGACCCGGCGCTCCACCACCACTGGACACGGTGCTCCACTGCCACTTGACCTGGCACTCCATCACCATAGGACCCCGCGCCCAACCACCGCCAGAGCAGATCCAACCTACTGTCTCTCTCCCCATTGCCCTGTAGAATGTAAGCCCGCAAGGGTAGGGTCCTCATTACCCTCTGTACCAGTCTGTGACTGTTAGTTTGTTCATTGTATTTTTAACTTGCTTGTACGTAACCCCTTCTCATGTACAGCACCATGGAATCAATGGTGCCCTATAAATAATAATAATAATAATCCCACAAGTGTTCTATCGGAGTAAGGTGCGGAGATTGGGCTGGCCGCTCCATAACCTCAATTTTGTTGGACTGGAACCAAGATTTTGCTTGTTTACTGGTTTGCTTAGGGTTGTTGTCTTGTTGAGACACCCATTTCAATGGCATTTCCACTTCAGCGCAAGGTATCATGACCTCTTCAAGTAAGTGTTGATATATGAAAACTGGTCCATGATCTCTGGTATGCGGGAAATAGGCGAGGCACCATAGTAAGAGAAACGTGCCCATATCATGATGCTTGCACCACCATGCTTTGCTGTCTTTAGAGTACTGTGGCTTGTATTCAGAGTTTGGAGATTGTCTGATGAACTGTCTGTGGCCCTTGGACCCAAAAATAACAATTTTACTTTCATCAGTCCACAAAATGTTTCTCCATTTTTCTTTAGGCCAGTTGATGCGTTTGGCAAATTGTATCCATTTCAGTACATGTCTTTTTTTAACAGTGGGACTTTGTGGGGACTTCTTGCTAATAGATTAGCTTCACATAGTCATTTTCTAACTGTCACAGTACTCACAGGTAACATGAGATTGTCTTTGATCATCCTGGAGCTGATCATTGGATTGGCTGAGCCTTTGACATTCTACCTATTCTTCAAACCATTCAAATGATAGTCGTACGTTTTCTTCCCCGTTTCTCTGGTTTTGCTCTCCATTTTAAAGCATTGGAGATCATTTTAGCTGAACAGGTTTATCCTCTCCAATCAACTTTTTAATGAAAGTACGGTATTCTTCTGAACAATGTCTTGCACGACCCACATTTCTAAGGTTTTCAAGGAGAAATGTATGTACAACATGTGCTGGATTTGCCCTTAAAAAAGGCCCACATGATACATACCTGTTTCTTCACAGAATGATTAATCTCACTTATGGAACTCCGCACTTCTATTATTTTAAACACACCCCCTCTCAATGAGTTATTGAAATTCACAGACTCAGATACATGCAGATCATGAATGCTGAGTCTGTTGGTTTTCTAAGAATCTACTGCACAAACTGGTAAACTGTTTGACATGTGGCAATATAACTTATAACAAAACTAGTGAATAATCTGGTTAGTCATATTGGACCGCTATTATTTTGAACACTGCTGTATATAACATGCATGATAATTCTTATGATATTTATTCTATTTATACAACGTTTTACATACATTTGCAACACTGTCCCTATTGAGGATCACAATCTAAATATCCTATCAGTACATCTTTCAAGTGTGGGAGGAAACCGGAGTATCCAGAGGAAACCTACGCAAACACGGGGAGAACATTCAAACTCCTTGCAGATGTTGTCCTTGGTGGGATTTGAACTCCAGCCCTCAGGGGCGGACTAGCCCAGGTGGCAGGGGGGCAAGTGCCCCCCAGGCTGGTGCTTTTGCCCCAATTCAGGGCCGCCCCTTTAATTGCATGGGCCGGTGGCCGTTGTTACTTTGCGGCTGCAGCTGCGGCAATTACACAGCCGGCAGCGCACGTTGAGTGTTACAAAATTCCCCCCAGCCTCTTACCCGCCCGCATCCGATAGCCCCCCCGCTCAAAACCCGGCCATAACCGATAGCACCCCCCCCCCCCCTGCTCCGCCAGTCAGCCCCTGCCAGCATGCTGCCAGATGCATGAAAATGACTAAGACATCACTCTGCATCATCATCTGTTTGGGGGTGACCATTGCACCAACTTGCTTACTGCCGGTATTGTCAGTGATGAATATATCCCATTAAGACAAATGTTACTAATTTAAAGAAAACCTCAAATTTGCTTCTGGCTGTAAATGAGCAATGTAGTTTTACTAACATGTGGAAACTCTTGTCTGCATACATGGCTATACCAGAAAACAGTTTCAACGGGTATGTCAGTACAGCAGGCAGAGCTACAAGGAAACATGTCACATGGCTTCTATGTCCCCATGAATTATAACGATCACCAGTTAGTCTGCATATTTCATGAATATTTCATATAACATCTTATTCTCCTAATAGCAATCTATATAGTATTATGTGATATAATGTAGCTGCAAGGTTAAAAATCACATCTCAAAGGAATGTTAAATGGCATTACTTGGCAATGAAAGGCACAATCTCTATTATAAACACAGAGATTGTATCTTTAAGCTTAAATCAATCAAATCAATAGAAGCAATCCATTGGGAGCAGTGTTCAGAGTCCAGGGACAGGCCTTGCCCACCACGTCTGGTCTGACTAAAGGCATGTCTTCATATCTCACACATCTGGTCTTAATATTGCATCTTCCTCCCCCATGCACTTTGGATAGACAATATATTTCTGGAAGTGTTTTCTTATAAATATTGCTTCACATTGGTATTTGACCTGACAAACGCATTTTTCTAATAAGCCAGGAGCCGCCAACCTGGAGCTAATCACAGGGATCAGCTATAATACACTACACAGGGATGCCCGATGTACAATGAAAATGTGCATGTAAGTGTGTGTATAAATATGCAGGTGCATCTCAATGAATTAGAATATCATCAAAAAGTCATTTTTTTCAGTAATTCAATACATAAAGTGAAATGCATATATTATACACCATGTTCCAAATTATTATGCAAATTGGTTTTAAGTGTCATAGGGCTTTTTTTTTTTTTCAATGAAACCCATTGATGGGATTGTGTCTCAGGGTTCTTTGGCTCGCTGAAATCAATCTCGGATGCCTGTCATAATTAGTTTGGCAGGTGAGCCCAATAAAAAGAAAACTGGGTGTTCCACAATATTACGCAGGCCACAGTTTTTAAGTAACATGGGAAAGAAAAAGGATGTCTCTGCTGGTGAAAAACAATAAATAGTGCAATGCCTTGGACAAGGGATGAAAACATTAGATACTGCACAAAAACGTAAGCGTGATCATCGTATTGTGAAGAGATTTGTGGCTGATTCTGAGCACAGATGTGTTTGTGCAGATAAAGGCAGAATGGGGAAGGTTTCTGCCAGGCAAGTAAGAGAGCAGCTGCTAAAAAGGCCTTACAAACCAGCAAACAGATATTTGAAGCTGCTGGTGCCTCTGGAGTCCCTTGAACCTCAAGGTGTAGGATCCTTCAAAGGCTTGCTGTGGTGCATAAACCTACTATTCGGCCACCCCTACACAGTGCTCACAAGCAGAAACAGTTGCAGTTGGCCCAGACATACATGAAAACTAATTTTCAACCAGTCTTGTTTACTGATGAGTACCGAGCAACCTTGGGTGGTCCAGATGATTGAAGTAGTGGATAGTTGGTGGATGCCACCATGTCCCAACAAGGCTGAGACGTCAGCAAGGAGGTGGAGGAGGCATGTTTTGGTACGAAATCATGGGGAAACAGCTGGTAGGCCCCTTTAAGGTACCTGAAGGTGTGAAAATGACCTCTGCAAAGTATACAGAATTTCTGACTGAGAACTTTTTTCCATGGTACAAAAAGCAAAAACGTGCCTTTAGGAGCAAAATCATCTTCATGCATGGCAATGCACCATCTCATGCTGCAAAGAATACTTCTGTGTCATTGGCTGCTATGGGCATAAAAGTAGATAAACTCATGGTGTGGCCACCATCTTCCCCTGACCTCAACCCTTTAGAGAACCTTTGGAGTATAATCAAGCAAAAGATCTATGAGGGTGGGAGGCAGTTCACATCAAAACAGCAGCTCTGGGAGGCTATTCTGACATCATGCAAGGAAATACGAGCAGAAACTCTCCAGAAACTCACAAGTTCAATGGATGCAAGAATTGTGAAGGTGATATCAAAGAAGGGTTCCTATGTTAACATGTAACTTGGCCTGTTAGGATGTTTTGGAGTTAAGTAGCTTTTTGTTTCAGTGAATGTGACCTGTTAATGCTGCAAATTCAACAAATGAGCATTTTCAGTTCTTTAAAACATCAAATGTTTAGAAACTCTACTGTGCCTAATAATTTGGAACAGTGCATTTAGAGGTTTTTTTTAATTTTAAAGATTATGCTGTTTGGGAGGTTTCTTCAATAAAATTTGATGTATGCTCTAATGGGTGATAACCTTTATTACACTGACACTGTCATTTGCACCAACCATTTGGGAAAAACAGAGAAAAAGAACATTTGCTTAATAATTTGGAACATGGTGTATAGACTCATTACAAAACAGTGTGATCTATTTCATGTGTTTATTTCTGTTAATGTTCATGATTATGGCTTACAGCCAATGAAAAGCCAAAGGTCATTATCTCAGAAAATGAAAGTAGTGTGGATGAAAGGTTAAAAACTGTGCTGCTGTATTCCTCGAGACGTCAAAGGGTGAATATATAGTTTTAATAGTCAATGCGTTTCAGCCCTCCCTGAAACACCTTGAAACATGGCAATATGATATTGATTTGTCCTGAGGAAGGGGCCAGGGAGCCCTGAAACGCGTTGACTGATAAATTAACATTATATTCACTCTTAAATGTCTTGTGGACCTCGGCAGCATGGTTTATAACCCTTCATCCTCCCTGCTCTATATGCACCACAGTGGGGACTGCAGCAGCCGTGATATGCTTTTAAAGTGCATGTTACTCTCACAACCACACAAGGTGAAGCCTCTGATACCTATGTAGGTAATACTTTATCTCTCAGACCCTTCATCTTCCTACTTTAATTTTCTGAGATAATGACCTTTGGGTTTTCATTCATTGTAATCCATAATAATTAACAGAAATAAACACTTGAAAAAGATCACTGTAATGACTTTATATAATATATGCATTTCAAATTATGTATTGAATTACACGCACATACGCACACATACACCCATATACTCACACACATGCACATACACACATGCATGCATACACGCACACACATTCACACACATGTGCATACACACTCATGCACAGAGTGGAGACAGCTGCCACCCCCAGTGCCACAAAGCCTGCCCCCATCGTGATGTAACTGCCCTCCTCATGCGATAGCATTGGGCTCACATCTAGTAATTAATATTGAACTTGTCCTTGCATTCCTGCCCACTAGCCTTATTCAGCATTCCAGATGAATTGGTGAACTAAATAAACTTTATTTGTTTTCATCATTAATTTCCTCCGGTGTTACCTTGTGGCATGGGCAATGAAATTTTAAGTGATGTGACTTCTGCAGCCCACCCCCCAGAGGGGCTAATGAGAAGCTAGGCAGCAAAATTGTGCAAATAGTAACAAGTGATTGTTTGTGTCTGACTCCTGGCACTGGAAGAGGCGGGCCCCTAGACAAAGCAAAAAGGCATCACCGTAGAGCTCGGCGACATCTTAGCAGTGCAGTGCAGTACAATGCAGCTACGCTCTGCTACAGTTAGCCTAGGTCTGCTCTGACAAGGGTTACCGTGGAGAGGTAGAGCAGCTTACCATACATTTTTTGCAAAAAACGTATCAACTAAATACCCTCTCTTTACTACTTTTTTACCGTCACTTGCTTTTTAATGTTTTTCTTTACAATAGAGTATTTTTTCACGTTTGTTTGACTATGTTTTTTGTGCTTCAGTTAGCCTAGGTTCACTTTGTGTTTGTGCTGTCCATTTAACGGATCCATTTGAAAATTTCAAAGCATCAGAGACACGATGTAAAGGACTGTTTAACGCATCCATAGGCTTCTGTTCATTAAAAGCATTCTAACGCATGTCAAAATGGGCATATGTTAGCAAAGTATATGTTTTTTGAAATGCACATGAAAATGTGGACTACCACGTTTTTTCTGTCCTGTAAAGAAAATGCGCACTAAGCTTTAACGTTACATTGGACTCTATTACAAACGCAATATAACATAATGCAAAAGATTTATACATATTTGTAGCATACATTATTTTGCGTTTCAGACAGCTGGGTACCCATCATGGGATAATAATAATATATATTTATTCATTTATATAGCACTATTAATTCCATAGCACTTTACATACATGAGTAATGCTGTCTCTCTTGGAGCTCACAATCTAAACATCCTATCAGTATGTCTTTACAATGTGGGAGGAAACTGGAGTGCCCAGAGGAAACCCATGCAAACATGGGGAGAACATACAAACTCATTGCAGATGTTGTCCTTAGTGTCCTTAGTGGGAATTGAACCCAGGACTTCAAGACCCCAGTGCTGCAAAGGCTACAGTGCTAACCACTTGAGCCACCGTGCTTGACCCCAAGTATTTTTTGCACTGATGATGTGCTACTCCGCTGTATTTTTGGTCACCACCCCAGGTACAGCAGGCATGTACAGGCTGCTACCCACCCCCAGCTGCCTAGTTTTACCTCTCTGGAAACCAAAAATATAGGGGAGCCATATATATAAAAAAATATTTCTTGAAATAATTTTAAAGAATACGACGTGGAGCTTCGCCATATTTTTGATTTACAGCCAGGTACAGCAGGCAGGTTATGGGCTGCACCCACCTCAACTGCCTAGTTTTACCTATCTGGAAATAAAAAATACAGGGGAGCCCTTTTTTTAAATTATTTTTTGAAATAATAAAAAAAAAATTATGTGGGTTTTGCCACATTTTTGGTTTTCAGGCACGTACAACTAAACAGCTGGGGGCTGGAATCCTTAGCGTAGGGAGGCCCAAGCTCTCTGGGCCACCCACTGTGAATTTCAGTCCACAGCTGCCTTAAAAATGGCGCATTCATAGGAGCGCCATTTTCTGACGCTGTACCCAACTCTTCCAGTTGCCCTGGTGCCAGTGGCAATCTGGATCCTAAAGGAATTAATGGCAACTATGTATAGCTTGCCACCTGGCACTAAGCCCGAGGTTCAGAATGTCGAACCAATGTTAGAGTTGGCCATTAGGAAATTTAAAGGTCCATTTAATGGATCCATTGAATGGACAGCATAAACAATGTCAACCTAGCCTTACTGTTTGCTAATGTGTGTTTGGAGTACCCAGTTTGTCTATAGATCCCCTGCAATATATCCCTACTCTGGAGGATGTCATCTTTTTCAACACTCCAGGAGCAGAGGGAGCTTCAGCACCAGACACGGAGCAGCCCGCAGAGGAAATGGGCAGATTTGAGACTTGGAGTTCTACTGCGCTACCCACATTGGGCCTCATATGCAGTAAGGTCTGGAGCCATTGCTGCGCTTGGATATTAGGGGAGGACCTCACAGTCAAGAGGTGACCTGTTTACCCTGCCATCCAGGAGCACCAGATGTTACACATCAGAGGATCTTGTAACATGCCTGGCTGTATTATACCTGCATTTACTGGATCTGCAAATCCACCAGGACCAGGAGCATGATGAGGATGATTAGGAGGCTGAGGAGGACAAGGAAGAGGAGGAGATAGAAGAGGCAGAAAGCTGTTTTTCCCAGCCATGTGTAGCACCGCTGACCCGTCCCAGGGCTGTGGGGTACTCGGTTCCAAGCGTTGTTTCACAGGGAAATGTCACCGGGGCCTGTGCCCGGTCCCGTGGCCCTGGCGGTTGCTGAAAAGAGTCAGTAAAACTAATTAAAAAATAAATAAAAGTAGTTTGTGACACCACCTACGGTTTCGGCATGGTTATCGGGGCTGCAGGTCAGACCTCCGGGGTGATGGTAGAGTAGCCAGATTGCTACGCTCCCAATAGGTGAAGCGGGATCCCCGGGGCAGTTTTAGTAGCTTTTACACAGGGAGGTAGCTTACCACACAGCTCAGTCACTTGTCCTTTCAATGCAGAAAGTGTGCGGCTCTTTAGGTGAGGCATATAAAGTACATCACACAGTCTTTAACTCTGAACGGGTTTACTTGCAGTACTTCAGGCAAATTAACAAATGTTACAGTCACTCGGGTCTCTCTCTGGCCTGGGTAGTCATCAGAGAACTGGGATGATTCACTCAGGACTTTTGGTGGGGTGCCTGCCATTGCCTGCCAGTCCCTCACTACACTCTCTTCTCATTTCTACCGTGTAGCGCCTCCGTGCACAGAGCCTCGAGCCAGCTCCCATGGATCTTCAGTGGGGGATTCCCCTTCAGGTCCCCCTGGCCCTAGTTTGGTATGACTTTTAGAGGGGTATGCCAGGTCTTTGGCCGTGACTTCCTACAGAAGTTCGGGTCCTCTGGTTTAACGGCTCAAGGTTAAACTCCTGAACAGTGTTCAGAGTTGGTCCTCTGCTTGGGACCAGACCCCTCTGGTCAGCATTTCCCAGGTCCAGATTCGGGCTCATCGCAACACCTGGTGCCCCTAGGGTCTCCCTCTCTCACGATGACCTTCCTGCGTCATCCTCACTCCTCAGTCCCCAACTCGACTCTCCTAACTGTCCTCCAACCCACACACTTTTCTACCCACCTAACTCCTCCCATAGGACTTGGTCTTCCCTTCAGCGAGTTCACCCATGGTCCCCTACTCTAGGGTATGTATGAATGGGAGTCGTGAGGGTCCTTTTTTCACCATCCCAGTTCCCTTGGTCACAGGAATACTACACACTCTTATTTGGGTGCAGTACTCCTCCATGGTGTCCCGACCAGTGGTGCGCCACATCCTCCGTTAGTTAAGCTTGCTCGTCCGCAAGAGGCCCGAGCCAGCACAAAGTTAAATTTGCATTCTTATTACAACATTAACGTCAACATTTTGCAGCATTTTTCTTCCCTGGGGGGAAGGCACTTTAATTGAGCGTTACTCGGTCAACAGGACCAACAAAAATAGAAAAAATCAAAAATCAAACACACCATACCGGCCAAAACGGGGCTGGGCTTCAGATAAAGTTCCGGTGGTCAGTGTCTCTCATTTTCAACAGTGTCCATCGCACCACAGGTCTGTTTTAAAGGCACAATTTTGTCAAAGAGTCCAAGGCATTAACAAGTTCAAAGTCCAAGGCTCAACAGGTTAAGAGTCTCAATATTGTCCATTAGTGCAGCATATATCAATAACAGACTATATACACAGATTTACTATTCTTCTAGTCCACTGTCTTGTAAAACCTTAGGGCGTACCACACCCTAGGCCTCAAATGCCTCCCATAAGACACCCAAGTGCCTGGAAGTCTCTTAGGGAGGTAGGCCTCCACGTCTTGGCAGCTCACAAAGACTTTTTCTTCAAGCCCATGCTCTCGGATAAACCCTTACCCATTACCAAGGTTAAAGGCTACCACAGTACCTGTTCTCCACTCTACTGGGGACATCGGTGGGACATCTCTGGCTCTGGCTTTAGCCAATAGATTTTCCTGCTCCTGGGCCCACCTGCGCTCTTGGTGGTGTTGCCTCTCCACCAGGTTGGCCTGGAAACACTAGTATGCAAAGTCAATTTGCTCCAGGGCCGGAACCGGAGCATGGCCCCGCTCACTGGTCATAGCGGCCGCACCGTCCCGTCCAACCAGTCGATGCTGGTGGGCTTGCCACCACAAGGCACGGGGCCCGGTGCTCCACCCTTCTCTGAAATGTCTGTCTTTTCTCCCTCGGGCTTGTCCTCCTCATCCATGGGATCCAGATGGCTGGTTGGCCCCTCCATCTCGGATTCCACCACCACATCAGGAATCCCCTCCGGGACCTCTATGGTATCTCCCTCGGGCTGGTTGGACATCTCTCGGTCCTCTGGCTCGAGCTCAGTCGTCTCCGGTTCAGCAGGGGCTGGTCACCTTCAGGAACCTCAGGCTCATACTGGGGCTGGACTTTTGCCCTTGGCTCCAGGACGGCGTCTCTGCTAGCCCTGGGTCATTGGGCTCTAGCTGTGCAGCACGCTGGACAAAAGAATAGTACATGTCCGCACTCCAGCATCGGAAGGCCCAATCCAGTGTCTCAGTCAGTTGAGCTCTGAGGTCTCAGAGGGCTGCCTCCCAAAACTCGGCATCACTGCCTCTCATTAGGAGCAAGGCGGCACCCTCCTCTGCGGCCTCAGGACTGCCAGTTTCCTCCACCTCGTAGGCCAGGTTTCATAGGTTTCTGGATGCCATAGCTGCTGACCCGTTGACTGCACCCGTCTCTTTGCTGTTGTTCATGCCTCTTTTTTTACCTCGCTCTTCCTGCCACCATCCATACTTTCCAGCAGGCATCCCGACCAGTGGGGTCGTCGACTGTGAGAATGCCAAGTGGTCATACCTACCCCTCCAAGCAACTATCTGGCATGAACCACCCCAGCCTTTCTACTTTCTAGAGGAGATTTGGCTCGCAGCTACGATCGCTTCGTCAACCAATGTACCCAAAGCAAGGTGATGACATTCTTCCAAGATAGGGGGTTTGGCTTCCTAGCCGAACAAGCTACTGAGCATCGGTGTGTGCATGTGACTCGCATCGGGGCAATACAAGAAAATCTCACATTTCGCTTTGGCCTATGTTAGACAATCATAGAGAAGAGAGAACAATGTGTTTTTTTCAGGGAGCAAGATGACAGCAAGCCAGGGTAGATGATCTTCAGCAATCTATCTTTATTAGTATTATGGCTTCACAACACTTTTTGGGGATTAACGCCTTCATCAGGAGCTGATAGGATCACCTGTTTAAGGTGTTAATCGCCAAAACGCATTGTGAAGCCACAATACTAATAAAGACAGATTGCTGATCATCATCTACCCTGGCTTGCTGTCATCTTACGCCCCGAAAAAAAATGCATTGTTCTCTCTTCTTTATACTTTGATGCTCTCTATGGGTAAGCGGTGGGTGCTGCAAAATTCAGCTTGCTAAATTACTAAAGAACCCTCAGTGATGTCATGCGCCATGTGATCTGGTCAGCTGACAACTCCAGAGACACGTGCGGTGTGCGGTATATACTGAAGGCTAAAATCTATGGTTATGCAAGGGTGCGCAACCACTCAAGGTAAGTAACTTTCATACCCTGCCTCCCTCCTCTCAGTCACTGGGTAGACACAGGAGCACCTCTCTTTTCTTTTTCTCCTTTACAAGTTAGACAAGCAGGCAGCTCAGACCCTGAGCAGGCTGAGGAAAAAAATCGCAGTCTGCAAGTCTCGGTTCACTCGCACCCATACAAGTCTATGGGTGCAAGTGAAACATCACACTGCACTTGGCAAACAGCCGAGTGCAGCGTGATATACACTGAGACTGGCAATGGAGGAGATGAGGAGTTTAATCTTTCTCTCCTCCGCATCTGTGATCTGATGCATAGTATGCAATACAGTCATGGCCAAAAGTATTGACACCCCTGCAATTCTGTCAGATAATACTCAGTTTCTTCCTGAAAATGATTGCAATCACAAATTTTTTGGTATTATTATCTTCATTTAATTTGTCTTCAATGAAAAAAACACAAAAAGAATTGTCCTAAAGCCAAATTGGATATAATTCCACACCAAAAATAAAAAAGGGGGTGGAGAAAAGTATTGGCACTGTTAGAAAAATCATGTGATGCTTCTCTAATTTGTGTAATTAACAGCACCTGTAACTTACCTGTGGCACCTAACAGGTGTTGGCAATAACTAAATCACACTTGCAGCCAGCTGATATGGATTAAAGTTGACTCAACCTCTGTCCTGTGTCCTTGTGTGTACCACATTGAGCATGGAGAAAAGAAAGAAGACCAAAGAACTGTCTGAGGACTTGAGAAACCAAATTGTGAAGCATGAGCAATCTCAAGGCTACAAGTCCATCTCCAAAGACCTGAATATTCCTGTGTCTACCATGCGCAGTGTCATCAAGATGTTTAAAGCCCATGGCACTGTGGCTAACCTCCCTAGATGTGGACGGAAAAGAAAAATTGACAAGAGATTTCAATGCAAGATTGTGAGGATGGTGGGTAAAGAACCTCGACTAACATCCAAACAAGTTCAAGCTGCCCTGCAGTCCGAGGGTACAACAGTGTCAACCCGTACTATCCGTCGGTGTCTGAATGAAAAGGGACTGTATAGTAGTAGACCCAGGAAGACCCCACTTCTTACCCCGAGATATAAAAAAGTCAGGCTGGAGTTTGCCAAAACGTACCTGAGAAAGCCTAAAACGTTTTGAAGAATGTTCTCTCTTTTTGGGCAAAGGCATCAACAGAGTTTACAGGAGAAAAAAAAGAGGCATTCAAAGAAAAGAACATGGTCCCTACAGTCAAACATGGCGGAGGTTCCCTGATGTTTTGGCGCTGCTTTGCTGCCTCTGGCACTGGACTGCTTGACCGTGTGCATGGCATTATGAAGTCTGAAGACTACCAACAAATTTTGCAGCATAATGTAGGGCCCAGTGTGAGAAAGCTGGGTCTCCCTCAGAGGTCATGGGTCTTCCAGCAGGACAATGACCCAAAACACACTTCAAAAAGCACTAGAAAATGGCTTGAGAGAAAGCACTGGAGACTTCTAAGGTGGCCAGCAATGAGTCCAGACCTGAATCCCATAGAACACCTGTGGAGAGATGTAAAAATGGCAGTTTGGAGAAGGCACCCTTCAAATATCAGGGACCTGGAGCAGTTTGCCAAAGAAGAATGGTCTAAAATTCCAGCAGAGCATTGTAAGAAACTCATTGATGGTTACCGGAAGCGGTTGATCGCAGTTATTTTGGCTAAAGGTTGTGCAACCAAGTATTAGGCTGAGGGTGCCAATACTTTTGTCTGGTCCATTTTTGGAGTTTTGTGTGAAATGATCAATGTTTTGCTTTTTGCTTCATTCTCTTTTATGTTTTTTCATTGAAGACAAATTAAATGAAGATAATAATAGCAAAGAATTTGTGATTGCAATCATTTTCAGGAAGAAACTGAGTATTATCTGACAGAATTGCAGGGGTGTCAATACTTTTGGCCAACACTGTACGCTAGTCTGATCCCTGCCTCACACTGAGCTTTTCTATTGAGGGAGCCTCCATATTCAAAGTATATTGAATATTTGAAACTCACAGTTTCCAGCTGGAGCTGAAGCGCTATGTACCTTGGGCATGGTATAAATATTTCCAAAGATTTCATTGAAGGACCTGCTGCCTATATTTTTGCGACCTACTAATGTATATATACAGGTGCATCTCAGTGAATTAGAATATCATCAAAAAGTTAATTTATTTAGTAATTCAATACAAAAACTGAAATGCATATGTTATATAGAGAAATTACAAACAGAGTGATCTATTTCAAGTGTTTATTTCTGACAATGTTGATGATTATGGCTTACAGCAAATGAAAACCCTAAAGTCATCATCTCAGAAAATTAAAGTGAAGCTTCCTAAAACATCCTGGAACATATATGACATTGATTTGTCCTGAGGAAGGAGCCAGGGAACCCTGAAACACCTTGACTAATAAATCAATATTATATTCACCCTTTGATGTCTCATGAAATATGGCAGCATGGTTTTTAACCCTTCATCCTCCTGCTTTAATGCTCTTAGATCATGACCATCGGTTTTTCATTGGCTGTAAGCCATAATCATCAACATTATCAGAAATAAACACATGAAATACATCAGTCTGTTTGTAATGACTCTATACAATATATGCATTTCATTTTATATATTAAATCACTGAAATAAATTAACTTTTTGATGATATTCTAATTCATAGAGAGATACCTGTATATATATATATATGTGGATATATTTACATATATAAATATATACAGTGGGTACGGAAAGTATTCAGACCCCTTTTAAATTTTTCACTCTTTGTTTCATTGCAGCCTAGTAGCCCAATTTCAGATATCTGAAATTGCTACTTGATTCAGATATCCAGTGACATTGAGGTTTCCATTGATGAAGAATGCCCCCATTAGCTTTGTTCCAGGAGTCTTGGAGGGATCTATCCACTGTGGGTTAGTGTCAGAACAATCGCGCTGGTTTTGTTTGTTAACTTCACCATTCACAAAAAAGTTTGCCTCATCACTGATCTGAAGGCAATTGTCTATGCTGTGAAGATACGAGATGTGCAGCAACTGAAACAACGGATACTGGAAGCTTGTGCATTTCTTCTACAGTGTTGCTATCAGTGTGTCAAGAGTGGGAGAAGAGGGTTGCATTGACAATACAACACAATGGGCAGCACTTTGAACTCATTTTATAAGTAGTCATAAACTTGTAAATAACTCATGAAAGAATAAAGTTACATTAAAGCCAAGCACACCATTGGTTTTCTTATGAAATTCTCAATATGATGTGTCACATGACCCTCTTCTCACTGAAAAAAATACAGTTGGATCCAAAATGGCCAACTTCAAATTGGCTGCCATGGTCACCACCCATCTGGAAAAGAGTTTTCCCCCTCCAATATACTAATGTGCCACAAACAGTGAGTTGACATCACCAACCATTCCCATTTTATTTAGGTGCATCCATATAAATGGCCCACCCTGGTATAAATATGTATATGTGTATATATATATATATATATATATATATATACAAACATACACAAAATATATAAAGGCAGGCACCTCTTATCATGGACATTGCAACAACAAGAAGGAAGTGTTTTGGCATTATCATAATCACATGATGGTTAGACATTTGGATAGTATGCATTAGATCCGTTGGTGTGCTCCCTGTTCATATGCCATGTCTTTTTCTTATTTCGGGTCTATAAAACTTCTTGGAGTGGTGAGCACCTATATATTATTATCATTGTGATGATTGGTGGTGCATCTCTTCCCTTGTTTGCTTGAAATTCACATTGTGTAACCATAGATGCTTAAGGGTGGTTTCACACTGGTGTATGCAAACGCAACGCACTGAACGCAGCCAAACGCTTGCGCACTGCGTTCCTATGTTTAACATGCACAGATCCAAGGAAGGTGTAAGGTGGTCCACGCTGCTTGCAATAATCAGTCAGATATCTTCACATTAAAAAAAAACCCTTCTTTATTTCCACCTACGCGTTTCAGTACCACTCCGGGCACCGTCATCAGGGTCCCGGAGTGGTACTGAAACGTGTAGGTGGAAATAAAGAAGGGGGTTTTTTAATCTGAAGACATCTGACTGATTATTGCAAGCAGCGCGGACCATCTTACACCTTCCTTGGATCTGTGGATATTCTTACACGTGCTACGTGGCGGTGGAGGTCCTGCAGCAGCTTTCAGGTATATGCCATCAAAACTAGTTGTGGGTGCACACAACTAGACTAGGTGAGTGCACCTCTGTGTGACCCCTGCTGTTTTTTGTCAGTGTCGCATTGATAGGGCACTATTGCGCCTCTGTGTCTCCTTTCTTTCTTTTCTGTTTAACATGAGAACGCATGTGCCTGCGTTTGACTGCGTTCGGTTGCGTTTGCGTTCGGATGCGCATAATTTCTGTGCCTCCGAGCGCACTCAGAGCACAGCCTGCTGCATTTTTTGTACGTTCACGGGCGCTTGTTTTATCTGCAAGCATCCACATGCGCACAAACCACGCATTGAACTCAATGGGTCCACAGTGTCCTCCACATGACAGCGCAGGAGAACGCTGCGGATCAAATTGAAATCTCTCCCGGTGGCCGCCGCTGATCAGCTAGAGCCGACACTGATATCCCGCCGGATCTGACAGCTGTTTAAATCTCCCGCGCTGACACCGAACAGCGATCACCTGTTTCTTATCTCCTGCTTTGATATCACCTCTTCGGTGTCAGCGCGGGAGATTTAAACAGCTGTCAGATCAGCTGTTTCTTCAAATCTCCCACGCCGACACCGGCGGGAGATCAGCTGTGGCCGGGAGGAGGAGATCTCTGCTGCTGACCTCCGCCTCCCGGAGATAGCTGATTGGCTGGCCAGGCTGCATACTAATGTGATCGCATGCGGAGATTCTCTGCTCTCCGGGGTGAACCTAGCCTCTCTGCTGCCTGAGGCGAACTGCATAACGGCGCCCCCCACCATAGTAAATGTTTTAAAATCAGTAGAAATAAATCTGGTTTATATAGAACTATATCTATCATGTAAAAATGAGAATAGTTGCCATTTTAATTTGGAGAAATAGAAAAAAAGATGTCCAAACACAAGAATGTCAGCACCATCACACACACATACAAGAACCACAAAGAAGAATCCAGAACAAGGATCATTAATGGCAATGGCAGCTTGGCACAAGCAAACAGACACACAATGATGGCGGCAGAGTGGTGGTCTTGTAGGCAGACCCAGTACTGCATCATTATAGCACAGGAGGCAGCACTGATTGCCAACATATTGTCTGACTAGTCAGATATGTCCACCATGCAGCACCGTCCACACACCACATACAACGACCTGCTGCCTGAGCATCAACAAGCCGCCACTGCACTAAGCTGGAGAAATGGTGCGTCATCCCCAACAGACCACGACTGCTTCTCCCGAAACACTTAGCCAATCACAAGCATAGCACATGGGGCTGTCCAGAGCTAATAGCAGGGGCCTTCCTATTGGGTTGAGTAAGGGATGTGGGAGTAGGAAGGGGGACAAGAGCCACCGAGCAACCACCACAAGAGTCTCGATGCCTGTATGTACATAGGGCCAGCACTGGACATGGTGTGTAAGTTATAGCCAATCAGTCCTGCAGCATATGTGAAAGTGACAATGCATCCTGCACCAGGAGCGCACATAGAAATCATGGGACCCCATAGCAGAAATTCTACTTGGGCCCCTCCCCCCACAAAAAAATATTTGGCTCAGGCTCTTTCAACTTTGCAGCTGTTACAAAGTAATTTTCCTCCTATTGAAAACCCTTGATTCCTCTTTCATTGCCCACATAATGTACGATGCCAACAAAAGTGCCCCCCAAACACTGTATGATCCCCCACAGTGATTCCTCCACCTGCACAGTATGATAACGTGACTGTACCCCCTCAACTATCCTGACACAGTATGATCCCCAACTGTGAGCCCCACAAAGTCTTCCATACAGTATAAAGGACCCATGTGCAGTACAGTATAATTGCCCCCAACACAGCCCTCCATGAAGTATAAAGGCTTCTTTGTAGCTTTTCAAGTATTATCATGCCCTCCACAGAGCCCTCCAAATGTTATAATTAATTCCACATAGTATAATTGGCTCCATTAGTCCTTCATATATTATAATGCACCCCCATATTCCTCCATATATTATAATGCACCGTCATAGTCTGCGATATAGTATAATGCACCTCCCATAGTCCTCCATTTAGTATAATGCCTGTATCAAGGGCAAGGATACAACCTTTGAAGAATATGAATGTCAACGGTGGTGAAGGGGTTAAATTACATTATATACAGCACACATATACTGGACAACACCTGCTCATTACATACATCATACAGTCACACTGACACACATATCATACATGTCCTTAGTACATACATGCTATATACTGTACCAGATGCACAACAGGTACACATCATATACACAGAACATGCATGCAGGACAAGTGTATATACTCACAAGATATCCTAAATACACACCGACACAGCCCACATATACACAGACACAACCCACAGACACACAACCCATGCAGACACACAACACAGACACAACCCACAGACACAACCAATACACAAACAAACAGAGGTACAACCCACACACACAGACACAACCAACAGACACAATCCACATACAAATACAACCCACACAGTTACAACATATACACAACACACATACACAACCCACACGCAGACACACAACCCATACACAGACACGCAACCATACACAGACACAACCCACACAGACAACCCACACACATACATAGAGACACAACCCACACAGACACAATGCACATACATACAAAGAAATACAATTCACAGACATACAAACACAACCCACACAGACACACAGAGACACAACCCACACACAGAGACACAACCAACACACAGACACAACATACACAAATACAACCTAAACACAGACACATCTCACACACACACAGACAGAACCCACACACACAATCCATACACAATAGACACACAACCCACTCACAGACAACACAGACACATCCCAAAGACAAATACAACCCACAGAGACACAACCCACACACACACAGAGATGCACCCCCCACACACACACACAGACATAACCCACACACACACACACAGACACAACATACATAGACACAGCCCACACACATAGACACAGCCCACACACACAGACACACAACCCACATACAGAAACACCCCTCATGGCGTGGCCACGCATTGGGCAAAAAAGTCCACTTTTTTCTATTGTTTTGTGCTGTTTTTCCTTTTTTTACTCTATTGTAAGGAACCGTCTCGATTGCTGGTTGGGAAAGCTCTGCATATAAATTGAGGTAATTTTTGGTGCTATTCCAATTTTTCACTATAAATATAATATATGTTTGGGTGGAGGCTTGGCAGAGTCTCAGGGGGGCCCAAAAATTCCTAGTGGCAGCCCTGGGTGCAATAACTGGTAATGCGATGTCCAAAACAAGATAATATAGAAAAAATAAATCCAGGCAGAACTCCAATTAATATGCAAAAAATAGACTTTATTAGCCCATTATGTGGCGAGACATTTTGGCTGACAGCAAACCTTTATCAAGCCTTGATATTTATTTTTTCTAGATAAATGGTACTTAGATGATAGGTAGATAAATATATGTAGCCCCTGTATCTGCCCCATTCATCGTTCCTACAGTCCCTACCCACCATCCCCACAGTCCCTATCCCTATTCCCCATTGTACACTTGATTTGGCAAAAGTAATATGTATTTAGCCCTGATGTGGAGCCCCTGCGGACCGGCCGCCACAGTGATGCTGCAAGCATTCTACAGGTGTGGTATCATCACTCTCAGGTGAGAGAGGTCGCAAACCCGAGGCACATAACCTGCACACAACACCATCCCAACTCCAGTCCAGGGGAAGAGACCCCATGATGGGCAAATCCCATCTGCTGGCTGGAGGAAAGAATAAGTAGAGGGGGTGGGACTAAAAAAGAGAGTTAGAGTGAGGAGTCCAGGGAGGACGGAGGAGGAAGGACGTAGCGAGAGGGAGTCCTAGGGGACACGGGAGTGGAGGATCCACCCATGGGCCCTAAATCAGGACCCGACTAGGGATGAGCGAGTATAATCGTTACTATTCAGTACTCGCCGAATAGTAACGATATTTGGCCTACTTGCTACTCCTCAAGTTTCTTGTGATTACTCGGGAGTAGCGAGTAGTCCTTTAACTTTCGCAGTGTATCTACAGTGTTGGCCAAAACTATTGACACCCCTGCAATTCTGTCAGATAATACTCAGTTTCTTCCTGCAAATGATTGCAATCACAAATTCTTTGGTATTATTATCTTCATTTAATTTGTCTTCAATGAAAAAAACACAAAAAGAATTGTCCTAAAGCCAAATTGGATATAATTCCACACCAAACATAAAAAAGGGGGTGGACAAAAGTATTGGAACCCTTAGAAAAATCATGTGATGCTTCTCTAATTTGTGTAATTAACAGCACCTGTAACTTACCTGTGGCACCTAACAGGTGTTGGCAATAACTAAATCACACTTGCAGCCAGTTGACATGGATTAAAGTTGACTCAACCTCTGTCCTGTGTCCTTGTGTGTACCACATTGAGCATGGAGAAAAGAAAGAAGAAGAAGACCAAAGAACTGTCTGAGGACTTGAGAAACCAAATTGTGAGGAAGCATGAGCAATCTCAAGGCTACAAGTCCATCTCCAAAGACCTGAATAATCCTGTGTCTACCATGCGCAGTGTCATCAAGAAGTTTAAAGCCCATGGCACTGTGGCTAATTTCCCTAGATGTGGACGAAAAAGAAAAATTGACAAGAGATTTCAACGCAAGATTGTGCGGATGGTGGATAAAGAACCTCGACTAACATCCAAACAAGTTCAAGCTGCCCTGCAGTCCGAGGGTACAACAGTGTCAACCCGTACTATCAGTCGGCGTCTGAATGAAAAGGGACTGTATGGTAGGATACCCAGGAAGACCCCACTTCTTACCCCGAGACATAAAAAAACCAGGCTGGAGTTTGCCAAAACTTGCCTGAGAAAGCCTAAAACGTTTTGGAAGAATGTTCTCTCTTTTTGGGCAAAAGCATCAACATAGAGTTTACAGGAGAAAAAAAGAGGCATTCAAAGAAAAGAACATGGTCCCTACTGTCAAACATGGCGGAGGTACCCTGATGTTTTGGGGTTGCTTTGCTGCCTCTGGCACTGGACTGCTTGACCGTGTGCATGGCATTATGAAGTCTGAAGACTACCAACAAATTTTGCAGCATAATGTATGGCCCAGTGTGAGAAAGCTGGGTCTCCCTCAGAGGTCATGGGTCTTCCAGCAGGACAATGACCCAAAACACACTTCAAAAGCACTAGAAAATGGTTTGAGAGAAAGCACTGGAGACTTCTAAGGTGGCCAGCAATGAGTCCAGACCTGAATCCCATAGAACACCTGTGGAGAGATCTAAAAATGGCAGTTTGGAGAAGGCACCCTTCAAATATCAGGGACCTGGAGCAGTTTGCCAAAGAAGAATGGTCTAAAATTCCAGCAGAGCATTGTAAGAAACTCATTGATGGTTACCGGAAGTGGTTGATCGCAGATATTTTGGCTAAAGGTTGTGCAACCGAGTATTAGGCTGAGGGTGCCAATACTTTTGTCCTGCCCATTTTTGGAGTTTTGTGTGAAATGAACAATGTTTTGCTTTTTGCTTCATTCTCTTTTGTGTTTTTTCATTGAAGACAAATTAAATGAAGATAATAATACCAAAGAATTTGTGATTGCAATCATTTTCAGCAAGAAACTGAGCATTATCTGACAGAATTGCAGGGGTGTCAATACTTTTGGCCAACACTGTATATATACACTGCGAAAGTACACTAAAAGTGAATAAAATTTGTTAAAAAATCAAAAAATATCATACTCACCTATCCGACACCTGCACCGAGATCGGCAAAGAAGACATCCGATCAACGACAAGGACCTGCTAGTCTGGCAGCCAATCAGATGGCTGGTAGCGATCTGGCCAATCAGATGGCCAGATGTCACAAGCCACCTGATCTCTACCAGCCACCTGATTGGCCAGATTGCCAGGTCTTGAACGTGTATCAATGCCCTGGCAATCTGGCCAATCAGGTGGCTGGTAGCAATCACATGGTTTGTGACGTCTGGCCATCTGATTGGCCCGATCGCTACCAGCCATCTGATTGGCTGTCAGACTCGCAGGTCCTTGTCGTTGATCGGATGTCTTCTTTGCCGGTCCCGGTGCAGGTGTCGGATAGGTGAGTATGATATTTTTTTATTTTTTAACAACTTTTATTCACTTTTAGTGCACTTTCGCAGTGTATATATAGATACACTGCGAAAGTATTTGCCCGGCCCATTCACTGCCATTGGACTCGCTATACTCGCAATGAGTAACGAGTACCGGGACCTACTCGTTACGAGTATAGCGAGTCCGATTATTGCAGTACTCGCTCATCCCTAGACCCAACCCGAGTCAGGCAGAGGGACTGGTTGCGAGAGGGGACTGGCACCTATCTGGTGGGAACTCTTCAGGGTTCAGCAGGGAAACCAGAGGCCGCTGCATCTGTATGAACAGTGGTTACCTTCCATGGTCGATCCGCAGGATGGTGGCTAGAAGTAGGGTCAGGGGATGTGTCCCCCGACAGGGCCTGCAGCCACCAGCTTGGGACACTGTACACAAAGGCACAAGGCAGGAGAGAAAAGTAAATCAGCGCAGGGAGAGATAAACCTGGGAAGGCTACGAAGGGTGCCTCGGTGGAGCGATCCTGATTGCTTGAGAGCTGACTTAACCGCATCCTGGAAGAGTACAGAACCCGACTGGGTTGCCCTTGCCTGATCAGCAAGTACAGAGGTAAAAGAACTGCATGAACTGTGTCTGTCTGCTCCTTCAGCGCATTGCTGCCTTCCACACCACTATAGCCCTCATCTTTACCATCGACTCTAACATCAACCCTGGGGCCCCGCTCCACGTCACGAAAAGACTTCTAAATCCCCTGTAAATACCCCCTTCACTGCACGGCCAGGGCCACGGAGCTGGGCCACAGCCAGCGTGACCTTCCAAAGCACCAGCTGGCCCAGCTTACCGAGTACAGCCCGGCCATGCGGCCGTTGCAATGACATTAAAGCTTCTTTGAATTGAATTGATATACAAAGATATAGATAGATAGATAGATAGATAGATAGATAGATAGATAGATAGATAGATAGATAGATAGATAAAAAAAGTTTAGATGCCAGCACTTCCATTTTCAATGAAAGAAGTGACATTATTTGCACATACTGAACAGAGGCGACGGGCAGGGTCCTCTCTCCTCACCTACTGTATTCTCACCCATCCCTTGTAGACTGTGAGCCGTCGCGGGCTGGTTCTACTCTCCTCATCTACTGTATTCTCACCCATCCCTTGTAGACCGTGAGCCCTCGTAGGCCGAGTCCTCTCTCCTCACCTACTGTATCTTCACCCATCCCGTGTAGACTGTGAGCCCTCGTGGGCAGGGTCCTCTCTCACCTACTGTATCCTCACCCATCCCTTGTAGACCATGAGCCCTCGCAGGCAGGGTCCTCTCTCCTCACTTACTGTATCCTCACCTATCCCTTGTAGACTGTGAGCCCTCATGGGCAAGTCCTCTCTCCTCACCTACTGTATCTTCACTTATCCCTTGAAGACTGTGAGCCCTCGCAGGCAGGGAAATTTCTCCTCACCTACTGTATCCTCATCCATCCCTTGTAGACTGTGAGCCCTCGTGGGCAGGGTCCTTTCTCCTCACCTACTGTATCCTCACCCATTGCTTGTAGACTGTGAGCCCTCGCAGGCTGGCTCCTCTCTCCTCATCTACTGTATCCTCACCCATCCCTTGTAGACTCTGATCCCTCATGGGCACGGTCCTCTCTCCTTATCTACTGTATCTTCACCCATCCCTTGTAGACCATGAGCCCTTGTAGTCAGGGTCCACTCTCCTCACCTACTGTATTTTCACCCATCCCATGTAGACTATGAGCCCTCGCAGGCAGAGTCATTTCTCCTCACCTACTGTATCCTCATCCATCCCTTCTAGACTGTGAGCCCTCGTGGGCAGGCTCCTTTCTCCTCACCTACTGTATCCTCACCCACCCCTTGTAGACTGTGAGCCCTCGCAGGCTGGCTCCTCTCTCCTCATCTACTGTATCCTCACCCATCCCTTGTAGACTGTGAGCCCTCGTGGGCAGAGTCCTTTCTCCTCACCTACTGTATCCTCACCCATTTCTTGTAGACTGTGAGCCCTCGCGGACTGGCTCATCTCTCCTCACCTACTGTATCCTCACCGATCCCTTGTAGACTCTGATCCCTCATGGGCACGGTCCCCTCTCCTCATCTACTGAATCTTCTCCCATCCCTTGTAGACCATGAGCCCTCTTAGGCAGGGTCCACTCTCCTCACCTACTGTATCTTCACCCATCCCATGTAGACTATGAGCTCTCGCAGGCAGGGTCCTCTATCCTCACTTACTGTATCCTCACCGATTCCTTATAGACTGTGAGACCTCATAGGCAGGGTCCTCTCTCCTCACCTACTGTATCCTCACCCATCCCTTGTAGACTGTGAGCTCTTGCGGGGAGGGTCCTCTCTTCTCGCCTACTGTATCCTCACCCATACCTTTTGTGGCACCCCTGCAGTCTGATAACCACAGTGGTATTTAAAATCATTGGTACTAATGTCACGTCTGAGGAGAATTGAGGCACCCTATGCTAGACTCCCGAAGCAGAAATACTCTGCCTGAACTCTGATCAGAGGTTTGGCACAAGAAGGCCTGCTTTAGGCTGTAAAAAACTTTGGTTGGAGGGAGGGGTTAGCAGTAGTGGGTAGTAGGGAGAGGACAACAAGAGTTAGTTATTGAGTCAGTGAAGGAGAACAAAAGTCTGTCGTCAGTTTCCAGGCCGAGCAGCTGCTCAAAGCAGCAGAAGGTGCCAGAACCCCAAACTGCCAAGTCTCCACCACTGTAAGTGAGCTGGAGGCTAATGGGCTTCAAGCACAGTAGTCATGCTGTGGGACTATCCAGGAGCATAGCAACTGCCAAAGGACTAGAGAGACGGGTGAGTCTGGCTGCTCATAAAGAGTCTGTGTTGCCTGCCTGGCTGGTAGCCATCCACAAGGGAGCAAAGAAGGACACAGGAATGCTACAGGCACCTACATCCTCATCCCAAGAAGTCAGCTGGTAGGTCCTATACCCATCCGGCAGAGTGGTCCTCAGTGCTCCTCAGACTGACCAAACCGACGGCCCGGTGAACCAGTACCCAGGACCTGCTGATGAACTGAATTGCAGAGTAAAAAGGTATAGAAGAGAAGAGACTGTCTCCTTGCTTCCTTCCTGTAACCTCTCTGCACCTTTCACATCACAACCCTCACCATCATCTTCTACATCATCACCGGCTTTTTTCCCCAGGGGCCTGCTCCTGCTGAGTCTCCAATGTACCCTTGATGGATTGAATTGAACAAAGTATGAAGCTTCAGGCTCCATTTGCCCTTTTTCAGAGGGGTCAATAATTTCAGATGACACAATCCAGTTTTTCATGATTCAGTTGGACGCCTTGTGTAAAGACTTGAATGCACGGCTGAATGCGGTGTGAATGGGTCCTTACATCCTTCACTATGCCAGGGGACTCTCGTTATGGAGTTTGGCTCCTCGGCTGCTGCAGTTATGACCACCACAGGGGCATCTTTGCTTTTCTGGGGCTCTGATGTAATGAATATCTGAGAAGAGTCCTAGAGAAGCAATGACATTTGGCAACCAAGAGGTGGTGGCCTCAAGACAGGTTTAGTGTTGAAGACTTTCTGACTTTTATCTATTGAGTATGAGTACCATAAGAAACAAAGATGTCTCCTGTGCTGAGTAAGGCAGTGGTGGGCTTCATGTGTCCAGTAAACATAGTAGACACCCATTTCCAAACTATTCAGGGGTTTCTATCGCCCTATTGGGTCTAAGACCCTGGAACCTGCAGTCCGACTCATGTCCCGATGCTTTACCTGCACTGATAGGGTGCAGGTAAAGCACCCGGACCCCAATGCTGCCGATTACATGAGGTTTATAGACTGATTGTTGTGCAGCCCCATAACATGTAAGTCTATAGTAGACCCCGATGCCATCAGCTTTTTGTAACCTTTTTTATGTGCGGACCCTGCACACGACCAGTCCCATCTCCATACATCTCCCATTAATGGCCGGTCATAATAGGGAAAACCAGTGATGTGAGGAATCCATCCAGATGTTCTCATCCATCAGAAATCCCTTTAAAGAGAACCTGCCACTTTCCATACATTTTTATTTTTGTTATTTTACTTGGTGTAAATATGGCTGTTCTGAATCCAGTTGTTGTTCTTGTCTTCCTGTCCCTCTGTCTTTCTTCTTTGTATGTAAATCATCTTTTTTAGCCAAGTGCGCTAAGAAGAGTGGGAAATATCAAGAAAATTGTTCTCACCCTCCCACAACCTGATGGACAGATGTGTGTACATCTCCTCTGATGGACAGATGTGAGTACATCTCCTCTGATGGACAGACGTGAGTACATCTCCTCTGATGGACAGATGTGAGTACATCTCCTCTGATGGACAGACGTGTGTACATCTCCTCTGATGGACAGATGTGTGTACATCCCCTCTGATGGACAGATGTGTGTACATCTCTGATGGACAGACGTGAGTACATCTCCTCTGATGGACAGATGTGAGTACATCTCCTCTGATGGACAGACGTGTGCACATCTCCTCTGATGGACATATGACTGTACATCTCTGATGGACAGATGTGTGTACATCTCCTCTGATGGACAGACGTGTGCACATCTCCTCTGATGGACAGATGCGTGTACATCTTGTGAGAGTCATGTGGGATTAGTGGATGAGGGCAGATATATCTCTCCCAGGTATCTGTCCTATGCAACCTAACCTGGTCAGTATCACCTGGCTGCTAATGAATTAGTGGGAGGCGGTTGGGGTAGGTAAAAGGAGTCTGGGAGGTCGGGCGGGGCCCCTCTCTCAGTCTGTGAACACAGGAGGCCTGACTGTGCATGGAGACACATGTGAGTGAAAGCAGTGAGCTTTGGTTCGATGGTTTGGCTGAAGGGAGAAGCCCTTCAGTCTATAGTGAGGTTGTATTATGTTTAGTTAGTGCCGGACAGGCAAGGATTTTTGTTTGCTGTTTTGTTTTATTTCTGTTTGCTTTCACTGCAATAAACTCTGGCCCAGGGCCAGTGGCCTCTAAGCCTCTGCTGGTGGACTGAGTGACACACGACACATACGTGCCCTTTGACCTGGCAAAGGCGAACCCCGAGTGTGTTCTTACATATTGGTGGAGAATGCGGGCAGCACGTTAAAGTGTCAACATGGAAGACGTGGTGAAAGCGCTGGTACAATCCACAGCTGTGCAGCAAGAAGCTAACCGCTTAATGACAGCCCAGCTGAGGGAACTGGTAGAAATGACCACGAGAGACCGCCAACTGCTGCAGGAGGTGGCGCAGCGCCTTGCGAGCGCACCAGAGGTGAATCCGGAAGCTGCCCAGAGGGAGATTCATGTGAGTCGGTACTGGCAGAAACTGACTACAGAAGATGATGTCGAAGCTTACCTGACCACGTTTGAACGGACAGCGGAACGGGAAAAATGGCCGAAAGCACGTTGGGCCGGCTTGCTGGCTCCGTTTCTGGCCGGTGAGGCCCAAAAGGCGTACTACGATCTGGAGCCTGAAGCAGCGCAGGATTTCGATAAACTAAAAGCCGAGATCCTGGCCCGGCTGGGAGTGACGATGGCGGTACGAGCTCAGAGAGTGCACCAATGGACTTATCAGCCCGATAAACCACCCCGATCCCAGATGTTCGACCTCATTCACCTGACGAAGAAGTGGCTACAACCCGAGGTGTTGACAGCGCCGGAGATGATCCAAAGAGTTGTCTTGGACAAATACCTGAGAGCCTTACCGGCCGCCTTGAGAAAATGGGTGAGTCATGGAAACCCCACGACCGCAGACCAGCTCGTGGATCTAGTGGAACGTTATTCCGTGGCGGAAGGACTCATGGACGACGCCACACGTCCTCCCTCCTCCCCCTCCTCACGGGGATCTGGTAAGACTGTATCGGGGTCTAGGGGAGGGGGAAAATATTCGAAGACAGGGGGGGAGGAAAACGGGACTGCCGGACCTATGAGGCCTAAGGGACCGAACTATGGACTAAGCAAGGGGTCTGTGAGGTGTTTTCGCTGCCAAGAGGTGGGCCACATTGCTGCGAACTGTCCAGTAACTATCGAACCGATGCAGTGTGATGTCACGACCTGTGAAAAACGTGTGGCTATGGTTGCACGGGTGGTGTGTGTTGCGGCCGGTCAAGGCGATATGGAGAAACACCTGTGTGACCTGTCTGTTAATGGCACGAATGTGGTGGCGCTGTTAGACTCTGGGAGTGTGGTAACGCTGGTCAAGGCCAGTCTGGTGTCAGTCCCGACTGGTCCGTCAGATAAGTTTTCTGTGACGTGTGTGCATGGGGACACCTGCTCGTACCCCACCACTGTCTCCTGCATTACTACTCCCTATGGGTCTGTGTATCATAAAGTGGGACTAGTCCCAGCCCTATTGCATGATGTCATTCTGGGTAGGGATTTTCCCCACTTCTGGCAGTTGTGGGAGAACCAGTTGGTACTCCGGGGGAGCGGCACAGGGGACCCTACTCCAAGGGGCCCTGAGCCACTGGAGGATGGGCCCTCAGGGGCTCCCGGGAAGCAATCCCCTGAGGACAACCTTCAGTTCCCGTTTTCAGTCATGGCTGGTGATTTCGAGGAACCCACGGCAGGGGCGGAGGTGGACAGCCATCCACCTTCCGGTTTGCTGGACTTGGAAGTTCAGAAAGACGACTTCCAAAGCGAGCAAATAAGGGATCCTACCCTGTCTCAGGCTAGAAAAAATGTCAAGGTGGTGAACGGAGTACAGGTGGATGCCGATGCTCGGCTGGCATATCCTCACATGGCCATAGAGAATGACTTTCTCTATCAGATAGAGAAAAAGGGGGAAGACACGGTGCAACGGTTGGTAGTGCCAAAACCCTACCGGCAGAGAGTGCTGGCCCTGGCACACACACACGTTATGGGAGGCCACTTGGGGTCCAAAAAACTACCGAAAGGATATTACACTGTTTTGTATGGCCGGGCATGCACCATGATATTCGCACGTATTGCGAGTCGTGTCCGGAATGCCAAATCACTGCACCCAGGCCCCATCTGTGTAGCCCCTTGGTACCCCTACCTATCATCGAAATCCCGTTCGAGAGGATTGGGATGGATTTGGTTGGGCCCCTCCCCAGGTCTGCACGGGGACACCAGCACATCCTTGTCATCTTGGATTATGCCACTCGCTACCCCGAGGCCATTCCTTTGCGTAACACGGCCACCAAGACCATTGCCAAGGAGCTGGTCCATGTGTTTAGTCGGGTCGGTGTCCCGAAACAGATACTCACCGACCAGGGGACCCCCTTTATGTCGAGGGTAATGAAAGAGCTTTGCAGGCTCTTACAGATATCACAGCTACGCACCTCTGTCTATCATCCTCAAACAGACGGACTGGTAGAGCGGTTCAACAAAACCCTGAAACAGATGCTCCGAAAGGCGATAGACAAAGATGGGAAGAACTGGGACTACTTGCTCCCATATTTGCTGTTTGCCATCCGGGAGGTACCCCAGTCTTCCACCGGATTCTCGCCTTTCGAACTTCTGTATGCCAGACGTCCCCGGGGTCTCTTGGACGTCGCGAAAGAAACCTGGGAGGGACAGGTTACCCCATTCAAAAGTGTGATAGACCATGTAACCCAAATGCAGGATCGTATTGCGGCGGTTATGCCCATTGTGAAAGAGCATATGATGCAGGCTCAAGGGGCGCAGAAGAGGGCTTATGACAGGGGGGCCAGGGTCCGCTCTTTTGCACCCGGAGATAGGGTGTTGATCCTGGTACCCACGGTGGAAAGTAAGTTCCTGGCAAGGTGGCAAGGCCCCTTTGAAATTCGGGAAAGGGTAGGTGAGGTAAACTACAAAGTGTACCAGCCTGGGAAAAGAAAACCCGAACAGATTTATCACGTGAATCTGATAAAACCTTGGAAGGACCGTCCGGCTCTGTCAGCGGGACTGGCCCTTCCGATCCGCACACGGACCCTGCCCGAAGTCCAGATTGCGGAGACTCTTTCGGAGCGGCAAAAGACAGACGTCAAGCAGTTTCTCTTAAACAACCAACAGTTCTTTTCTGAGAAACCGGGACAGACTACGCTCCTTAAGCATGATATTATAACAGAGCCAGGCGTAACCGTACATGTAAAACCTTACCGTATCCCGGAAGCTCGGCGGGAAGCCGTCTCCCGAGAAGTGAAGTCGATGTTAGAGCTAGGAGTGATTGAGGAATCGCATAGTGCCTGGTCGAGCCCAATTGTATTACTCCCTAAACCAGACGGCACCATTCGGTTCTGCAATGACTTCCGGAAACTGAATGCAGTTTCCAAATTTGATGCGTACCCTATGCCACGGGTCGACGAATTGATAGATCGGCTTGGAAAAGCCCGGTATATCACGACCTTAGATTTAACGAAGGGGTACTGGCAGATTCCCCTGATGGAGGCAGCCAAAGAGAAGACTGCGTTTTCTACACCGGACGGGTTATATCAGTATGTGCATATGCCGTTTGGACTACATGGGGCACCAGCGACATTCCAAAGGTTGATGGACCGGGTCCTGAGGTCACATCAGCAGTACGCTGCAGCCTATTTGGATGATATCGTCATCTACAGCCTCGAGTGGGAGACCCACCTCCAGAAAGTGCAAGCTGTGATAGAGGACTGCGGAAGGCAGGTCTCACGGCCAACCCCAAGAAATGTCATATCGGGCTGGAAGAAGCCGGTATTTGGGTTACGTTATCGGGAGGGGAATCATTAAGCCCCAGTTGGACAAGATACATGCCATTCAGAACTGGCCACAACCAATAAACAAGAAGCAAGTGAGGGCTTTCTTGGGGATTGCAGGCTATTATCGCCGGTTTATTCCCAATTTTGCAGCCATTGCGGTCCCCCTGACGGATCTTACCAAAGGGAAGGATTCTGTCATGATCAAATGGACCACGGCAGCGGAAGAAGCCTTCCATGCCCTAAAGCTGGCTCTTTGCTCTCAACCTGTGTTGGTGGCTCCTGATTTTCTTAGTGAGTTTGTAGTCCAAACGGATGCTTCCGACACTGGTATCGGGGCGGTGTTGTCACAACTGAGGGACGGAGAGGAACATCCGGTCCTTTATCTGAGTCGGAAGCTAAATAAACACGAACGGAGGTATGCCATTGTGGAAAAAGAATGCCTGGCCATTAAGTGGGCTCTCGAGTCCCTCAAATATTACTTGGGGGGCAGGAAGTTCCGGCTGATCACCGACCATGCCCCTCTCAAGTGGATGCACTTGAATAGGGAACGGAATAGTCGGGTGACTAGGTGGTTCCTTGCCTTGCAGGCCTACAATTTTACAGTGGAGCATCGCCCAGGGGTGCAGATGGGGAATGCTGATGCCCTGTCACGGGTGCACTGTTTTGTGGGCGCCATTGCTCAGCCGGAGTGGTCTGAGCAGAGGGGGGGGGATATGTGAGAGTCATGTGGGATTAGTGGATGAGGGCAGATATATCTCTCCCAGGTATCTGTCCTATGCAACCTAACCTGGTCAGTATCACCTGGCTGCTAATGAATTAGTGGGAGGCGGTTGGGGTAGGTAAAAGGAGTCTGGGAGGTCGGGCGGGGCCCCTCTCTCAGTCTGTGAACACAGGAGGCCTGACTGTGCATGGAGACACATGTGAGTGAAAGCAGTGAGCTTTGGTTCGATGGTTTGGCTGAAGGGAGAAGCCCTTCAGTCTATAGTGAGGTTGTATTATGTTTAGTTAGTGCCGGACAGGCAAGGATTTTTGTTTGCTGTTTTGTTTTATTTCTGTTTGCTTTCACTGCAATAAACTCTGGCCCAGGGCCAGTGGCCTCTAAGCCTCTGCTGGTGGACTGAGTGACACACGACACATACGTGCCCTTTGACCTGGCAAAGGCGAACCCGAGTGTGTTCTTACAATCTCCTCTGATGGACAGATGTGTGTACATCTCCTCTGATGGAGGCGGCTCTGCGGGTCATTATTATAGATATAGGGGTTGTCCTGCGCCGCTCACTTCTGCATCGGGCAGTGACTTTGTTCTGGGAGATACCGGCCAGGACATGTATATGAATGAAAAGGTGTGTAGGCTCAGCGCAATTCTTTTTTATCAGTGGCTTATGTCTACTGTATATCAATGTAACTCACAATATGTAGGCTAAAAAAAAATCTTAAATAAAATCACAAATATGTGATTTTTTTAGCATACATATTGTGAGTTATATTGATATACAGTAGACATAAGCCATTGATAAAAAGAATTGGGCTGAGCCTACACACCTTTTCATTCATTGCCTATTGTACAGGGGGATATTTGCACGGAAGATCCACCGCAGGCTTTCAAGCAGCATACCCACAATTAATACAGTTTGCTCCAGTGTATACCCAACAATCCAGGACATGTATATGAGTAACATAAATTGTGCATCTCTCCTATCCGGATACATAGGTGCAATATTTGGCACAAATTCCCCTATGTTTCTCCTCTTCTTACTATAGCCGGTGTTAGTTAATGCGCCATTGTGATCATTCCTAACCCCCCCGTCGTGTCCTGTGACTACTTGTTGCCCCTGTGTCGCCTCTTTCCTCCTTTTCTTGAATCTCCTGTGTTCTGCGTCTTTGTGACCCACTCTTCAGTCGTCTTTCAGGTAGTGTATCATATAGGACCTATAAGATGTGAGTTCCCCATCACTGAGACCGATCCCATAGAGATCTGACATGGGACAGGTGACATCATGGCTGGACCTCTACGATGTGAGAGCCCCCATGACCAAGACCGCCCCCCATAGTGA